>CM060947.1:201337062-201992062 GCA_030765055.1 Mantis religiosa | reverse complement strand
CTAAAAACATGAACCTAGGTAGACAGTATTAGTAACGTTACAGAACTAGGTTTTCATGAATTACACCGTTAATTTACAGCGGTGAGGTTTTCAGTGCCAAAGCGAGGGTTTGAATGCGGTGTTGCCATTGCTCTTTGCTTTCCTCTTGGCAATCCCAGTAGCGTCTCGAAAATTAGTTTTTCTCCTAGGCCACTTTTCTTTCCTTAAAACTTGTGAGTCTGTGTATTGCTTGGAAGAAAACCATTGAGTGGAGTCTTATGCTATTCCCACGACTTCTCCTTTACTTAGTTCCCCTAGTCTTCTTTCGACGAATCCGTTTCCTTTTCCCGTTCTTTCAGTCTTTTCCATTTGCAGGGGTTTGGGAGATGCCGGGGTAGGTTTAAGAAAGAAAAAGGTGGAATTTTTTCAGGTCGTATTGAAACATAGAGTCATAAGTTTCAACGATGGAAATGAAAAGAGAGCGGCAACATAATGCAACCGTCCTCAGCTCTATTCAGAATGAATCTGTAGAAACTATCGCGACGTGGACTATTCAACAAATGTTGGAATATATTTCATGGGCAGGGAAATTAATGCTAAAAGGTAGCTCGACGAAATAATAATTTTCAACCGCAGACAAGAATTCAACTTTGTAGTAATAAAGATCTTATACCTCAAATGCATACGATTTACCATGAATTTTACTTCTTATTATATCTATAGTAATTTCACCAGAAACATATCTTTTGAAGTCTTCTGAATGCATAAGCACAAAAAATATTTTTATAAAAAGGTCTGCGTGTGTTCCTCTCATTCTAAAACAGAAAAGAGTTTAGAAACCAAACCAGGTGACAGATCGGCATCATTCAATAATGTGAAATGATTTTTAAAATGTTCTCCCCCACTTCAAACTTTTCTTTATATATAAAACATGTAAAAGCCTTACTTTTTCAAAAAAGACGCCTAATATTTTATTTGACTTACTTAGTTCTGTTATATATTCTTTTTAAAATTGCAATGTATATGTGGAATGAAGTCTTTGAAGTTCTGGTTTTGAATGGTGAACCGGTAAACTTTACGAGATAAGGCTGTACTTCATAAAAATGTGGACCTTGTTAAAGACACAGATTTTTCCAAACACATTATACAGTTATTAATTTTCAAATGTTTGTACTCTTCTCAAGTGGCAAGTTGTTAATCGTTTCCCCTCACCTACAGGACACCCAAAGCCATCACATAGGGACCAAGTTTCAAGGATTTAACTATTGATTTAGAGTACTACAGTGCCCTCTACTCCCATGTATATATGTAATAAAATAAGTTTGCAAATGTGTTCTCGATTATCACGAAGCAGGTAAAAAACTTTACAAGAATATTCTGTACAAAAGGGAGTAGAGCATCTTGTGCGTACGACCCAGTACATAGAGCTTTAGTAATTATTTG
This sequence comes from Mantis religiosa, assembly GCA_030765055.1. Classification (NCBI taxonomy): domain Eukaryota; kingdom Metazoa; phylum Arthropoda; class Insecta; order Mantodea; family Mantidae; genus Mantis; species Mantis religiosa. The sequence continues at coordinate 201,990,640 of CM060947.1, read as the reverse complement.
TCCAGCGTCATTATGAATATTCATTAGCTCCTCTTTCACATAAGTATAAATGTCTGGAAACTTTATACCTACAACTCATGTGCAAACAGTAAAATTTTCAAATCTATTTCATAAAGATGAAACTCAAGAACCTATTTGATTTTCTACTATTTGCCTAAGCAAATATTAATATCCAAGGCTTTACTATAAATATGTTTTTGAATCCCCAGAAAGATATTCTTAGATATTTTTTCGCTCGTGGCGTATTTTTAGGCCTGTCTGTGAAAGACACACTTCCAGAACTAAAACAAATAAATGTAAAGCTTATTACTTAATTCCAACATATTCCAAAGTTGCGACCTAAGTTTTTCAAAAAGATTCTTTATATGAATCCAAAGTTTGCTAGAAATATTTCTCATATTCTATAATTGTGTTAAAATTATACTAATTTGTTGGCTAAAATACCACCCATTTCTTATACTTACATAAAAATCTGTTTGGTAAATTTTTGAGAAAAACTTTATTATTTAAATATTTATGTAACTTATTTTTAAAAGGGACTACCTTTTTAAAATGTTCATGAATTTTCACATAGTAAAAGTAATAGACCCCTAATTAATGTAATTAAAAGATTTGTGTCCAATTATCTGGATTAGAAAAGAGTGATTAACTTTATAGAGGGTATGATCCCAACATGTAAGGTCCTCTGCAATCACAAGTAAACGTTTTATACTTTCTTAAAGTTTAAACCATAAAGGATGGTTATTACACTTAAAATCTTTTCGTCTCTATAGCTCTCCGAGTATAGTTTATAACTTCGGGGAAACCTCATTTCACCAAGGAATGAGTGGACTTATTTTACAGGTACAGACACCTAGAGGGTGCAGTCATTTATTTTAAACATTAAGTTGGTGTTGAAGATGGCCGTGAATGATAAAACTGTATCTTTATCCGTGAGTTCGAACTACTTTGTGCCTTAAGGATGCTAGTCGTAGATGAAAGCCTGAATGGCGTTGACTAAAAGTGGCTCCCACGGAGTCAGGGATCTAGCCATGATTCTCACCAGAATGCCGTAAACAAAGCTATTAATATACTCTGTGCCAGGAAAGACAAGTAGTGGAGGTGTGACGTCAGCTCTACCAGCTCTCAGCGTAAAATATGCTCCCAAACGAAAGGCAGGTTAGCGTGTGACGTCACCGCACTGATTACTGCTGTCGAAGGGGAAGGAAGAGTTTGATGTGTGCGAGTAGGAAAGACAGAAAACGTATTGGGTGCTAATAATATGTACAACTTACATTTTGAGTGTTGTAACATTAATGCTGACTGCTTTATTTACACAATTGGCCACAGTTTATAAACAATTACATTTTGGCTCTGTGCTAAGATAAAATATATGAAACATCAACTCGTAGTTCATCTGTAGGTCAGGTATGTAATAATAAAGTAAATAAAAATAAAACATCAAGTAATTTTCTCTGCAAATTAGAAGAGACCCATTCAGAACAAAATAACGTGGACATTTGCCGACACTTTATGTTTCGCTTTTCATTAACTAGTTTATTAATGTCAGAACGTAATATTTGGCAAATTTGTAATCGAATACTGATTGTTAGTTTGTGATCCGACAAGGAACTTCGGGGTTTGGAGCCAAACATACACAATGTTTGGCAAGTGAATACAACCCTGGAAATCTGGTTTGGGGGACTTTCTTGTAAAAATCAGCCATCTCTTTCTTGTGTGAATATTTGTCCTACAAAAAAATGGTCACATTGTAAATTTAACAGTTGCATTTTGAGGTAGGTGTCAGCTACACTGTTTTCATCGAGTGCGCTACACCTGACTCAGCCCTCGATTCTGTACTCACTGCCCCATTTATATAGGCTCTTGCCTGACGTCACACGCAGTGCAGGCCTCGCTTCCCACTGAAATGCGTCACAACTCTCGAAGCTGTATTCCTCTGCTCTGTGCCATTACGCTTAAAATTCAAAAAGAAATAGAAATACGATCGGCAGTGTTATATCTAAGAAACCTCGTTTAGTGGTGATTATTTGTACGTTTGTGGTAGCATTAAATTAAATTGAAATTAACTTTCACAGTTTCATTCATTCTTTAAATCTTTATGGAGGATCGGATACTGGCTACAGATTGCCGTACTCCATTTGAATATCGAACATCGAATATCGAGATTTAGAGTTTAACATACTATCGACCAGAGCACAGAGGCAGTATATGGTCGCTAATATTTACAGTTTGTATTGACTACGATTGAGCAATGATAACTTACAACCAACTAGTTGTGAATTATTAAGCTGCTTATAAGGGTTTAAAGGCACTTCAGAAATCCCTATCCTAAAATTGTTAAATTAGCCATTTTCAATCTAACCGAGCGGGTTGGCTCAGGCTGTTTCACCTGTGGTTCGCTTTCGGGAGGCAGGGGTTCGATTCCCGTGGCCCACCTACCTGACCGATGGGTTTTTCGGGTGTTTATCCGGGTCACTAGGCGAATGTTGAATAGGTTAATTATATCCCCCGAATTTCCTGTCTCTCTATATCATCTCCATTATCATTTTACATCATCTCCCATCTGGTGGTATCTTTCAGGGTAGAAGTATCGGCGGTGTCTCGGCGGTGCATGGCAGCATAATATGCTCTGAGGAAAGCTACGCCTCCACCGGTGGGTCGGTTGTTTGCCTTCGCTCCTCTACTGGGACCATTTAGGGACCGCCAGCCAGGGGACCTTTGGGGCTCGGCTGCTGTGATCGTTGCCGTCCCGGAGTAGGGGAGCGTGTCCGTTGTCCTGGTCTGTCGAGGGAAGTTTCTATCCAAGTAAACTTTAGGGACCTTGCCCTCTGTACTGTCGTGGCTCCTTGGGTCAGCTGCTCTCTGTCTCCTTGGCCTCATCCTTCCTCCCGGGGTTGTACCACTTGGGGACATAGGAACAATTGGCCCAGCATGGTGGCCTTCGTACCCAATTCCCTCCATAATGAAATCCTATCCTAATCCATATTCAATCTAGCTTTCTCTTTTCCTAATCTTAAAACTCAGCAGCAAAATTATGTCTGTCTTAAAACAGTGATTTGGGAATTACTTATTTCTCTAATGAAATAAAATGTTTATTAACATAGTCTTCCTTTTTTAGAATATTTTTATGTAAAATAGGTAATTATGAACATTTCTTTAAAAGCCTCTATTTAACTATGCAAAAAAGTGTAATAAATGATATCTCTTCTAGAAGTTTAGAAAAGATTAATTGTACATTAGCAAAATTACAAGTCATGAAAAAAAGAAATCTGAAGCTTTCAATGCACTTCTGACACATAACTTAGAACATAGCGGTCCATTTTCTAAAATTGCCAACACTACTTTTTCCCATAACGTTCCATTGTTCAAAATGCTTGGGATAAAATGTCCAAATAATTTCTTCAATTTTATTCATTTTTATCTAGTGTTTTTAGTAAATCTATTTGTTCTCATTGATTTTAAACGTCTTAGCAAAACTGCTGATGTCAGACGTAGTTGGGTTTTTCTGGCCTGATGGGCTTACCTTATGTGAATTGAATATTGGAGCATATATACCTTGCTGAGGCAGCTATTTTGTATCCACCAGCGTTCTTTACCTTCAAAGTGCCTTTAAATTACTTTTTCTATCCACTTTGAAAGTTAAGTTATATAAAACATATGGCATATCTTGATTAATTGATATCCAGAAATCAATTATCCTATACAAACATTAACTTCGTATTAACTGTGATAAAGCACGAAACTATTCTGTTTAACACGTTAGTCAGTGCTACTGCTTTCTTACTCAACATTAAATACAGTAATTATGTATATATTCTATAAAATTATATAAAGGTTTAAGAGACAGTCAGACGAATACTTCAGGTATGAAATATATATATATATATATATATATATATATATATATATATATATGTATATATATATATATCATCAATCTTCAAGATAGGCCAGATAGGCCTGTTTCGGCTCAGAAGGGATCTTCCCAGCGTTTCCGTGGTCTTTCAGCATGTCCAATACCAAAGGGTTTGTACTGCAAGGCCTGTTTGGTGAGTCTTTCTTCCGGCATTCGAGAGAGATGATCTTGCGATTTCAGTTTGTACTCCCTGATTTTGTAATTTAAAGTAAATACTTTCAGTTGTTCTCTTATTGTTGCACTTTTAATGTAATATTTAAGACTACAGCCAGCTACGTACCTCAAAAATTTCATTTCAGCCGTTTCAATTATTCTTTTATCAGTTCTGTTCAAGTTCCAGGTCTCGGCTCCATAAAATATAACAGGCACTGCCATAGTTTTACAAAAATTTAATATGGTACCTCTTCTTGTTTTGTTTTAAATGTTCGTTTTATAGTGCCACATATATTGTGAAATTTATAGATCTTTTGTTTTAAATCTCTGTCACATTCATAGGAAATATCACATCCCAAGTAATTAAAATATTTAACGAGTTATAGTATTTTGCTTTTGAGGAACATTTTGGACCATGTTGGGTATTTACCAATAAAAGCCATCACTTTCGTTTTCTCTGCTGAAATGATAAAATTATGCTTGGACATTATTTTGTTGAGTTGGTAAAAGGCTATTTGTAATTTGTCTTCAGTATCTGCCAGAATGATCTGATCATCTGCAGACAGGACTGTAAGATTGTACGACCTAACTTAAAATCTACTTTCAACTGAGCTTGCCATTCGCCAACTGCTGCGTCGATATAAATATTAAAAAGAGTTGGCGACATTGGGCTTACACCTAGGTTGATAGTTTCTGTGTTAAAACCATTATCCATCCTAATACAAGTCGTTTCGTACATTTTCTTTATCAATAAAATTAAATGTTGGGGATATCCGATTTCAGTCATTATATCCCATAGCTTTTGCCGTATAACTTTGTCAGATGCTTTTACGTAATTAACAAATAATATATGGGTCTCTAAATTAAATTGTCTTCTCTTTTGTATTATTTGTTTTATTGTTAAGACGCAATCAGCACAGGATCTGGCTTGCCTGAATCCGTGTTGTTCATTAACAGTCTGATCTATTGTACCTATACCACAAGTGGGGCATCCCCGGGAGGAAGAATGAGGCAAGAGGAGACAGGGAGTGGCCGTCCCTAAGAATCAGGACAATGCAGACGGCAGGTTCCCTGCCATACCAGTATCCCACAACCAGCACAACCAGTATCCCACTTCCGTGGGACGGACACGGCCCATTAGGTCGACCCGGTAGCCGTCCTACCGAAGGAGAAAGTGTTACTAAGGGCGTACCATCCTGCCAAGCACCGCCGAGACACCCACCGACACTTCTACCCTGAAAGAGATTATGTGAAAGGATAATGGAGCTAAAATTGAGGGACAGGTAATTCGGGGGACGTAATTAAACTTCTCAGCATTCCCTGGCAACCAGGGAAAACCCTCGAAAAACCCATGAGTCAGGTTGGCCAGCCAGGGATTCGAACCCGAACCTCCCGAATATCGTCCGCAGACGAAAGCGCCTGAATCCTTCTGCTCGGTTAGAATTTATATACATATATTTGTATGTGAGTAATTGAGTCATTTACTGGAAGATATACGTTGCAAAATTTGTAGTGTTTAAGGCCCGCTTTAACTACATGCTGCACCGCAGTCGGTGACTCTAGTGGTACATAAGATGAAGATGGACCACTGGTGGAATGAGATGGCGGGGGAAACCGGAGATCTCGGAGAAAACCTGCCCCAGTACTGTGTTGTCCACTACAAATCTCACTTAGCAGTCGCCTGAGATCGAACCCGGTCTGCCTTGGTGAGAGTTCGAGTGGTCTTATCGCTCAGCCATGGCACGGCCCATATACATTTTTTTATTTGTAATTTACGTCCTCCAACGTTAAGTCATATCGGAAGATAAATGAAATGGTGAAATGATGCTCAAATGTATCTGGGTTCCATGGAGCTTAGAGTTACCCGACATTCGTCTTTTAGGATAAGGGAAAACCCCGGAACAAACCTTATCTAGGTAACTCACCCTGACCGAGATTCGAACTTATGACCTCCTGAACGTGAGGCAGACACGTTACCATCTACGCTACCGAGGCGGGTTATACGTTGCGGTAGGAAGCGCATGAGGACAGATACCTTTAATGCTTAAGTACTGAAATTGACATTTAACTAACAAAAAATTCAGATATAGACAAAGAATAAAGTTGTTGTAAGAGAAACATTAAAGCGATATGTTTGTCCATCATACATTAATTTATACTGTTGTGCTTACCATGCACTATAACCGTATATTACCTTCGCCTTGTAAATAATTACAAACATCTGGGGTCTCATCATTTCTCGTGGACTTGATTAGCATACTGCACATGGTATGACAAGTTACATAAGTAGCCGCGTCAAATACATGCAAATTACACACATACATGTAAGATGCATAGTACTTACATCAGCGGCGACAGAAGTGAATGTCTAATGGAAACCAACGCACAGCATTCCAGAACAGCTCACCGTCCTCTCTAATGTCTTTATAACAATTATAAATATCTCTACGCAGTGTCGCTTAGTTTTATGTACGTTCTACGTATAATTATTACAAAACCATACTGCATCTCTGCTTCATGTTCACTGGAATGGCCTTCATAGAAATAGTTTCATTGTATCTTTCGTTATGACTAGAAGTAGGATGGAGGAAAAATAATTTGTAGTTGAAGATACATTATAGCAAGATATATTTTTGATAAGATAAAGAATTTTGGTAAATGTACCACGTTAATAACATTTTGCATCTTTAGTAAACACTGTACTTCCATACCAAATATAATATCTATACGATTCGCCACTGAGATGTTTATGAATGACACACACACACACACACACACACACACACACACACACACACACACACACACACACACACACACACACACACACACACATATTTTTATAACTAAAAGTTTTTAAGATGTATATTTAGAGGAAACCGTCAAGTGGGAAGAGAAGAACCTGATAGAAGGAAATTTTTGAGAATGGAACATTATCCACTGGTCTGCGCACTCTTGAACAGGTAGTACTTTTTCGATAAATGCGTCACATGATGCAAATCTGTTTTAATGGAATATGAACTCCACAGTTTATTTCAAACAGTTTTCAGCATTTAAATCTCTAATTTACGTGAAGGACTACATAAATATAGCCTGAGGCCTCTTTTAAATCTTATATTCTGCATAATGTAAATCTGCAAGGTACTACTTGGTTTACGAGGGAGGACCCAAAAGAAACCGGACTCCGAGGGCGCTTCTACTCCTAGACGTAGTGAAGGGTTCTCATGTTAGATGGTATTAGTAGAGACCTTCATGAAACAGCTGTGCAGACGGCGTCAGTGTAGCGCTGAACGGGCAAGTGTGGTATTGTGTTTCTGTAACTGTTGGCGGGTTACCTCTGCGAAGTCGTTATGGCAACTTTAAAAGAACAAAAGGTGTGTGTGAAATTTTGTTTCCGTCTTTAAAAAACAGCAACGGAGACACACCAGACACACCAAATGCTTCAGGAAGCCTTCCAGGAGGGTGCTATGAGCCACACACAGATTTTCGGGTGGTTTGGGCGCTTTAAACGTTGTGAGATGTGTGTTGAAGACTAAGCTCGTTCTGGACGCCCTTCAACATTGCGAAATGAGGAGAACATTGAAAAGGTCCACCAAAAGATCAACGAGGATCGTCGCCAAACGATTGACCAAATTTCAGCAGCGACAGGAATCAGTTGGAGCTCGTGCCAGCGGATTTTGAGGGAGTATTTGCACAAGAGACGTGTTGCTGCAAAATTTGTTTCGCGCCTTCTCACACAGAAGTATAAAACCATCCGCATGAATGTGTGTCAGGACTTGAAAACAAAGATTGCACGAGATCCAAACTTCTTGAACAAAGTCATTACAGGGGATGAGAGTTGGTGTTACGGGTATGACCCACAAACCAAGCAAGCGTCAAGCCAGTAGAAAACTTCCAACTCTCCTAGACCAAGAAGGCAAGGCAAGTGAGATCAAATGTGAAGACGATAATCATTGTCTGTTTTGCTGTTCGTGGAATTGTGCGTCGGGAATTCGTACCCCCTGGCCAGACTGTTAACCAGCACCTTTACTTGGATGTGCTAAGGCATCTGCGAGAGGATATGAGAAGGAAACGCCCGGAACTTGGGCGTTCAGGAGACTGGTTTCTGCATCACGACAACGCTCCACCATACACGGTCTTACGAGTGACCCACTATTTGGCGTCTCAGAGGTGGTCTGTCGTTCCCCACGCTCTGTATTCGCCGGACCTAGCCTCGGGCGACTTTTCCCTATTTCCAAGAATGAAAAAAAACCGCTAAAAGGGGAGCGTTATGACACTGTGGAGGCGGTAAAAACAGCTTTGCATAGGGTACTGGACAATATCAAACTTGAAGATTTCCAAACATACTTCCAACAGTGGGAAAAGAGATTTGACCAGTACATCGCATGTAATGGAGAGTATTTTGAAGGTGACTGAAGTAATTTTGTAAAAAGGTTCATCAATAAAGTTCCAATGAAAAAAATCCGGTTTCTTTTGGGCCCCCCCTCGTATTTCCCTTCCAATAGAGTTTGAAGCCTAAACTAAATCTATTAACCGCGACCTCTTGATCCGCGGACTAGTATGCTTCCTCTAGACCAGGTGCAGGAAGAAAGGCACTGTAAGTGTGAATTTACCATCCCTCTAATCCCTGCTACTGTGTGGCGTCATTACACTGGTGGATTGCACTGCAACATGGGTGAACGACGAAAGTTTAATCGGGACTGGGAGAACAAGTGCTTCTTTTGTTCTTCACGATAGTAAAGCACAGTTTTAATATTTCCCACTAACGTTGAATAAATTATCAGTTTCACCCTAATAAGGAATTTCAATGTGGCCCATGCTAAAGCCATAAACCTTCAAAACAACACACAAATGCGCAGTTCAGGAAAATGTAGTACACATGTTTCCCAAGCTACACCTTTGTAAGCAAATTACCGGCCATCTTTGGCACTACTTATCAGTGTGAACAGCTGTACAGCATGTTAATGTCATGTTAATGTCAGAGGTTCTACTCCCATTAATCCTGGACCCGTAGGACCAAGGACCCGGGCCTCCTTCGACCAGGAAGTTACCGAGCTGACCCAGATGGGCCTTCGTGGGGCTTTCCATAGGGCAAGACTTAGAGAGTAATGAGGCCCCCCATCTGGTCCTGTGCACTCATGACGGGATGGAAGTGGATACGACACTTACGCGCCCCAAATCGAAAGTGGGAAGGCTACCGATATGACCTCGGTGGGGTGACCTGGTGATCTAGCACACCCTCTGCTAGCTATGCTGGCTAGTACGAGGGAATATTAATGACCTCCCTCAACCCCGTCCGGACTCGTACCCGATCACCCACGGGTGTCAGAAACCACTGCCCCCTCGAGTCCAACCCAATCCCAACAATTCCCAATGAGGAAGGGGCTTGAATGTTCAGCCCGAGGTTCCTCTAGTAACGTCAGAGGTACCACGAGTGCTAGAAATCCGCAGCGTCCGCACCACGGCAGCTGAAGGGGACGGATCCCCTCCCCTACGGGAAGTACATAGGGCAGGGTCCCTACAGTTCATTTGGATAAAGACTGCCACCGACAGGCCAAGACAACGGATAGGCTCCGCTACTGCGGGACGGCAATGAGCCCAGCAGCAGAGACCCAGAGGTCCCTGGCTGGCGATCCCAAAATTGTCCCAGCAGAAGAGCGGAGATCGACAACTGACCTACCGGAGGAGGAAGGAGTTTCCCTCAGAGCATATCATCCTGCCATGCGCCGCCGAGACACCCGCCGACACTTCTATCCTGAAAGAGACCACCAGATAAAAGATAATGTGAAATGATAATGGAGATGAAATAGAGGGACAGGAAATTTGGGGGATATAATTAATCTACCCAGCATTCACCTAGCGACCCGGAAAACCCTCCGAAAAAGCCATGGGTCAGGTAGGTCGGCCAAGGGATTCGAACACGGGCCTCCTGCATGCGGGTTGAACCGCCTGAGCCATCCCGCTCGGCGGTGATTGTAGGGTTGAAGCATTTCACAATTCGGGTGCACATCTTGCCGGCCCTAGTTATAGACCGTTGAGTAAGAAGTTTTAATTTGAAGCTTTGTTCCTCAGAGCAAACAATCTAGAAGTCGTTGTGATGTGCAAGAATTTCCTTTTTATACGGTCGGCTAAGTTCGAAATCAGGATGCACTCGTGTTTTACTCACTATTTAAGCCAAATATAAGATCAGGTTTTTGGTTTAATTGTTTCAAGTCAATAGGAATCATTGCTTAGGATTTGGTGCAGCTATTGCAACACATCATCCCAACTAAGGTTCACGCAACACTGTTTGCGAATCATTGAGATCAAATATCACCCTCCCCTTATGCAGGAGTCTATTTCACTGGACTTGGGATACCAAAGGTTTTGGACACATTATCGATTCAGAGGATAGGCTAGGCAAAAGGAGTGATGGCATGTCTGCTATCAACCCTCTGGTTAACCTACTTCAGTGGCTAAGTAAAAGAGATAGAAATACGGCGCTTTCATTCACATACATCGAATAGCTGTCGCAGAAAGTCAAGAAGTTCCTAAAAAGTTTAGGACACTTGCTAACTTAGTCACCGTTGCAGAATTACTAATGTAAAGACTTTTCGAGTCACCACCTAGATCTTTTACCCACTAAATAGTTCATTTTCTATTACATATTTGTGCTTTCTCTAAAGCGCATACAGAGTAAAGAAGGTATTGAGTTCCATGCAAATTTATTTTTATTCAAAGACACTTGATGGCACACTCTGTACAGTATAACATTTTTTCCGCATGTACTACATAGTTAACAAAAGTACAAGAAGTATTCTATTCCGCACAATATTTGACACCAAGGTTTCATCGGAAATACGCGTCTTGTAACATTTTGAATCGAAAATATTTTTTTTTTAGAAAAACTCAAAGTGTATATACGTCTTTGCGTGCGTCAGCTGGTCTATAAACTAACTCTAAAAGCAAAAATAAGTTAAATATGAAACTATAAACTGAACTTTGCTGTCTTCCACGACTTGCGATACGATGCTTAAAGAAATTAAAAATGAAATGTTTACCTTGAATTTTCTTCAAAGGGCCTCTGAAGTCCTCTTTATCAAAAATTTCCTTTTTATAATATTAAAACATAGGAAATAAGTCATTATTTTATTGCATAATTTACGAGGACTATTCAATAGGAAGTGATCAACCTCTTTTTTTTTGACAACGTACCTTTACTTATCCTCAGAATTTTGATTGTCGTTCTCAAAATAGTCTCCTCTGAATGCGATGCACTTTTCCCGGTGTTTCTGCCAGTCTTCAAAGACATGCTGGAAACAATTTTTTGAAAGATCCTTCAAAATCGCCTCTTCCCCACTGCTTCCGATGATGGATAATGCCTCCCACGAAGGCGTATCTTCAAGTTAGCCAATAGAAGAAAGTCACATGGGGCTAAATCCGGACTATAGGGAGGGCGAGGGATGCACTTCTCGTAGTTTTGCAAGATATTCAGCAACAACATTGGCAATATGCGGCCGCGTATTGTCGCGGTGCAGCTTCCAGCCTGCTTCATGGAAATGTGGTCTTTTGTGCCTGATATGGAATCGCAATGTTTTCAGAACATCCCTGTAGTATTGTCCAGCTACGGATGTGTGTGCAGGTACAGCATGCTGATAAACCATTCCATGAATATCAAAGAATGAGATGACCATATCTTTTCCAGCAGAAGCAACCACTTTTGCTTTTTGGGGGGTTGATGATGAAGGAGATTTCCACACTGAGCTTTTCTGTTTGCTCTCAGGATCAAAATGAAGTAGCTAAGATACATCAGCATTGATTACGTTTGAAAGAATCTCCGGATATTCCTGTAACATCAACTTTGACTGCATGCAGACTTGCATGAGAATGTCTTTTTCTTCGGGAGTCAATAGTGTTGGAACCCATCGCGTACAATCACGTCTCATGTGTAATTATTCTGTCACCAACCTGTGGGTGGCACCCAGAGAAATGTTTAGTATTTCAGAAATTGATCTTAAGGTAATTCGTCGATCCTTTCTCACAATGGCAGCAGTGTTGATGTTCTCCTCCGTAAGAGCAATAACTGGAGCACCGGTTCCACCTTCCTTTGAAATTGATTGTCTACCCTTCAAGTTGTGCTGTAGGAAAGAACAGGCTCTCCATAGGCCTCCTGTAACAATGTATAGGCCTTTACTGAAGATCGGTTGAGACGAAAACAGAATTTCAAAGTCGCATATTGTTCCTCGCGTGTTACCTCAATTGCAGCTGTAGGTGATACTGAACATGTCTGAACTTGCCTGGTTCTCACAAGCTGGAACCAGGAGTACCAACAATGAAACTACTACGGCGTGTTTGTTTCACATTAATCTAACATAATAAAATAAGTTGCAATTTTAGTGCGAAAAATTATGACCATAAAAAGTTATGATCATTCTTTACTAAACTGACCTCGTATTCCTTGTGTTGCTCTAACAGTGTACCAGTTGTGCAAAAGCTATTCAGAATGAAGAAGGCTTCTAAGCATTCTTAGGAACCACATACAGTGATTTAATGTTGCACGAAAACAGATATTTTAAACAAAATCATTGGAGCTGTATGGAGAGAAAGAGAACTTTCAAAATGTGGTCTATATAAAGGATTGAGAAGTTCGGTACTTAACGACCTTTCCGTTTTGATTTAGAGTTAAGGTGTTAAAAAAACACAGATATTCTTGTAAAATCTTTAAAGGTAGTCAGAGTATTTCAAAACATGTTTATTTCTTAGGCAAGGGAACTTTTGCATGAATAAAATATGCATTTGATATAATATGAAGTGAATCAGAAAATTAATATATAGATATCTCTAACGTATACTTCGTTGTTATTTTAATTTTAAAGTACTATTAATGTTATTAATTGGAAAGTATATATACATATTTATTTGTGTATGTTTATTGTAAATTTTTATTTATTTGTTTATTTATTTGCTTGTTTGATTTTGATAGGGTCTAAGGGAATAAGGGAACAGATCCTTAAACAAACTACATACTTCCAAATTGGTGAAAATTTCCCTACTCTGATATATTTGTATGGAAATATTCCCATTGTATCTACAAAGAAGTTTTTGATAAAAACCATTTCCTCAAATTCTTATATTTTTATTAACGTGATAGACATAGATAAATAGGAATTTTTAAGGTTAGTTTGTAAAAAAGCGAATAGCACTGTCGTGCAGATGCATCACACCAGATTTTTAGAAACATTTAATTTTCAGCAATTCCTTAGTTATTTAGTATCAAAGCGTTTATCATGAGAAAATAGAGCTAAATATTAAGATTCTACACTTCCAAGCCATCATGTTAACGTCTTTGAAAGAGATGCACAGACTACGATAATCGAGAGAAACTACGTTCGCGGTTTTTGATTACAGAACATTGGTCCTAGGTTTCTAAAACTAACAAATTCATTCTTTATACAATTATTTGCGTGTCTATATCATTAAACAAAACATAGTGCTGGAAAATGATAAAATGATTAAGGGTGAATCGGAATTATCGTATGTAAAGTTAACAGAACTAGCTTCCGAAGTTTGCACATTATATCCTCGTGATAATTTTAATTAAAACAAGATGTATTATATAAAATACCCTTTTGATTTGAACCCTCAGCTACATTACTGACTACATAAAATGACCCGCTACTTGCATTACAGTTCAATATTTTATTTGAAGAGATTCTACGAATCCAGCGATCTCCTTGGTTTCTTTATTCATATATAAGCTATCTAACATTAAATTTATACCGTGACCTGAGCTGTGACCAACTTAAATGACAAAACTAATATACCTGTCGAAGTGTAATTTTCCGTCTTTGGTCCCAATCTTCAGGGAATGGAATCCGACGGGTTTCTAGAATAATTAGCTTTCTCTGTTACTGAGTACAAAGAGTTGTGTAGCATATCAGATGTACGCAGCGTTAGTTATTCTGGATAAAAGGCTCCACCCAACCATGTTCTATAGGATATCAAACGTAGTGACTTCGCAGGCCAGGGCATCTTCTCAAAAGTTTCCGTGTTCCCCGGAAACCAGTTTTGAACTCCACTGGAAAGTAATAATATATTCACGATAACGCTGTCGGACAGATGGGGAGAGCATGAAGTATTTCAATATATGTTTCGCCGTTCAGCCTTCCCTGAATGCGCTCCAGCGTATTTGCTCCATCCCGTCCGTGATGTGCATGCTCAAACAGAGGCGCTCATTTGACTACTTCTTGCAGGAGTGGTCGTCCAGATAGCGTTGCGAATACCTCCGGCTGTGTTCTAGCTCACGCCTAGCAATACTGAATGTAACGATTATCCATTTGACGTTCTCTCACTTCTGCATATGTCTGTCAGTCCTATTAGCTGCTCTTTAATCTCCCAAGTCCATGGTGGATTCTGGTATACATGCAACGGTTGCTAACAGGCCGTGTACTACAATGGAACAAAGACAAGAAACTGCCTGTGGCTGGAAACGCATTCTTTTCTACCTCCACGAAAGGAGGCTTGTCTTAGAGACACGTGAATGACCCTTACTTCTTGGAACACGCTCTCCCGTTTTGCGATAAAATTTCACCAATAGAATATAGGGCTCACAATTATAAGACCTATTGCAGCAGTTGAAGGTGTTGATTATGTTAACTAATTACAAAGTTTGAAATATATAACACGAGAAAATTATGTATGGGTGTAGAGGTGAAGATATTAAAATAAAAGGGAGAAAATTAGATTATCAACGAAATTTGAGTATTCAGAAATCAAAGCGCATGTTTTGCCTCTGAGCTGTTTCCTTTAATTTTTTGTAAGTCCTGTTTACAGGTGTAAGTTGTTATAGCAATCTGTATATTTCTCCGTTAGTACTATTTATCGTTTAAAGCATACTTATAGCTTCATATCCGTGTTACTTCACCATTTCCTAGTCAGTAATTCGAGAAGGATCCATCACCAGAATTTTGTGGCTACGCCCGACAGGTATAAAGTAGAAGCGATCCTGGAGTACAATAGTATACGAGCACTAATGAGAGATTGTGTTTTGAGCATCGAACGTCAGTCGACGAATGTGGACAAGGTGAAGAAGATCGCGCCGATCAGTCCTCCAGTCCCAGACTAATAGTGCATGGAGAGTGGTGCGTTACAAGCTCTGTGATGAGGAATCGGTGAGCTGTGGAGGAGGCAGCGAAGCACTTTGCGGGCGAATATGGAAATTATGTTCAGAATAATCGTGTAGCTTCGTGTAAGAGGTAGATCCGTGTGACCAGGGCTAAAGAGCAGGGCTTAACAGCAGGGTTAAACATACGAGGAGCATGTCAAATAGGCACAAAAGAAACATTGTGTAGACCTATTGAAGTGGTTCATTTGTGCGAAAGAGCAGGTTAGCATTCTTCTGACAATTAATATAAATATAAAGGAAGAAATTTCACTTTTAGTTACAATAGTTTACTTCGGTTCAGTTATTTTTATTGCACGTTATGTATAATAACGTTATATAACAAGCAATGAGCATGGCATAGACATATATATTTTATGTTCTGGTGGCACACTACTTTCAAAGAAAAAGGGGAAAGGTATGAACCTGCTCCATCAATGCTCTTTCACTGTCAGGGAATAAATTGAAGGGCGAAGACGTGTCATATTTAGGCACTGGACAGGCGATAAGTAATGCCATGAATTTTGTTGCTGCCACTATTTGAACACTTGGAGATAGGACCCATGTGAACTCCGCCTGAATCCAAACCGTAGATGAAATGCGTCCTGCTTTTGACAGCACGCAATAACTTTTTGTATCACTGTATAATGAAAGTAAAAGGAAACTTCAAACATAGGGGTCGTATTGGTTGTCTGTCTTAGTATTATAAACAATTCAATCCTATTTTGTTTCATGCTTCATATAAATGATGTCTCAATAGTCCTTCCAATTATATTCCTTTATAACTTCTATTAGGTATCATAAAGACTTTGTAAATTCTGTTTGGTCTTTTAGTAATTTATGATTATAGTTGACATTCCGGAGAAAGAATAAGGGTTGAGATACCTGAAAGATTTACCTGTGTTTTCGAGATAAACACGTACGTGAGTATATATTAAATATATTATATGTACGTACATACATGCTTTCTTTTTTCATATTAGTTTAGTTTTCAAAATTTAAATTAAAACAAAGAATATATTGAAAATGGCAAGTGCTACAACAGTCTGTGACATTAATTGTGGTTTAATGGGATTCAGTTCATGTGCAGTAATATTTAATTTATACCTGATGGCTTACAAATTATGCGAAATTTAATCAGAATGAAAATAGCTTGCCGGATTATTATCAGAGAATTCAAAATGTCTGCAGATAACTTAAAAGTATGCCATATCATCAAAACCTTATTAGCTTTTGAGAAAATAGAGGATAAATGAAAATGGCCCTGTAATTGATAGTTTGCAGTGCATTTTGTGCCATTGGTTATACGTTTCTGTCACACGGACTGACACATCTTTTCTTAAATGTATTTTATTTTTATTCAGGGTCCTCATAGCAGTGCTTCCGGGGCAGCTTCAAATAGTTTTGTAGTGGAATGTAATGCTTGTTTTGATTATTATGCATCACTAATTGTAGACACACTGATAAAAGTAGCCCATTCATTATTGTCTTAAAGAGTTTAAAGCAAATATCCCTCTTCCATATCTAACATCAAAACACTCCATAGATCTTAGTGTTTTCATTTAGGTAAGGAACCTTTTACTCCTCCTAACTGTTGTGCAATCTCCACGTGACTGGGGAAACAATCCAAAAACAAAAATTAACCAAAGACGTATAACTATCCGAACGGGATGACTCAGGCGGCTTCGTTTGTGGCCTGCATTCGGGAAGCTCGGATTCGATTCGCATGGCCGGCCTACCTGATGCATGAATTTTTTCGTGTTTTTCTCTGGTCAACAGACGGTTAATTAGATCCCACTATATTTCCGTTTTTTTTTTAATTTACGTCCTCCAACGTTAAGTCATATCGGACGATGAATGAAATGGTTGAAGTGTTGCTCAAATGAGCCCGGGGTCCATGGAGCTTAGAGTTACCCGACATTCGTCCTTCAGGATAAGGGAAAATCCCGGAAAAACCTTATCCCGGTAAGTCGCCTTGACCGAAATTCAAACCCTCAAACTCGGGACCTCATGAACGTGAGTCAGACACGCTACCATCTACGCTACCGAGGCGGGCACACGAATTTCCTGTCCCTACATTTCATCTCCATTTTTATTTCACATTATCTCTAATCTGGTGGACTCTTTTGTACGGGAAAGTATCGGCTGGTGTCTCAGCGCTGCATGGCAGGGTGATATAACCTCATAAATCCTTCCCTCTCCGGTAGGACGCTTTCTGGTCTCCGGGCCGACCTGGTGAGCCGTTTGAGGAACATGGTGGGTGAGATAGCGATTGTACGGGCTTGTCAAGGGAGTTTCCAAATGGTAAATAGTAATGACACTGTCCTCTGCTTTGTCGTGGATCCGTGGGTCAGCAGTCCTCTGTCTCCTCTTACCCCATACTTCCTCCCGGGGTTTTCCGACCTGAAGCTTAGGAATAACCCCTCCGTCTTAATCTTAATTCAAAGCAAATCTCCATTTGAAATTAGGCAAGTTTTTTAATAACATTCTTCTAATGGCATTTTGTAGTGGTTCTTATAGAAAGAACTCTCATGTAGAATAAGCAGTAAGAGTCATTTGAGAGTTTACAGTGGTGACATGGACATGGTAAATGTTTCTACCGTCGAATGTCAATAAAAATCGGTAGCATAGCATGAAAATAAAGAGTATAGGTCCATTAAAAGGAACAATAGTGGTTCCTAATCTTCATCTCCATTTATGTGTTATTATACACATGTAATTGTTTATGATTATACACTTTTTTCATCACACATCAAGGAAACACAGATATAATGGATCTCCTCTGATGAGAATGCCGATGACTACTTTGGGTAGTCCAGCCACGTGATGATGGAGACAATGCACCTGTTAAACCATAGATTAGAATTATGTTCCAATAACTTAGGGTGGTACTAACAGCTGCGTTCCAAAATAGACTAGCTTTATGCATGTCATTGTGCACAAAGCTCAGCGATAAGGTTTGCGATGGAAAAGGAAACAAAAGAAGACCAGTTCACTTCTGTGTAGTTGGGGTAATTGGTCCAACGC
The DNA here is from genome assembly GCA_030765055.1 of Mantis religiosa. Classification (NCBI taxonomy): domain Eukaryota; kingdom Metazoa; phylum Arthropoda; class Insecta; order Mantodea; family Mantidae; genus Mantis; species Mantis religiosa. Next base: position 201,972,404 of record CM060947.1, on the reverse strand, counting down.
GTTTAAGAGGCCCGGTCTTGAATCTGTTTTAGGCTATTTACTTTCATGAACCTTTCCCTGAAAAGATGAATATCGTGCTAACACTAATTTATAATTCCCAACCCATGGTACTCTGGGGGCAACATTTCAACAATTCCGATCATTCGCCGCCGACAATATTCTACCAAGTTAAACGTACACAAACTGTTAACCTCCTAGGAATATATGTTCTACAATAAAATATCATGGATAATTATACTTTTTCATATATGCTTCCTAAATCGCTTCAGGAGAACGTCTATCTCTAGCTCCTTCCAATTCCAGTCCTCATTGGTCGATTTCTTTTCTCTGTGAATAATTCCAGCATAATCAATGCTTGTAAAAGTCACTTTCATTAATTCCAACCGGTTAGCCCGAGAAATCCTCGTAAAGGAAACTATTCTCCTCGTAATTTAATTGGTATCTATTTTGATGCCTAAGATTTCCACAGTCGTACAGTAGGTAAGAATAATTATTAGGAAACACAGTAAAATTGTGAATAGTTACCAGGCGAGGCTCTGGGTGAATTGATTAGGTGTCTCGGAAAATTATAGGTAGCTGAACTAAAATCGCAAAATCAGCAACGCAAAAACGGATTTTATACAGGAATAGTGGTTTTGTATTTCGATGGGCTTCCCTCTGTATACGATATGAATCCAAAAGTTCCTTAAAATTACCTTTATTTAAAGGGTCCTTGCTTTCATTATTTCCACGAAGTATCACTTCTTGTCTACTTCCCTAATGGGGTATTGCATGAAAAGTCTGTTAAGCTTAACGTTCTCATTGTATTTTGCAATATATAGACGTGAGATTTCCCGAAGAGCGTCTGCAATTTTGTTAGTGTTTTGTCTCAGCTCCTTTAATCCGACGCATTATGTTCCTCATAGCAACGAGCCTTAAAGTTTGAATTTTCAAGATTCTCCGCCGCAAAGATTTTCTAAGCATAGCAATGGTGTTGGCCTACCGACATTTACCACAACTAGTTTGTCATCTTTTTTCATAAGGAAAAGGGTTATTTGGAGGTACACCTAGTCGGGTGTTGGGTTCATTGTAAATCCCCTAAATATTAAAAACTAAAAGACTTCACATATCACACAATAATATCTGATCACATAAAAGATTACGTATTTACTCAAGATGCAAACTGATAATAAACAGTAGCACATGACATGCGGGGCTCGTTTCAAGCGGGTTACCACTTCTGTCAATAAATTTCTTTTCAAATAAACGAAAAAGTAGGAAGAAGCTCCTGTATTGTGTTGGCAACACGAGTTGGTGCGGAATATAGGGCTTCAATGAATTGAATCCGTAGCCATGGTAACTAGCAGTGCATTCCGCCACTCCAAACTCTCCTTACTCAGCGCATGTGTCATGGTCACCTCGAACTTTAAATAACGAATCACTAGTCGGGAAGTAAGCTAGCTGCTCGACACGCGGTACCTTTACACAATATAAGTTGGAGAACTTTTATAAAGAAAATTAAATGCAAGAACAAAAAACATAACCAAGTAAGTTACTCAAAACCGAGTAGGTGACTCGGCGATTCAAACGCATCAAGGGAGAACCGCCCCTAATAGGTACGCAGAAATGAAAATTATAGTTAGGAGAGAAGCTTTTCGAGTTCTATGTCAACCTCCCGAAGTTAACGTTGACCCTACACACACACGCACACACATACATACACACAGCTTCAATAAACACAAGAAGCTAAGTTATTTAAAAGATGAATAGGTACTGCAGAGGAGAGCAATAACCTGCGATTATATGGAAATTATCAAAGAATGTAGTATCCGTAAAAGTATAGGCTTCGTGATAAGAAGCTAGATTTACGGATTCGAAATCCTTCCCTTAATACATTCTTAGAACACTTGTAAAATGCGATCATTTCAAATACAGATTGCAAATTGGTATGCCTGAGGGGTGGATAAATATATACAGGAAAGAAACAGAAGTCTAAGAAAGTATAAAGGAAAACTGAAGGAAACTCTTGAATAGAAAATAACACGAAAGAAAATCTTACCATTATTAAGAACTGTCTTCATCTGTTGCTCCATAGCAACCTCATTTTAGTTTCCTTGAATCTAATGCTATGATGAAAATATAGTTGCTTGGCAGTTGTTTCGCTGGCGATATTCTTTATTTATTTCCAGCCTTTCTTTTATTTTTGCTCCGTTTAAGAAAAGTGCCGCACTGCATTACAGTTTATCACAAGCATAATTAAAATGTCACTTGCAGAGTGCGCTTCAGGCCATACAAAGCACGTTTTGAAGACAAGTTAAATGAGTGTCCTTCCAGCCGGATCTCTTTCTTTGTTCTTCTATGCGTTAAGGAATAAAAAAGGGCTTCTAAGCGGTACATCCAGGAAAAATATGTTCTCTTTAATAAAAACCAGGACAGTGTTAAAATAATTGTGTAGCTGGCTACAGAGGTCTTTTACTATTTACCTCGCAATTAAAACAGTGGATGTTTTTCCTCTTCAGTAGAAATGGTGACATCATTTTAATAACTGAAATGTTGAACAATTTGCTGCAACGTAAATAAGTCTATAAAATTGATGTATATGTTAAAAAGGTCAAATAGACAGGGGTAGTCGAAGTCACTATAACATGGACTTCTGACGGTAAGGGTGCAGATCAGATTCCTTTAGCAACGTCTTTCTTGAGCCCAGGAAGCATAGATAAAATTTCCAGGAAAGTATTCGAAAGGCTTCCTTAGTAAATACACATTCCCAATTACCATTTAATTTCAGGTATCGCCAGTATCACCGCTTGTGGTGCAATATGCAATAAGAATACATCGTCATTATTAAGTCATAGGGGAAAATGGTAAACCATTTGATAAATAATTAGTACAAAGAGATCTGTTGAAGTTTAGGAATAACGTCTGAGTACGCTACAGGTAATCATTTCGAAACGTTTACGCCTCCTCTAGAGGGGTAGGCCTGAAAATTCTCTGACCATTTTAATCTACACAGGAAATTATGCCACAAACTGGCACACAGCACTGAGTATCAAAGATAACTTTACTGAAGTGTCAGTCTGCGAAACTTTAAACCTCGGACAGATAGACCCCACCTATTTAGAACAAGAAGAGTTGGAGGAAAGAAAGGTCTGAGATACAGATACTCCCTAGCATTCACAAAAACAGATTAATCATATATTTATGTGAAAATTCTTACTTTAGTTATACTCAATGTGGGTTGAAATATCCTCATATTCAAATTATGTAAGATACTGCGTTTGCAGAAAATGAAAGTGACAGTTTAAGCTCAAGCAGATTTAGATTCTCTGTAACACTACTTAGATGTTAAGCTATGAAGTGTTTGTCAGTATGTGTTGTGTAAACTCGTTTAACATTTCGTCTATGCAGACTATATTTAGCATCATACTAGTAGTATTAGGACATAGAGTTCGTTGTAGCACTTAATGTTAGTCCTGAGAAATTTTGTTTGACGAAGAATTGTAATGAATTATATAATATAATGTGTATAACTAATAATCTCCACTGACAAAAGATTAGTGGAGAGCTATAAAGAATAAACATTCAAGGTTATTTACTACTACTAATAATAATATATAATAAATAATATATACTTAAATATATATATATACATTATATGCATTGCTCCACAAGAGAGAGGTAATTGTTATTGTCATCGTTATCCTTAAATCGTTGGCTGTGACAGCTTACAAAGTGAACACAAGTTAATCACGCCTTGATGGGAACTTTATCCATATTGGTTATTGTAACATAGGGCTGATAATTTGATATGATTATTAGATACTCTCATCAAAAGATACTGGGGACGATAAATTGAGAAAGATATTGTGTGACAAACTTCTGGTACACATTTTCTTTGGAAATACACACCTTGGATTAAAGTGAATTCAGGAATACTTCTTACAAGGACATAGTCGAGGGCATCTTTGAAGTCAAAAACTTCAACATGTATCATCATGTTGTCCACTATCGGTCAGTGAACATTTGACTTGGCAACATCAATAGGCTTCTTCTGTAGTGAAACTTCGATCAGTTTCACCCATGTGGAAGGGACTAAGACTTTATCCATTGATTGTTTGTTCTTCTCAATATTGCCAAAAGTTCTGTCAAAAGACATGAAGGAGTGCCCTGGTGTTGGGAAGTACAGGTACACTTGAGGAATGTCTAAAAATGTCTAATGTCTGAATGTACTCGTTAATGATGACTATCACTTCTTCATTTGATGAAAACATCTTACCACAAAGTCAAATTTTGTAGTTTTGGAACATTAGCAAGTCACAACCAATTCAAAGCCCAACGTATAACCTAACCTTAAAGCCTGCGGGCGGTTCTTGGTGAGGAAATGGTCAACTCGTGAACGCATTTGCAGTGATATATGACACTATTATCATTATTCCTGTGCCAAATCGCTAACGAATAGACTCATTTTAATGTCAATATTAAAACATATGTAGTTTTCGGATTCTAAGTATATTTTCGATATGAAGATATAAACTTTTTTCTGCTTTTAGTTAGCAAAGTATTTATACATTCATTTGTCTCATTATATAAGCTCCTGTTAGTTTGCAATTCACAGATCAGGTGAAGACTAATCGGCTTTAGGATGAAGGGTGTGTAACAAATTCACTATGTGCCTCGTTTATGCACTGCGTATCTTTATCTCTGACTCTTGTTTCATGCTCTGGCAATGTAGCATTTCACCAGTTAAATTGAAAACTCAGGATTCATAATTATATGAAATAGCCAAAGTAAGCATATTTGGACACCATTTTCTTTGAAAACATTTCAGATGATGATCGTTTTCGACACAGATTATACGTTTTGCGTGTTGTAAGCTAAGGAGCTGAGCTGAGTTGAGCAGAGTCAGGTCTCAAGTCCAAAAGCTCCTCTCCCACTTTACTAGTACTTGATGCATACCGCCAACAAGTCTTATTTTACTCAGATACACATGACTATACTTTTTATCCTACATAGTAATTCAATTAAAATGTTGAGTCCCAGAAAATCAGGTAGGTGTTCATGTAATTTTTATGTATTCTTATACATTTCATAAACTAGGCAAGCTTTTGCCAGAGAGGAACCAGATTATCATAAATGAACCCACAGTTGTTCTTGCGACATATTTTCATTATTTTCAGACAATTCTGAAGTGTATAGTCTGTTTGTTCCGCCTATGCTTTTATCCTACATAATAATAAAATTAAAATGTTTAGTCTTTAGAAAATTAGGTGCTCACGTAATATTTATGTATTTTTACACCTATCAAATTTGAAGGGATATCCAAAAACTTGGGGTAAACCAATTACTCACTCGGAAAGTAGGTAAGCTGTTGTCACAAAAGAACACGAAGTTATTCTTGTGACATATTTTCATTATTTTCAGGCAATTCTGAAGTGTATAGTCTGTTTGAGCAGCCTTTTAGACTAACTAGGAAATTAAAGTGATTGGTTTTTACCACCGTAACCGAAAGGCTGGCAACTAGGTTTATGAAAACATAATTCTTTCAGTTAATGTTTGCATTGAGAGTTTTGAAGCGATTGAACTCGTCGTCCCATCTGGCACTAACGGCTCTGTTGCGGGACCCAGCTGGGAGACAGCAGGTGTAAACTGTTTCTGTTTAATCACTAAAGAGATACTTCTGGCTTGTTCTGGTGTCCGATAATCAAATTCTACTAATATGTATCCACAAGGAATTAGACCGTTAGATTATCTCATGCTTATTGAATACTTTGTGGTTATCTAATGCTGGTGGATTTATGAATATCAGTTTATACACGTTTTGCAATCGATGTTTACCTTCCCCATCGCATTTCCCAGGTTCTAAACTGTGATTCAATGGATTAATTTCCTGCTATTTGCACATGAAACGTGAACAGTTAGCTGGAGCTCTGCTTTGTTTTGTTTGTCGATTGTGTACCGGCTTTGTAGCCTCTGAATCGCCGACACGCTTACATCCTTGTCGACGGTACATGCAATTTTTGCTCGGCTTAAAACTTATTGTGTCAGTGGGGGGACATTTGCATTTGTTTGAAGAGAAAATGTAGATGGGTTTGGTTTCGTATGAATAATTCATATGACACATCACCATGACAAAACATTTGCGAAAATCCGTAATGAAGTTGTTTTTTTTTTTTTATAATTTATGAACTTGTTTGCGTTTGATGCGTATATAAACAAACGGTTGTGGATCTTGTGTAATGACAGAGAACGTGGAGAAACAAACAAAACATACCCCAGGGAAATATGTTGCGTAAGGTACATATTTCCGCGTATCTCTGCAATCAGTGAAGTAAAACACTGTCATATAATTCGGCAAACTAGACAACTGCTTTAAATAAGGAATGAAAATATGTATAATAAGAAACATATGAGCGTGTAAACTTCAATAATACTGAATCGCTCTTAAAATTTAGTTGCTTTTTATTTTGGTTATTTAAAGTAAATAATTAGGTACTATATTCTCTGCCACCTGTGTACCTAGGAAAGGCAGAAGAATGTACTTTGAAACATTTTGTCGGTCGCTTGCTAATTTTACGGCGATATTAAGGAGTTTGCAAATCATATCCATTGCTTGTGTTTGTGATTGGTAGGTTGACTTATAATTGCTGTACTTCTCCGGTCGTTTCCTCGGCTGTTCTTCTGATATTATTTAGGTAAAGCATGATAGTTGTGGAGATCTCTGGGAATGTAAGAGAAACAGTACCAGTAAATTGTGAATTTTTACACCATTCATTCATTGTGCCTACCGATGAGACTGTTTCTACCATACACGCACCTTGAATTCCACGTACCTAAGCTTTCGTACCATTATGCTGCGTTAGGTGCGTTGTTTGAAAAGTCTATGGAGCATTCTTAGCCAGCAGTGGAAACATTCTTTCGTTAGAACGTTTCTGAACTTATATGTTACAGTATTTGCATTCAATACATTTACGTATATATATATAAAGCCCTCTCGTCTTTATTAAATTAAGGTATACCTTTGTATCCGCTTACCTTACACATGCAGGCTCTTTGAGTAACTACTCTTCTCTGCATCCGAGCTGTGCTGGATTTTGGATATCGCCAGCTTGTTAATTTACCAGAAATGCTGCCCCCCGCCACACACACACACACACACACACACACACACACACACACACACACACACGACTGGACAATGAAGATCTGAATGTCAGACCTCGGTCTTAGGCCAGATCGGGGCTGGCAATAGTGTTTTGTAAGGAAGGATAATATACGGCAGAAGATGAGGTTGAAGTTATATATATAAACCATCTGATGTGTTATTTTATGTGCTTAGAAGCAGCCTCGGGCGTTTGTAGCGCTCTCCAGGATCGATGTCGTACTCCCCTAGACCACGGATGAGGGAGTTGAAGTTGTGGGAGAGATTTTGATAAAATGAACCTGAAAGGGTGTGGATGTAGTCTGTTATTCTGGGGATACGTAGGTCAAGTCGGATAACTAGATTGGGGATGTATCAAGGGGAGTCTGTGGCAATGCGGATGAATCGGGGTTGTAGAACTTCAAGGCTGTGTAGGTGGGAATTGGCTGCTGCTCCCCATATTTCACTGCCGTATATGTTAGCTGGCCGGAGTACTTGCTTATACAGGGGCAGTTTTGTAGGCAGAGACATCACCGATCGTCGGTTATAGAGAGGGCAGAGCATACCCATTCTTTTGCTAACTTTACTAGCCACATATATAATGTGGGAAATGCTGTCTTGTTATTCTTAGCCACCAAGTATCCTTGCGTACCGCTAGGAAGCGCCAGTGTCGCCGGCAGAGGGAGCAAAATCGCCTGACAGATGAATAGTGCCACCACCGGGAGAGAAAGGCTAAGACGTTTCCTCGGAAGGTCGAGGACAAGAATCTTACTTCGGTTTTGGATCTCACGCACTGAACGTTCCAACTTATTTGCCGCCCTCACGCAGGGACATTGGAGACATCTTTGGCTTTGCTTCATAGTGTAAGTTTCGGACACACCTTTTCTAAATTTGCCCGCTTCGGTAAAGTAGATGTTAGCGTGTCTGCCTCATTATCAAGAGGTCCCGAGTTCGAATCCCGATCAGGGTGAGTTACCTGGATAAGCCTTTTTTAGAGGTTTTCCCTCGTCCTGAAAGACGAATGTCGGGAAACTCTAAGTTCTATGGACCCTGGGCTCATTTGAGCATCACTTCACCCATTACATTCACCTTCCGATGTCACTTAACGTTAGAGGACGTAAATTACAACAATAACAACAACAAAAATCCAAATTTCTATTTCAGATTTTTCCCCTGTGTTTCTCGGGTGAATTATTATAAATTTCACGGAGATAGTTCAAAAACAAACATTTACAGAAATTATAAATACTCTCAGTAATCAGTGGCGAGGAAAATACATACATTGTTATGTTTGAAAATTGTTATGTTTGAAATTTCGAGAGTAAAAAGGGATTGTTGAAAAGAACCAACTTGGAATATTTTGTAACTTTCCTTTAAAATCCTGCACGGACCATTCACTTACAGCTTCCCTATTATTAATATCTGTAAGAAACTGTACACCTTACATTTATAAAATCGATAGTAAACATAAATAACGCCTCAACTTGTGCTATTAGAATACAAATTGAAATTTGAAAGGAAATAATATGCTTTGGGCCTCCAAATCCAAAAACATGTGTTTAGCGTCAACCATAACTCCAAAGCGAAATCGACAAATCCTAAAATTGGTATTTGAGTTTAATATCTTCCAAAGATGTAACAAAAATTTTCAAAATAATCACCTAAACTAAACTACGTTTTACATGGTGCAATATTCTCAAAAACTGCTGAAGCAATACCATCAGTTAAGATACAAGTAAGATATCTGTGTATATTTAAGGAACCTCTAATTACAACATACAGGAATTGAGCAAGTAATACATTTCCTTATCATTGCATGGCACAGACACAATAGAAGGAAACAAACTAAACAGTTATTCAAGCGTAAATATATACATTAAGAGCGAAAGTAACAAAAAAGAATCGGAAGAATATAATACGAATATACAAGAAAAGAATGCAATATAGTGGAAGTTGTACAAATTTAGTAGAAGATGCATTATAAGGGATATAATGTCAGAACTATATAATAAGTTGAGCAATAACAGGAATATTATTTCTATTAATTCATACGGATGGATTATATCATGAATGAAATCAAGGTTCTCTTGACTGAGGTTCATAAATTTAGGGTTGTAGTTAAAGACACAGAATTGATTAAAATATAATGAGCCCAAGGATCAGCAGAAAGCTTAAGTATAACTTAGAAAAGTGTTAATACTGTTTGAATACCAACATGGTTAGTCTAAACAGCATAGGAATAAAAAGAGGAGAAAGAAGTGAGTTTTGTAGCTTGAATTTTCTGAACATAGCCTCTGCAGTCGTCTTCATTCGGAGGAATTTTGTGTAATAGGTAAACCATAAAAGATAGGCAGTGCCTATAACATAAAATATTTAGATTTCTATGAAAAACGCTAATTACTTCACGTAAATTTATTTTAACTTTTGGAATTTCTGAACTATATATTGGTTTTAGTCCAAAATATTAAATTATTTGTCACCAAATTTAAAGAGCAGTAGCTTATACGTTTCCTCCGGATATGTGGAAAAATACATAGAATTTGAAAGCCAATATGAACCGAGACGCCTTTAAATACTTAACTATCCCATTGAGTACCAAGAATAAACTAAGTAATGTAATATTTATGTAATTTGTATCACTGTTAACTTGAAGTGGATACAAGAATACACCTTAGCAATAATAGCTTTTAGAAGATATATAAGCATAAAAAGGTGTGACTGGAGATGGTTAAGTAAATGTAATTAGTCAGATTAGATAGCACATCTTCTTGCAATTCCGCCTATTCAGAAACACTTATTTCCAGTTATGTCCTAAATCTTGTAAAGCATCTTTGAAAATTGTTGCATATGTTATGCCACCATGTGTAATAGAGATTCAGGAACTAGGGAAGCAGATGCAAGAACTACAGAAATGTTTTTGAAGCAAACTATGCTACTATCTTGTTCAGGACTGGATTGGATTCGTCCACATGCGAACAATATTGCAGATGAAGGGAATGAAGAAAATTGTTTACATAAAGTTCAGAATGGAAACAACTGTTCTCTGCAGTACACATATACGGAGATCGCACAAGGCATATTTCACAATAAGAAGCGACATCAATTTGACATGCTAACAAGAAAGGACTAGTATTACAATGTTATTTAACAATATAACGGCAGTAGACATGAAAGAAACGTTAAATAATAACAGAAGAATTATGGGCAACTAAACAGTGTGCGCATTGTAGTTCTCTACAGCACGCTTTTTTACCAAAAGTGGTCCATTGTCACACTTTTAGAAAAGACTGAGCTACAATACTTATAATGAAAGTGCAGGAAGGTTATAAATACCTCAGGTCTTGACCTTCTTTGACGCATGGCCACTATTCGCCAAGGAAAAAAGCTTATAAACTTTAAGTTTTGTATGTCTCCTCCACAATGGACGGGATACTAAACGTTCTCACAAAGAAGGCTGAATCTTTATGAAAAACTAAACTAAAGTGAACTTATAAACCATGATGCCATGCAGCGAAGAGAAAATTGGTGTGAATTGCTTTTCATTCTTATTTCCAGTAACAAGTGTTCAAGAATATGTCCAGTGATTTAATATTTTAAAGCTCTATTTGTACCTATTTAAGTATTATCAGTGAATAATTATAATTTGAAACCTTTTTCTTTTCAAATTTTTGTCCTATTGCAGTGAAACCTGAACAACTATTATTTTTATTTTGAACGAAAGGAATCCCATTTCGATCTTAACATCAATATGACACTAATCGTTTTCAGTATATTTTGGGTTCATATGTATATTTATTTTCAACAGACGTAGAGTAATATTTGAATGTTAAATATTGCAAAAGTACATGTTTTCTAAGAATTGTAATCTGAGTAAAATTTGGTGATTCAACTTTTATCTAAACATGATTTCTTCGGAAACATACAAGAAAATGTATCTGTATACATTACCATGTAGGCATATGTATGTGCGGGAATTTCTAAATATCTTACTAAATTTAAGGCTTTGCACACTTGTTCAATGCTGCTATGATGCACCACGTTGTAGCGACATTTGCAACAAGACTTCAAACGTAATGAATTGATATTATTCTGCCCCCTGGTTGAGACGACCAGACAAGATATCTGGTTTGGGATGCTGATATCCCCCAGCAGATGTAGCTGCGTCCTGTCCTAAGGGAAGGTGCCGAAATGTCGGGTCATGTGGTGTCTCAATCTGAGCATTTGCATTTGCTCAGAATTAGCAATTCCTTAAGATTTTGTCCGCTGTTGTCGAAGTATGTACCCCCTACTTAGGGTTTGGTCTCAGACCGTAATTGTAACTAATTTACTAAATGACATGAAATAATCGTTCAAATTCTTTTAAATATTCCAATTTTTAATTCAACATTAAGTTAACAAAAAAGCCTTGAAAAATAAATTAATAAACGTCGGTTTCCTTCACAGCATTAACTTTAAATCAAGTTCCCTCACACTGATAAAGTTTTGCTTCTTAACTCGACAACGTTAAGCTAACTAACTAGCTAATTCTGGCTAATCTGAAATTATGGAATTTACCGTAGCTTTGACAGTTCAATAATTTCTCATTTATATAAACTTTTGTTTAAATTATATTTAAACAATGTTATATTCAAATAACACTTTTTTTGTAATTTTGAACTACTGTTATCGTCGTTAAATATATTAATATTATTCTTTTTCCTTCGTTTCTACCTATTCAGTCACAAGTTTAACTTCAATTGTTTCCTAATTTCGTTCACAGTTTTAATAATTGACAATGAATTCATTTCCTAAGAAATACAAAATAACAAAATTGAATTAAAAATAATGTTTATGGATGTAGAATAAAAATAGCGGTCACAGAACTTCGCAAAAATTACAGTCATCAAACACGCAATATACGTATGAACAATTCATGTTACGTGGCATTTATTTTCTCTGAGAGGTGTATTCGTTGTTTGCATTTTCTTGACATTTAGAACACTTTGAGCTTCTTGCCTTTCATACCTTTTCTGTGTTTCGTCATACAATGAGCGGACGTAAATATTCAGTATAATGCTACATTCTGGATCTTCATTGATTGGTTATATTTTTGCAGCTTAGTTTCTTTGTACTTTTGACTACTAGGTTACTATTTTCACACCTAAGCATTCCATATTCTGGAATAAAGAATTTTGCAGTTCTCACACTCTAACGCATATGAATTGCCTTTGGTCTGTAATGCAGCAATATAAATTAATTCCTACCGGAAATTGTGAGTGAGAACGGATGTGATACAAGATCCCAAACTCATTCAAGTAATTCGAGTACATGCAGTCCGGAAATTAATAATTATTACTATATGGCTAGCTACAAAATGAAAATCTAGCTTACCATAAACTGAATGAAATATATGAACCTCTGGTATGTAATGTGTGCGCTGGCAGCCTCTGCATTAGGAACTGCATTCAGCCATTTTGTCTGCCATTTCATGCCATTACTGCTTCAGAAATAATTGTGAGTTACTTCTTAACTAGTAATATCATATATAACATTACATAGATACCGCATAGAATATTCATTACCTTTTATTCCTTAGAAGGTATTACCATCTACTGAAAATTTGTGAGTCCATCTTCACTAGTGAAGAGGAAAAACAATGGTGACTTTAATATCTATATTTGGAATAGCATATGTCTTTTAATTTCATCAATACTACTGCTTTCCTAGCATAACAGCAAAATATTGGTGAAACTGTAATCAGTATGTATCAGGGAATCTTTATTTATTTCTGTTCTGCTTATATTATAGTCCATAAATATGTATTAAATATAAAATTTGTAGTCCCATGTTCTGAGCAGTAAAATAAAAAGAAACAGCAAACTAGGTAGTTATGCTTGCATGACCTTCTCTATTCATTATGTTTATATAGTATATTTACAGAATTCTTACGTTATCTGATTTCTTTCTTTCGCAACGTACATAGCAGCTAGGAAAGTTTCGTGCATTGCAACCAAATTTGGATACCGGATTTTACCGGACATATGTTTTGAGGCCCTCTGATAAGGTATGCGAGATAAGGTATTGTGTGTTTCTGTGAAAAGCATAAATCAAAAACAAATTCGGATTAAGAAACCTGACATTATTGTTCAATATTTTTCAAAAATACCGCAGTAATGTTTTCAAGAAACTCTGCTCACATTAAATAGCTACCCTTGTTATGTAAAGTAAATTTACTTTAATAAATAAAATTATTATATATAATTTATTGGAACAGCCATTAATGTTTCCTTTAATACAGGACATTTATTTAATTTTGTATAATTGAAAAAAATTGCGAAGGGTACTGTACAAAATTACAGTACCTTTTCAACACCAACATTCTTTGTAAGTATTTCTTGTGGCGTAAGGAACTTTCAGGATTTTCATAGAACAAGAGTTTGTGTCATTTTTATAATGTCTTCTGCTGATTCACACAATTTTATGAATAGAATATAGCATTTAAGGCCAGCAATTACGACCTCCAGCACTTGCATGTTTGACCTTCACTGTTTCCTTTTTAAAGTACAAAAACGTTAAATATAACTATTTCTGTAAGTGTTTAATTTAGTTAAGACGAAGTAACTGAAATATTATCTTTCCTTGCAGATACTGGTAAAATGAATAATAGTAGTAGAAGAATTCACGTGAAGGTAGCGAATCAAAATATTTTCTGATTTGTTTGAATTGAAATGAACATTACAGAAATAATTAAGCAACTTCTGCAAGGACAAAGAAGGAAACCAAAACATTAGTGGGTGGTTTCGAACTGCGCACCTGAATGTTGATCTTCAACTTTACATTTTCTTCATTACATCGCCAGAAACAGCTAAAGCAATATTTTAAAAGTTATACAATATTAACAAATACAAGCCAATAAAGATTTGCAGTGTAAATGTCACAAAAGATATGTGCAAAGTAAATGTGCATCTTAAAACATTCTACATTTTTGTGCAGTAGAGTCTTCACCTATCTCATATGACTAAGTAGTTAAACAAGGCTCTTTCAAATTAATTAGGTATTAACGAGCTGTCCCCAAACAATACCTAGATATATAACGTAAATATTTTGAAATATGTAGTTTTACTCAAAATCGTTAATTCCATTATTCCGAACACAAACCAATAAAATTGCAAAAGTATTGTTACGTTAGGTTTAAGTTGTACAGGAGGGATAGAAGAGGGTGTACAACCTACCCTGTAACTAGGGGCGTAGCTGGAAGACTGGGGTATCAGATGGTAGGGCGAAATGGTAACGCAAGCTAGGAGCTAGGAGATAGAGGATAGATCTCCGGAGGCGGAAACAATACAAGTTAATACGATCCATGTTTAACCCCGTTTACTGGATAGTACAAGATATAACAAAACATTCCTTTAGCCCTGAAGAGGCTTAGGTTTGAAAATACTGATACTACAAAATATTACTGATTTACGAGGGCTTACCATAAGGTGCGAGTTTCATGTATGGCTGAGGATGCGTGGGCGTCGCCGTCAATAGAAGGTGACACGACGTAACCGAGCTGACCCGAACTGAACTCGAACTGAACTAAACTCCTAATTGATTTGTACTGCACCCGAACTGAAACCCCATGGTTGAAATCTGGGATCTTAAGTATGTGGGTCATCTGTGACGTTACCCAGTGGTCTCGGCATTAAGTCGATGGTCCCGAATTAAAACGCTATGTAGCCATCTCACAATCATATTAAGTCAAATTGACGTATCCGAACGTCATAGTTCCAAAAATACGTGCGGTCACCTTCTGACCGCCATTGATGTGAAAAACACGCGAGGAATCTGCCAGCTGCTGATTTAACCACTCACCTGAATTCGGAACTTCAAAACATGTGAATAAGACAGGTGCCCAGAGTGAGTCTTGGTCCCAAAGTTCTAAAAATTTGTTAGTTTCCTAATTACTCCTCAGCCATATATGTAACAGTATGTTTCTGTGTAAAATTTTGTTTTGGATGTGGAATATTCTCAAAAATTCTGGAAAGCTCTGGAAGGCAGTGAACACAAATGATGAGTGAGCTATTTACTAGGCATTTCGTTTTAGAGCTCAGCTGTCTCACACGCACACAAAAAATACCTTTGAGGGCATACAGAAACCTCCAAACCTATATAACTATCTTAATATTGTATAAAAAGGAGTAGAGGGCCTCCAATATATAAAAACCTAGGGTTAGGTTTTTCTGGAACCGAATTATTATTCAATAGTAAGCAACTTGCTAGGATTTTCAGGATTTAGGAGTATATGGTATTTTCCAGTATGGATTTTATAATTGTAATCTTGAGTTTGTATTTCCATTTGATGATGTAAAAGAAAACATGAGAAAAAAAATTACAAATTACAAATATTAATATCTGCATATCTAATTTCTGGATGAATACTGTCCAGTACCACTTCTAGCTACTATTTCCAAGATAGATAAAGTAAAACAAGCAATTGAATGCATTATATCCTGAGAAAATGAAGCTTGGAAGTTATGGAAAGTTGGCAGCAGGTGTGTTCTAACTTTGCAGTCGAATCACAGCCCCAGTGGTGACATTCGTCGAATGAGAGGTTAAAAGAAAAATAGAGAGCACTGGGGGAAGGGGCGAAGCGAAATCTATAGGAAAATAGATGCTAGTGGGAATATGTTTATACGTTTTTCATACTCTAACATTCCGCAGAACATTCTCTAATGAGGTAATACTCTGAACACATCACAATACAGCAATTCAAGCTGCAGGATATGTAATCACAAGGAAACTTGGTTCCAGAAATCACAGTTTTTATATGCATTATTCGACCAAATATCACCAGAATCTAACACATATTACTCTCCTTCGTGACATATTTTCAAACGTTTAATACACAATACCTAAACCGCAGGTCTAGGGTTGAAATCCTACCAGGACCGATCTTCAAGACAAGTGGTACCCAAATTTATTCGAAAGAGCTAAAGGTATAATAGCTTCTAGCTAGTATTGTTCGCCAATTTATGACGTATTCATGGAACTGAAAATCAAACTCTTGAGTGTAGGGCAAGTGTTTCAAGCACGAAACGAACCCGAGGGATTAGAGTGACAAGGTGACGTCATGGTACATAACGTAGGACATCACTGTCCACGACTGAGGTGTTCTCCAAATTTTCCTCAGGACCCATAGTTGTTGAGGTTTGTGGAGGTCTCCATTCTAAACTTAGGTGGGAAACATTTCCCCTCCAAAGTTTCTTATTGGTTATTTTAAGTAGTGTCCATAGCCTATTGTGGTGCATACAATAATAAGGTTTTTAATTATTTTTAAATATTTTAGCTAAATTCTTGGAATAAAAGCTACACTAGTTATTAATCATATCACAGTAAACATGAAAAATGAGTTGGATACGGGATGAAGAAACCAATGGAATGGAAAAAGTGTTAGCTAAGAAGAATCACCAGCATTCGCTTATCGAACATGGAAAATCATTAAAAACGCAAGTTAAGATAGGGCGTTCCAGGAATCTAACATTAAAACTTCCGAATATGAGCCTTACACGATACCGCGTGTCCATCTCTCGTTAACTAGATAAGAATTCACATTATTATATTTCTTCAACTGTCACTGTTTCCATTTGCGCCGTGTCCATACCATAAGAGTAAGCGGCCTTCTTTACACGACTATATTCCAATTCATTTTTAAACTTCTCAGCCAGCAACCATAATAGGTACTTAACCGTTTAATTTGATGTCGACAAGATTAAATTCATTAGGAAGAGATGAGAGCTGCACAAATAAAGGAAGCATTTCCGAATCTGGGCCGTGGATCCTTGATCTGTTTGCGTACATTATTTGAAGCATAAAGGAAGGACTTTTAGCAGGGAAACTTGAAAATATCTCAGCGATAAAATCTGTTAAAACACCAGGCTACCTTCTTGAAAAGTAAACTTCTTTCTGCCTGCTGGGCTTTCCGATTATATATACCTACATTTTTCTGCCTCCCACTTGGGGTTTCATTAACTCGAAGGGAATCTTCAACTTCTGCTTTCGGTAATGAATTCCTATTAGGGAAGAGCTAGCCTAAATAAATTAAACTTCTCAGTTTTGTGGACATTTATATAAGTCTCTAGCTATATATCTCGTGTTCCATCGTCAACATTTCACTTTCACAACAGAATTTTCAGTGTGCTAGCTTAGAGAATTTGTGACGGGATTAGCATGAGAATGCTGTAGGTATTTGGCCCTTCCAGCTTCTAAATAGGTTACATAATACAATGCCATTGTACATTATTATGCCACCATCACTTTTAATTTTCTTAAATTTATTACTATTATTTTTATTTGCTGTAATGTTGTAATTGGGCTTATCCCTGTTTTGTTCATAAGAATAAATAAAAAATAAAGAATTAAATTAAAGTTATTTCCATATGCAGAGATGGAGTGTGCAAGATATAAAAATCCTTCAAACATATGCTGCAAATGTTAGGAAATTAATGATTATTTTCAACTTACTGTTCTTACAGCATTAGAGGTCGTAACTTAGAAAGACTTATCCTTTTAACAGTATTGTCACGCAGAAAAACATTATGTTACTATAAAATATAATGCTCGTCATTGGCCTTCTCTGCCTAAGCAACCCAATATTAACAAATATACCCACAAAGTGCTGTCAAGAGTACACATTGTGCTAGGATTATTTGCGGTAAATCTGTTGTTCAAGTTGATCACACAGCATATCAGGCCTCAAGTTCCAAGAAAAACCAGGTGTCTCTATGGGTGAGTGCTTAAACTCAATTCTTTTGCCTCACTGCCTGGGTAGCGTAGATGGTAGCGGGTCTGCCTCACGTTTACGAGATCCCTAGTTCGAATCTCGGTCAGGGTGAGGTATCTGGATAAGGTTTTTCCAGGGTTTTCCCTTATCGTGAAAGACGAACGTCGGGTAACTGTAAGCTCTATGGACTCTGGGCTCATTTGAGCATCATTTCACCCATTCTATTCATCATCTGATATGACTTAACGATGGAGGACGTAAAGACAAAAATAAAGTTATTTTGCCAATTCTTTATTTCGAAAAATGCTTGGTCATTAGCTTTCCTTCAAAAACATTCATTTTCATTTCGTATCATCTACTTCCTCGCTTCCATATCAAGCTATAATATCTCATTTTAATTTATATAAATGACTTAAGCCATAACTTACCTTGCACTACTATGTTATATGCAGACGACACTATGTTTACTGAGCAAAAGCAATAATATCAATACAGTAAGGCAACAAATGCAACTATCCCTAGAAAGTGCAAAAGTCTGGTTCACCTTAAACAATCAAAGTCTAAATATGTCTAAAACTGAAAATATATTATTTACATTGCAACATAATGACACCCACAGTAATTCAGTAAATCTCATAGGATTACATTTAGACAACAGACTAACATGGAAAACACACATACTTTACCTTTGTAAAAAGTTTGCTAGAATCTGGTATCTTCTAGGGAAACTAAAGAAACGTGTTAGTCGAGATATGTTAATAATATCTTACTATGCCTTCTTTCATCCAAATATACTGTATGGGGTTAGGCTTTGGGGTAATTGTGCTACCTCGAAAAATGCATTCATATGGCAAAAGAAATCTCTCAGACTAATTCTAGTATTAGGACAACAGCATACATGTAAGACTAGCTTTATAGACCATAAGATAATGTATATATACACCAATATCATACACGTTAAAGAAAATTAAAACTTATTTATAAATCGTTCCTCAGTACACAGTTATGACACTCGATGTAAACATAATTTAGATACACCTCACAACCGATTGAGCAAGACCATAAATAGTCACTGTTATCAACAGTTAAAAATATTCAATAAGCTTCCTCTGGAAATAAAAGAACTGCCACAAAACAGATTTGTTATAGTATTAGAAAACTGGTTTAAACAAAAAGCATTTTATACTGTACAAGAATACTTAGAATATAACATACATGCTAGGGAATTTATGTAAAAATGTTGTAAATTATAGTAGTAGGTACCTAATTGTTTAATTTTATTATTACTACAGTAAAGTTAACTTACGATAATTACCAGCTTAAGCCATGCAAATAATGATTTCACCTATAATTTTATTTGCATAAATTTGTAAACTTTCTGTACCTGTAAATAGATTGTAAATACTTTTTATAACTGACGAAACCTATTGCTTCTTGTAAGCTTAATGGTGAATAAAGGATCATGATTATGATTATGAGTATCAATACATGTATTGTAGCAGTCGTGATTTTTCGTGGTGGCTCATGCCTAATATTATTCTACAACTTCCCTCAGTCACGATTTACACGAATTTATTTTGCTCCCTAGTATCTTAGCCTGTTTATATATATATATATATATATATATATATATATATATATATATATATATAATTACCACTTATAACTGCTTTTCACTGATGTAGAATTATAAACATTAGAAAATCAGTTTCACTTAAAATATATCTCTTGTTTATGTGCATCTCAAAATACGGTACCAATATTGACAAATGTAGAATAATGATGAATTTAAAGATTTTTCCAGGAAGTAGCACAGCCTGAGAGTGAATTAATACTCTGCAAAAATCATTGGCGCCAACATTCTAGATTAAGGGACCCATTTTCACAACAAGAAAGTAAATATTTTTTTGAGGATACTAACCAGAATTACATTATAATTGCCGAGGCATGTAATCATAATATTATTTCGTAAAAGTGTTACTGTTATGTATGAGCAATTTACGCGAGTATTTTGGTGTTTTTATTTCATGTTTCCAGTACTTTTGCTCTGATTAGTAATATAAAATACCCCACCCTTATTTTTACATATTGCACCCATCTCAAATAGCTTGTGATTCATAAAACACTATATGTGATAAATAATTCGTCATTCAAACCTGCCAATTTTGGGCCTGCTACCTCAACGTCTTTCGTGCTGTATAACTCAGGCCTGCGCTACTGATTTTCTTTGTTTGCAGGCTAGCCTGCTCTAAATGATTACGACACGAAGAAAGATGGTGATGGTGACCACTCATTTGCTCGTTTGCTCCTTGACATTAGTTACTCGTGTGCAAGTCCTGGGTGGTGTAACACTTACAATATAGGATATACAAATTTTGTAAGAGATGCTTATCTATATATTTACATTATAGTAGGACATGTGTAAGAGTATATGTAGTTAAGCTAATTACGGCATAAAAGATGCTGCGCGTTAAAGAAGCAAGGGAAAGAATCGAAAGTTCTATTTTCAGAGCCATAAGCAATGCCACAATTCCTGTTTCAATAAGAATAGCATGGACTTCAAGAATCGTTTGAAGGCATGGTCAAGGTTAGAGATGTCTTTGAATTTGACTTAACTAAGAAAGTTACTACAAATTTGGAAGTCTTGTCATGTATTCTATCTCAGCGTCACGTCAGAAATTGAACAAGTACTCAGTTGGCAGCCTAAGTCACAGGAAAATACATCAGAATGTAGAAACTGAAAGCATTTACTGTTTATTTTTGGGCAAATTTTCGGTTCATTTTTTGCATTTAACATAACTTTGTTTACAGTTTTAATTATTCCCGTTTACCATATATACACAGTGTAAATAATATGGAAGGTGTAGCTAAGCGGGTGAATAAGATTAGCAGGAGTCTTACTTAAGTTAGGAGGTTATGGTTTATTAAAAGTTTTGAATATTTAATGAGCATTTGAATTATATTCAATAAATTTTGACTATCTAATAGTTTAGTTGGGGATATTTAACAAGATTATATATTTACGCCCAGTTGTTCCAAATTCTGGATTCACCTAAAATCAAGATAAATGTAGGAATACAATTTACTTCTTTCGTGCGTGGTATCATAGAAAGAGTATTACTTGAACAAAAACATTTTTCTGGATCTATACCCTAAACGTAATCCACTTATTTTATTCATTTTGTTCCGGCTCATTTCAACCTCAGAGACCCTCCTGGGGAAAGTAAGGTAAGAACATCCTTCCTTCACTTTCGCTGTCTTTGGTTGTCCAAAATATAAAGATGATAACATGCAGGTATATCGAGCTGAAGACCGGTTTCACCATCCATCCTCACGGCATTTGAAAATAATGAAACTGCTCATCAAAGATCAATCAAAATCAAACGTTCTGTTCCAACTTTGTGCCCCATCGCTTTGATCGTCGAAGTGCACAGATACAGTGATAAAAGATTTACAAAAAACTGAACAGTGATTTAGATAAATCTACCAAGAGCTGTTGGTAACACTAGAATTTTGGCAGAGATTCATTCCATAATATAAATATGCGGACGTTTGGTGAAGCCCGGCATGAGTTGAAATAAGTAGAATGAATAGCCTGATCCGGAGCCAAAATGTATTCAAGAAAAAGGGCATTACTGAGCGTAAAGGTTACCAATAATCGGGTAGACTGGGAAAGGCAATTACCAAAGGCATACTGCCTATTTTTAACACAATTCTGTGATCGGAACTATAGAAGTCGGACTTGAGGATGAAGACATTAGATATCTTAATCTGTCTTGAAAAGATAGTACAGCTGTTTCCGCTGTGTTCTGGGCAGTGCTGCAAGAACCTTTTGTGGTAACATGCCTGGCTCATTTCTGCTGCACGCAGGATATTATGAAAGGAACACAAACAAAACATTATTCACAAGGACATGCGTTAGGAAGACAGGTGGCCTTACTTTCACAGCGTCCTATATGAATGACGTCAAACATTCTTTACCATCTGACGAATGGTGTAATTTCTGCATCTCCCAAGCAGAGGTACGGAGACGTCGCCATTTATCTTCCCACTGGGTCAGATGTCCTTTTCTGTTTATGCTGGTGGAGACATTATATCCTATTTAGCTCTGCCCTGTTCAAAGAGAGTGTGTGACGCCTCAGGTGGGAAATTCTCAGCCTGTAGTATAGTGACAGAGTGCCGTAGTTCTTTGTAATGTCTTCGAGTTTAGGAGTAAAGGAATTGACTAATTTTTTATTGCTTTCGGAATGTATCTTATTATGGTTGTAATTTTAGATAAATTCTCTTTTAGCCAGTTTTCTGATTGCGTGTACTTGTAAGAAAAGTCGTGTTCGTTGAACGCCTATTTGAACACCTGGTCCTGCATTTCAAAGTATATAAAAATAATAGCGGAAATTCGTGTAGTAGAAGAACTACCATTTTCTGATCCGGGAAACCACGAGAAAGACATGGTCGGCCCGATGGGAATCATCCCAAGACCTCTTAATGGGAGCTCCCACCCAGATAGATCCTTATTGTTGCTTAGTGAATAAATAATAATTTTAATGTTTAAATATCACTCATCAGAGCTACATCTTGCACTTTCCATTTTTCCAAAAGACTCTGATGCTTGTGGGAACAATCGAAGTAACTTGTTCATTTAGGTGGGTTCATAAGAAACTTTCACCTCAAGGGGTGCCTCAGCATAAATAAGTATTAAATGATAGTTTAAGCTTTCAGAAAGCCATCCTAGTGCTTTTAATGTTTGGATGTCTAGGTAAGCATACCTACTGTTGGTTACGATGTATTAGTTATAAGTACTATTTTGTACTAGCCTTGTAAAGGAAAAGTTAATTCAAACAAGCAGATATTACTTAAGAATTAAGCAACTTTATATTTTTATTGTACACCAGAAGCATATATTGCTCCATATGAACTGCGAAGATGACAACTACTTAATCTCTCCCTCTCCTGCTTCTAGTTTCCTCTCCTCAATTATTTCCTTTACACCCTCCTGCTGTCTACTGCTCGCCTATTTCTGCAGCAAGTCTCCCACCTTCGCTCTATGTATCGTCCTCCGATCTTCTCTCGTCTCCTTTCTATCTGGGATAGAAGCGCGAGATGCAGGAATCTTATAACGAATATGCCTTATCATGATTATGAACATAGAAATTCGAAAAGAATTGTGCACTAAAAAGAAACTCCAGAGCCAAATTAAGCCCAGAAAATGAGATGCAAATGTTTAATACCAAAATAAAACAATCGAAACCTTGCACTTTTGCAAGAATTTCCATTTTATTAGTTTTTTAAAATTGTATATTAAAAATTATGTTTTTTTTTTTTTTTGGAAAATGCTTGTTAGAGATAAAGTGGATAATAATTCCAAATAACTGCACAACGACTTTTAAATATATGAAAATTTGCTAAATTACTTAGAAAGGCGAAATGCCATGTGCCCCGTTAAGTTATAAATGTAGGGGCCATTATTATAGTCTCTAGGAAGAAAATTTGATATGGTGAAGATTAAAACATTTTTAGGCGCCAAAAATGCAACCAATATTTCAGAAACTGATATAATACTCGATGAAAATGGTAAATATTTTATTTAAACTTACAGATATCAGTGAATTTTATGAATCTGCTAATGTGAGAAATATCCATTACCTATAAGCGGATAGTCGGTCTGGCATGTCTGAGAAAAGTCTTCTCCAAATTTTCCATCAAGGATTTGCGTGATTGTGTCTAAATAGCGTTTTACATTTTAGAAAAGATCTTTCCACTTTATGGCGCATCAGGTGTGCATATTTAAACAAACGATGTCACCAACATCACGCACCCTAGATCATCTATGTACTTGAGCCACACTTAACAGTTGTTGAAACCTTTGTTTTTTGAGACAAATGCTAACGTTTGTCTTTTAGTACCCCTAAGTTTAATATTAATTGATTTTCATTTAAACATTTTAAGCAGCTTCTTAGGTGCTTCGATCAACATATATGTTAAAGTTTCTGAATTTTGTGTGAAGTTCACACAGACACTCTAACTATAATATCCATCACCATCCTCTATTTTAGGGACGAGGCGACGATTTTGGTGTCCTGCGTCCGGATAGGGTGGTGAGATTTGTGAAGGTTTAATAAAATATTTAGAAAAAAGCTTCGTATTGTGTATGTGAGTGTCTGTGTGTGAACAGGTAAACGAAAAGTCGATTAAATACTATAAACTACGTTCAGCATCTTTTGAGTTGCAACACGAAGATTTTCAACAAAATAATCTCCCCAAGACAGACCCTTATGTACGAAATATTTTAGGAAAATTTCTGTTTTCACAAAAATGGCTCTAATAATTTTTATTACGATATCGCATACTTAGAACATATTTAAGACAAATGTAAAGCATTTCTTGAATTTTCTATAGATTTTCATTCTGATGGACTTCGCATGATATGGAAACCGTAGAAAATAGACTGTCTTAACCTGATAAAAGATATAAATGTAGCTAATAAACATTATTTATATCTGATACGATTTTTATGAACCATTCTTACATATTCCTTATTATTGGTTTGAATTTTGCATTACTTTTTTGTCAAATGGGAAGCCCTATTCATTTTTCATGTCTGGCCCATGGAAAGAGAACCGAATTTCAAAGACATCACATAGCCGCAGGTTTAAAGGTTTCGGCTATTGCATAAAATATATTTCCATCATATATCCACCCCCATCTAGCCTCTCATATATTGTACGCTTATATCTGTCAGAAAATTAGCAACAAGATAATTTGTGCACATGGTTATCCCGATTAAAATGTTGTAGATATACGAATAAGGATTTTTAAGAATAGTTTACAGTAGAGTACAGTCATGTGAGTACAAAATATCCGATTAAAATAAAAGGTGAAAAAAGAGAAAGAAATTATCACATTGCTGACAGGTGGCCGCCACCCGTTTGGTGGGAGGCTACTTGCGCTGGTGGCGGCTAATGGCACGAAACAATTGACACTACATGTCAAATTCCAAGTTCATGAGATTCACTTCAGTGGTGCTAGCAGATTGCCGTTTTAGATGAATTGTTTTGTGTTTGGTACATAAATAAGGGAACTGAGAGTTCATTCAAGTGAAGTGGCAGTGCCGCGTTCAATTCTAATGTAATTCAATAGATCTGTTTTATTTTGCTCTGAATGTGCGCAGCAATACCTGAAGTCAAATTTCTGGGTTACTTTAATCACCTATGCCATAAATTATGTTCTCATTTGTTACAATACTTTGAGTAGCTGTTTAGATGTTTTCTGTCAACTCCTTCGCAACAGGAACGTAGTTGGCATACACATTAAAATAAACAATTATTTGTTATAACAATGGTTTGTAATTCCAGTAGCGCTTGTATTTAATGTATAATTGCCTTAACGTAATTACAGGCCCGGATTCCATGTTACAAAATGCAAAACCCCGTATGAAAGTAATTTGATACTGACGGGCTAAACATTGCCGTTTGTTTAAGCCTGAAGCAACATGATGCTGATAACTCGCGAGCAGACATCTACATTACCAGTTTTTAAGGGGCAGCATCAAACTCCGAGAAAGCGCAGTAATCCTGAGCACAAGAGATAGCGCTGCCGAAAGTTATGGTCAAGATTTATGGAGTTGTAGGAAAATGTGCACTGGCAAGATTGCTGCTGGAAAATTGGAAGATGATCCTTTCTCGCGCTCTCCATCTCTTGGTTTTTCCTCACATAAGGAACAGCAGTCTGCATTAGAATGTGCATTTTTCATGGCATCAATACCAGCTGAATTATGAAGCCATATTTGAATCTTCAGACTCGGAAAATTTCATTCTCAAGGCGCAAAGTAATAAAGATAATTTATCTGTAGCAATTACTGAAAGTGAAATTCTGGAAAAAATGAGCAGGAAGCTAAGAGCATTAATTGAAAATATATAGTCAAGACTTTCTCTTCCATTACCATTTCTCATAGTTGCTCTACAAATTATTTGTATAGCAATATGATCCGTTCTGAAATTGGAAAGCAACATTTAATGGAATGTGTTTCCGAATAATTTGAAGCAATTAATTCACAATGATTTCAAAATTATGTAATAATAACACAAAAATGTAAGAGAATCTGTATTTCACACTATCATTTCCTTTCGAGAGCTTGTAGAATTTTAATGTGCGTTTAATTTTGGAAAAATAGGGTCAGATTGAAAAATTCAATGCCATAACCGGGATTTGAAACACGGATCTTTTGGACTCCGTCCAGCCACTCTAACCATTGAACTACTATGGCCAACGTGCCAATATGACAATAAATTCTCTAACTGACTCATGTATTCTCGGTAAACCACTTAGGAATGAGACAACTACCTTGATGGGGATTTACAGCGTGTAAGTACTTTAAGGCCAGGACTTTATAGTTAACCACTATTAGGTCAATTAATGGAAATTCATCGTTCTTTTACACTGGCCGTGTGTAGGCTAAAGTATAGAAAGATTGTCAGATTGAAAAATTCAATGCCATAGTCGGGATTTGAACCACGGATCTTCTGGTTGCCATCCAACCGCTCTAACCCTTGTGCTACAAGGGACAACGTGCCGACATGACATTAAATTCTCCAACTGACTCGTGTTTTTCCCGGTAAACTGGCCTCACACGGCCAGTGTGAAAGTACAATTAATTTGCGTTTAATTTTATCAGCTTTTTTGCATATGAAGTCTATTTTCAGGATATTTTAACAATGTTCGAGAATTTTATTGTCTCTTTATAGTAAGTTTAATTTTATAAAATGTAAAATGTAACAGGAAGTTGTTGAGGTATCCAGCTTCTAGGATTCCGGATGGTCATTTGACAAGTGGCTCTCTTGGACCCTTCCTTAGTAGTTGGTCACTGGAACAAATGTAACAAAACAAACACATGTTTAGAGAATTCTTGGTGTGAATAATAGCACTTTTTAGTGAGGGGAATCTCGGACAAAGCTGGACGAGTCGCCCAGGCTGGAGGAAGTATCATTTTCTTGCCATACATGAGGAATTAGGTGCCATCGCGTAGCATACGTTTGCCATACATAACTCCAGACATTAATATAGATTGGCGTGTACATTGGCCGGCAATCCGCAGTTTTCCGTGAATACCTTAAAAAGGAGCATTAATTAAACAAGTCATAAACTTGGATTCCAGTGTCATCCTTATTCCTATATACCCGCGCACACCCGAGTACAAGACTCTTGCTCGAGACTGAGGCTGGACCGCACATTGGTTCAAAGCTGCATAAGTTGCCAGGAAAGGTGGTGACAATGTTGCCGATTTCCCTTGTAAACTAAGTGAACGCCTTCGTTATGTAACACGCGTCCTTGATTTTCGTTCAGTTATGAATTATTTGTGCTATTTTATTATTTAAATGGCAAGTAAATTACAAATTAAAGAATATGCAGTTCTGCATATTAGCCTGGAATATTGAATAAAGTAATAAAGTGGCTATCAAGTAGAATTCATAAATAGAATTATACAGATATTTTATAATTAGTTTGTTATCACGACCATATCCTTTGTCTGCTGGAGAAGAGTTCATTCTTGCCCTGCTTCTGTCCAATAGTAATCGATTCCAATGTAACGTTAGGGAATCGGGATGTTTAAATATTATGACTTTGTGGGTTCGTACAATTAAATGTCCGAGTTGCAGAAATTCAAATTGTTCTTTATTTGCGTAGAAATACGCTCAAGGTAACAGTATTACGTCTCATACACAATTACAATCTTCCAAGATCGTTGACCACAACAAAGAGTTCACTTCCAAAACACGAGTTTCAATTACAGCTCTCGTTACGACACTGTTTACAACAACACTGTTTACGACTACATCTGTCCATTGGCGAGTCGTAGCTCCCTTATATATACCACGACCCAAATTACCAGACATTTCCCGAACATTCTGTAACAAACCAGAAATCGACTGTTCTCTGTCAATCAAGATATCACTAGAATGTTCCAGTTACTTCACTTTATCTGTATTGGCATGCCTCTTATCTCCGCGCTATGTTTATCTGCTCATGCAAGCTGTTTATCTCCGTGCCGCCTATCAGTTCCCTTGTACTCACAAGCCGCGATATCGCTATAACGGATTCGAGACAATATCATTCCCATATGGAATAAATCACATATATGAGATGGTTTTCATTTACCGCCATGAACCTCTTAATTGCAATGTAGGGCCAATTATAAATTGTTTTATAAGTATATACAATTACTAACAAAAATGTGTAGGAATTCCTATTCAGTTTGCTTTAACTTACCTGCGAAAGTCTGAGCCGTAGCTGAGTGGTTAGACCACTCGATTCGCACTGTTTCAATCCGAGGCGACCCAAAGTGAGATTTGTAGTGGACAACACGACACTGGGGGTTTTCTTCGGGATCTCCGCTTTCCCCCACCATCTCTTTCCACTGGTGTTCAATCTTCATTCCCGTAGGGGAGGGGATTCGTCCCCTTCAGCTGCCGTGAAGCCGGCGCTGCGGAACCTTAGCACTCTTGGTACCTCTGACGTTACTAGAGGAACCTCGGGCCGAACATTCGAGCCCCTCCCTCTGGGAGTTGTTCGGATTCGATTGGTCTCAAGGGGGCAGTGGTTCCTGATACCCGTGGGTGATCGGGTACGTCTCCGGACGAGGTTGAGGGACGCCATTATTATTCCAGGGTACTAGCCTGCAGAGCTAGTAGAAGGTGTACCAGATCACCAGGCGGCCCCACCGAGGTCATATCCGTAGCCTTCACCTTTTCGTGTTCGCGCGCGTAAGTGGCGTATCCACTTCCATCCCGTCTTGTGTCCTTGGATCAGATGGGGCTTGTTAGTAACCCAGGTCTTGTCCTATGGAAAGTCCCACGGAGGACACCGGGCGCCGTTTGGGAGAGCTCAGATACTCCCTGGATGAAAGAGGACCAGGTCTTGGTCCTAAGGGTCCAGGACTAATGAGAGTGAAACCTCTGGACTCAACTCAACTGTTCAATCTTCATCTCCTGTATCATCAGCGTCAACGCCTGCGGTGTCGCATGTCGTAAAAGCGGGCGTTAAACACTACACATTTCTACACTTATCTGAAAAAAGGTGATTTTCAGGTAAACCCAATCCAATGTACACTAACGTCAAAAGACAATGAACGGTATATGATAGTTTGTGTCTCTACAACACCCATAGCAGTAATCCAGTGACAATTTAAAGTGATATCCTCCCGTCTGGTTTAATGCTTAGGAAATCCTATGCCTGCTAATAAACATTGTTTAATATAACTAAAGGTAATTAACTATGAGTTGCTATATTTAATTGATAGGTGAAGATGATGTCAAGATACTCAAGTTTATTTTCTCAAACTCTTTACAACTGACGCTCAGAGCACGAGTCCAAGCTTTACTTTAATATGAAGAATTTATATCGAAGCTCGAGCTTCACAATGAGCGATGAGCATTATTCTGAAACAAAACGTAAAACTCAAACTTTCCGCGTCGTTCTTTCTTAGCCGCTGTTGTTTTATAAGATAATATATTTTGTGAAGTAAATGGTTTGACATGACCCTCATGCATGTTTACGGTCGACGATAACGGAAGCTTCTTAAACGAAAAATACAAGATATCGGCTGAAGCTTAGTTTGAAATGTCGAGAGACATCTTGTGCTAGTTGACAGAAGTGATATTCTAACCACGGCGGCGCATATATGCATAAGAAAGAACGTCGAACCTTCAGAGTGTAGGAAGAGCATCAATTTTATAGGCAGCCATTTGACGTGAGCAAATCACTTCTCGAGAGAGAGAGAAGGAGAAGGCGAACATGCTAGGAAGAGGATTCTCCCATAACATAAAACATATTTCGACTCCCTTCACTCTGCTGGCGTCACCCACAACACATAGACAACCCTCCCGCGCCCCTCGTGCACTTCTTTAACCTCACGAGGGCGAATATCTGAGAAGGTCAACGCTACATGCAAGAGACGTTTCAATCTAAAGTGAGCAACCGCTAAGGTTGCTCAGCTAGATAAGTCTTGTCTATATATTTATGCTAAGGAAGTGGAGGTTTTCATCCTTCTAGAGAATGACATAAACTTTAGTTAAATCACCTTGCTGCCTGGAGTGCATATAAGTGGTGAAGGAATTTGCTGAACCTACATAAATAGGCATCTTATAGCATAAAGCATTGTTCCATTACGATGTTAAAGATATATTTGTAAATATTTGTTTTAAAAGTAACACAAAATATTGATTTCAAAAGATTTAAATATGTTTATCTTAAACTCTTATTTTGAGTTTTAATACTGTTATTAATTCCAGCTGCCGGCAATGCATTACACTACAGATTTATTATTTAATCTTGTCAGAAATTATTATAGTAGGGATGAGTAGCAACTGTGGTGGGGATAGTGCACCTATCACCACAATGCGTCACACGGGCTGTTCTCCTCCAGCTGGCATGATAACCAACCCTCTGCCTTTCGACATCGCTGCAGACTCCCTGTAACGAGTTTCACTCCAGGCATGTGGTTTAGTCTCTGCTGCTTTGATATAAGTTTCATCAATATAAACTCACTGCGATTTCTCTGAATATTTCATAAATACTTAAGCCTTTTTTACCCGAATGGTACGATGTTCGATTAAAACTTGTCTATCAGGCTTATTACTTTATTTTCATATAAATCCTAGCTCCAAAAGAACTCTTCCTAATGTTCACACACTACCTTGGAAGTTAGTAGAGTATTGAAGCTTCATGAGCACTTTCTTCAGAGTTGGTCCTTGTTTGTCTGTGTTGTAAAAATTATTCGCAGTTTGCCTAACTACTTCTGAATTAAAACCATCCAAATAAGATTTTCTGTATGTTCTTCATCTTTGTTTACTCGGCATAGAGATGAACGTTGTTTCAATAGCACCAATGACTTTTCTTTCCTTAATAACTCTCCTAAAGTGCTTTCAGACACAACTGTTACATCAGATACCCTTTCTTCAAATTTTTATAGCAGACCCAGACCATTGTTCCTTTTTTAATAAATCTATAGACATTGATTATTACTTCTCGTGTTTTTAATTGTAGCACCCTATTTCCTAATGTGCTGCCAGGAGGCGTCATTTGTAAATGCTTCCTTGGAACCAGGAGACACGCACATTTTGAAACAAGCTGTAGTATTACCGAAAAGTACTGCACGTGTTTACTCGCTCGCAACAGATACACAACTGACCTGCCCTCCCCTCCAGTTGAAACCGTTCTGAAGTGGACTCATCCAGGTATCTTTTTCGTTTGTCATGTAAGTACTGCATTTTGATCAAATCTATAAGGCATATTTACGCATCGCTCTCCATGTGTCAAGATATAAAAATACCTCTGACTTACATCAGGCTCTTACGTTTCACAGCTACTTTTCCTATTATGTTCATGTTGTTTATTTTTCAACATTTTGTAGTATCAAAAGTTTTCTTGCGTAGCAGTTTCATATTTTCGGTTTCACAAATTGTATATTAATGGTTAACATAAATATGATCGAAGTTATTTTCGAAAATTACAATATCTAAAATACGTATTCTGTCACCAAATTTAAACAGATAGCATTCACTTATTTGAAGCTGAAAGATGATGAGGATGATGATGGTATAGTGTCTTGAGAGGAATCTTCACGGCCTTGTGTAGCACGTGCCAGATGGTATCTTTCACCTGCGCATGTGGTGCAACAGATTCGATAAGAAATTTCAGCTACTGCCCATTTGCAAAGCACGCTACTAACTGGCGCAGAGCACAAAATTAAGATTAAAACACATTTGTTCTGAAATATGTACACACAATAGCGTGTGCAAACCTGATAATAAAGTATGCAGAAGACAACGTGGCGGCCACATAACTCTCGAAACTGCGGAACATTGTTGTCAATAGAATGCTTCAAGCGCATCAGCGCTCCAAAAATAACTTCAGTAAAAGTTTTCCATGTCCAAGCCGAGGAAGGACGAAAATTACTGCTTTCGCATTTAATATGACATCGCTGGAGCGAGTGTTATTTAAGTGCTTTCCTTGAACCAAGCGTTCGTTATATTTAAGTAAAAATGTATTAACACAAAGTTTTAGAAAAGAGTAGCATAGAAATCCGATACTTCGCTTATTTTTATTAAACGTCAACACAATAAAGAAATACACTCTGAATATTCCAGATTTATCTGGCAGAGTCACCTTGGAGATCGTAAACTACCTTGCGTAAAAAGCATAATAATTTGTACATCAGTGTATCGCTAACACTGAGCAACAAAAAAAATTTTTTGAGTGTTTCAAGCACTTCATGAGGCAACTCCTACTAATTTTGGGTTGAGAAAAACAAATATGACAATTAAAAATTTGTATTAGCCCTAGTTTCTATGATATACACAAGGTAGAAGTATTAAATATTAACGGATTGAGAGAAAAGTTTGCATTTTAATTACATACATGCTAACAAAAATGAATGTGCATTTGAATTTTTAACTGGTCGTTACATGCTAAGAGTTCTAAATTTCTGGAAAAATGCTTCGGACATAGTCGGGTCTGAAGAGAATCATGTGGTGGCCTATTGACTTCGTCGTCTTTTAGCTTGCCTCTTGTGATGGAGTTCCGCAGAATCCCTATACAAAGACCAACAGTAATCCGCAAGCATTACTTCATTCCAACGGCCCTGATATCTTTGTTCCATAACAGAAATGTCCTAATGCAACCTTTCCCCATGTTCATCACTAACATCTCCACAACAAGGAGGGAAACAATCTAGGTGGGAGTGGAGAAAATGGATTTTAAGGGACATGTTGTATCCAAGGTTACGGTATCTTTCCAGGAGCACTGTCACCAAATGCTTGTTGTTGCCATCTCTTTTGTTGCCTAAAAATCCATGAACAACGCCCTTGAAGGCTTCCTAAGCTTCATTTTCTTTCCCCTCCAAAATTTGGTCAAATGCAGGATCCTTTATAAGTTCTCTTATTTATGGTCCGACAAAAATGTCTTCCTTAACTTTTGCATCACTTAATTTCCAAAATTTCTCTCTCACTGTGCTTCTTTATTTGACAGGGGTGCAAAGTAAAAATTATCCCCCAAATTTGAAATCTACGCTCCAAAAATTAAATGTTACTGTATTTTCAAAACAAGAGCTAATCTACCATTTTTATGGTGATTTTTTAATTCAGCAGACGGAGATACATGTTAATTCACTTTTTTTGAGCCCGAAACATTTTCATTGTCGCCCAGTGTAATTGAATGGCATACGTTACATAGTTTTCCGAATTATGCTAAACTTAATCATTTATTTTAGGTTTGCGTGTATATTTTCAGAGTAATACCGTGGTAAATTTTCGCGGATCTAGGGTTCGAACTTGTGGGGGTACCACACTTTTCCATAGTTTCTTTTTTTTACTTGTTCCATTTATATCCCGCCTTTTACTGCTATGGTCATGTCGGTGGCCGTTCTCCTTTGTAACATACTGAAGGTGTTAACTCGTTATCTTTGGTTTTAATCATTATATCACGCGCACATTCACACTCTCATTCATACTTCCAGACTCTGGGGAAGATGGGAAATTATCTGGGTCGGAGAAAAATCCCCACCTCCACCCCCGGGAATCGAACCCGGGACCCCTAGCACGGCAGGCAGGTGCTCAACTGAGCTACGGGGCCAGCCCTTTTCCATAGTTATTGTTTCCTCTTTCCTTCCTTTCTTCCACAGTTTGCGTCAGTTATTTGAAGAATGTTAGACTGGAATTCCGAAAAATCCCTAACATTTTTAATAATCCCTTTCTTCACTATATTTCCTTCCTTTCTTCTGCACGCCACACAAGGTATCGAAGCTGACACCCAATAGTTCTGTTATGAACGAATACTTGCCTTGCTTCTCTAAGGAGCACTGACCTAAGATATTGGTTTATAAGTAGTTGGATGTTGCCGCTGTAAGTCCATAAAAGAGTAAGAAAATATAAAGAAGAAACCTATTTTCGGTTCGTTTTAACGAAAAGGACTGCATTTGGCCAAAAGAATTTACAGTTGCACCTAGAAATTTTTAACAAAGCCAGCAATTCGTTCAAATATTTTGGGAGTGCTAAATTAAGTACTGAATTGAGCTATTTTTATTTCTGTTTTTAGAAATTAATACTAAATCTCTGATACTTAGAATTTTACATAGTTGTAAAACAATTCATTAAAATGAAGAGACGCAGGTATTTTGTTCTTCGTGATACTGCAAGAATAAATATGATACACGCTCCATGTTTCAGAATACAACCAATATTTAAACATTTGAGAAAATATGAGCTACGGAGGTTTGTTTGGCCTTTAAAAGAACCGGCTTTTTAGAGCGAATTAAAGTATACTTACACATAGTTTATTTATAATTTCTGTACATAAAATTCGTGATAACGTAAGCAAAATAGAGTCTATCGTTTACATATAATTTCATACTTAGGTAACTATTTCTTGCTTAGGTTGCTCTCGGATGGATGGGCTGCTTTGGAAAACACAACAGGCTGCGATTATAAAATCTTATATCCGTAACAAAGCTATACGAGAAACGCCTGAATATAAGCAGCAATGAAACCCACAAATATTTATTTTAGAATATTCAACACCAGAAGTGCTCTCCTCTGCCTAGAATCTTATTAGTTTTTAATTGGAACGTACATAAATTTAAGTACAGTTGGGAAGAAATAGAATGTTATGCTGTAGCAATAATTTGTTAGAATGTACGAAAAAATATACAATGTTGGATTGTATCCATTTTATACAGATAGTAGTTAATAACCTGCAAAAGAAGAGAAAACAACTGACCTGAGATTTAATTAGCCATAGCCGACAGAAAAAAATTAAGGATGGAAATTCTTGTTAACTCCTGAAATATGGAACTATCAGATATACAATTTTAATGCGATAATGCCCGTCTAGGTAGTGTAGATGGTAGCGTGTCTGCCTCACGTTCAACAGGACCCAAGTACGAATCTCAGACAGGGTGAGTTACCTGGATAAGGTTTTTTCCCTTATCCTTCAAGATGAATGTCGGGTAAATCTAAGCTCCATGGACCCTGGACTCATTTGAGCATCATTTCACCCAATTCATTCACCGTCCGATATGACTTAACAGACGTAAAATAAACAACACACAATAAATAAGTGAATAAATGAACGAACGTATAGTAATGCGATAGTGACATTGGGGAAATACGGCGTTATATTTCTATGTCTGATCTCTCTTACAATCGATTTTTCATGGTTTTTCCGCTTGGTATGACGAATGCTGGGGCCATTTCTCATCTAAAACTTGCTGTTTATTTTCCAGGTAAGCTTTGGCCTGTGCGGTATCGGTGGGTGCCTTGCTGATTGCAAACTTGCTCGGCGCTGCCAGATAGCTGCTTTGTCTGAGCCACCTAGCTGGGTTTCCTCAGCTGCGTTAGAGAAAAATAATTTTCAATACCTTTTTGATCCGTGGTACGGGGCTGCGGACCCCTAGCACTCGTGATACCTCTGACGTTACTAGAGGAACCTCGGGCTGAACATTCGAGCCCCTCCCTGATTGGGAGTTTTTCGGACTGGTTTGGACTCGAGGGGCAGTGAATTCCGATACCGATTTGAGATCGGGTACGTCTCCGTACGGGGTTGTCGGAAGCCATTAATATTCCCGCGTACTGGCTAGTATAGCTAGTAGAATGTGTGCTAGATCACCAGGCGGCCCTCCGAGGTCATATCGGTAGCCTTCCCATTTTGGAGTTGGCGCGCGTAGGTGGCGTATCCCTCCACCCCGTCTTGAGTCCACAGGACCAGATGGGGTGGGCCTTGTTAGTCTCTAGGACTTGCCCTATGGAAAGCCCCACGAGGCACCGGGCGCCCTTTTGGGACAGCTCGGTAACTTCCTGGTAGAATGACGCCCGGGTCCTTGGTCCTACGGTTCCAGGACTAATGGGAGTAGAACCTCTGGCATTAACGTGTGCATGGGTCATTCAGCATAGATTATTTAGGATCTCAGACACCTCGTCGTCTGGCCTCCTTTGTTGGGTTAAGATATAAGACTCTCCTCCGACTGTGTTTCGTAGATTACAACATGGGGAAGAATATACCTAGGGCTCTCATTTACAGTGCACGATTTGTACAGAATTATCCAATTTTACGAGGAAAGATGCCTTCCTTTAAAGTTTGTATTTCACAATCGGCAGGTAGTAGGAGATTCCATGTACAGGTCAACAACTCCACAGTTTCTTGTTGACGACAAAATTTGGGTAGGCTGCGGGTCGATGGAAAAAGTTGCGAAGTCTCAAAGAAGTTATGAGCACGCCCACACGCTGTGAATTTAACGGTTTTTTCGCGGGCAAGGTTTGTAGCGTGGTTAGTGACTAAGAGGTCAAGTCTGGAAGAATTATTCTTGGACATGAGAGCCACGTCCACGTCACTCAGCCCATAAAGGGCAACTAAGGAGGCTCGTCTTATCGCATCCAATCGGATTACAAATACATCACGTGAGTATGTTGTCACATATGCGTGTATTCCTCAGATGTTCCCGACATTTGCCTACGGCGTGTTTTGCGTGTCTTACTGTTATAAGTGGAAAGCGAAAATTGAGATTTGTGGACAAATTACAGCAGTATATCGACAGAATTGTGCTTATATTATTTTATATAATTTATATAGCGAAGAGGGAATCACTGGCAACGGACAGCGAGTGAAAACGGCGGAACGCTGTAATAGAGCGGCCAGTAGGTAGCTATGACAAGTACCAGATTAGTCCTTTCCAGACTTTAGAAAGAAGCATTTTAAAGGTCTCCTCAACGGCTGTCGTCAATGCATCGCTTTTGTGATGAATTCCCAAAGGTGCTCTTTATTGTTATTTTTCATGTCAACGCGTCTCCTGGAGGAATGTGCTGGAATTCAACGTTTGCTACTGATTTGTAGTTTTACTCAGCTGAATACTGCTTTTACTACTATTCTAGCTCGGATAAAGACAAATAGAATTAAATAGTAACTCCATATGTCAAACAGCCCGTAAGCAGAAATCCTGGTGCCACGCAATCCAGCTGGACTAAGATGGGCCTGGAAGACAACTAGAAAACCTATCATCATGAGTCAAAAATATGTAGCACGGACTGTCGATATATTTTATATATTATAAAACCGGAGAATACCTCGCACACTATGATCTCTATAGATCTTATGTGGCCACTGACAACTTCAGGAGAAGTGACAAAGTGAGGAAGCAACAGGAGACTGCAGGACTAAAGCACGCAACTTCAGAGATGCAGAGAAGTTCATCTAAGCTTAAAATTCCGTTCCACTGCTGGAGCTTTGAACAGCGGGCATTTAAGAAACGTGGACCGAACAATCACCTAATGTTCACGATTAGTCGTCTATCTTTTCAGCAGACACTGGCACCAAACGTCATGAAATCACTAGAGAGGATAGGAGCGACATCGTAAAACCATCTCAGTGGTCGTTCACTGAAGATAAAAACCATAGATTTTGAGGTCCAGAGGAATGGAAAGAGTGACTTCCCCATGCAGAGCCTCACAGGTATAGCTAAGCCATTTAGCTCGGTTATTATGGAACTAAGCAAAGACAGTTATCTCGGCTAAATCATACTAACTTAACCCGTAACCAGTACGGTGCATTTTTTTGTAGCACCATTTCATTTTTGACAATTATTGAGGATGAGGGATGATAAATCGTAATAAACTAAACATAAATGTAATATTCAGTTATATTTAGAGGTTCATTAGACCTAAACTACATTGTAAGCCTCTGAATGCATGCCTACAAAATCTTTTTGCCATATATGTAATATTCACTAGTCCAATGATGATAGCTTTCAGAATCAGCTATTTTGAATCAAATTAAATGTTTTAATCTGGAAACAAGATTTTAAGTATTAAATTAAATATGAATTGTGTCTAATAAAAGTGTTTAAAACGAAATGGATAAAGCAATTGGACAAAATCACAGTAGGTGTTTACAAGAAATCCTCACAAATACTTCTTGCACATTCGCTACATATTGGTGTACTGCAAGTTGCACAACATACCTTTGTTTTCCTATATTTTATTCTAGGACACTTTGTTGTGGCACCTAATTGCTTGGGAATTTCGCATTTTAGCATCCTGACAATGTTATTTCTTAACCCTTGAGGGAGATGTAGAATACTCATCCTTCTCTGTAGAAGCGGTTCAACTAGCTGCCATGCCAGAGGCTTGGTGAAACCGAAGCTTGAATTTGATGGTTTTCCATTAATGATGAACATAATACCATTGCATTCACCACGGAAATTTTAAGCACTGTGTAGAAAATAGCAAGAGGCCACCTTCTACAGCGTCTATTTGACGCCTAAACAGTGCATTTTTCATCATGTGCATCTATTCCTCCTTTTATGACATTGTAGCACTCAATTATCTCAGCAGTCAATTACCACTTCTTCTTCATCCCCATTTTATAATTCTTCTAGCTCTAAATCACTGTCATGAACACTTTCATAGTTTCGGTATGAAATCACTAAAGCCACTCTCTAACTCATTTGCAATGGATAACATCCGTTTGTCAAACTGTGGGTCATCAGCTTTTATCTGCTTCTGTGAATTTGACGCCATCTCTCTGTAATAATGTACCATGCAATATGATACATTTTGTTTGCGTAAGCTGTTAATATTTCCTCCTGAAACATACCGCAATACAGTATGATATACTTACGTTATCAGTATGGTGGGGTCATCCTGAAGAAAGGAGAAAAACAACAACCTCAACACTCAACAACTTTAAACATACAGCCTGAAAGGTACTGAGAACCGCAGCGCCACACTGCGGAGAAAATAGGTTTCACATAGTAACCAGTTTTAACCGGGGTTCTCCTGACCCCACCATATCGGTTACGGGTTAAACTGTTTCCTCTATTTTAGTTAAGTGATGGAAATTAAACATTTCTTCACATTAGCCATATGTAGACTAAGGTTTTTGATAGAGTCAACATGAGAAATTAAATGCCATGGCCGAGATTTGAACCACGGGCCTTCTGGTTTCCGTCCAGTCGCTCTTACACATTGAGCTACTATAGCCAACTTGACGTCATGACATTAAATTCTCCATTTGACTCGTATATTTACCCGGTAAACCACTAGGGCTTTCGTATCCAAGATACACCCTCTGTGGCGACTTATCGCAAGTACTTGAGTCTCAGGCTTCATCATTTAACTGTTATTATTTTAGTTAATTGATGAAGCCTGGGACCCAAGTACTTACGATATTATGTCGCCACAAAAGGCGTATGTTGGATAAGAGGGCCCCTAGTGGTCTACCGGGGAAATATCCGAGTCAACTGTAGAATTTAATGTCATGAAGGCAAGTTGACCATAATAGCTCAATGGGTTAGAGCGACTGGACTGAAACCGGGAGATCCGTGATTCAAATCTCGGCCATGGCGTTAAATTTTTCATGTTGACTCTATCAAAAACTTTTACCTCTATGTCAGGTTTAAACCCCCAGGACTTAAGGTTGGGGTCAGAGGTCTATCCAGATACAAATAATGTGATGAAAGTAGTAGAAATTGAGTATCAGCGCAAACTATCGCGAGTGAAAAAATACACAATGCTGAAATGAAGGCGAAATTGCTAAAAGGAAATGCAATTATAGAAAAATTGGTGGAATCAATTGTGGAGGAAACCGGAGAAAACCCTTCCACATGTCACTACGTTTAGCTCAATTCCAGTTACGTCCCCAGGGATGGAAAGCGGAGCTTTGAGTCAAGAACACCTGCAGATTAGTATCACTTGTTCAAAAGGAAGTAAATTGAGTAGAATGCGGAACAAACGTTTCATTTTCATCGAAGTTAATACCTGGCCTCTGGGATGGTCATAGAAAACTCTTACCTTAGAAGTTTTCTGAGGCTGTAAGCAGCTGTGTGTTTAGGTTCCCATAAACAGAGTTTCTTAATTTTAATTTGTTTAGAAAGGTATCATGGCTAAAGTTTCTTTCTTCCTTAAGTTTTACATCCCTTAAGAAACAACAGGTTCATAATGAGCACCTTTCTGAACTCCTTGACCCATATACCAAAGGTAGTTGCCATTAAGAGCTTTAAGAAAATATCGTACTCAGCTTTAGCCTAAAAACAAGCCAGGAGCAAAAGTTGCGGGCGGTTTTTTATAAAGAGCATAGCATAAGAATTGTGCAACATTTACGGGAAATATAGTGGTGCACTCTAAAAGCCAAAGGCAGCCGCAACAAATGGTACGCTACTTATGCAAATGCCGAAATAAAGTTCTGCTCGGCGGCTGTTCCCTTGTAAATCAACTTCAAGTTGTGCAGAGCACAAGTGTGACGTAATTGTGTTTGAAGTACTTCCAACTGGTACCAACTGTAGAGAGTAAACCCCATCCTTCATCGCTCCATTCTTCTACTTCCTGTGCAGCTGGGCACATGCCTCTAAAGGTGAAAATCTGACTAATAACGCAGATTTATTCTTCACCATCCGCGGCATTCTTGGTGCACGCCGTGGTTGAAGACTTATGGCCGGTTAAACGGTTGGAGCAAATTGACCCACTCTGTTTCCAAAAGCTACATACTAGCTCCGGTTAGATAAGCAAAAAGGTTTCGTGATATTTCTATTTGGATCGTGTGTACTTCATTTCCAAAGCTACTTCTAGGATTTCTAGATCTAATAATGTGTTGTCTTGGAAAAAGTAACTTTTTAGTAGCCCTAATCTTATAAAATTCGTTTATGTGTATACAAAATATATAAACTATAACAGCGTCCCTTTTTGGTTCGCTTTATTTTTACCTTTTCTTCAAATTACTTATTGTAAGTTATCAAGATTTTACTCAAATTTCGTGACATGAGGATCACTGCAATAAATGATTTTGAACTCCATATCTCTCTCTCTCTCTCTCTCTCTCTCTCTCTCTCTCTCTCTCTCTCTCTCTCTCTCTCTCTCTCTCTGTCTGGGTTTTCAAACTGATGGATGAAGCAAATATATATTGGCGAAAAAAGATTCCACGTTGGGTGCCAATTTGAAGCTAATATATTGGCGAGCAAGGAGTTCTACTTTCCGCTGCAGTTTGATACAGTGATGTTTAGCTCAGGGTAAAGCAATGAAGTTTATCTCTCAGGGTATGCGCGGATATGGATCAGAAGGATGATTTTAATCACACTGGAATGCCCGTTTTAAACTTATTTAATAACTGCTTCTTTTTATCAGAACATCGAACTTGAAGTTTCCGACCAAGGATTACCAATATATCACTGCTCAGAGAGACTGAAGGTGGAAAGCTTAATACTCGATGAACTTAATTCGTTCTTCC
This sequence comes from Mantis religiosa, assembly GCA_030765055.1. Taxonomy (NCBI): domain Eukaryota; kingdom Metazoa; phylum Arthropoda; class Insecta; order Mantodea; family Mantidae; genus Mantis; species Mantis religiosa. Next base: position 201,931,284 of record CM060947.1, on the reverse strand, counting down.
CGTACATATGAACCGACAAATATCTTCTCTCACCACTTCTGGTCTGCCTGGCCCAAGACAGAACAGGAGGATTGCGCTAATCGGCCCACAGCCTCGGACTGATTGACCACACAGCTGCACGTGGGTGTGCAACTTTCTCTTTCTCGAAGCCCTTTATACACACAAAGATTCCCTTTGTGACAATTTTGCCCATTGTCCTTATTATTAGGTGTCCGAAGAATACCTTTACAAACAAAGTCAAGTGCTATCCATTGAGGATTCTTACTAAGAAAACCCTTTTTCTCCCGTGTTTTTTCAAACAACTCAACCAACTGTCGTAAAAAACATACAAGACTACTTTGAAGTCGACAAATATCTTCTCTCACCACTTCTGGTCTGCCTGGCCCAAGACAGAACAGGAGGATTGCCCTAATCGGCCCACAGCCTCGGACTGATTGACCACACAGCTGCACGTGGGTGTGTAACTTTCTCTTTCTCGAAGCCCTTTATACACACAAAGATTCCCTTTGTGACAATTTTGCCCATTGTCCTTATTATTAGGGGTCCGAAGAATACCTTTACAAACAAAGTCAAGTGCTATCCATTCAGGGTTATTACTAAGAAAACCCTTTTTCTCCCGTGTTTTTTCAAACAACTCAACCAACTGTCGTAAAAAGCATACAAGACTCCTTTGAAGTACATTACGATTCTTTATACATTGCATCCCTTAATTTCGGTATCATGGAAAAGCAACTTTTTGAATAATTACTAAAGTTGGTAACCTCTGGTTCAATAATTTCAAAGTATACGACATACACCATCTTTTAATAAACTCCCCTGACGTCAAATTACTCTTTCTATAGAACGTTATTAGATATTTTCAGAAGTGGTTTAAAAGCCCTATTTATATTTATTAGGTCGGATTTTCATTTTGTTTACATTCTATGTATACATGTTTTTATTTTGTCAATATTATTCATAAGCTGAGGCAGACACTTTTTCTTACCGAAAATATCTTGTCAGAGGGCGCCGGGGTAGCGCGGTGGTTTCGTTCGCGGCTCCCGTTCTAAGGGTCCCGAGTTCGATTCCCGGCTCTGGGGTTGGCGATTTTAAGTCGGCCCTATCCACGCCTTCACCTCTGTCTAGCACACGTGAAGTATCCCCTATGCCCAACGTGGTTCGGAGTCCACGGTAAAAACTGTAGGTCCTCTCACCTCACCGCCATCTTCACTATCACCCTATCATCGGAGGTAATGGACACCGCCCTCTGGGTGCCTCCACCTGAGAAATGGGTCCGGTCATCACTTGGTGGGGTGAGGTTACCCCGAAGGCCAAGGTTGCCATGTGGGGAGTGTTAGTAACTAACTAACTAACTAACTATATCTTGTCAGTCAACAAATGGGATACATCTTAAAATAGAGACAATAGAGTTTAAGTACTAAAACTTTACTGGACCCAAGATTGTACGTAAAGCTTCTGCCTCGGTCCTGAGATTATGTGAAATCAAAGGAGATGGTGGCGTTAGTGAGCAACTTGCTCAACCATGGTTTCAGTATTTTAATAAAAGATGGGTAAGCATTAAATATTTACAGCTCTCTGCAAGAAACAAATTAAGAAATATTGATTTTCCACGCAGAGATTTCTACGAAAATCCACAGACAAGCACTTAGAGAACATGGTGCTCCAAGATATCAGACATCTCTATAAATTTAACTGCGAATTTTACCACATGAACTGGCATGTGGTCAAAGTCCCCGAGGAGTGGATATCTGTCCTCAGCTCATTTCTATTCCCTATGATGATATATTTGTAAATACCATTTCCTTCGAATGAAGTCATTCTATATTGACCGTGTTAAAGTCAAGCAATCAGATTCATTAAATTATACACAACAGACATAAATATTTTGTTATTGCACCCAAAGATTCTATAACAACACATTCTGCATGTATACGAACAGTCAAATGATTATACATCCCAAGGATCGTGGAATGTTAACGCAACTTTCAAATGTCAAAATGGCCGAAAGGTTTGTATGCCGTGATTTGTGAGGTTAAGTTTCATTCGTCGCTAATGTAGGCCTATGTGATTTAGGTAATCAAATTCTTTGTTTTACTGCTTAAAAAAATGAAATGCAAATGGTGCACCGTGGAATGAGGTGAGGCGAAAAATCGGAGTACCCAGAGGAAACCCACTCCAACGCCGTGATTTCCACCACAAATCTTACATGCGGTCACCTGGTATCGAACCCTGGCCACTTAGGTACGAATCGATGGTCTAACCACTCGGCAAGATCGCGGCCAAGTTCATAGTTATGCTATATATAAATAGTAAAGTTCATTTGTAACTTTAATATTGTTGATATTAAAATACAAGCTATTTAACCTGAAATTTTAAATATCAGGAAAATACAATAAAAATGAACGATATAAGGAAACGGAAAAAATGAACTATTTTACACGATTTATTGATTCATTGCCTTAAGTAATTTTGGTTGTGTTTGCCATTACTTCGGTTTGTTTAGAAAACTGAAGGGTTTATCCAGGTTCGTTCCGGGAAGAACATTCTATCACAGGTTTGCATTAGAACTGATTTAAGTATTTCTCACCTACATTCTCTCTGCTGCCTATTTACTACTCGCAATATTCCACGCACCAACTATTAGTCATTGAGAAAACAATACATTCATTATTTAAAAGTGACTGACAAAACATGAGATAAGACAAAATTTGATGTGCTTATTGTACAGATTTTCGTATACACTTTGCTTAATTTGTGCATTTTCTACGATATATCATTTGGCTGGCGCCGTAATTCTGTCAGTTGAGCACATATCTTTCCACTAGCCAAGATTTTTCGTATCCAATTAAAAATGACACGGTGTGTGTGTGTGTGTGTGTGTGTGTGTGTGTGTGTGTGTGTGTGTGTGTGTGTGTGTGTGTGTGTGTGTGTGTGTGTGTGTGTTCTCTTTGTGTGTGTAAGCTACACTAAAAGCCAAAAAACAAATCACTGATCGACTTAACCGCATTGCACACGATACACAATGGGCATGTTCCAAAGATAAAAGCCGCTGATGTTCATTTTAGTTGCTGGGGAATTACAAATGAAATAAGTAAACCACATTGTTACAATGTATTATATTTTGTATCCTATATTCATCAACAAATAGAGATAGGCATTTGCAGAAATAATTACATATTTCATTATAAGATAAGAAAGATACAAGAAGTCGAATCAAAGTGAGATGCTTAAAAGCAGGTGGTCAGAGCCTGACCTTAAATTTCCATACAACCACTTTCAGATATGAGGTATCGTGTACTGGAATAATAATAACGGTATCTGGGAAGGTTTGGTGCCGAAACAGAGTTATCTGAAGTACGTTGTGTTTTAAAGAGATTTATGTTTTAGAATAAGTGTTTGTCTAACTCTGATAGTCTACCAATAATATAAAATTATTTCCTGACACTAATTCCTGACATTATTTCCTTAAGACACTAATTACAAAAAATTATATATGTATTTTATTTGTCATGTGGATATTTCAGACAAAAATTTCTAAAGAATATTTAAGAATATCAAAATTAATAGGAAATATTTTATGTAAAATGTACTAAAGAAATTATTTGAAAATCATGCTGTTGCATCCTTGGGAGCTATTAATTTAAAAAGCAAGTTTGTTGTTTACCAAAAGTTTAAACTTTAAATCATTTTGTTGAAAATCGCACACAAAGAGAAAGTTACACATTACACAGACACACAAATGTAAACGTTTCTCTAAAGGTGTATTAGATCCAGAATGCCCCAAAATATGTTTTTCCACTGAAATGTGGATATCCAATGTTTAGATGAAATAAAATACATCCTCTACTTGTTACGTACAGGTTAGAGAAGTCTATAGGCTCAAAAGCCTATGACTTCCACACTTGAAAGCCTTAATATATAAGAACCTAAGCACGCCGGGATACCTTACAGCAAAACCTTGGTATAAAACCTTGTTTTGGAAGCACGCCTGTTTTTTTCGGATCTCTCCACTTCTTTCAACGTTGCTTAAGCCTTTGGTGGTTATATGTAAGGCTTCTATGTGAAAGTGAATCTCCTCTGAAGGCGGTCATCAATCTTATCAATTCTTCTTGTGCAACAAATATAAGGACTGACCCAGGAAGTTCTAAAACCTGCAGCTTCTACCACGGCCTCTGACCCCGCTCCATTCAAAAATATATATATTTATGAAATGTAATAGGATGGGGAATGTCACCAGAATGGATCGCTTTTTAATACAGTTCTTTACTAGAGGGTGATATACCATACTGATACTCTTAATAGGTACTATACCAAAGAAAGGAGTACTGACAAATTTGTGTGCATTTTGAAAATGTAGTTAATATAATTCAGAAACGTATTTTATGCTATCTTGTCGTTTATTTGGCAGCTGCTTAACCTTAATAATTGGTTGTTCTCAGCCTACGTTTCCTCAATATAGAGCTACAAAGCCTGAAAGAGATCTCAAAATTCAGGAAATCAAGATCTCTTAATGTAAATTACATGAAGAATCTAGGCTACAGCTTGAAAAACAAAATAAGAAGAAAAATGAATGCGCAAAAGGTGGTCTGAGGTGTAAACCAAGTATGTGCCTTATATAAGATATTGTAAGTTTGTGGGTTCGTAGAATTAAAAGTACAATTTGCCGAAATTCTAAATGTTCTTTATTTCCGTTGAAATACACTGTTAAATTCTCACGTAACAACATTACATAACATATACGCAGTCTTCCAAGGTCGATGACAGTAACAAACAGCGTTCAGTTTACAACATTCCACAGCTGACTCTCGTGTTACAACTACACTCTCGTTACACAAAACTGACTCATCACTAGCCATGGCTTCTTTTTATACACCCATTCATGAATTCCAGACTTTTCTGTCAATCACTAAATGTTTCTGGAATAAATAAGGCATCTAATGACGTAATGCGAATATTCTATCACCTTCGAGAAACGTGAAACCCTATCTGTGCCGTCAAGTCTTTCCCCTCTGTGATAAACTATCCGTCACTTGTCTATCGGCGCTATCGTTAATTGTCGGTGCTTTGTGAACGCTAGCCGCCTATCAGTTCCTTTGTGTACACTAGCCGCGCGATCGTAAACTGCTTATGCAAGCTCTTTATTACCGTGAAAAATTATCTGCCGTTTGTTATCTATCTGTGCCGAAATTTTTATGTTCGTTGCCGTAACAATATGAAGAGTGGTACTCAGATAACCCCTCCCCCAAAAACATCATATCTGTATAAAATTTGTTTTTAGATTATAAAATATGCAGTTGAATTTATAGAGAAGACGAAAGCAACGGTTGATCATTTACTTAATTTCATATTGAGATATGTAATAAAAGGAGAATTCCTTATTTACAAACATTCATCAAACGTTCCTCATACAAATGGGAAAATTTAAACAAAAAATCACTTCGTTAAAACCATGAGAAATATACACAGAGACCATCCCCAGGAGCTTATTGTGCTCCAGGAGCATCTACTTAGGTCTCTTGCCTACTGTGGTTACTACACTTAATTCCTTCCTACTTTTGTAGATCGCAGTGTATGAGGTGTGCCTCTTCGTACGATGTCCTGTACCCTATACGTTTGTTCTTGATACCATTTTTCTATATGTTATGATTACTAATACCATCTGTAATAGGAAAAAGCTATGTAAGCTTCGCTCTGCACTATGCTCATCATAGTAGATGATGTAAAGTTTGTGAAAATTAATATCATATGGCTTATATTTTAATCACAATCACTCTACTACTAACATGGCCATCATCATCCCAGATTAACGTAAACGAAGCTCAGTCATGTTGGATTAACTACCGGAATAATTATTTCAAACACTAACATGCTACGAGAGAACGTCTAACCATATACCGACCAGCCCTCATAATTATTTATCCTGGACAGCGCACGAGAAATACGCAATTATAGATGCATTTGTAGCGGATGTTGCTTAAATCTTGTACATAGCAATAATGTACCTCAACTATTCAAGCAAAGCCATACACCGAAAATAGTAGTTTTGGGACCCGTTGAATCTAAACCACATTTAGAAGAAAGTTTTCTGTCGTATGCGTCCGTGCGTGCTTGTGTGTGCGGAGCGATCCCGTATTCCTTTTAGTCCAAATGTCTCTCTGCGAACACTCAACTAAAAAAAAAAAAAAAAAAAAAAAAAAAAAAAAAAAAAAAAAAACGGAGATTAAATAGTAAACTTCTTATTTACGTACAACATCTTCCAAATATGAGACACGAATATTATCAAGGATCACTCTTCATGTGGAAGCATTTCAGAAAACTATGTTCTCAAAAGCATCTCTAACAATATTTCATAAAATAACTTTGTTTTTTTGTCAAATGAAATATGTTAAAATGTAAGAACTTAGGAATTCATGGCCGGTGTCAATCCATTAAGGTGTAGAGGCTTCCGGACTTACTGGTCTTGGTCTAGTAGGAAAAACTGAGGTTCCTGACTAGTTTGCCATGAGTCTTCTGAGTATGCTCGACGCAAGTAAGAGTGAAACGTCAGGAACACACACACACACACACACACACACACACACACACACACACACACACACACACACACACACACACACACACACACACACACATGAATAGACTCAAATATCTTTTATTTAAAATAAATATGCGTTTCATTCTTTCTTTAATTCCTTTCATATTTTTTTACTTTTCATTCTTTTTAAACTTCCAGAATATCACTGTCTGTATTTCCAGTGAAATGACAGTGTAAAATGGAACACTTTAATCCCTCTATTGCCTACAAATTCTTAATGTAAAAGATACTAAGAAACCTTGCCTTTTTTCAGGAGGATTTAATTGCATTGAAATCTAGATTTGGGCTTTGTGTGAAATTTATTTTACTTAACTCTTTTGAATGGTACGTGACAGGTAATCTAATCTATCTTTATTGTGTTTTCATGACATGATATTAATAGGGATTATGTTATAGAAGACTGAGACGTCACATGAAAAGGAAACTTGAGGTATGATATAACGTAAATTTTTTATGTGGAAAGAAACAAAAAAGTCTATTAAATAATATTTAAGATATTCCATAATATCTTTACACTTGTATTGCCATAAAACTATTCCTATATTCCTGAGTTGGCACTAGAAAATAATTATTTATATCAACAGTAGTAATTATTTATATATATATTATAATTTATTTCATAAATTATATCATAATTTGTTTTAAGGTAGTTGCTTTTACTAGTACTGTCTTCTTATAACTTACCAAGAACAAGAGCAGTGCCACAGTTTAAACAAAACTTTAAAATATCCGTTTACTTTAATAAATACATTTATAAAGAGGATTAGTAAACATTTTCGCACATATCAGAGGTGAATGAAATTTATACTGGGTGAGTAAATGTATGGAACAATGTTTGTAACGCCGCAACTGTATGAAATGATATTTTTAGAAAAGCTACCTCCATATTACTATGATTAAAATAAAGGAAAAAGTGAGCTCTTTAGAAAAATAGCAACATTTCTCTTTTCTGCATTCCCCCTGTCTCACAACGTACAAACAAATACCCATTCAAACCGCAATTTAAATTTATTAGGACCTTACTGCATGTGTACTGAGCAAAGAAAAGCGCATCAATACTTAAAATTGAGTAGGTTTGAATTAAAACAATACGGTAAGCTACGGTAATAAGTGGCTTTGGATTGGACAAATACAGACAAAACTAAGCTACCAAGCACAACAATGCTTACTTCATTGCAAAATCTTCCTGAAAGTAATTAATCATGGCACTCCTTACAGAAAGACAATGAATTGAAATACCGCCAATATCTTCTGAACCCCTCAGCCTCTTTCTTGTGGGGATATAAGAAGCAAAGTATTTATAAGGACCGAGCAAAATCTTAAGGAGTTAAAGCGAAGAATTGGGCAAGAAATGCAGCTGATCAGGCCAACAGTGTTCCTGAAAAAAAAAATTAATTACAAAGAGAGACTTTGGCTTTGTTTGGCAGTAAATGGAGACCAGTTTGAGCAGCTTTTGAAGTGATTTCATAATGTGTTTCAGAACAGCGCCACTAATTTTGTTATGAATGTGTCGTCTTGGCTTAAATTCTACGTAATGTAATACGTGAAATATATTAAAATCCAAATAAATTAAAATAACATTGAAAAAGACATATATCTGCACGTTCCTAGACCTGAGCATAAAAAGAAGAAATGCTGCTGTTTAAAAAAGTCAGGCGCTATTCACAATCACAGTAATATAAAACATGTTGATATCTTACTGATTTTCTAAAAAATATCACTTCACAAAATTATAAAAACAAGGTTACAAGTATTATTGAGTATAACAATATAACAGTGCAACTTAATATCCGAATTTAATTTCTTTTGAGAGTTTCGGTTTGAGTAATATTCACCTCAACATTATAACGTTTATTTACAATGTCTTTATTATTCACAGAGCTTCGATAAATTTAAGGCTGTTGATTTTTCTTACACCTCCTTTAACTTAAACAGATAGGAAGAGACAATCGATTAGTGAAAGGAAATGTAGAAGTAAATACATCTCTTGTGTACGTTGAGTGAAGGGAAGTTTTAAATAAAATACTTTTCCTGCATTCATAGCGGCAGTAGCAGTATACACTAATCCTACTTGGCATATTTAACCCTAATGCATTTTAATACGGCTGTTTAATTAAATTCGTTTTAAGGCACGTGTTTTCCACGCCACATGTAACCAACTGCCGTCACCTACTGAGTGTGTGTATTACTAAATAACCCAACGCTTATGCATTATGGATCAGAGGTTCATCCATAAAACCATGCACCGCAATGAACGTTTTATGCATAACAATAACTGATGGATAGTTCATGCCAACCAACCAGATGAGTAGATTGTACACTTCTTGATTTAATAGAGGAAAGTGATATAGTGTTCCAATAGCTGTATTAAGTAATAGTGAAGTACGAGGACTGTTCAAAAACGAATGATCAAACTTATTTTTTGTCAACGTACCTTTACTCTACCTCATAATTTTTAATTTTTATGGTCCTCAAAATAGTCTCCCCTAAATGCAATGCACTTGTCCCAGTGTTTGTGCCAATCTTCAAAGATATGCTGGATACCATTTCTGAGAGATCCTCCCACGAAGGCGTTTCTTCAAGTTAGGGAATAGAAAAAAGTCACATGGGGCTAAATCCGGGCTATAGGGAGGGTGAGGGACGTACTTCCCGTTGATTTTTTCAAGATATTCATCAACAACATGGGCAATATGCGGCCGCGCATTATCATGGTGCAGCATCCAGCCTGCTTCATCGAAATGTGGTCTTTTGCGCCTCATATGCACTTGCAATGTTTTCAGGACATCCCTGTGGTATTGTCCAGTTACTGATGTGTGTGCAGGTACAACATGCTGATAAACCATTCCATGAATATCAAAGAATGAGGTGACCATAACTCTCCCAGAAAAAGCAACCACTTTTGCTTTCTTAGGGTTGGTGATGAAGGATATTTCCACACTGAGCTCTGCTGTTTGCTCTCAGGATCAAAATTATGTTGCCAACTTTCATCAGCAGTGATTACATTTGAAAGAAACTCCGGATCTTCCTCTAACATCAACTTTAACCGCATGCAGACCTCATGCAAAAGTCCTTTTTTTCGGGAATCAACAGTCTTGGTACCCATCGCGCACAAACACGTCTCATGTGTAATGTTTCTGTCACCAACGTGAGGGTGGCACCCAATGAAATGTTCGGTATTTAAAAAATTGGTCTTAATGTAATTCGTCGATCATCTGTCACAATGGCAGCAGCAGTATTGATGTTTTCTTCCAAAAGAGCAGTAACTGGAGCACCGTATCCATCTTTTTATGAAATTGACTGTCTCCCCTCTTCAAACATTTTAAACCAGCTTCGAGCTGAGCTGTAGAGAAGAACAGATTGTCCATAGGCCTCTTGGAACATTTTATAGGTCTAAACTGAAGATTTATTGAGAGGAAAGCAGAATTTCAAAGCCGCATATTGTTCCTCGGGTGTTACCTCCATTGCAGCGGTAGGCGATACTGAACATGTCTGAACTTGCCTGGTTCTCACAGGCGGGAACCAGGAGTACCAACAATGAAACTACTATGGCGTATTTGTTTTATATTAAACTTACAGAATATAATAATATTGAATTTTAGTGCGAAAAATTGTGACCATAAAATATAATAATCATTCTTTATTGAACAGCCCTCGTATAAAAAGATAATGTGGAAAGCAAATATTTTAGGGGCGTTTTAGTATGTGATGGTTTGGAAATTCCTTTCCTTTGCCTAGCAAAAGATGAAAGTACTAATTACTTTCCATTTTAGAAGTTTAAAAATTTTTAAATGTAAACAGTGATAATGAATATGTCGTAAATAGTATCACCAAAATAATATTTGACATAAGCTATATAAGATCTACGTTCATTGTGTAGTAAAATTTTTTTCTATCCCTTACAGAAATGAAAAACAGCCTATCACAGCCCTGTCTTTTGCAATTTGCATAGTCGGGAATAAAATAAATCAGAAAAAGTAAATAAATACACTTTTACTAAATAACATATGTGGCAATTGGACGTGTACAGTAATACGTATAACTAATTTTCTAAAGCATTCAATCTGTATAGCAGGAATAAGTTTTGAAAAAGGTGATTTATTCAACTAGCAGAATCGTAATGTCATATCAGCTATGTTTCGTAATTATAGTATATAAATCATCAATCTACCTCTTGTTTCAATAATCCACCCTTTTCCAATAATCGCGGTAAACTCCTATAGCCTCTTTATTTGAAAAATCTCTGCAATTTATGGAAAAATATTCTTATATTCTTACTAAGTTCTTATATCATTTTACATACTTCAAATACAATTACTAATGAAACACAATATCATGTTACCTCAATTATGCTAGAAATTAAAAGGCTAATTCTATCTCCCCTCTCCTTGTCAAAAAATTTAGTTATGATTTATACCTATATGATTTCTCACGCCTGCAGGTGTCTGACAGTTCGGTGTCTGACATGATAGCATCTGAACAGAATGTACATTCACTGAAACATCATGTATTACTCGGTATATTTAGTAGGTAGATACCTTGAGTGGTGACGCTGTTATCTGTTTACACCGCATGGTTATATCTGTGGGGAGGAGAGGTGGACACCATGTCACAGAAGTATTGAAGGCAAAATGTCCTGCGCTAAGGGGCAGAACAAAATTCACTAATTTAATTCTGACGTGATTATTCGGATTCCTGTGTATGCTTCACTTCTGTTTCTGGAAAGCTTCCATATGTGGCGAGGTCGTCTAGAGGATGAATATCAGCTGTTATGTCTCTAAAATAGCCATTTTTATCTCTGGAACTCATAAAACCAGATATTTGCCTTCTCTTCGTCACTACTATTCAATCCCACATTGATTACTACACCTTATATTTCTTCTTCCATCAAGGAAGTTCGATGCCGGTATTCTTATTCTATGGACATAATTTTCATGCATGCATTTTTCCAATTCTCTGCAGTGTTGTCTTTCAAACATGTAGGGATATAAAGTGCGTTTAACGCCACAGAACACAAATATTTCTACAATATTTTGCTTCATGATATCCCATATCAGTTCAATGGGGTTTCAATCGTAGTGCTAAGGCAGCAGTCTATATCCTGGTGTTCCACTAAAATACGAGGGCTGTTCAATAAAGAATGATTATAATTTTTACGGTCATAATTTTTCGCACTTAAATTGAATCCTATTATATTCTGTTAGCTTAATGTTAAATAAATACGCCGTAGTAGTTTCATTGTTCGTACTCCTGGTTGGTACTCCTTTGAGAAGCAGGCAAGTTCAGACATGTTCAGTATGGCCTACCGCTGCAATGGAGGTAACACAGTTAAAGTTGATGTTAGAGGAAGCTCCGGAGTTTCATTCAAACGTAATCACTGCTGATGAAACTTGGCTACATCATTTAGATCCTGAGAGCAAACAGCAAAGCTTGGTGTGGAAATCTCCTTCATCACCAACCCCCCAAAAAGCAAAAGTGGTTGCTTCTGCTGGGAAAGTTATGGTCATCTCATTCTTTGATATTCATGGAATGGTTTATCAGCAAGTTGTACCTGCACACACATCAGTAACTGAAAAAAAACTACAGGGATAACCTGAAAACGTTGCAAGTCCATATCAGGCGCAAAAGATCATATTTCCGTGAAGCGGGCTGGATGCTGCACCAGCGGGCAATATGCTGCGACCGCATATTGCCAATGTTGTTGCTGCATATCTTGCAAAAATCAACGTCAAGTGTATCCCTCAACCTCCCTAAATTCTGGATTTAGCCCCATGTGACATTTCTCTGTTCCCTAAATTGATGAATCGCCTTCGTGGGAGGCATTATCCATTATCAGAAGCAGTGGTGAAGTCTGGGGAGGCGATTTTGAAGGATCTCTCAAAAAATGGTTTCCAGCATGTCATTGAAGACTGGAAGAAATGCTGGGAAAATTGCGTCGCATTCAGGGGAAACTATTTTGAGAAAGACCATCAATATTATGAGGATGAGTAAAGGTACGTTTTCAACTAAAAATTGCGATCATTCTTTATTTAACAGCCTTCGTACGTCACATATTTTACATTCTTGAAATTAATCCCATGTTCTGTAATATTCGTCAGAATGTTTTATATCCACAAGCGAAATTCATTTTCTCATTTACTGCATAGAATTACTTCTTCACTGTTGGAATTTCTTTAAGCACTTCATAGTACTCTAGAAAAGTTTTGCGAACATCGAAATTGTCATTTGAAACGTCTTTTTCAGATTTACGTTGTTTTCCTGGAGAAGAAACTTCTTCTTCACTCTCTCCAACTGCCGTAGCCGTTCTAGCCACTGTTTTTGCAAAGGAAGAACTACAATGGATTGTTTTGCTTTTCCTCCGTACAGAACTGGAAACATTCTGAATAATGCTTCTGCTTTGTGAGTTTACAACCATCTAGATGGCTTTTTATTATTAGAGACACCTACTTAGAGGACGCTACACTGTACTGCCCTTCTCATGCGTCACTGCAAAGTTAACTAGATTAACAATGTAATTCCCAGTCATCATAACACGTTAGTTTCTGTTATCGCCGCATATAAACAAAGCTCAAGCTATTTGTCTAGAAAGGCTCGCGTAAGCAACCCGGCAGTTTTACATATTTTTCTGATACCTCTCATGGGTTTGGCACCTTGTACTAGTTATTTAAACCGCTCAGGATGAACAGGACTTCACACACCATCCACAGAAAATGTAGCATATGCATGTTTATTTTTAATGGATTTATAATTAATATATTTGATTAAAATTGGCAGGGCATTTATCACAATAAAAGGATCCACGAAAGGGATAGTTTTTAGTTGGTCTTTCCTTTGAAAACGCAAGACGCTGAAAATGTACATATTAAATTTTTTATTTACATCCAGACATCCTCTCTCTCTGGATGCGTGAGAGAGAGAGAGAGAGAGAGAGAGAGAGAGAGAGAGAGAGAGAGAGAGAGAGAGAGAGAGACCATGGTTCTCTTTCTTTAAATGCAAAATGTTACCCCTGAATACCGTATTTATAAAATCTTGGAATTTAATTTGCAGTGGACTATAATCCTTCTCTATGTACATATATAAAGGAAAAGTGACCATAGCCGTGTACTTAGTCGAAATATATCTATGGTGGTAAGACCTGTCTTTTCTCATTGAATACCGGTCGTTAGAAACAAAAACTCTCAAATTCATATTTTATGCATTAATATATACGCAATATTGTGACTTTGTGGGTTCGTAGAATTAAAAGTCCAAGTTGCAGAAATTCAAATCATTCTTTATTGACGTAGAAATACACATACAGTAGTATTAACAATCACATACACAATCACAATCTACCAAGGTCGATGACCACAACAACACCTGTTATAACATAAGCTCTCGTTACAACTGTTTACGTCTGACTCGATCACTCTCCATGGCTTCTTTATATACACCCATTCATGAATTCCAGACTGTTATAGAATGTTCTCTAACATGTCACCAGATAAAACACGAATGTTCGAGAATGTAACTATATCGGTGTCGGCAAGTCTTTTATCTCCGGCTCTATGTTTATCTTCTTATGCAAGCTCTCTATCCCCGTGAAACACTATCCGTCTGTTATCTGTCGGCTCCGAATCTTTTATACACGTCGCTGCGACGATATATTAAACAGATGCATTGTAATAATCTTTATTTTAAACTTTTTTGTATTTTGTGTGATATGAATTGGGTTCTTCAATATACACCTGCATACCTACAGAACTACAGAAAATTTCTACCGAAGTATAGACTGTCGAAACAAGTTGGTATGAAGGTTACTGCGGAAGTAAAAGAGAGTTTAGAATATTCATATAAAGGAATATGCCGATCTCGCCTTTGTTTCAAGTATTAATAACTTCGAGATTTTATAATTCACTGAATTTATTATGTGCATAATACAATGTCCACCTCTAGGCTTGACACGTCAGTCACTTCTGTACTTCTTCGCAGCTCGTTTTAACTATACGTATTACTGACGTTAGAACATCCATCAAAAGTAATAGCCTATCTCACCTTTGCTTCAAGTATTAATAACTTTGCAATCTTATAATACACTGTAATGCGTGTACAATACACTGTTCATCTCGTGTCTTGAAACATTCAAATCATTCATCACTTCTCTCTTTCTCGAACCTCGATTTAAATTTACATAATTCTGACGAAGTTGTTTCGTGCTTCTAGTAGCGACATGCATTTGAATAAAATTCGTTTCCAATCTTTTCCCATTTGACATCTTTTACCTTTACGTTCACCGCATCCGTCCTTTTATTTTCCAAAATATCCTTATACTGCGTCACTTAACAATTCTTTCTCCATCGATGAGAACTTTGTACTACGGCTTCTCTTATGATTTTGTTCACCTGTCATTTTTCAGCTGTGTGCAGTAATATTCAGCGGTAATACCTACAATCCTCTTGGCGTTAACACGTGTTTGTTAACATTTTCAGAAAACAGGTTGGTGAAATGCAAGAAACTTAACAGATCTTTTAGTGATGCGACAATTGTTACGTTACATTTATTAACGTCGATTTTAACATTTGTTGGTGAAATCTGACATTATAGTTTTAAAATTTATGCCTGAGAAATAGTTGAGAGGTATCTAAAACAGTTATATCCAAGGAAACTCGGTGAAAACATAAAGGTTTTAATTTAAATAAGTGGGACTTATTTAAAAAGCAATTATTAGACTTGGCATACTTTATTTACAAAATCATTTTTAAAAATATTAAAACAATTTTCTATGTAAAAAAACTTGTAATATATATTCTTAATACGTTTTATTAAGCTCTCTGGAATATATCAGATTGTTTAATAAATTATTGTCTCTGTAAGCTAGTATTTTAAATTTAAATTTAGCCTTATTACTTCACATAGTGCATTGGCGCCAATTTAAGTGAAAAACATTTTATTCGTACAATTGTGCATCTCTCCCCTTTGTTCCTATCCATTGTTTCTTCGGATTGTGCTTTTCCATTCAGAGATCAATGGTGCTCTGTGTGGATGGTGCTTACGCTGCTTTTAGGGATTATTAAAGCAGATCAGCAAGGTGCAATGGTTTTTGTTTCCAACACGCGCATACCGGATATTCCGTTGTTCAAAGGAGTCCATTTGGAAACGCATTAACTACTACGGGGATTTTACGAAACAACTGCGTATTCAAATACTTTGTTTTGGGTAGGTTCAGTGAGAATTCATTTACACAGTAGTCTTCTGTATAAACTATGCATTGTAATAGCTTGAAAGATTTATATGCGTTTCAATTTATCGAAAGATAACTTAATTTGTGTTTTGTTTGTGCAGACATAGGATCTCCATTAATTGATTATTATGGGTGACGTGGCAAAAATCTGATATATTACATTCAGATAATTTTCTCTACCTTGGTGGTAAAACCACTTGCTTCTCACCAGGGCGAACGCAAGGTGAGATTTGTGGTGAATAACACTACCGGGACTTTCGGTTTCGTCCACAATCATTTCACCAATTCCACCATTATCATCTTTTCATTCATCCACTTCTCCCTCATTCCGTTCATCTACTTCCCTCAGTCTCATTTCGGGGATTGGGCTGATCATCCACCCCCAGATTTCTCATACACACACACACTCTCTCTCTCTCTCTGATTCATAGATGTGGCTCCGTCACCAGACTCCTAAAAATGGTACAAGGTGTAGAGGACCATAAATGATCAAGACTGTGTCCTATACCTAGAGAAAGAGTAGAACAAGTATTTGTTTATGGGCATTAGTTGGGGAAATTGTAGATAAACAGATTGTATTACAAGCTGGACTTTCTATGGTTATCTTTCTAAATCTTTTGAAAGATTAAATACTTCATTTATTTCTCGTTCTTTGACATATTTTTGTAGAAAATTCTGTACAGAAAACTTGCCTTTTCAATTTCAAATTGTAGTTCTGTACAGGCCTAAATATTTTCAGCAGAGGATGAAAGAAATGCGAAAAAAGGCCAAGTGAGAAAAGACGACAAAATTATGAGTTCTTAAACCTCTCGTAAATACGCTTTCTAGTTATTAAAATGCTTATAACCTATAAAACACTTCGAAGTTGTAAGAATTCTGGGCTGGAATGGTCGAGAAGTAATTAAAGTAAGTTAAATTTTAAATCCATACCCTTTTCTTTTTTTTAGCAAACCTCCATTTAATAGCATAAGTACTACAGATTTTTCATAATGCAGAAATCTAACATGAACAATGAACTAAGATTAATGGTAGCGAGTCTGTCTCACGTTTTCGGTCAGGGTGAGTTACCTGGATAAGATTTTTTTTCTTTTTTGCCAGGGTTGCCCTTATCCTGAAAGACGAATGTCGGGTAACTCTAAGCTCTGTGGACCCTGGGTTAATTTGAGCATCATTTCACCCATTCCATTCATCGTTCGATATGACTGAACGTTAAGGACGTAGGATTACAAAAAAAACACCTAAGATTCGGTGTCCAAAGCCAAAAAACTAATTTGAAAGAAAGACAAAATGCCACTAAGGAGAACAGTGATCTCTTGTGTTAACGTCAATTACATATTCACTAAAAATTAAATATAGCATTTTTAAGCTCGTGTGTCATAACTTGCCTAGAAAATTAATTATGAGCTCAATATAAAAGAGGCTATTCTAAACATTATTATGTGGAAGGTGTTACCAGATTTTGGCATACAAATACTTCTGTTGCTACATCTACTGATTTGGAATACGTAAGAAGTCTTTCATTACGTCCTACATGCAATATTTTATGACGGCAATTACACCAACAAATATAATACAGGATATATATCAGCTGCCCCTATTTATTCTTGTCTGTGCAACCGGAGATTTAGGCAGCTTCCTCGCGAATACAAAGGAAAGCGAGTACTATTTCATACACCATGAATATTATAAAATGTTTGTCCTAACTTAGTCGCTGGAGGCATTTCTGCTATTACAGAGAGTCCCGTAGGTCGGAGGTTTTCTTTAGCCAAATTTTGAATGCGGGGTAAAAAATATAGACAAAAACGTTTATTGAAGCTTTATGACATACTTCAACTGAAATAATGCATATTTTTCTCGTAGCTATGCCTATATTTTGTGATTAATATGGTGGAAAACTAACATTTATGTATGTTATCGAAGACTTTTTGATCATATATTTTATAATCAACAGGATAAAGATTATGAATATTTATTTATTTGTAAGTTAGTTTCAATAGTTCGTTAGTTAATATTAGATAAGTACTCCAATTTATATGTATATGAATGGCCAGATAGGTATAAAACTAAATTCATATAATATTGCCTTTTTTCATTAAAAGAAAACACATCAGTATATATGATATACGTAATCGTAAAAAGGGCGGTTTCACAACACAGTAATCTACTCTGAGCTACAGAAAAATATTACAGCTGTGCTTCAGTAGAACGGTAGTTTTGCCAACTAATGCAATGATAAAGAGTTCAACAAACCCGGATTAAAAGTTTCCACCCATTCTTCCCCGCTTATGATTGAAACCGTAGCCGTTGAAATATTAAGAAAAATTATGCAGTAATGAATAATGGACATTTTTCTAGAGAACGATGAATATGAAGCTAAGGTATTGATGATGGTATTGATACGGGAAAACGTATGGTGTGGGAGTTCAAAGACCAAAGTAAATATTAAGGCTCTAATAATACATAATGTTTACCCTCTTAATCAACACTATTAACCCCAATTTATCTAGTACATCGAGTACCGTCAATCCGATACACGTTCCACTATACTCCACAGTAGTATAGAATTGAGAGAATCAGCACAGTGTAGATAAGATGTTGAACTCTCCTCTGAGTTAATATATGAGTGATGTAGAATGCTCATTGATTTGGAACTCTCCTATATGAAAATCGAGTTGTAAAAGAAGGGGAGTGTTGGCGTAGTGCCGTTCTCCCCTGTGCAGTGAGATGTTTTTGAGGGTTGGGATGATGATGATGATGATGATGATGATGATGATGATGATTGTGTGTGTGTGTGTGTGTGTGTGATGTGTAATGTGTGATGGGTGGGATGGGTAACGGGGGGGGGGGGGGGGTTCCGGGGATGTTTGAATTAAATGTGAATTCTTTTCGATGTGTGTGTGTGTGCTTGAACTCTCATGTATGAATATCGAAGTCTAGGGTTCGATATTGTGATGGGGCGAGGTGGGTAACGGGGGTTCCGGGGATGTTTGAATTAAATGTATTGATAGTAATTCTTCGATGACTGTGCTTGAACTCTCATGTATGAATATCGAGTCTAGGGTTTGATATCTATTACGTTCAGTGCTTCGATGTCTGTGCTTGAACTCTCATGTATGAATATCGAGTGTAGGGTTTGATATCTATTACGTTTAGTGTATGATATATGATGTAGTATCGTTATTCTTTAGATAAAAGAATATCGAGAGAATGATTAGGTATGTTTACTGGGAGAGATTTATGAAAATAAATGTAATAAGACATTCTGGTAAGGGGTGTTCCCTATGCAGAATCTCTCCTTGAGCTATTGTATCCAAGAGCGATGTAAAGGTTAAGAAAAGGTTAAATTCCATTCCCACATCGAGGTACGAGAAAATAAAAATCTATTCCACATTGAAGTATAAGGGTGATGACGTGTTGTCATTCCTCAAGATTTGTGCATATGTGAGTAAATTCGAATTAACAGGTCTCACCCTGTCCCGCCAGCTCGGGAACGAACGTGTCCTCACTTCACACAAACCCTCCGTCCGTTAAGTACAATCGACGATAGGATGGGGAGGGGGGAGACAGGTATGATCACGTTTCATCACCCATCTGCTCACTCGGGAACGAATGCATTCTCACTTCACATCGCAACGTCAAGATGAGTGGAACAACAACACCTATCATTGAAAGTGATACCAGATTCTGGGAGAATCTACGCAATTTCGAAGATTTGCAAAAGCATTGGGTTGAGCACCACGATGAAACGTGTGATGGAAAGATGCATCAAGTGATTTGCAAGAATCCTTCCCATCATGATTCGATCACATCTTATGCTCAATGCGGAAAGAATTGTAAAGTGTACCTCGGGTAAGTAGAATTATAATTGTGTGTTAACGTGAAAGTGTTGTTATGTGTTAGATAACTAATGATAAATATGTTTATTTCAGTAAAGCCCAAAGTGAAGATGTGGCATGCCAGTCCGAACAGGATCAAGGTGAAGATGTGTGCGGTCCGTACAATGATCGTCCGTTTAAGGATATCGGTACATCGAAACCCGAGGAGGAAGTCATAGAAAAGTGAGTATAAAATAATAAGAGTTTTACGTTAACAAGTGTATTAAATATTCACGATGTTGAGACATAGTTCGTATATGTCCGCAGATCCAGTAAGAAAGGAGACAAGAAAAAGAAGAAGACGAACTGCAAACCGAGAATCGTCAAAGCCAAGAAGACGTTCGATCAAGACAGTTTCATCATAATGATGTTCGAACCCTTCACACCCTTCGCAGAAGAAGTAGAGGAGGAAGTTGCGAGTGATGGTAAATAGTGTGTGCATGAACGATAACGACATCTCCATCAGCATTGACTTTCGTGTGAACATAGGATTATACAATGAACTCCCATCACTTTACATTAAAGACACACATGACGATACGTTTGTGTATATTACAAAAGAGGATTGGGAGGTAATAATGTCAAATTTGTGTGTTTTGGATACGTATCTGAAAGATGGTAAGCATCCATGTGCACCGTACAGTGAAAATATAATATATGCATTTAATATAATGTTATGCATGAATAAGATGCAAGAAATAACGTTTGTGAATACATGTTTAAATGTGGGCAGTATAAATCTGAATAGTACTGCATTCAATGGACTTAAAAGACTAATTCCATATATTGAAAGAAATTTATATCAGTTGTATGATATTCATAAATCATTATGTTCATATGATGCAAAAAGCAGGAGTGCAAGGAAGAGGATATTGGAGATGTATGTTAAAGTCAATAAAAAGATAATTTGAATTTGTAATGTTTTATTTATTACACCTATATGATAGATTGTACAACATGAGTTAGTGGTTTATAAGTGAATAATTTATCATGAATAATTAAACAGAATAATCAAGTTTGTGCAGGAAAATTTGACGATGCTTGAACTTCCAATCTGACATTCACTGCCCCCGTCACAGTATCCTCAGGTTGATGAGAGCAATCGATGACGAATAGCGGTGCATATTTCAGAAAGTCGTTCCTTTTCAAAAGAGGGTAATTCTCCTTTCCATAGTAGGATGATTGAAATTTGGAATATTGATCATACAGAGATGCAAATTTCGAATTGGCGAAATCCAAATTCATATCGTGATAGGGGTAAGATTCACTGTTGAGATAAAGTTTCAGATTGGTGATATTACAATTATCAAATAGAGAAGCATCCTTAGCGAGATGATTCAATCTATCCACTTGTGCACCGACTATGACGAAACGTGGTTTTTCAAGTTTAGTCGTGGTTGCAATGTTCCATGTGAACGCTTTAGTTTGAGGTACAGCAGGTTGAGTGTGAAGGTCCAAGGTTCGAAATGCGACGTGTAGAGGTTTATCCGATTTGACGAGTTTAAGTTTATTAACTCGTTCAGAATCTGAAAGTCGAAGTACAGGCATCCTCCATTCGAGTCTAGTTAGTTGTATGGTTGTAGGATCGTTTCCAATGATACAATTATTAGAATCCTTAGTTCTAATGAGAATAAGTTCAAACTTGCTATTAAGTATGACCTCCTTGTGATCGTCGGCGAAACCCAGCAACATCGAAAGAGGAACGATAGCATTGAAGATACCACTCGATGTATTCACGATGTCTACCACACCTCCAGGATAGATCCATCCAGCATTTAGTAAACGATTCGATTCCAGTTCATTCAGTGCAGCATAGTTACGCATCGTTGATGAAATGCCCGGATTCCTAGTTCTATCAATAGTCGTTCCATTCATATCCAGACGAATCTCATCGAATAGGAATGCCATAGCATTGTTACTCAATTTCGATGTGGCAACGGTGCCGTCGGGTTTAGTGAGAGTCCCCTCAATGTAGAGATAACTTCTACTAGGAAGCGTGTACAAATCTTCAGCTTGACATGGAATTCTAATTTCATCGTTCACATCGAGAGCTGACGTATTGTACGGTAGGAATACGTGTTCTTCCTCCTTACTGATCTTATCATCAAAGGTCGGAATCCCGGTCACGTCCAACACATCCATCATAGAACCTTGAAGCCTAAGTTAGCGAGAAATCTTCGATTAGACGATGTGATTAGCTTGCGGGTCGATGATCGAGTAGAGATCAATCTCGAGAGATGTTTTTTAATATAGCATCGTCTCTTAAAACTTATACCCATTACGACGTATGTGCAATCGTACAGTGATGGTTTCGTTCCTGAAATCTAACTTATCGCCGTTCTGGTCTACCACTCTAATGTCGAGATGATCAATGAGATTCGTATCGATGATTGGTAAATATATAGGACTTGATGGTTCCTGCGAAATATGATAACCTGGAGGTACCGATGGGAAAAATTCATACAGAGAATGACCACTTTTACCATTGATGAAAGATCCCGTTGCAAGACTACACTCGATACGTATGATGCTGACTTTGAATATGTTAACCAAATCATTAGACTCGGTCAGCACGTTTGCCGGTACCCTCTGTTTAGAGGTGAAACCGAGAAGTGAAGCAATAGATCTCTCACGACTAAAGTCGATAATATAGGGAGATTGAATTTCTGATTTCATGGTGTTATTATTAGCACGTAGAATAAAGTCGTCACCGATGTCGAGAGCATCCTTGATCAATCTGGCGATATCATCCAATTCATAAGTACCCGGTGGAATTACTATACGTTCGACTTTTCCATCGCGAACGTAATGGAATAGATTATTACTCTCGTCCACATTCGGAATTGAGTAAAAAGTCTCAAAATTCAATAGAGCTATCTCGTAATGTCCGTTAGGATCCAGATGTAATGGTGGATTTAGAAATGTAGAGAAGCTGGTATCACTACTACTCACGGTGATCGTTTAACTCATCGAGGAGAAACTGAAGGCACAAGTGACCGCAAATCACAGAATCGAATTCTTGAAATCTCGTCGTATTATATAGGAGCTTGACACCCGAAAGGTACGTTTCTATCTCTTCCGGAGGTCTCAGATCGCCGAAACTGTCAAAGTAGTAGGCAACGTCACCATCCTTACGTACAGCAACCCAATGTGTACCAGGGTTATTTGATGTATCCAGATTCACTACTATTCTCTCATAGTATCGAGGACGTGGAGGTAGTTTATCGATCATGTAGACACCTCTAAAATGTGGAATGCGTAGACGTCGTGCATACGAATCGATCTCGTTAGCACTCAGGGCTTTTTCCGGGATAAATATAGGCCTCGCCCCGAGTTTTTTGATCGAAGATATAATCCTCTACCCTTACGACGTCTCTTACGGCGAAGACCTTTGCCCTGAGCCAAAGATTCCATGCGCTCGTTGTGACGTGTTAATTCCGCAAGTTGTTTTGCATCCGAACGTTTCTTATTGACAGCCGTAGCAATCTGAGCAGCACCTCCAGCTAGACCACCTGCTGCACCTAGAGCTGCTAAAAGTGGTAGCAAAGGTAAGAAACCACCTCTCTTGTTGCGACGTTTACGCATGCCAGCGCCCGCTGCCAATTTACCCTTCATAAGTGTAGTCACAAGTCGAGCTGCAAGTCGTTCGCCCAAAGAAGCGTCGGCAGACTTTACACGTCTCCAAGCTTTCTCTACCAACACCTTATCGGCTAGACGACGAGATTCTGTATCAGTACTCTCTGCGTAAGCCCGATCGTGATCGAGACACGCTGAATCTAACCCGTTCACCGGTAAGTCACCTCTCTGCAAGCGTTTATGTAGTTTCGTTCCGGGACCGCAGAAACGATAACCCGGTAAATGTGCCTCAAATGGTAATGAATTAATAAAGGAATTAAGAATTCCCGAACCTTTGCGTGCACGTGTAGAGCGCATGTCTCACTATGAAATAAAAAAGGCAAAACGTGCGCTTTATAAGTATACGATTCCTATGACGATTGGCTAAATCCAGTAAAGACATAGATTGCCCTTATCACGAACGAAATAAAAGACAAAACTCATGCTTTATAAGTATTAGTCGCGATATGGAGATAGTAAAGCAAAAGTGTACGCTACCCATACAGGTGTTGGATTTCGAGGATGACATTCGCAAAGGACGACACGGTACGTTGTTTCCGAGTAACGTTAGAGCGCTCATACTTGGCAGTTCAAATGCTGGAAAAACGAACGTTTTACTCAACCTGCTTATTCACGAGAATGGTCTGAGATTCGAAAACCTCTACATATACTCGAAATCGTTGCAACAACCTAAATATCGATATTTACTCAGGGTACTGAAAACTATACCCGATATAGGTGTATTTACGTTCGATGATGGTGATAAAGTAATTCAAACGTCGGATGCTAGAGAAAATTCGATATTCGTATTTGATGATGTGATAAATG
Organism: Mantis religiosa; assembly: GCA_030765055.1. Classification (NCBI taxonomy): domain Eukaryota; kingdom Metazoa; phylum Arthropoda; class Insecta; order Mantodea; family Mantidae; genus Mantis; species Mantis religiosa. The sequence goes on along the minus strand of CM060947.1, from coordinate 201,907,154 downwards.
AAAAACAGGGTAAGATAGCTTCATATTACAGTATGGGTAGACATCGTAATGTCGATGCTATATATTTAGCACAATCATATGCTAAAGTACCTAAACATTTAATTAGAGATAATGCAAATATGATTATATTCTTTAGACAGGATAATCTCAATTTAAAACATATATACGAAGATTATGTAAATACCGATATGTCCTATGATGAATTTAAGAATATGTGTAAACATATATGGGAGAGTGATGAACGATCCTTTGTTGTTATAGTACCAGAATATCCACTGAACGAGGGACGCTACCGTCACGGTTATGATCGCTTTATCAGAATGAATAAATAGAATAATCCATCACTTAAGCAATGAGTATCGACAGGTTCGGATCCCGAAGAATCATACCCTCTAGGGGTGTGTTCAATCGATATATCATAACTAGAGATGGATCGGGAAACTATCGATTCAAGGGAAAGCGGTTGTGCAATATTCACGACCCTGAAGAAGGTGACGATGCATCGACTAAACGTTATGTGGATACGCATACGGCTGACGTCGAGAATCGAATGCAGATCTTCAGCGAGCAGACCTCGTATCAGCGTATGGGCGAGTTTGAAGCTATGCTTAGGGATCACATACAAAAATCGCTCGACATCCAATACAACAATTTAATGGAGTACTTAAGTAAATATGCATTTAAACGTGATTCCGAAAATAATGTCATTATAGATGGTATAAGAATGAAAACGCTGTTGGACCCCCTTCACGAACACGACGTTCCTAATAAAAAATATGTAGATGATAGGATTCCAATTCACGACTCTAATGAAACTCTATCATTTCGAATGAAGAGATTGAAGGATTTAGCCGACCCGATAGATGATAGTGATGCAGTCACCATGAGTTATGTTAATCATTTCTTTATACAGAAACATAATGAATTGCAAACGGGTTTAACTGAGACTATAACAAACATTGTCGATACTATTACACGGAAACAGAATGAATTACAAAGTCAGTTAACTTGAACAATCACCTCCGCTAGCGAGACTATTACTACAGCTGTAGAAAAAGAAGTGAAAGAACTAACCGCACGACAAACGGAACTTGATAATAAACTAATCACTATAAATAATGATATTCATACTATGAAAACACGAATGAGAAATGTTGTAAACACTATGTTACAACAATTGAAAGCACAACTCATAATTTCATTGCAAACACGTCCGTTTCGAGGTCCCTCTTTAAGGTATACGTTAACATCGGGACTCGAATACTATAAAGTTCCTGGAAATGGAAGTGTACTCTCGTGTTCCATCGTATCATCGGTACATCCGCATGCTGTAAATGATACATTGTTTGCAATAAACGGAAGATTAGTTGAAAGATATCCTGTAAGAGTTGAAACTGGCGATATTCTATCGTTTACAGCGCCAGTCGGACGTGCTAAAGATGGTCATATATTAAGTATAGAACTGATAGTTTCATATAAATTAGCAGTAGCTGATTAATTATACATTCATTTCGATATGGATGCTGAAGCTATAAGACTTAAGGAATCCATTGCCCGTCACAGTAGGGCAATAAGAGAAAAGTTACGTTCTCTCAAAGGAATGAAATTCGAAACGCAACGAGTCATGTCTGAAGTTCTTCAACCTGTAACCGAACCATTGAAAGTAATAGCGAAAGCACACCAAGACAACAACGACGACGACGACGACGACGACGACGAAACTACAGATGATGCTAACGGATCTGATCTCGTGTCAAAGTATCTACACAAGGTTCGAACTGCCAGTTCGAGTGACATGGACAATACTTACGGCATACGTTACGAGGATAATGAGTATAAATTGGGTAACAAGACCGTTGTGTTTAAATCTGATGGTGTTCAGATAGGAACAGAAACGTATGAACCCACAGCAGGCTTATATGAATTATTATTTAAACGTTTACCTCGCAAGACATCGTACACAGATGATGATTTAGACGTGTATTCGCAAATCTTACAAAATACTCAAGTTTACAGACACGGTTATTCAAGAGATGGACGTTTAAGAGCAAATCGAGGGTTCAAGTATCGTCATATCATTCGTGACCTTGTTAGTAATCGAACTGGATTTGGTTTACGTTGGAAAGAACATGTACCGCAGAGAAAATTAGATTACGTCTACTGGAACGATCCGAATGAAATAATAAACAGATTAAGATTATTAGTTGCGTCGAGGGATGCAGGTAATTTGAATCACTCACCCGAGATAGAAGAAATTATTACAGAACTTAAAACATCAAAAATTATAGCATGATAAAACGTCGCATTGCAACCGAGTTACATGCACCAGCTAGAAGACGATTTTTACGTCGTAAGATCATAAGCAAAGGAATGAACGATTTAGTACAAATAGATCTTATGGACATGTCTAATTATGCAAGAGACAATAGGAATTATAAGTATATTCTTCTTGCATGCAATTTTTATTCCAAGATGGCTTATGCACGACCATTACGTGATAAAAGTGGTATTAACGTTTCGACTGCTATGGAGGAGATATTGAATGAAATGGAATCGTTTCCGAAGAATGTTCAATCTGATAAAGGAAGGGAGTTTTACAATAAACATTTCCGCGAACTAATGAATCGTAATAATATTAATCATTACAGTACATTCACACACGTTAAGGCTGCTGCAGTGGAACGTTTAATAAGAACGATCAAACTGATTTTGCATAAGGAATTTATTGTTCAAGGCTCATATCAATGGATAAACATACTACCTAGAATTATTCATACCTACAATAATACTTACCATCGAACGATTCGTATGAAGCCTGTAGAAGTTCGTGATAATTCTCTCCTGCTCAGCGTCTACAAATATGATAGAAGTCTGCGTGAGAAGCGAAGATCTAGGCTTCATCGTGTTGGTGACTACGTGAGGATTTCTAAGCATAAAGGTGTTATGGAGAAAGGTTATCTACCAAATTGGAGTGTTGAAGTCTTTAGGATACGTACAGTGCAAAGGACACATCCATTGACCTATCTCATCGAGGATCTGGAGGGTAAACTGATTGAAGGAGCATTCTACGGTTATGAATTACAGAAAACTCAATATCCAGACACGTATTTAGTTGAAAGGATCATCAGACGTCGTGGTGATAGGATTCTGGTGAAATGGTTAGGATTTCCTACCCGTGAATGGATTAATGAGGTGGACATTGTATAAATAAAAAAACACACAACTCAATAAAGAAATATAATTTTAATGATATATTGTGTTTGATTTTTTTTTGTTCACATTGATTCCTGACATCTTCTGTAACTGCTAATTCACATCTCCTTAACTTAAACATGATAATAACATTTTTATACTTTTTTAAAAATCTTCTGTAACTGCTAATTCACATCTCCTTAACTTAAACATGATAATAACATTTTTATACTTTAAAAAAAAATCATACATGATTATAGTTGAATTAACATTTAATTGTAGAGATTTTAACATAACGTACATGCTAGTTCACATTGAGTATATATAAATTCACCTACCCTTAACGTAAACATGATAATTACAACTTGAAGTAATTAGTAATATACGTTAAACAAACATCATACATGATTATAGCTGAAATAAGAGCCTTTGTACATGCTAGTTCACATTGATATATATAAATCTCCCCTCACCCCTTAACGGAGACATGATAATAACATTTTGATATAATTAGTAAATATATTTTAATAAAAAATCATACATGATTATAGTTGAATTAACATTTCATTGATTTCTGCTATCTAACATTTCAAAACGACATGAATAGGAAAAAATGTTCCTTCACCCCTAACATAAACATAAAAAAAGCAACACGTTATCTTTGAAATGAAGTAGATATGTTATTATCATGTAATTAGTAACACACTTTACAAATATACTTGAAACTCAATTATTTCGTTTTTTGAAATACAGTAATATGTTATTATCATGTGCCTAGTAATACCTTTTAACTCAGTTGTAACACACTTTACAATTATACTTGAAACTCAATTATTTTATTTTTTGAAATACAGTAATATGTTATTATCGTGGCCTAGTAATACCTTTTAACTCAGTTGAATCTATGCTTTATTGAGAAAAGAAAAAGAAATTTACACTTGACAATTTTCTATAGCATAATGTCCCCATGCTAATGTTGAAAATGAATTATTGGGAATGTATCGTTTTGTATCGATACCACTTAAAGCTATCTTATTAGATTCAATAGTATGAACATCATGTTTATAACTTCTGAAACATGTCTGCATGCTTCGATGTATAGTGTCAGGATGTGTAATACATGAGAGATATTGTTCAAAGGTTATGAATCTCATCGAATCTTTTGTTACACCTTTTGATTTTTTAATCACTTCAGTATCATATCGATAACTATATAATTTCGATTTCAGCCCTACATATTCAGTCATCACTCTACCGGCTAGCTCATCCTTGAATAATCCTGAAATTTTCTTATTTGCTAACGGAATACCATACACATTATCCATTGGATAATTCGATGTATCGAATAAATGTATATTGGTTTTAATAAATTCATATATATCGCAGCTAGATTCAAAGAGAAAAGCATCCGTGTCCGTATAGATTAAAGTTACATCTTTCAATTTTTTCTTCAGAATTTCATAATAAAAATCATACATTTTATGTTTGGATAGATCCAGGATTGCTTGTCCTATGTATATTGGCTTATTCATCAATATTTCATCTCTGACCAATTCTATACCTATTAAATTTTCATCAAAAATCACGTACCTTATACATGTCTGTCGAGCTAACAATTTACGCGCTCGTTTCCAGCTGGTAGCTAAATGAAATGAATTATAACGTTTTACATTCTCTATAAATTTTCCATAAACACAATTATTCATTAACTTCCATAGATTTTGACCAAATTTCGTCTTATCTTCAATACGTTTACGAACGTTGAGTTCAATGTAAGGATTTATCCAGTTAGATTGTTTGTAACCTATTACTCTATGTATACGCGATGGAATCAAACCAAGTTTAACACATTGTTGAAAATTGAGATAATGTAATACGTATTTATTTTTATCATTCAATGTTGTTAGCAATTTTGTATACTTATCACCTGGCGCGATTTCATTCAAAGGGCATAATGGCAAATCATTTTGTATATCATGAAGTTCCTGTGGATATTTAAAGTCTACTTCCAACACATATCCCACGTCAGAATCACTTGTAATAGACATAAAATCTATTGATTTAATTTCAGCATCAGTTAGCCACCTTATATCAGTGTATGGTAAGCTATTATTTTCCATTGTATAACTATATAGAGAATTGCAGTCAACGTACATTAAATAATTAGTTGGTTGAGTGTTATCATAGCTAGTCATGTATCTGTTATTCGCCTTTGCATACCGTTTGGACACAGTGCAAATTCCACCTCGTATTCCTTTTTCGAAGAAATCTAGCATAGTCTTATCTGTTAATAATGAAATCTGTACACCAGTCGTTCTTAACATTGCATCATAGGCTAACCCGGGAAGTGTGTAATACTGACACGGGTCGAGTCCGTACAAACCGATACTTAATTCACGGAAGCGTTCAAACACGTCCGTTAGTATTAATGTATCGCACTTAAGATATATATTTAAATATTCACCCAGATTTTTAACATTGAATTCATTCCATACCGTTCTAGCATGACTATAATCCTCATCGCTTACATGATCAAACTGATGTTTGGATGGTAGACTATTCTCGTATAATTTTTCTATAGAATCCACATACGTGTACGGGAAGACACCTTTACGTTTCATCAGTTGTCTATGCAAAGGATTCGTGTACATATTATTGGTATAATGAAAATCATCTGCTTCTAACATATCCGAAAGGTTACTAAGTTTTGAATCCAAAAAACGATAGCTATCCAGAAATCTTAGATATATACTCATTCCATTCGAATTTGTATATCTTTTGCTAAAGGATAAGTAATTTTCAGAAGTTTGTGCAATACAGTTGATAGGTGCCGTATCGTAACCTAGTTTCTTTACTATGAAATGAGCATCGTATTTTGACAAGCAATGAAAGAATATTGGTATGAATCCTGGCATTTTCCTATTTAAATTGCAGTGCTTATGAGCTGGGCCAACGTAACTTCCAGTCAAATGACAATGATCACGAACCTTTATACACGAGTTAAGAAATTCACGTTTGCATATGTGACATCGTGTTGCATTTTGATATTCTAGCTCATCCACATCTCTCATACTTATTTCAATTTTATTAGCATATATATTAATGACCTGATTTGCAATTAACGTTAATTCTTTAAGAAAATTTTCAATTGCATATGGACCTTCAAATGATTTGAAACGTGTTAAATTTTTATCATAACTACAGACCAAATGTAATGCAATTGCATACGCTTCATGTTTATGAATGCTACGTGTCCAGCTTTTACTCGATACATCTTGACACGAATCTACCTTACGTAAGATACATTCTATGTCTGCATAAACCACGAATGGAACTTTTAGACATTTCGAATATGCGTTAAATTCAACGAGATCAGTTTTACCAGCCTCGGGCATTCTGATAATTTGATTCATCATACACCTCTTTTTATGGCTATTTAAACGTGATTCTGATGTGAAATACAAGTTACAATTGTTACATAACCATTTTCGCCCATTATGTTTAGTTAGCTGCTTTCCTAGCAAACGTGACAAGTCTGTTATCAGACAATAATGTCTTTTATACATTAAAAGATTAACATGATGTGATTTTATCTCTCTTGGTTGATATAAGAGAATAATCGATTTATTTTCAACACCGTATATCGTTATTGAAATATTTGAATTTTGATCCTCGAATTTTTCTACATCTTTCAATGATACGGGGAATGTTATATTCTCAAAGTTAAATTCGTTACGAAAATCATATCTTTTATAGGAGGTGGGTCGATTCTTGTTACGTTCTACTGGGTATTTGGATGCTAACAGACAGTATGCAAAGCAATATTTATCAGTATTACGAATGTTAATAACAGCTCTCTTCGATTTTATAAAGTCGGGTAATTCAGTATACATCCCTGCATTCAATGAATCGTATTGTGTCACATATATTGTTAATTTCTCAATACTGTATAAAGCTTTTGAACTGGTACGCGATTCAAAATTATCCATATGATCTAGTATAGGTTGTACAATCTTCTCTTCATACCATATAGATTTATCTGTAGATTGCAATATCACCTCAAGTTTACTGTTAAAGTTAAATGTATGAATATTATCGCTCTCTTGTGATATTATGACATATTGACAGGATAAACAGGATCCTATCTTAAGACCTGATTTATACATGTTTAAGCCCTTATCAATTTCATTCAAAATTAAAGGTTTGCATTCTGCTAAGAATATAACGGGGTCAAGTATATTAACACAGTTGTGAATTTCGTAGGTGGTTAATCGTTTTTTGAAAGCAGACTCACTGTGAATACATCGTAATCGTTCAGCCTGGGTCACGTTCGAACAGGTTTCATCTTGCTGAATCGAGGGTTGTCCAGTGGCAGTATCGGAGCATCTTGTCGTCGTTTCTGAAAAAAGCAATTACAACATTCGATTAACTTTACATACGGGAACATTGATTTACATGTATGTAAGGTGGTAACAGAAATAACATACATGTTAATAACTTTTACATGTATAAATCTCAATTTTACGTAAACTCTATACTTTACGTAGAACGTAACATGCATGTAACTTTTACATATGAAAATAGTTACATAATGATTATGTATTTTACAATTATTGCTATCATCACGTAACTACAATATTCAGATAGTATGTAACTGTTTTACGTAATGCTCTCTCCCTTACATAAATGATAAAAACACACAACGTAAACCATATAGATGTAAAATACCGTAACTGAACTACGATATTCACATGTACGTTTTACACATATAAATTAACGTTCTTTTTTCACCTACAACGTTACTTTTACGTGTAACAAACAAACGTAACTAACATGCATGTGAAATAACGTAACTGAACTACGATATTCACATGTACGTAATTATTACACATGAAAATTAACCCTACAACGTTCACTCTCAATTACTAATACTACATGACGTGCGATAATTAACACTTTAAGTTCTAATACAACATGTACGTACATGCAAGTAACTACATTTAATTACTAATACTACATGACGTGCGATAATTAACACTTTAAGTTCTAATACAACATGTACGATTTCACATTTACATGCAAGTAACTACATTATCACTTTTTTTTATGAAATTTTATTCAATAATTGTACTCACCTTTTGACGACATTACGGGCTGCTTAAAAAAGACAATTTATGTCGTTTGAAACCACTTTCTAGTGTTTCCTCGCCATGGTATTGGAGTATGCAGTCACCACGATTTAGTAGATCTTTCTGCGCTGCGGTCATATGTTTGAATCTCTCCGGGAGGAAGACTTGGAAATCTGATGTTTCGACGACGACCCGTTCACCATATCTGGTCTTCACGGTTTTGACGGATCGAATGATGTGTTGAACGGACTGATCTAATTCACGTAGTTTCTTTGTGGGAAGATGTGTTCCACCTTCAGCTAGTTGATTTAGCTGTAGCATCTCATGATCTGAAACATACATATAAGCACACACGAATCAGTATTACTTCAACATTCTTCGTAAACAGAGATAAAAAATGACTTACAATATACAACTTTTCTATCTTACCTGTAGGATCCATATTTCCAGAGAATCGACTGCCTCCTCACTCATCCGTGCCGCGGTATTTATTAACAGATGCTCCGCCCCCCCCCTCCGTCCGGGAGAGGTGTTACTGTCTACATATTACGCTATGTGTTTAAAGTAGTTGTGACTACGTTATAAGTTCGAAGGTAATACTAGTAACTTTATTATCATAGTTTAAACTTTATATAGATTCATCATTTTTTACACCCCCTCCAACCGTATCTCTCCTTCCCAAACACCATGTTGCGTGCGCACACTAACTGTGATTCGTTCCCTACATCTTGGAGGGGGGGATATAATTACACATTTCTTTACACACACATACTTGTACAAAATATATTTTTCTGAACATTTGATTTTTTTACATTTGGTATACTAACACATTCATAGTATTGTTTCATCATTCATACAAATATATAGATTCATTCGTTTAATTTTAAAATATATTCTTTTTTTTCCTAACGTTATTTGACAAAGTTAGACTTCGCTACAGCAATAAGAATGTTTTGACCACCCCTGTCACCAGTCTGGAGAGATTAACTCTTTTTTTCTCTGACCCACATACCAAAAGGGATGACGTTCAGTGGAGTATTCGTAATACTGAGGGGAGATTTTCTAGACAATTTTTTATATGGAGGGTGATATCTTACCATGGATAGTTAGGATATCTACACTATAGATCCCTAGTTGCGTATATATATTATCATATTGATTGATCAGTTTTGTATTACTCATATATACTTAAAGATGAGATACTTTTCTCTCGTTATCTTAATCATTTTTAAATAGATGGTTAGTGCTTTTATTTTATTTTCGATGTTATGTTCCACTTTTATCATGCTTAGAGGGAATATTCTTTTTAAGTTATCGTGCTTAGAGGGTGCGTTCCTTTATCATGAAACCCCTTTCAAACAGCTTTACATTTGCATTCTTATACTTTTCTCTCAATATTTTTTTATCATTCTTAAAGAGATGGGTAGTGCTTTTATTTTTATTTGCATTTGCTATGTACCACTTTTATCATGCTTAGAGGGGACATTTCTTTGTCATGCGACCCTCTCACATAGATTTACATTTCCATTCTTATACTTCATCAATGTGGAATAGATTTATATTTTCTCGTACCTCGATGTGGGAATGGAATTTAACCTTTTCTTAACCTTTACATCGCTCTTGGATACAATAGCTCAAGGAGAGATTCTGCATAGGGAACACCCCTTACCAGAATGTCTTATTACATTTATTTTCATAAATCTCTCCCAGTAAACATACCTAATCATTCTCTCGATATTCTTTTATCTAAAGATTAACGATACTACATCATATATCATACACTAAACGTAATAGATATCAAACCCTACACTCGATATTCATACATGAGAGTTCAAGCACAGACATCGAAGCACTGAACGTAATAGATATCAAACCCTAGACTCGATATTCATACATGAGAGTTCAAGCACAGTCATCGAAGAATTACTATCAATACATTTAATTCAAACATCCCCGGAACCCCCGTTACCCACCCCGCCCCATCACAATATCGAACCCTAGACTTCGATATTCATACATGAGAGTTCAAGCACACACACACATCGAAAAGAATTCACATTTAATTCAAACATCCCCGGAACCCCCCCCCCCGTTACCCATCCCACCCATCACACATTACACATCACACACACACACACACACACAATCATCATCATCATCATCATCCCAACCCTCAAACACGTCTCACTGCACAGGGGAGAACGGCACTACGCCAACACTCCCCTTCTTTTACAACTCGATTTTCATATAGGAGAGTTCTAAATCAATGAGCATTCTACATCACTCATATATTAACACAGAGGAGAGTTCAACATCTTATCTACACTGTGCTGATTCTCTCAATTCTATACTACTCTCCACCTATAACAAAAGGTGTCACATTGTCCTGTTAATTATGCAACTCCGGGCTTATTATTACTAATTTTTTGCAATAAAGTTTAAACGACCTTTTCATTTTCCAGTTTTTATACTTCTTCCTATATTACAAGCGACCCAAGTTCCCCATCTTACAATTTAACAGATATACCTTTGTATGTTATAACAGTTGCAAAAACGCAACGGGGCAAATCCAGTTAAAAGTACAGGAGAGACAAAACGATAAGTTAAGTGTACACTAATTGAGGTTAACAACAGGTATATTATATTGCCATTCTGAATTTAAGCCCTAATTATTGCATTAATAATATTATCTATGCAAAATTCAAAATGAGTTTTGAAAGATTCATAATTTTGTTTCTCAAATGCGGAGCATTATCTGATAAAAGTAATTTTATATAGGCATACGTTTGAACAATTTTCTATAACGTTGCATCATGTAAATATTTTGTAGGTAAGGATAATTCTGAAATAAAATTTGTACAAAAACGGAAAGTTGGGCGTACCTATTGCAAACATACATCTGTAAGTTTATAATTTCAGTGACGGTGATTCAAATGCGCCAAGTGGAGGAAACCGAACGTTTACTTAAAGTTTTAAGGTTTTGCTATTTCATTATAAAATAATTAGTTCACCATAATTTTTTTTTTAAAAAAATATCTTGTTTCTCAGAATTCGTTTTTTAGTTTTTTCAATTAAACATAATTTAAAATCCTCATAAAATTCGTTTAAGTAGATATTCAACACATATTATCCTTACCATAATGGATCTATGCTTTCGATGGAACAAATGTGAATGGAATGAGCGTTTTATGTTTATTATCGTTTAACACAGAATCACATTGTAACATAGATGATAAATTACATTATCATTTTATGGCATTTTAAGAAATGCTAGTTCTTGAGAAAGATATTGTGTTCTTCTACTCTGGTAGAAGTCCAGTCAGTTTCAACCTCCACTGTACATCACGATGACTTGTGCTGGAGTGGTATACATAAACAAGGCTAAGGGGTTGTGGGATGGGTAATGTAGGGCAGGGCATAAAGCCACTAGTACTGGTCGACAAAGTGGCCCTTAAACCCAGCAAGCACAGCTATGATTCCATTCTGCCCCCTTGCTCTCGTCGGCACCCATTTGCAGTTACCCAACTGTACCAAGAGATATATTATCAGTGAGATTGAAGCATTAATATTTAATATTTTATATGAGAAAACATTGTATTAGTTTACTGCCAGCTTCCTAGTCTTTTCCTTTTTTTAATTCTGATGCATGCAGTCTCGTGACTTCTTATTCTTGTACAAACGATTCCTATAAATATTTATTCATCTACGTTTTGAGTTAACCGTTTAATAAAGACTTTTAGAAATTTCTGTATTACGTACTTACTTCTAGACAGAATGAGAATAGGGGAAGTAAACTTAAACGATAGTCATATATTTTAAGATCTGGTCTCTAAGTGATAACTTCGAAATTGCATTCTCTTTGCATGGCCAGAAGTAAGAAAATTAAGCTCCAAACTCTACATACCTAAGTATCATAAATAATGTGTGTGGAGAATGAGAAGGTTGGATATTATTGATTACCACAAATGCGGAATTATTAAACAACTTCCAATAAATTTCCATGGGCTTTGTCATATAAGGCCTCCGTGTCTTTTAGTTGTGTTGTTTTTTTTTTTAACTACAGTAAATCAGGAAAACTCTCCATCCAGTCAGGTTGCTGGAATTTGAAATTATGTTCTCTGAATTGAGGTCTTTGTTCCAGTTTGAATCAAACATTAATCATTCTCTCTACGGTTAATTCCAATGTTTGATATCGACCACATACATTTTTGTGGCCACATTTTTGTGTTTTGTCGGCAGGTAAACACCTTGCCATTCTGTGTAGATCCTTTGTGCACATACGGTTAATTAAATTGCTGTATTTGTTCAAGCACCTATGTGAAATACATTCGTTATCAGACAATATTTTTTTATACATGGCCAACATGGAATGAATTACTCTACATTCTTTGTGTGTAAGATGCAAAAGTATGTCAATGCGCAATATTTATTTTTATGTACGTGACAGATAGAATTGCAAATGCACGTGTTTTATTAAATCTGACAATTTTTTCACTAACTCGATTTCCTTAAAAACTATTGAAAGCATTTCGTTCGCCCAGCGCTATATTATTTCAGATGGTGTCAAGTTATTTTATATTTCAAAATCATTTTACTGTCTCAGCTGAGGCATACTAATATTTAATTCTTAAACATTATTATGTTTTTTATGTCATATAGAAAGATGAACAAATAGAAAGATGAAAAAATAAAACATCTTCAGTCACACATGGATATTTGTATGGTCATGACACAATAGTGTAGGTGTAGGAGGCTAGTTACACACTACATACAAGGTGTAAATAAAGGTAGCCCAAACATTCGGAAACTATTTCTTGTATGTGGAGGTTTCTCCGTAGGTGTGGGGATCCAGCCCCTTCGGCTGCTGTGGTGCGAGCTCTGTGGACCCTTAGCACTCATGGAACCTCCGACGTTACCAAGAGAAACTTCAGGCTGAACATTCGAACCCCACCCGAATGGGAGTTTTTCGGATTGGGTTGGACTCGAGGAGGCAGTGTGTTCCCGACACCCGCGGGAGATCGGGTACCTCCGGGAAGGCTTCGGCCGTCTGGAGGGGGCAGAGGGTTGCCTAAAAGGTCTTGGGTACTAGCCTGCAGAGCTAGTAGAAGGTGTGCTTGAGGTTCCTCTAGTAACGTCCTCAGCGCCCGCTCCACGGCAGCTGAATGGGACAGATCCCCTCCCCTACAGAGAGTGCTATGGTGACTACTGCAAGAGTAGAGGTTGCGATACCACAACCTTCTTAAATTACATTGGAGTAAGGGATTATCTCTGAAATATAATTTTGAATACTGCTATTTACACTTCCCCATAAATTAGGTGTTCGAAACTATAATAAACAGTAAAATGAAAGGAAGTAATTGTGGTAGAATTAAACTACATAACTTGTTGAAATTTGAGAAGCTTGTGCATAATATTCAGTGTTTCTGAGTATTACACAAATACATTATAGCCCATCTGTACATAAAATGAAGTTTGTAAACTTCTTATTTTAAGTAGGGGTATTAGCGCTTTAAGTCAAACTAGGAATTGAAAAGAAAAACATTTTTGTACATTTTACATTATTATGTTTGAGGATACGTGTCTAAAAGGCCTTGTTTAAACGAAATACTTAAAAAAGAGTTATATCAGGATCCTTGTCTGATGAATATACTAGGTGATACTTCTATCACTAGAACCAGGTGTACTTCATGATGTAATATTTTCAGTAAAATTCCTCTCACCTTCTGCTGTCGTCAACTGAACAAGCATCATGCAGGAGATACATTGACTCCATCGATATTAAGTATTTCGAAGGTTTCACCAGTTTATAGCCTTAAAACTGAATATTAAATTATTACAATATGCCGATCACATATACGTATAATACTAGTTCACTTGCCATGAAATAAACATGTTCATAAATTGAAAATTTATGAAGAAGCTTAATAATCGGAACGCTACGGAAGTCTGTTCTCTTTGCCAGCCAGACGCGAAGTGATTTGAGGTCACGTTGCCAATGTTTCGGTTATTTAATTCAAAATATGTCCGTTGGACAGCCACTGCTTTAAAATCCATACTACTCATTTATTAATCATATGTTTACTTCTTTCTTATTTTCAATGCTATTTATTATTTAAATTTTCGTTATTATTTATCTCTCTTATTCACTTATTAATTACAATGTATAAATGTATCTTTTAATCTGACTCTACACATTTATTACTTATTGAATGTATCGTTATACTGATGATGTCAAATAAAATCTCTTACTACTAAAACCCAATTAATTGTAGTATCAAGCAGGGACCACCAAATGCACGCCACTTTTACTCTTGCATGTTACGTTATCACTTTAAGACGTTAGAAGTTATTTTATTTTACAAATCAATTCAATAAATTAAAATACTTTATATGACACAAAGAAGTTATAAACCTAATGCATAACCTTATATCTTGGAATTATAACGAAAGGTTAATATCAGAACGACTGAAGCGTTTGCTATAAAAGTTTTATCTAGCAGTCAGAGTATAAGTATACGACTCCAATTTTTTGAGAAAAACATAAGAAATAAGAATTATATGTAGAATGTAAGCTTTTTGAATGTACATAATTTCTATAGGGTGAAGTTACCTGTAGTTTCATATTACTACATGTGTAATTTGCAAGACACTTTGGAACATACATTAATTTTTGTTTACGTTATTTTAACTAATTTAAGATGCCCATCCCTGCACACTCAAAAATGATCACGCACACGCACTCACACACACGCATACTGTACAAACATGCTGGATTTTCACTTAATTTTGTTATTTCATGTTGTACTTCTTAGCAGAGTTTCTAGCTGGGCTGACATTCCAATTGCTCTCGTTCAAGCCTTTACATCTAACTAGCTAATGTGACGTACTCCGATACACAAGTGTGGTTAACATCTGCAGTAAAAGCTCTATGTCCATTCGTTTCATCGTCATTGCTGTGACATCATTACAATTAACGGATACAGCCTTTTCGAACTCTTCAGTTATAAATCGGCTCAGTCATCACCTAATGAAATGATATTCCTCGAAGACCATTGGCCATTTTGGAACATTTAAATAATAGATGGAACAATTCAAAGATACATGTGTATATTTTTAAACAATCATGAACAAATTGTCTAGAGGTAGATCACGAGGATGTTATTTTGTGTCTATATAGATTGTGCATAAAAAGTAGAAAAGTTGGATTCTAAGTTACCTTTTGTCCAGAACATAATATACATTTTCTAAAATCTCTGTTTGTTTGTTACAGCCCTTAAATCACATAGCGACGACCCGTTTGATGCGCTGCCCAAAAGCTTCTGGTACGAATTTTCGTCGCCGTTCACCGAGTCCTATGACGACTTGACTGAACCAGAACCTAAGACCACGCCAGATCCACTTCCCTTTTTTGAGGATCATGCGAATTCAACGAATGTTACTACTCAATTCGGCAGTACCGTTGTTCTACACTGCAAGGTCAACGATCTCCGGGATCGAACGGTAAGTAAGAAAGTTTTTTTACTGATTCCATTCCTACTACTATAAAGTATATGTAATATAATATTAAGTGTGAATATATGTTGCTGTGTCGCAAATATGTAGGCACTAAACCCTTTATATAAGCTTAAAGATTTATTGGCAACAATCCTGAAGTCGTATTCCAGATTTCATCAATTTTGCATGCAAGAGTTTGCACATTTTATCATATGCTCCTGATATTCCCATATATTCCAAATCATCTAACTGCACATGCATTTAAATGTGTTCTTTATTGAGAGTGATGTTTCGAGACACACTAGATAAGGTTATATTACGTGGTCATCAGAATCTGTATTGCAAGGAGAATATTTATCTCGTAATATTTGGATTAAATGTAATACTTTCTACTTATTATATGAAGGTTTACCTGCTACGCTTTAATAACCGAAATCAAGCAAATTTACTATATTTATTTATGTTATGTTTATTTATTTTATTATAAAGGTTATTATATGTATAGTAAGAAAACGAAGAACTACATGAAAATATTACAAAGTATTAGATAAGAATAAAGAACGGGCCCAGTCAGTATAACATAAGAAACAGGATTTTTAAGAGTATACGATTATGCAATTAAACTGACTTTATTGCTTTGTGAGGAAAATGAATCTGAAATGCATGATACAAAGCATGATCCCTTTGCCTTTAGCTAAAACCAAAGTTCGAAACACATGATATTCTATTGTAGTACTAGAGTGAAGCAAACTATTGTCACCGATTACTTTGTTGTGTTGGCGCGACAAAAGGGAGCCGGGCGCGTGGGCAGGAGAGTTTGGCGCTTGCCAAGGGAGAGAAAGAGACAGAGTCTCCGGCAAACCCATGGCTACGTCAGGTCTAGTGACAGTTACGGCTGCCCCGGTGTCAACAAGCACGCGACATGGCCTTCCTTTCACCCAACCGTCCGCAATGAGGTACGTCGACTGACGGACGCAGTCTCTCTCGAGGGGATGGTGGCGATGGTGCCGACGTGCCCTCACCGCGCCAGCCCTTACTCGTTTTCTGGCCTCTTTTTCGTGCCGGTAGCCTCTCTCCAGGTGTCCCGGCTGGCCACACACCCAGCACATGGCACTTGATCTTCGTCGGCGTTTCTGGACTGGTCTTCGGTCTCCATCGTAGTGGATACTCCTTGTCATCGAGATCGGGATAGTCGTCACTTTGGCCGCTTCCAATCTCGTGATCCCACTCCTGACACCAAATGTAACAGCGAGGGTTACATAGAATCAAAAGTCTGGTTTGTAGAAATTTAGAACACTCTTTATTTCAGTAAAAAGACGCTAAATTGACAATCAGCTGTCTTCAAGGTCGACTCGATGCTCCACCGCACGTACACAAATAAAAGAAATCACTGTGGTACAGCGCAAACGAACACTGACGCAATAACCATCACACACTCAACTGCTTCTCTGCACAACTCACAGCACATTCCGATAATCACACAACTGCTGCTTCTAGCACTTTTCCGGTATTTATGTGTCCAGTCATTGTTTCTAGAATACCGTAGACCTACCGAGAACATTCTCGGCGACAAGAGAAACACAGAAATTTCTGGAGCCTCTCTCTGACTCTTTCTTTCTCTTGGCAAGCGCCCAGCTCTCCTGCCCACGCACCCGGCTTCCTTTTGTCGCGGCTACAAAACAATGCCATCGGGTACAATATTTATTACATCACTAAGTAATAGGTGATGAACAAATGACCAACAAATAAGAGAGGGGATTCAGTCAAAAGATTGGGGAGTCCTTTTCAGGTTCCCCGTAAGGGGGGACCCGTCCCCTTCTCCTGCCACGTTGTGGGCGCTGTGGACCACTAGCACTCGTGATACCTCTGACGTAACTAGAGGAACCTCGGGCCGGACATTCGAGCCCCTCCCTGAATGGGAGTTGTTCGGATTGGGTTCGAATTGAGGGGACAGTGGTTCCCGATACACGTGGGAGATCGGGTACGTCTCCGGACGGGGTTGAGGGAAGCCATATATTCCCGCGTACTAGCCTACATAGCTAGTAGAAGGTGTGCTAGATCACCAGGTGGCCCTAACGAAGTTAATCGGTACCTTCTCCTTTGGTGTTTGCGCGTGTGACGTATCCACTACCACCTCCTCTTGTGTCCTTCGGACCAAATGTGGGGCTTGTTAGTCTCTAGGTCTTGCCCTATGGAAAGCCTCGCGGGGGCGCCAGGCACCCCTTTGGGACAGCTCGCTAACTCCCTGGTTGTCAGAAGGGGGGGGGGTCAGTCTTCACTCATTGTGGATTGCCGTGGTAGATACCCTTGAATTTACATATAGTCCATTTTAGGTCAGATTTACATTACCACAAGGGTGACAAAACTGTCTTCTTTTCATTGGAGCTGAATATTCAACACGCACATAATTATTAAACTGTATGTGAAGAAGAATCTTCAAGCAGCAAAATATTGGGGATTCATACCAAACAACTCGCGAGTCATTTTGGCCATTACTGTAGCACAAGACAGAATCCTAGCACTGCTCCATTCCCTACTCGTTCACAAGTCTTCTTGAACATATGAAGTACTGGGGATGGCATGTGGTCAGTATGATGAGGGACTAGACACTTACTACACTTTTCAGACTGGCAGCTACTACTTCTCATTCAAGTAGCTCCTCAATTGTTCCTGAGTGCACTTCTTCGAGACTCTCATAATGTAAACAATCGCCAACGGGGACGGAACGTGGTTTTCTACACCGCATTCGACAATTCTGCTAACTCGTGACTCATCTATGTTAAACAATACTATTGACCGCCACCTATCTAAGGTTAAACGTGATTTGCATTCGAACAAAGTATATAATCAAGATTCCAGATTCCAAGGCTAATGAGATAGAGGTACTAATGAACAGCTAAGTCGGTTTAGAATTACATGTATGCGTTTGTACTCGTGCTTACCTGACAGCAGTGCAAACAAAAACAAGAGCTCGAATATAAAGTAAATTTAAGCTTAAGTTAGACAGTTGTTTTTGAACCGTATAACTCCAAAACGATACTCAGTTTAATACGAAAGTGATTCAGGAATGAGACACGTAAAATCTACCCACTCCAAACTTCATATAAAATATTCATAAACAGAATAATTCCCTTGATTTAGGGATTAACCCATTAGATTTAGATTAACCCTTGCTTAGTTTCTGGGGTCTTTATAAACCAAAAAGCTGCTTTAACTACGTAGAAACTGTTTTGATGCAAACGTAGACTTCTAAACTTCCAGATATATTTTTTTTATACTTTTTATTATAAATAGCCAAAATATTTATGGCAATATGACGTTCAGTAGCACAGAAATTTGAATTTATGGTAACAGGGTCAGAAAATACCCCAGGTATACAATTTGTAATTTTCCATTTTATATTATAAATTTACTACAATAATTAAAACTTGGCAACAATGCAACTTCTGAATATTCATTAGCATGACCATTTTGCTAAAAATTCGTAGACATTACATACACCTGCACTGTTGTGGGAAATTATTATGAATTACAAACACAGTTAGCAATTGCATTTTGTGGAACTTAGACAGGAAAAGAGACGTGAAAAAATAAAACACTTGAAGTGATAATGTTCTGCAACTCAACAAAGTCAGGTGTTGATGCTGTTGATAAGATGGCTAGGCACTATTCAGTGAAACGTGGAATAAGGAGGTGGCCAACTTCTCTATTTCTTGATATATTTGACTTAGCATGTCTCAATGCTTACATCCTGTGCTATAAATTTTTACATCATATGAGAGGTAAAAATGCTATAGCAGAATTCCTCTCAGAACTGGGAGAAGAGCTAGTCCGACCTGAAAAGCACAAACGAATTCTTTCCCCCAGTGCAGAACACAATGCATTCGTTCAGCAATAACTCAATCTGATATGTGTCACAAATTTATCTGCGAAGAACATGCAAGAGTAAAATTATTCTGAAATGAGTGTTCATCATCTGAAATGGATAATGAGAAATTTATTTAAAACAGAACTTTTTATAAAGTGATAATGCACATAATAATAAAAGAATTACAATATTTTTATAGGAGAGTGAGGTGAATTAAAATTTTATGTTTCTGTAGTATACATACCTTTGGAATTAAAACGTATATATGTTTTCATATTTCAAACATGGCTAATATATAACTTACATAGCTTACAACCATAGAGTTTTAGTATAAAAAATGTGCTTTGGCCTCAAAATAAACTCATTACTATTTTTGTGGAAATATTTTACACTTTAGTGCCACATATTTGATAGAATCATTTTGGGGTGAAAAAGGACCCCAGATATATAATGTTTCTCCAGAGCCGATATCATGCGAGGGTTAAAATAACATAAGATTTTAGGATGGTTGTTCGGGTTTGCAGCCAATGCTGTTTCCTTCTACCAAGCTTTCAGCCATCTTAACTCTGTGGCCTTCCCTGAATATCCCTGAAGAAGGCCGCAATGTTAGGATGGCTGAAAGCTTGGTAGAAGGAAACATCACTTGATTACAAAGCCGAGAAACCATCCTAATGAATCGACGCCGAGAAAGCTTTAATTCTCTCATAACATAAGGTACTTAAATGAAAAATAAAATGTGTATAATGAACTCCCTGAGGGAAATCACTATCATTCCAGTTCATTATGGATGAATTTCGCAAAACTGGTAGGAGTAACAGAAAGAGAGACAGGAACTTACTAAACAACAGATCACGTCAAATTGCTCTTAATGGTTATAATAAGTTCCGAGATATTCCTTTTATCAGACTATTTGAATTCTTCAAATCCTTACGTTCTTCTCAAATATACAGAAATTGTAAGCAATTGCATAGCATCTTGTACTTAAAGGGGTTTTACTTGCTTTAAATTCAACTCTGTTGCTACATTCTCCTTGTACCTACAAGGAAATATGGGTATAATAAAACATTTGCTTAGATTTCTATCTCAATTAGAATGATTTGAATATACTTAGTATTAACTCTGGAAGTCTAAAAGTCATGTGAGTGCAACACTTATTTTAATACACTCAATAGCCATGTACACTAGATACTTTCTCCATGTGTACATCGGATATATATGAAATGAGGTTATTGAAAAAGGAAATACTAACAAAGATTAGATACTTTGACGTATAATGTGAGATGAATATGACTCTCCACATTAACACAAAAATTAATGTTTATTTATTGCAATTTTACAACCTCCTCATTAACCACGCTATTCATGTAACAATATATCGCCGGGTTTTGTGAATAAGTATTCGAAGCCTATCCTCTAAAACGTTATGCTTATTATCGTGTAAAGTGTTATTTAAATTTTAGTGTTATCGCTAGTCATTAATGAAAATAATTCACGTAGGCATAAAATCTTTAAATATTTTACTTGATGTTACTCCAATACAATAATGTACAGTGCGTTTCTAATATCACAGGGCCATGAATCACGTATATGTGTGATGTACTCACATCAATTTACACTATTTTCTGTTTCAAAACTCCCTCTTTGGATTTTATATAGCATTTACTATGGCGACTATTGATCCCCTACTCCTTAAATATGAGTGAATCCATGTGCTACGTTGTTGGAGCTGCTATATGATAGGAATGGAAAAAGAAATTGCAAACTTGGTCTCTTTAGGTAATATTTTCGCACTCTCTGAAGCATTTATTTCCTTAAACTGCTGAAATTCAGGGAAATATGTTTTATTTGCACGTTAAAAATAATAAATAAATTTATGTTGTAGAAAGCCAAAATATATCAATGACCCAAATTGTAGCCCTCGAAAAAATATCGAGGTCAGTGCAGCGAAGTGAAAATAACACATAAGCAATCTATGACCCAGTTAAGCATAACTCATATATTCTGGTTCCTTCCACCATAAAAGACCTGTGATAATTTCATCCCTTGCTAGAAAGCAAAGCCCATTTACTACAAGGATAATCCCTGATGGATTCGACGTCCAGTTAACCAGATCAAGTCGAAGTTATGGTAAAGTGTACAATAACTACTTGAGAAATGAATATACGGAGCGTGTGCATTAGATGTGTGGTGTTAGTCACACAACAGCTTCCTAATGTGAGAAGTGGTGGCTCTGCATGCTGATCAAAGGCTAGCCCTCATGGGTGTATCTAGAGACACAGGAATTGCTAACCTATCCCCTACACCCGAAATAGCCGTGCTAATTAAAGGCAGATTGCCGAGGATGGACCAAGCTCAGGGTTCAGTTGGTGTAATGGCACTTAAGTCAGGGCTAATGGATGGCATCACGTGCACGAGTGATGATCGTCCCCACTTGTGTATGTCTTCCATTAAATCATTCTCTTTGGCCCAAATCTGTGGCGACGTGTAGACACTAACCCCGCCCAACAAACAAGCTCTAGGCATTTTAGCTGCAAAGCTTCAAAAAACTCATTTGTTAGTATTACCTGTAGACAATCAGGTATTCCTTCTGTTGGTAACACATATGGTAGATATTAGCAATAAGCAAGAGTGAGTTGCGAATAGGACTGTGTATATGTGGATGTGTGTATGCATGCGTAGTGTGTGTGTGTGTGTATTGTTTGACTAACTGACTCAAAGCTTAAACACTAAAGTAATAAAATCGATCCATGAAAAACTAAAGGGGTAAGATAGGTCAGCACTGAAGATGAACAGCTGATCCAATTTCTAAAGACAAAAGTCATAATATTTTACTTCATTAATACTCTTTTTCAAAAGTTAAAGCTTTTCTTGTTCCTGTTCAGAGAAAGAAAATGTGAATAAACGTCAATGTGAATATATCACCATGATTAGAAAACATCTCGCTCTAAACCTGTGGCATTTGTGAACAGAAACTATTTTCTAAAGCCCAGTTTCATGTCATTGTTCTTTCCCTTCCATATACATTGATTACCACAATAGTAATCATAAGTGCTCTGAAAAGTCCGCGTTGTTTAAATGATTACATATAAAATGTCTTATCTCACCTGTCTCAAAAAGTGGTTTAATTACTTGAAATATGCTATACACAGCGGCAATATCTGTAATTTTTTTTAATTAACGTCCTCCATCATAGGCCCGTAAAACATGTTGATTTTTGAAAGATATTCAGCAACAACATTGGCAATATACAGCCACGCATTATCGAGATGCAGCATCCAGCCTGCTTCACGGAAATGTGGTCTTTTGCACCTGATTTGGACTTGCAATGTTTTCAGGATATCCCTGTAGTGTTGTCCAGTTACTGATGTGTGTGCAGGTACAACATGCTGATAAACCATTCTATGAATATCAAAGAATGAGATGACCATAACGTTCCCAGCAGAAACAGCAACTTTTGCTTTTCTGGGGGTTGATGATTAAGGAGACCTCCACACTGAGCTTTGCTGTTTGCTCTCAGGATCAAAATGATGAAGCCAAGTTTCATCAGCAGTGATTACGTTTGAAGGAAGCCCCGGATCTTCCTCTAACATGAAGTTTAACTACATGTTACCTCCATTGAAGTGGTAGGCGGTACTGAGCACGTCTGAACTTGCCTGGTTCTCACAGGCGGGAACCAGGAGTACCAACAATGAAACTACTACGGCGTGTTTTTTTTACGTTAAGGTAACAGAACATAATAAGATTGAATTTTAATGAGAAAAATTATGACCTCAAAAATTATGGTCATTCTTTATTGAACAGTCGTCGCACGTTATCATTCCTGGTTTCTGCTAAGTTGGTGGTTAAAAAGGGCATGTATAGATATAATGTTATGAAAGAGGGAGAGTTCACTTGCGTAGCGATATAACTGCCTAGAGAGGCCGTTAAGCAAACTACCCATAAAGTAGGCCTAGTCATCCAGTGTCCAGTGTCCTTTAAGCAGACTTGATATTTATCCGGCAGAGTCATACGCCACGAAAACTAGAAGTATCAGTGGAACGTGATAAATAAGGCATAATTAAAGGTAAACAAATGATGAAAAGAACATCGTGATAGATTTTAGTTAATTGATGGAAATTAATAATTCCTCCACACTAGACATACATAGGCTAAGACTTTTTATGGGTAGAGTCAACATGAAAAAGCCAATGCCATGGCACTGAATTTTTCATGTTGACGCTATTCATCGTGATACATGATGCACACATTCGCCACCAAAGGGGAAAACTACGAAATCCATAAGGCCAGTGAGAATCGAGGCGGATGCTCTCGAATGCAAGCCTTAGAGTTTACCCCAGGGCTGCTTTCACGGTAAGGGGATATTTAATCTTAAATCTTCTTAAATTATGCTATAACACAAAGCTTGGGTGTCTTAAAATCCATACGTTATATTGAAGTATTATTTTATTTGAGTATAATAAGATGTGTCACTTGAATATTCTGGTGAATGGTAGAGTCACGAGCTTCATATTCCTATTTAAAATACCAAAATCCAAACAAGAAGGTTCACAATCACAAAGCTAAAGGAATTGAATGATAAATATTTATATGGAACAAACATTAGCCTTCTTTTAAATTTCCTCCCGTTTCCCGCAGGGGATATTGATTAGCCCTTTGTTTTAAAATGAGCCATATACATTTTCTTAAAGGTCTTTTTATGTTTACGTTATATTTCTATTTTAACTGTTTACATATCAGATATGTTTACTTCTGTAATTCCTGTATTTCTCTTTCCAAGTCCCTACAGACACTTTCTTCCAGATACAGAAATGTAGCAACGACTGTGCTCCATTGAAGCGTTATGTTCCTCTTCAGTGAGCATAACATTTATATTATGAGCACTATAGCTTAAGTAAACACTCGTAATTTATTCTTCATGCGCATTCCATCAAACATTTACTGCCTCGCTTCAAGAACCCTTCATTCTTATGTTTTATGTTTCGGCCCTTGTTTTTGTTTCTGCAAGAGCTGCTGCTATTCCTTTTTATTGTAATAACACGTTCAGTCCATTTGTGAAACAGGCAATTCCTTTATATCATCTATAAATAATGTTATTGTTATTTGTTATTGAGTCAAAGAATTGTGCAATTGCTCCCTTGGTGTTAATTATGTATGAGCCGAATAACATGAAAATTCCACAACGAACTTTGGAAGACATGCATGTCAGAATAATGACAAAAGACAGTGAAAAGTAAATTATTCTTTTCAAACTGTTTATAGTCAGTCTTAGGAATTCTTCTGGCTTCAAGTTATCAACATGCAAACTAAGGTCAAGTTAAAGTTAAAAACCAATGTGCTAATCCGCAAAGACTGTAGGTAGAATGAGGTTGGTTTGGAACTCACGAACTCCAAGTCCTTTGGCCAGTAACATTTCAGCCTTAGTTTCCTATACGCTAGGCATAATACTTAGAAAATCCATGTTTCGTTACAAATTTGTATAGAACTTCTATATTTACAATTGGTGATTGAAGTAGAAGTTATGTTGCACCTATCAAAGGTCCCCACACAGCTTCCCCCCCTTTCTATTCCTTTTAACATTTAAACTTTACGGCAAGGCATTTTACCTGTGTATTAGTTTCGAAAAACCATTTAGAATGGTAGTAGCAGAGCTAGGAAGTTCGTACCGCTCGCCCTTTCCTATGCAGGTTGCGACCGATCCTCTAACGGCATCCAAACCTGTCATAGTTAAGAAATGCACAGCGGAGAGGCATTGAAACCGGTTGCCAAAAGAAAAGATGACATGAGATATTCGTAAATGCACTTCTATTTAGATCATTATGTATACAATATACAAATTCTTATATAGTACATACGGGTATGTCACCGGCTGATCTCATTATTTAAATAGGCACATTGTGGCAACACCCAAACAATTATAACGCGGATTGTAACATCTCCTGATCAAATGTAAAATAATATCCAATCAATAAAATTAATTTCTTAAATATCTGAAGACACTTACTAGACACTTTTTTTTTTAAATTTATGTCCTCCGACGTTAAGTCATATCGGACGATGAATGGAATGGATGAAATGATGCTCAAATGAGTCCGGGGTCCATGGAGCTTAGAGTTACTAGACATTTGCCTTACAGGATAAGGGAAAACCCTGGAAGAAACCTTATCAAGGTAACTATCCCTGACCGAGATTCGAACTCAGGACCTCTTGAACGTGAGGCAGACATGCTACCACCAAGCTACCAAGGCGGGCTACTAGACAAAATGACAAAGCAGGAATGTTACTACATATTTAGTTATCTGCGGCCGTATTACTAAAATAATAATGTACCTCTGAAGCCTTTCAAATGTAAAACTCATTCTATGTCCCGTCAAACAAGATTTAGTTTATTTATAATCTGTTGCAAATCCGTTAATGATTTCAGCTAATTTAGTTTCTCGATCAGAAGTGTATGAAGTAAATAAGGACATGAATAGGTACAGTTCTGGAAAACCTACAGTGGTTGTACAAAACTTTATTTGTTTATCTTTGAAGCACAACAAAGATGTTATTCGAATATCTTCGTTCCTACCGACGTGGTCTGTGTTATGCAGTTAAATATATAACTTGAGGGTATCTACCAAGGCAGATACTCACAGAGTGAGGACTGACCTCCCCCCCCCCTCTAATGACCAGGGAGCTACTGGGCTGTCCCAAAAGGGCGCCCGGCGCATCCGTGGGACTTTCCATAGGGCAAGACCTAGAGACTAACAAGCCTCCCCCCCATCTGGTCCTGTGGACTCAAGATGGGATGGAAGTGGATACGCCACTTACGCGCGCCAACACCAAAGTTGGAAGGCTACCGATTAGAGCTCAGTGGGGCCGACTGGTGATCTAGAACACCTCCTACTAGCTATGCTGGCTAGTATGCGGGAATATTATGGCTTACCTCTACCCCGTCCGGAGACGTACTCAATCTCCCACGTGTATCGGGAATCACTGTCCGCTAGAGTCCAACCCAATCCAAACAACTCCCCTACGGGAGGGGCTCGGCAGTTCGGCCCGAGGTTCCTCTAGTAACGTCAGAGGTACCACGAGTGCTAGGGGTCCGCTAGGGGCAGCTGAAGGGGACGGAGCTCCTCCTCTATGGAAATTACACCTGTTTTGTGGTAATGAGTTGCATTCTACGATGAACATTGCCCTTCCGTCCGTCGTCCGTCGCAAGCTGGCAGGCTGAGGAACAGCCCGAGGATGGTTAATACGTGTACCTGCCCTTGGCAGGGCTTAACCACGAAGTGGTGGCGATGTGTTATCGGATGGCAGGTGAAATTTAGGTGGTAGTAAGAAAGGAGATAGCTGAGTAGCTCCTCAGCGGTTGTGGAGTCGGGTGCATGACCCTCGTGCACCGCGTTTATGTATTGAAAAGTAAGAAATAATTTTGTTAGTTCAGGCAAAGAACTTGGGTGCATAAATTTTTAAGGCTGGTGTGGTGGTCTTAGTGTTACCGATGTGGCCACAAGACTTCGCGGGAGCCGGTACCGCTTGAAGCGGCGTTCCCTAGGTGGGTCTTGCCCTTGCTAGTAGCGCTGCATTTTATAGCCATGTCTGGCCGCTCTTACACTGCTCAAGGAAATCGGCACGATCTTCCTAGCACTGGTAGTAACTACAGATAAGAAACTACTACTGTTGGTATATATTTATATAAATGGAAATTTACTAACCTACTAAACAGTGTAGGTACTAAGAAAAAACAAAATAGTAAGTACAGAAATAATTTGAATTTCTCCACCATTTCTAAGTAATAAGCAGAGGGTGCCGTTAAATTCACTTCACTCATTATTTCCGTGTCGAAATTTCACAACAAAGTTCTGTCTTCAAGAACCGTAAATTTTTACCTTTAATTTCAGCATCTTTTATAGCATCTAATTTTTTATGTGGAATGAAACCTGATTAAAACAAAAGCAGTCAGTGAAGAACCAACACCCTCCAGATTCGTTTTCCAGGAAATACCTTATCCATATGCAAGGGGTATTTGCATATAGTAATTCAGAATGAAAATTACTTCCAAGACCGCTCTGCGAAAATTGAAAACATTCATTGAATTTTAATTAATTGTTCTTTCACACTAGCCGTGTGTAGGACGCAATATGAAAGCATAGAGCCAGACTGAAAAATTCAATGCTATACCCGGGATCTGAACCATGGATCATCTGGTCTCCGTCCAGCTGCTCTGAACTATTGAGCTTCTATGGACAACGTGCCAAAATGACATTAAATTCCCCAAACTTTCATTAATTTATTCCATTAATTGTGCCTGATAGTGGTCCGAACTATAAAGCCTGGGCCTTAAAGAACTTACAGCATAGTAAGTCGCCATTAAGGTAGTTGTCTCTCGAGTCAGTTGAGGAATTTAATGTCATGTTGGCACGTTCGCCAACATGTTCAGAGTGGCTGGATGGAAACCAGAATATCCTTGGTTCACATTCCGGCTATGACATTGAATTTTTCAGTCTGGCTCTATGCATTCATTTTAATGTTGATGAAAATGTATTAAATATAACGTGTATAATAAAATACAGTACAGTCTTTTATTAATTTGGAAATGAAAATTCTATGGAAAGCCTAGTTTACCGAGCGGGATGGCTTAGGTTTAGTTTATGGCCCAAATTTGGAAGGCCCTAGTTCGATTCCCGTGGTCTACCTACCTTACCCATGGATTTTTGTGGCGTTTACCCAGGTCACCAGGCAAATCCTGGGTAGTTTTATTACAACCCCCGAATTTCCTGTCCCTCCATTTCATCTCCATTATCATTTCATGTCATCTCTCATCTGTTGGTATCTTCCAGGGTAAAGTGTCGGCAGGTGTGTCGGCGGTGCATGGCAGGATGTTATGCTCTGACTGAACCACTTCCTGCTCCGGTAGGTCGGTTGCTGGTCTCCGAAACGGCTGCTGGGATCGCTTCCGAATCACAGTAGGGGGAATGTCTTATGTCCTGGCCTAACCGGGGAGGTTTCCAACTAAATAAAAATATAGGGACCTGCCCTCTGCACTGTCGTGTCTCCTTGGTACGGCATCCCTCTGTGTCCTATCGCCTCATCGTTCCTGCTGGGCATGCCGCACCTGGGGACATAGGTACAATAAATCAAGATTGGTCACAGTGCGGAATCCCCTCTGTAGTCTTACTTCTGCTTTGTGATTTGTACTGTGACACACACAAATACACGCATATGCACAGATACATACGCAAATATACGGAACGTTTTTCTCAAATGATTATTTTAGGGCTCAAGAGATCTGAAAACATATTTCCTCTAAAAACCTGACATTCAATTTTGCATGAAACACAAAATCTCCCTCAAAGAGACCTGAAATTCGCGAGGAAGTTAGTATTATGCGAACAAACTCTGTCTAAACAGAGCGATGTCGCCTTAGTGAACATGGTTTAAAGGGGTGCAGAGCGGCCAATAAACCTATACTACGCAAACAACGTAAGGTGAGGATATTACAATGAACACTACATAAAAAGGAACGTGCAGTAATGGTCCAAGATGTTCTTCACGGACGAGTCTCAGTTTCAAGTGTTTGGAAGCCATCGTAGAAGGCTTTTTCAACGACTTCATGGAGAACGTATGAACAGTCATTGTGTGATGATGTCATCAGTGAAGCCAAGTTGGTTTCGGTGTGGGGATAATTTGCAGATATTGTTGCTTACAGAGGCTGAGCAAGACTTAGAAACTGCTATAATCATTGTTATTTAAACTTCATTTGCCCGCCTCGGTAGCGTAGATTGTAGCATGACTGCCTCACGTTCAAGAGCTCCCGAGTTCGAATCTTGGTCAACGTGAGTTGCCTGGATAAGGCTTTTTCCTTGGTTTCCCTTACCCTAAATGACGAATGTCGGGTAACTAAGCTCCATGGACCCTGCGCCCATTTGAACATCACATCACCCATTCCAATCATCGTCCGATATGACTTAAAAAAATTTAAAGGACGAAAATTAAAAAAAAAAAAAAAAAAAAAGATCCTGTGCCTTGATTTTGGGCAAAATTGTTTGTTCATGGTTAAACTTAAATTTTGTTGACTGGCAAAACATGTACTTTTGATTTGTGAAACACACATACTGCTGATCCAGGGAAATAACACACAGGTGGCCGGTGACAGTTTCTAAATTATGTAAACCGTGATTCCACAAGATGATTCAATATTTTGGAGGAAAACAATAGCTATCGTGGGAATTGCTGATTTGGCTAGTAGCTACCATTTTGACTAGGAAACCTATTTAAGCTTGGTTAAGTTAGCGCACGCGTGGATTTTAGTGTGAACTTTAGGCTGGACTCTATGCTGGATGAACTTGATGCTGAGAAATTGCTGCGTGTACTTGCCCAGGAGTGCATTCTCGAAGTTTGATCATCAGCAGGGATGCACCGGTCCAAACATCGTTTGCCAGTTGGACACAGTTCAGCCGTATAACGAACACATCGTGTAAGGTATAGATATAGCATGTCACTATGTATATACTTATAAAGCGCCCCTAATCTCTTCAAGATCCAGTGAGTTTCCTGAAATGTTGCTATTCATTTTAGAATACATTCATTAATTTGGGTTTGAATTTAGATGTGTCTTCTACTCCACTTTCATATAGATCTACCTTCCTATATTTCCTAGGCCCCGTAGCTGAGCTCCCAGTTCCTATATAGGATTGTAGGTAAAATCCTTACTTTGAGCCTCTTATAACTCTGTATGTAACAGTATTAAATTATATATTAATGTATAGTGAGAGTTAATAAATCAATAAGGAAGGATATAACAGGACACTGATGAAGATACTGATCTATCTGATAATAGACTTAATGGCCGTAGGTTTATTCTGCAACAGGACATTGATCCGAAAAATGCTTCTAAGTTTGCAGAGGGTATGTTAATAGAAAAGAGCAATTAGGAATTGGAAAATATGATTTGGCTAAGTCAATCAGATAATTCAAGTCCCACTGAATTCTAATGGACAAACCTGACAGAATAGTGAGAAAACTGGGGCCATTTAATGTTGAAAATTAATGGAGTGCTATATCTGCAAAAAACTACACAACCTTATGTCCAGGATGCCAAAAGTTTGTGCAGTGGTTCTGATGGTAAAGGTCTGATGCCTTCAAGAGGCTAAAATCTAAACCATATTGAAATGTACTTAATACTAGATCGATAAAATATTAATTTTGTTTGTCTTTTTCATTTTTACGACGTATTTGTACAGTTAAATAAGACATTTAGCTATTTGGACTTGTCGTGCAGCTGTTTTATGTTCACCATCTTGTTTTGTTTATCTGTATCACCGTCAATTTTAAATAGCAAACCCTGTACAAAATATTTTAAATAGTGGCCTAAAGATTAATTTGTTTTGAAATACTGTTGCTGCTCTGGCATTTTACCGAAATGAATAACAATTCTTAAATTTTTGCCAGAAATAAGTAAACTTCGTGTTCTATTTTCAGAAACAAAGTCAGCTGTTTCTTAGAGCAGCCTGCAGGTAATTATGACGAAGTAAGGGTTACGCATGCAGAAGGCTTTGAGCCAGCTATTATGGAAGCCACACAGACAAGCTTATATTATAGGCCTTAAACAGGCCAAGGTTGGTTGCTTCAAGCTAACAATTTGGTTTGCCGCATCAAAGTTCCTCACAAAAACCACATAGCCGCTCGTCCATCCGCTCATTACTGGCTTCCTCTAACCTCAGGCATTCCACCCTTTAATGCAGAGATCGGTATCCTAATCTAAGATGCTCAGAA
This sequence comes from Mantis religiosa, assembly GCA_030765055.1. NCBI lineage: Eukaryota > Metazoa > Arthropoda > Insecta > Mantodea > Mantidae > Mantis > Mantis religiosa. Next base: position 201,875,714 of record CM060947.1, on the reverse strand, counting down.
TCTTCCAGACCAGACCTTTTATAGCATATATATGCATATCAGTCTGATTTTATATCTTTACATCGTATGGTAAAATATGTATTTTATGAAAAGAGCTGTTCTTGGTAACTCTAACATCTAACAGGGCCAAGGTTTTTGATGTAAGGAGTTACTGAATTGAGTTGTCATATTTGGAGGGAAACTAATCATCGGATTTATTAATCATTATAGCTGTCGGTACCTCTACGTCGATCTTGGGCTTTGTCAGAGAATGCTCAAGTAGTTTCTAATGCTGAATACGAAAATAGCAATTAAAATTTAGGATTTGGTCTAGTAAGAGAAATAAATGAATAAAATAATATTTAATGCGTCGATTCATATACCAGGGAGCCCAAGCAAGCCATTGTCTGTGGTTTTAGGTGTACCGCATACGTTAGTGCAAGAAGGGTTGCCTAGCCGCGTTGTTCAAACGGGCAGTGCACTTCAAGCGAAGCTTCACAGCGCGTTTCCGCTATCTGCGTGCGTTTTCTACTAAGTTCGCTCTGATAAGGTCCCTTGGCCGTATATTTTTAGTTCGAAACAGGTCTTACAGAACAGGTAGCAACTACAATGTAAATATGTAAGTGAAAATTACACAGATACAATTATGATCTGTGGAAAGACGCATCGCAATACAGCCCAAAGAATGTACACAAAACGTTTCTCAACCAGACGTCAACTGTATTTATAATTCCAACAAAATAAGCTGAACCTTGAGTAGCTTTTAGAAGACATTTCACTCCATTTAGCCTGTGGTGCACTGGTTTCAACATGACGGTGCACCACCCATTATAGTAGAGGGGTTACACAATATCTGAACCATGTGCATCCCGAACAGTGGATTTGCATTATATGGCCAGCGGGATCATCTGATGTAACTCGCTTGGACTTATTCTTATGGGGATATATCAAAGCTACGGTCTACGACACGGAACCAGAAATCTCAAACGTATTAAAAGAACAAAAATGCCATGCTTGCCCTTCAGTATCCTCACAAATGTTTAAAGGTTTCCGCTCTAATACTGAGAGACGCTTACATAAATTCATGCAGAAAAGTTGACATGCATTTGAGCATTCGTATTATGAACAATGCAATAACAAATATTTATCAGTCCATAACATAGGTGTAAACGAACATTATATATAATTCCTTATTGCAATTAAAGAATTAATAGTATTTATTTAATATTGCTAAATGCAAGAATTTTTGCATTATCTGTTGTTTGTAGATTAGTTTTGAGATGTTGACATTGTGAGATGTTGCCTTAAAACCAATAATTAATATGTTTTGGCCTTTGTGCATATTCTTTTGGTGAGGGATAATTAGTCTCCTACACAAAAACCTTTCACGAGCCTAGGTATCGATCCTGGTACCTCACCGCAGTGAGGAAGTGCTCTAGCGATGAGCTATGGAACTGGTATCATTAGTTATGAGTTGATTTTCAAGCTCCTGTCTTACGTTTAACAATATCTCTCTCTGCTCTTATCGGTCCCCTTAACAAAGGACTTTAACGTTAACTTCAAAGGAGGACGATTTGCGTGGACCACCTGGTATTATTCCTCTAAACCTGCAAAAAGTTCCTTACAAACGTTTAACTTCCATATCCTTGACGCTAATACAATATTGTAGAAATTGTGCTATTGCACATTTCCTTATAGTTCTAATGGGAACACGAAAATAGACTTAAAGCATTGGCAAAGCTTCTAATAGCTGCTCGCTTTGTGGTGCATTTGAAATGTATTAACTTTTATCGTTTTATTCATTAATTCGTTCATTCGTTCGTTCGTTCGTTCGTACGTTCCTTCGTTCCTTCGTCCCTTCGTTCATTCGTTCATTCATTCACTCATTTATGAATCTGTCCGTCCGTCTATCCATCCATACACTTATTTATTATTTTTGGTATTTAACAGCGATTTTGACTTTTGAATGTTCAGAGACAAACAGTCGCACACACAGAAACGTAAATACACAACGAGAATTTTTCAAAATATTTTAATTAGTTTGTTTCTGTCATATATATTCAGGGAATATATATTTCTGGTGAAAAGCAGTGATAATGCTTTGAGATTATACAACAATTCCTCTATTTATGGTACAGAAAGTAATAAATACCTTTTCAAAACCTGTGAATTCTCGGCTGGACACACCTCAACTACAGTTGTCATCTTCTTTTATTCCCTGTGCCCTACTGGATCTATAGAGCATCCCTCGGCAGAAGTCAGCAACCATTATCAGTTATAATTGATGTCATGTTACAGACTTCTTGGAATGTTGTAATTATCTGGCGAAAGTGCTCTTCATATTCATCAGAAACTCTGCCACAATTTTCAGGAAATGGGATGGAGAAAATGTATGTTCAACACTGCAAGCCACTAAATGATAAGCCACCATCAACATGCCCTCCACCATTTTCTTGTGGTTTGACACATGACGGTACTCTGGGAAATTTGAGGCGAACGCTGTGAAAGATGTCCAAACAGTATGTTCGTTACCTTTCAGAGGGCCATTAACATGTTTAACTGAAAGCAACTGCCTCACGAGTATATTAACATGTCTCCCTTCATATTAGCTTGTTAATTGTGAATACCTAAAGCACTTTTAGCCTAAGAAATCCTAATTTATAAAGGAAAGATAAGCGCACCATAACCTCAACTACAAATTTGTTGATACAGGAACATATATCACAAGAGCACAATATTTTATTGCAGTGCCAATGAAAGATACAAGTGTTATTTTTGTACTTCACATCGAGCCATCACTTTGGTTGTTAAGCAAACTTTTATTGGAGTCAGCCAATGACTGCTCCATGATGTTGCTTCTTCATGGGTTCAGAGGTAGAAATAACTTTGGTTTTCTAAGGCAAATGTCAGTTGGCACAATAAACAGCAATATTTTGTAAACTCTTTAAGTTAAGAAGAACTGCAGTAATTGTTAAGCTATTACATTATTTCATGTGATTTAAGGAAAGGAGTGAATCCCTTGTCACCTTGAACCGGTTACCAACCCACAGGGGGGGGGGATAAAGTGAAGGGAGAATACACCCAGCAGAAGGCCGAGAATGAAGAACCGCAGAGACGTGTAGAAGTCTCCGCAAATATTCGTTACTTGCCTATAAAGTTAGCTAGAAATCACATCTTTAATTTGGAAACATTTCGTTTGCTATCAGTGTTATCATAATAAAGTATCTAGCAACGATCAAGTATCACTGACAGGTGAATAAAAGCCCATCTAACTGCTGTTAGGTAACCCCAAAATACACTATGATTGATGGAGCTAGTTGTTATCTGCGACGTCAATGTTTAGTAACAGTTAAACTTTACCCCCTTTCTTTAAAATTTCGTGGATCATGTAGATGTTAACTACTACACACAACAATAATTTTGCCCTTAGGGAACAAAATATTGCGTATCACAAGTTTACTGAAATAAGCTGATAAAAACCTTCAATCAGCTACAATGAAGAAACTTTACATTCAAAGGAAAAATAGCATCCATCAATTGCCACTTTGGGCCACAAAAAATCTTGATAGATCTGTATATAATTCAACTGATGTAACCTGGTGATAAATTTCCGAACCACATTCCTGCCAACATGCTCTATTTTGACCTACAAATGTTTCTCCGCTTTTGTTCTTTTTCCTCAAATCTTATACTTTTTAGTTTACTTTCTCTTAGAAATTTCTACCTGTATTTTCTCTTCCACGACATACAGTACTAGACATAAATACTTATAAGACATTCTTGCACACAATATATGTTTTATGGAAGACACACCCTTAGAGCTTATTACCTCTATGATAAATAAGTGCTTAATGAAGAGCTCTGAGAAAACTAATTATGATAATAGGTTATTGTTTAGATTGCTCTGAATGAGTGCATTATTACTGCATCAACTGAACATACGACTGGACGCTTTCTCACTTCAATAAATTTGTCATGCTGAAGCTACAACAATATTGACAATTACATGTCAGTCATGCTGATCATAGCATGGAAATCATTCATAATCCGAATAGCTGTTACGAACAGTTTCATTTGAACAGCCATTGTAGGCAAATCTGGACAATATTAGGAAAGCATGTGTAAGCGATGTGAGAAGATAGTTTTTAATTGGGTTTTCTAATGATTCTAACAATACCCAACATGCAAGCCCTGAGCTAAACCCTCTTTATATCATTGAGAATAAACAAGCATGCTTTTTGGCCCCATAGCTCAGCCGGTAGAGCATCTAGCTGCCGTGTGAGGAGTCCGGGTTCTATTCCCGTCAGGGGATGGGGATTTTTCGCCAATCAAGGTGGTTCCCCATCTTTCCCAGAACTAAGAGGTATGAAAATGTGTGCGTGACCTAATGATTAAAATCCTAAAGTACCTGCAACCCAACGTTTATTATTTAACACCAACTGCAATGGGCTATATATTGCGAAAGAAGAACGGCCACCGATATGTCCCTTGCAGTTACAGGCGGTGTATAAATAGAAAAAAAAACATTAGTCCAGCTAATTCAAGGCTCGGGGGGGAGTAATCAAAATCTTATATTATTTATTTGGGGAAAAGCAATATCAGGAGAACCAAGTAATCCAGTTAAATGTAAGCGTTAGGAGTCTAAGGGTGAGGCATTATTATTATTAAAGATAATAATCAGTTTGACCTTTCTGTTTTATACATCTTTAATGCCTTTTAAGTGTTCCACTTGATCTTCTTTTGTTCAGATACTTTCACTGTTGTAGACAGATCACAAAAAGCATTACGTATAAGTAGCTCGTAAACCATTCATTTTCTTTACGTATAATTTTTGAAACAATTATTACATATAATTAACCCTCTACAATTAATGAAACATATTTACATCGTTTTACAATACATCATAATTTTGTAACAAAATTAACAATATTATGCTTATATTTTCATATTAGAAACACATTTATACTCGTATTGCCTAATGTTTTTTGCTATGATATAAGTCATTACTGTTTGTCACTCAAAATAACTAATTAAATGAATAATAACGTTCTAAACCAATAAGGATTTTGGGATTATAATAAGTATACGTTTTAATAATTTAATATTACTTGGACAAAAGATTTTAATGCTTGTTCCTACTGCTTTTTGCAATAGAGGTAGAGACACTGCTCATGTTTAAAATGATAAAATGATCAAAATTATAGGCGTCCCATCCCTAAGAATGGGATACCGCTTATGAGAATTACCTGGAAAAATTCTGTTCATTTAGGAACTTCCTGGTGGGATTTGAACCGTACACCTCCAACTGATAAGTCCATGGCAATTAGGCTACTCGTGTTCTCGTTTCCGGTCATTGTATAAGCCTGTTCCGAAGTGTTTATTTTCGGGTTGCTTTTGTAAATAATGATATCTAACCATATGCTGGAGGGCTGTATATGAACACGGTTTCTACTTCTGATTTTTGTTGTATACTCATTTTACGAAAGTTGACTATTTACACACGTGTAATCTAGATTATTATTGGAAAATGCTAGTGCACATTGTGAGGATAAATTACTCATTAAATGAAAGTTAATAAAAATGCTTATGTGTTACATTCACAAGACTTCTCTCTTTCATCTTACGGTTGCTAGTATGCATAGAAATTGGTCTTACGATAGCTAATTTTTCTAATCAATTTTAATATAGAAAAGCTCATTCAGAATAAGTTTCTTTATGTATTTCGTTATGGACACAATGATCAAATGGTTAAGATCCGGAACTTACATATTCATAAGCTCAAAATAAACAAATGAAAAGTAAATAGATCATTAAAAGTCAATTTTTGTAATCCAAACTATTAATTTTGGATATCTCGGAAAAATTTTATTCCATTAATATGAGATTCAAGGTGCCCGTCGACTCGTCGTATTTGCCACATCTCTAGCAGATTTCGAATTAAATAGCTAGTTAGACATTTATCCAACTTTTGACACAAACACACACACACGCGCGCGCGCGCGCGCGCGACAATAGGTTGTGTTCTAGTCAATCGGCTTAGTCGCTAGATACGATGTTGTTATGGCTTGTTTACAAGTGTTTACGGTTCATTTGCTCACTGTGACGTTCTAGTCAGTTACTGATAGTTCAAGTATTAGGATGTGAATGAAGATGAGATTTACCAACGAAGAAAAAACTGACATGCTCATGGTGTACGGAGAGTATAGAAAGAAATTTTTATTTTTTATTTTTTGTTTTAATTTTTTACTATCCATCGATCAGCAAGTATGCTTTACAAATGTGTTATTGAGACACTTAGTAGTAGTACACATAACACTTGAGATAGCCGTGAACGACTACTCTAGCTAAATATGGCAGGATCACTATAACACAAATTGAGGACTTTAAGTTTGATAGGTATCACTGGAGAGCACACTCAAGGGAAGATCTTGTGGCAGTCTACGCTTGAGGTGAGTTGGTTGGCGAGTGCGAGCGCTGTGATTGTACGTAACAGCTCCAGGGAACTCCTGGAGATGGTAAAAGAAAGGCCGTGCCAGCCGGCGGATGTACTGCTGAAGAGATAGATGCCCAAACTCGTAATGAAGTTGTTGGTTTCTGACGAACCATGGAGCATTTGTAGCTGTACGGAGCACGCTGTTTTGTAATACCTGCAGTCGGTGGAGATTAGTCTTGCTGGTGCCACCCCAGACTGGAGCTGCATATGTAAAAATGGGACGGACTAGAGATTTGTATAGAAGAGGGAGGAATCATAACAAAGTGAGGTGCGCCTGTTGAGAGCAGTAAGATGCAAGTGTAACAGACCGACAGATGTGGACGTTCCAAATTAGTCGAGTGTCCAGTAGGACCCCAAGATACTTCACTGGCACACTGGTTGGTAACCATGGGAGTTGTTCCCCGAGCAGCTGTAGTGAACGAGGTACGCTATAATGACGTGAAGAGAAGATCTTAACCTCTGTCTTGTTAGTGTTAAGAGAAATGCGCGAGTTAGAGAACCATTGAGCTAGTCGATCCAGGGCAGTTTGTAGTTCATGAATAGCATGACAGATATCGGATTAAGAATAAAAGAGAGTATTGTCATCAGAATATAAAGCTATACAAATTAGTGTAGAAAGAATGCAGTTCGTGCTTCTATGGTTGCTACGGGAAGATATCCCAATAGACGTCAAACATCTCGGCAATTATTCATTAACATCTTCAACCAGTTGCGTGAAAGTGGGAGTGTAACACCAAAAATTCATAAAAGAAAAGCAGAGGTGACTGGAGACGTAGGAGAAATTAATGTGTTGGCTGCGGTTGCAGTAGATCCGTAAATAAGTTCCCGTACAAACGCACCTGGAAGTAGAATAAATCAGGGAATATTGCTACGACAAGAAGGCAACAGATTAATGAAGGGTGGAGGGGAGAGGCTTGAACTGTTTATCTGCTGAGATAGTGGATATGTTTACTAGGTAATGAGTGCATGAGAGTGCTTATAAGTCACCCTTGCTACCAGATCAACTATTTGCTGCAGTAACTGTAGTGACAGGTATTATGCATGTTTGAGTTACGTGACCACACTAGCGTATTTTAAATGAATTATCCTTGTCATACTCGGAAGGCAAGAACAAGGACTGTTCAATAAAAATAATCACAATTTTTTGACAACGTGCCTTAACTCATCCTCATAATTGTGACGGTCCTTCTCAAAATAGCCACCCCTGAATGCGTTGCGCTTGTCCCAGCGTTTCTGCCAGTCTTCAAAGACACGCTGGAAGTTATGTTTTGAGAGATTTTTCAAAATCGCCTCCGCAGCCTCCACCACTGCGTTTTTTCAAATTAGGAAATAGAAAAAGGTCACATGAGGCTAAATCCAGACTATAGGGAAGGTAAGGGATGTGCTTCACGTTGATTTTTGCAAGATATTCAGCAACAACTTTGACAATATGCGGCCGCGCATTATGGTGGTGCAGCATCCAGCGCTCTTCACAGAAATGGGTTATTTTACGCCTGAGATGGACTTGCAATATTTTCAGGGACCACTCTGTAGTATTGTCCAGTTACTGATGTGTGTGCAGGTGCAGCATGCTGATAAACCATTCCATGAATATCAAAGAATGAGATGACCATAACTTTCCCAGCAGAAGCAATCACATTTTTTGGGGGCGGGGTTGGTAATGAAGGACATTTCCACTCTGAGCTTTGCTGTTTGCTCTCAGGATCAAGATGATGTAGCCAAGTTTCATCAGCAGTGATTACGTTGAAAGAAACTCCGGATCTTCCTCTAACATCAACTTTAACTGCACGCAGACCTGCATGCGATGTCCTTTGGTTCGGGAATCAAAAGCCTTGAAATCCATCGCGCACAAACCCGTATCATGTGTAAAGTTTGTCACGAGCGTGTGGGGGGCCCCCAATGAAATGTTCAGTACTTCAGAAAGTGATCTGAAGGTAATTCGTCGATCCTCTCTCACAATGGCAGCAGCAGTGTTGATGTTTTCTTCCATAAGAGCAGTAACTGGGGCACCAAGTTCACCTTCCTTATAAATTGATTATGTCCCGTCTTTAAACAGTTTAAACCACCTTCGATTTGTGATGTAGCGAAGAACAGACTCTACATAGGCCTCCTGTGACATTGTATAGGCCTCAACTAAATATTTATTGAGACAAAAGCATAATTTCAAAGCAGCATATTGTTCCTAGAGTGTTACAACTATTGCAGCGGTAGGCGAAGCTGAACATGTGTGAACTTGCCTGGTTCTCACAGGCGGGAAGCAGAAGTGCCAACAATGAAACTACTACGGCGTGTTTGTTTCACATTGAGCTAACAGAATAGTATAAGACTGAATTTTAGTGTGAAAAATTTTGACCGTAAAAATTATGATCATTCTTTATTCAACAGTCCCCGTATAAATACTGTTTGCATGGCAAAAGTGATTACGTTACATGTTCCTCTAGCTTTCCTACTTGTTTTGGATCTGCAGTATTTTGTATTTTCCATCAACACAACATCCATAACTATCATATTTCCCTCCATCAAGAGCTGCATGGAAACGATCTTGAGAGTCGTGTTTACCTTTGAGCATGGACAAAAGACATGATATTCCGGATTATCATTTATTTTGTTTAATGATGAAGCAACATTTAATAATCATGGCCAGGTAAAACGCAGAAGCATGTGCTAATTGTCTGCTGAAAATCCCCGCAGGCTTCGTCAGGTGAAACGTCAGCGTTCATGCCGTTTAAAGTATGACTCACAGACCTATTTTGCATAGAAGGAACACTAAACTCGCACAAGTATCTCAGCATCCTAGCAAACGGTCTTCCACAGATGCTCGAAGACGTTCCTCTGCAGACTATGAGGGACCTGTGCTTTTAGCGTGATGGCTGTCCTGCTCATTGTACACGAATTACTACAGCTGGTCTTCACAGATTGTTTTGAAATCGATTGGACGATAGTTCCAAATGGATTGGACGAAGCGGACCTACAACTTGGCCGGCCCGTTCACCGGATTGGACTCTGTTTGACCTTTTCTGTAGGAGAAACTGCAACACACTGTCTACAAGACATTCAACTACACCAGATGATATGAAACAACGTATATCTGCTCCCTGCTCTGAAATATCCTCTGAAATGCTAGAACATGTGCAGCACTCTTACTACAGGAGACGAAGTTTGTATTGATGCTGCAGTTGGTCATTTTGAACACAAGCTTTGAAGGTCAAATTTCTCTTTGCTTGTCAGGATCCACAGAGGCACTGTACTCCCTTTGTTTTTCTTTAATTTGCGCACCACCACAGGTAGTACAAATAAGATCGGTGTGTAAACGTTTCAAAATAACTTGCTCCAGAATCCTGCGGAAAAGACCATTAGCATTCTAATTTATAGTATTTTGCATTTTGTATGTAATTGGGCATTGTTCCATTTTAAAAAAGTGTATTTTTGCTAAAATAGTACACCTTCCAGGTGTCATTCAAATCTATTTATATGCCAAAACTGCGAGCCCCTAACCACCAAACAACGCAGCGAAAGCCGCACATTACTAGCACGTTCCATTTTGGAAATATTAGCTGTTCATGTTTTTGGTAATTCACTCTGTATAGCAGATAGAAAAGTAGTGCAACCGATCCAAAAAATTCTGTACAAAGTATCCAGTTGGAACATATTTTGCATTCTCATGATTCAAAAGTAAATAAATGAATGGGTAAATAAGTAAATAAATAAGTAAATCAGTTAAAAGGACTGTCCGTCTGTCTCTATTTAGGAACAACGTAATTCAAAAGCGAACCGTTAATTCAATACCCAACTATTTAATCTCGGCACATTCAAAGGTCACTTTTAAGGAATAAGACCTGAAGCTTTCCTGACAAAGAATATGTTCAAGAACTTTTAAAGAAATTTCTACATTGAAGACTAAAGTTTTAGGGAAAACTTTTCGAGAATTTTAACCTCTTCAAGAATGGTTGATGAATTGAGCACCGTATGATTAAGGTATAAAATAAATAAAATAAAATGTATATTTTGAAATTTCCGGTAATAGCCTCAGAAGTCCTCTTGGTACTGGCTGACTTTTGTTTAACGGGCACCATTCGCAAGATGTTCCTTGCTACGTGTATGAATTTTCCAACGTACTCATTGTCACAGGAGACGTCACTACATTTATTTAAAGACTTGAATACCACTTAAAACCTACTGTACCCCATATTCCTCTTGCACGCATTGAAAATTATCAATAACATTTTTATGCAAATTTTAATGGTATAACATGAATTAGGCAGGAGAATAAGCGTTTGTAAGAATAGCTTGTTCATGAGTGGCATGATTATGTGAGTGTAAACATCTGGAGTTTATGTATATTTTGTCAGTCCACATATTTCCTAATGGGCACCAAGGGATCAGCGTTATCAGACGTTTATGAACTGGACGCCATTTACTGGCCTAAAAACCCATAGTGTTTCTATGGTGTCGCGAGAAACAATTAAAACCTGACAAGGCTCTATAAGGATTTGAAACTGTTAGAAAAATTAAGCTATTTTGCGACAAAAAAACATATTTGCCTATTTCTAAGTGATCTAAACTTTTTCAAACATGAATTGATAAATATTAATGTTACAGCATCTCTACAAGACTATACAATATTTCACAGTCAGTACACAGAAAACTGGGGATATGAATTTGAAAAGTAATGTAAATATATATTATTTTAACCAAACCAGTTGGCTATTTTTATAAAAATAAGAAACTCCAATAGAGCTCGATGCAAAGAGTATCTGGGGTGAGATTTTATTCAACAGCTTCGTGCCCTACCTCCGGAAATTGGTAAATATCAACTTTAACATTTGATTTTTATTTAACAGCTGCCCTCATTCACTCTCCAATGCATATAATCGTTTACTAGAATTTTTATATTTTATTCGAGGATGTTCAAAACATTTATTTCATATAAAACCTTCATATAATTTTTGTGTGCAATGTAATACGTGTTCTATCTGCTATGTACCTGCACAAAATGAATAAAAAGTGGATCATTACTCTAGATGCCGGTGTGTTTTCCTCTGCGTGAGTGAGGTTTGCACCTTCATAACTGTATACCACCCAACCGGCATGAACTGTGTATGTGACTGGTCTGAGTGTGAAGCCAAAAACACCTAAATGAGTCAATAAACATTGTTATAACCAATGAGAAGTGAAATGATATTTCGTATAAGACCTGTATGAAGAAGTTTCTGTATGACTGGTAGAAAATTAAACGTTAGACCAAAGCAACATACTTCGACCTTGTAGAGGAAAGAACAATGAAAAATTATTTGGGATTGTGGTTAAACACAACGACATCTAAGTCATTTTACGAGAACTTTCATCTGCAACATTCAGACGAAGGCAAACATTCGCGTCCATTTTACGTTCCTATAAGGCTTCCATTATTATCCTTTTATATTTGTTCAGAAATTAAGGTAAGGTTGTTTTTATAGTACTTCGCCGGTGAGGATATGTGGAACTATAGTGTTACCTTTCTACCTTCGGCCACATTTTGGGGAGTGAAAATTCTTTGCCATTTCTGACACTGAAAATTATACTCTCGGAACAAAACAGCTCACGTTGGCAAGGGGTGTAGTTATCTAACATTTAACTCCATGGCATTTATGAACCACATCTAATGGAGTAAATTTACGTGGTGTAATAGCAGAAATAAATGTTATCGATGGAAAATTATTTAAATAGTTTCTGCAAGTTCCACATGATATACATATGTAATTTTGTTTTAACAATTATTTGACATGATATTTATTTGTACAGCTTCTATTAAAATTTAATTTCAATATCTTTAACATTGAACATGCAGTATTATACATCCTGTACACGTGAAATTGCCGACCCTAAAATTTACTCGCTGACTCAGGTCACCTGGCCATAAGCCTTTAGTTTCCTTGAGCAGCTTGGTGTCATTTCTTCTTGACATTCCCTTCTTTTACCCTAATCCACTTTTCTCATAACTTATATAAGAATTCTCCTATACATCTATTTTTCTTTTTACCCATCTCCGTTAACATGTGTAACTCCACTACCTTTTGCCCACACTGTCCCATTTCTTATCCCATATTTTTCGCCTGAAATTTGTTAACTCCTTAGATTCTATGAGGTAGTGAACAGTGCTCTCTTCATATCCACAAAATTCACATATCCCTACTTCATTATCTCTAAGACAGTTTAGATGTATTATTCCTACTCTCTTCCATGGTATGCCTTCTCTTCCACTTGTATTACATTTATCTGTATGTTTTTCCCTACCCCATTATGTCTTTAATTGCTTATAAAGTTTTAAAGATTTATTTTTTTCTATACTTTACCATATCTCCTGCCTATCTATGCCTTGTGCTCTGGGTCTCACTTCCTTCCAAAAACCGCTATGATTTGACTCCTTTGCTCTTCGATACTCGATACTCCTCTGATATTCGATAGTATCTTCGATACTATTCTTTCCAATTCCGATCAACAACTATTTGTGTTCTTAATGCTTTTCTGTTGCTTCATGCAAAAATTTAATAATTCCCCTTTCTGCCCTTTAATACACGCATACGAGAATTTCAGTATTCTCTCTTTTAATATTCCCCTCCTTTTTGTATTACCCAACTCTAGAAATTCCACTTATCTTGGTGAATTTGTATGCAGCTAGGGCTAATAAGAATACCAAAAGTTATTGCAATATAGCTTCGGGTATTTAAATTAAATGATTTAATTTATCTCGATTATTTAATCGTTTAGAGCCTCAATAAGACTGAACATGATTAAAGTTAGAGTTATGTAAGATTCTGGATTAGTCGTTAGTTACCTGTTTGTTGGAACAAATGTAATTGTAGCAAAGACTAATGAAAACAGAGTTAGCCACTTTAATTTCATGACTCGACCACTTAACGTCCCATAGCACTTATAAACAGAGCAACAGTTGCTTGGTTACATTTTCGAGCAGATTTTGACGCAGTGACAACGCAGCTGCAGCACAAAACGACCTGTGGCACACTAGGGATTGGAGAAGTGCATTTGGAATTGCCCATCGTTGCGGTAACATGTAAAATGCATGTAGAATACGGTCGTGTATACAGAAGGGGTTGTCCAATATCCTTCAGATACAAGCATAGAGACATTTCTCCTTTCCTCTTCCTCATATATCCAGCAGTTCTGTTTGTGTGTAATAAAAGAAACACAGACGAGCAAACTTTCCGTCTCGCTCTTGTTACAGTAGACATGTACACTACCATTTCATCATCCAAAATACTCCCTCAAGGGTATTTGTTTCAAACATGATGTGTGCCCCTTAGTTGACTGTGCATACAAAAGGTCTAGCATCGGGCTTCCTGAAATACTTCTAAAAATATAGTCTCCCTCATAATACTGCATTTAAACGCCAAGATCAATAACACAATCCGCCGGAAGACGAAGCAAACCTAAATAATGGAAGCGACCTCAGCCTCCGGCTCCGTTTTCTTTTCATTTACCATTGTTTGTTATACGGTTCTGTGTTTTCGAATTAAATATACTTTATATTTCCTTACCGCTGCTGTCTCTTAGCGTAAGCAAAGAATACAATTTATGTTCCAAGGATTTGCTATAGCAGTTCGTTACCAATATAAAAATTGTTTAAGCAACTCTACTATATAGCTTTTCTAAACATAGTTAGTTAGTTAGTTAGTTACTAACATTCCCCACATGGCAACCTTGGCCTTCGGGGTAACCTCACCCCACCAAGTGATGACCGGACCCATTTCTCAGGTGGAGGCACCCAGAGGGCGGTGTCCATTACCTCCGATGATAGGGTGATAGTGAAGATGGCGGTGAGGTGAGAGGACCTACAGTTTTTACCGTGGACTCCGAACCACGTTGGGCATAGGGGATACTTCACGTGTGCTAGACAGAGGTGAAGGCGTGGATAGGGCCGACTTAAAATCGCCAACCCCAGAGCCGGGAATCGAACTCGGGACCCTTAGAACGGGAGCCGCGAACGAAACCACCGCGCTACCCCGGCGCCCGCTTTTCTAAACATTATAACTTCGAGTTGAAAAGTTAACAAACGTTGTCAAATTCTCCTTTACAAGTAGTTTGTTGTAATGAAATGAAATCACTTAAAACATGCCTTTACCTCTCGTAGAAGCATAATGCAATTTCTATATTGCTTATTTATCTGGAGATCTTCCGAGGGACACTATCATAAAATAAATCAATATCCTTCATGACTCTGATGAGTAACTTTAATTTTCAGCGAATAACCCACGTTGTGGTGTCCAGTGTCTATCTTGAAGCTGATGTCAAAATTCAGTATTAAAGGGAAGGTTATGGAGAGAGAGAGAGAGAGAGAGAGAGAGAGAGAGAGAGAGAGAGAGAGAGAGAGAGAGAGAGAGAGAGAGAGAGAGAGAGAGAGCATCAGAGGCAGAGGGAGATGGAAGGACAGTCCAAATGTTAGCGTGTATGTTGTGCCTTTACGCTCAAGAATTGCGAAACCTAAAAATATGGAGTCAAGTTATTTTCCTTAAAAGAGTGTAAAGCCGCCTTGGTCAGAAAATCTAAGAATATTATAGAAAACCTCTTTTAATGTTCGTATGGAAAGTTCAAAATTATTACCGTCGTCATTATCATGGTAGTTTTCTTCTCCATAATCATCAATAGCCTTTTTTGGCCTTTGAGGAGGAACTAATTTGCCCATCGAAGGGATTGTTTCTCTAGTTGTACACATATACACAAAACACAGACACAATACACCCATGCCCAAGACGGGACACGAACCCGCAACCCTCAACGCGACGGAAAACTAGATGCACGCTCTAAAGACCATGGCTACGAGGGTTGAACAATAACAGCTTGACTTGTACCTATAACTCCTTTCCGTTCTCCTTGGAATTGCTGTTTTCAAAGTAACGGCCCGAATTCCTACCCCCTCTTTAAGTGCAGTAGACAGTCGAAGCTGTTTGTGCTACAAACATGGGGTTTGGACTGTAATCCTCAGAAAAAATACCTCTGTAACATGGGAAAAACAAAATAATTCTTTAATTGGTATGTTTAGTGCGCGCAAAGAAATTAATCGCATGCTTCGCCAAAGCGAGCCAGTATGTCCAGCCTAGCCCCGCCCTATGTTCATTCCTATTTTGTTGCTACCTTAAATAGCTGCATTTCCCATTTATTTTTGTTGTTTTAAAATATTTTGCAAGGTTAGTTGTTTTTCTGTGTTTTTTACAGTTTAAAATCTCATTGTTTAACAAATTAGGTAATTTCCCCAAGCTCCCATGGTAGAATTTTGAGCTACTTATTTATGATAGTGTGGATATTACGTATCTACCTTTCATAGTGATGTGTAAAATTTTAATTTAAACGAAAATATTATTTTGAAAACTTTTGTTTCTACTGCAGATTTCAAGTGTTAAAATAGATACATAAATTAAAATATGACTGTACTGTATTATACATTAAAATATGTTCAATTATAGTTATCCTTATTGGTTGATTGGCTCCAGAAATTGAAATATTGAGCTTAATATTTGTGAATCACATTCAAGTATTACACTAATATGTTTAAGACTTTGTTTTTGTATTAAAGAAGGTGTTTGTTTTCTATACAATCTCGTTGAAAGAGCTCAAAAGGAAGAAACATAAGGGCATATGACGCGCATTCCCCACCAACTGACAATAGCCCAACTTAGAAAAGAACCCTATTATAAAAACCCTGGTGCGCTATGAAGACATGCCTATGCCATGATCATTAAAAATCCACCTTTTAAACCGAAAAAAAAATAAGGGTCTTAAAGTATATGTTATGTATCTTAACCCAAGGAATTAACTGTTTAGACAACGAGACAGTAAATGTTCTGAAAATATTAAAGCAGAACGTGCAGATGAGCTTGCAAAGAGAGCTGCGACTTCAGATATTCCAGAGACATACACTCTATGCCCTGTTTCTTATGTGAGGTAAACACAAAAGGAGATTATCATCAACGACTGGAATGATTACTGGTTAAATAGTGATTGTGGTGCTTTGACTAATTATTTATATTTCTCAACAGTTTCTGACAGACATAAATGTAAATTTGCTAATCCTAACTATGTTCTCACTCAATTCTTAACTGGACATGGCAAATTTTCAGCTTACTTATTTCGATTTAAAATCAAATCCACATATCATTGTATTTGTAGAACTCATCTTCAAGATGTCCCTCACACTTTATTTGATTGCCGTTTTTCTGTTTTGAAAGATACGAACTTGAATTATTACTTCAATCCTAATGTTACACTTCCTCAAAACCACTTACACATATTCTGATGAATTACAAAACTTATCAATATTTCATGGCTTTCTAAAGCAAAATATTTCTTAAGCTAAATGATTCATCTTGATGTTAACTGTTTGTCAGTTTGATATGAAGTTTGGTTATATTTTTGTAAATTGTATTATATTCATAAATTTGTAAACTATATTCCTAATATACCTTTGGGTAAAATAGGAATCAAAAAATTGGATAATAAATAAATAAATATTAAAGCTTTATCGTAAACATGGAATCAACGTAAACATTTTTTGTGTAATTTACTTCCTCCAACGTGTTCATATCAGGCGATGAGTGAAATGGATGAAATCATTTTCAAATGAAACCAGGGGCCATAGAGCTTAGATCTACCCACATTCGTATTTCAGGGTAAAGGCAAACCTCGGAAGAAACATTATATAGGTAACTCAACCTGACCCCTATTCGAACTCGGGATCTCTTGAACGTGAGGCAGACACGCTACCATCCTTGCTAATGAGGTGGGAAACGTATGAAAATGAATGTACACCAATGCTGTATTCTTATTATTTCTTCCAATTATCGAACCCTATTTTTAAGCTACGTGTACAAACTACTCGTTGAAAGATTTATTTTATATCTATTTTCTGTGAATAAAGATTAGCCGTCTGCTATGCTAGGGGTTGCGGGTTCGATTCCTGGTGGTGGGAGTGGGGATTTCGTTTCCTAACAAGATAATTCCTCATCATCCCCTGAGTCTTGAAGTATGAATGAGGTGCGAATGTGTGCATGATCTAATGATTAAAACCCAACCTTCGATATGTTCCAAAGGAGAACGGCCACAGATATGACCATTGCAGATAAAGAACAAAAAAGTATAAGGTTAACCCCTGCAGAAAGTGTTACATTACACATATTGCTTAAAATATTCGGGAATAAATATCTGAATATTTAGTTAAACGTCGAAAAGCGTGCTGTCTTATCCTGGCGTAGAAATTGTATATTTTTTCGATGGGTTAGTGAGAAACGAACGTAAGGATAGCACTTAAAACATAATTTTAAAAATAATTTTAAAAGAGAGGACATATCTTCGACATACTAACGCAAAAAGCACTTTATTTCAAATAAATTGTGCATTTTAAATAAATATCTTAAAATACATTACAGTTGTATCTCTTACGGTCGTCTACTTAAACAAGGTTGTTTCCAAATGCATAGGTATTCAAAAGCTGTTTCCAATCTTCTTACTACTATGCAAGTATGATTTCGTCATAATTCAATCTGGCGCTAAAATGCTGAACCATAGAAGCTCGTTTGTGTGCACACCCTAACCGTGCTACGTAACTATAATCGGCACAAATTTTGTAACCTCAGCGACCTGTTATTTTACTCAGTGTTTTTCACTGTAATGTTGGCAGCTCTCAAGTTTTGAGGTGAAACAACGAAAGACACAAAGTGCTCCCTTCTCGCGGAAAGTAAGAAACGGCCACAGTGAAAGTTTGTCACACAGAATTCGCAACGTTTGGTAACGTCTTTCTAATGCTTTATATATACAGGAAGTTTAACAGACATTAGAAGGAAAATTGTCAAATTACTGGCTCAAATTCATAGTGTAAAGTGGTATTTATGTTAACCTAGTAAAAAGATGTTTCAAAGTGAGAACTTAAGAGCAGAGAGTGAAAAAAATACTACAAATTACAACTGTGATGCGGAAATCTTTTATGTCATGAATTTGAAGTTCTTATCCTTTCTGGAAGCTTTGATAAATGTTTCCAAAGTTTATTTGCCTCATAAATTTTGGGAGGAGAATTAGTAATAATATATATCTTCCTAATCAAAAGAGGTAGCAAACTAAAAAGTATTAAAAACAGGTAATGAAATCTAGTATCTGAAAATTAATAAAAGAAAGTACTGGAAGAAAACACTGATTATACAGGTAGCTCCAAAACATAACGTATTGCATATACGTGACTCTCTCACCTTGGTACAATTATTCTTACAGAAGCTTACTCCTCTAACCATTTCACAGTAATTGTGGTTTGATTGCTAATTTAGTTTTAGATACAAGAAGAATTCCGGTATACTGTAGGCTTTAAGCGATAGTCAGATGTTTTATAGTATATCGCTCTGCATAACCTAGATATTCCATTCTCTTCGTATGACCAATAATATAAAAATGAATAGTGACTTCCCACTTCTGAAAAGTGCAAGTCGTTGAAAATTCTAACAAATAACGAGTACCGCTGAAATGATTTGTTAAGATTTTGTCTAGCTTTCCGGTTTAAGTTACGCCAATATTATCCAGAATGAAGAGGATACATTGGGCCACCAAAGGCAAATTCAAGATACACCTTGCTTTTGCCACATGAGTACCTAAAACAATTTACTTTTAAATATGGTTAGAGCCATGTTTGAGATCCTCGAATGTTTCATGTAAAGCGTGGCCTAGAGTTTGAGGATTTTATTGGTAAATTTCAGAATTCTATTTTTGGAAGATGTTGAAGGTGAAACACCAAGTTTGGTATGTAACAGACTTTTCGTTCATGAGTTGTGCTGCTCTCTCTCACTCTCTCTCTGTCTCTCTCTGTCTTTCTCTATCTCTCTCTCACACACATACATGCAATTATATTTGTTTACTTTTTGCTTCAGAAGTGCTCTAAACTTATATTACCTGTGAAATCTTAGTATTATATCTTCTAATTATATTTAATGTCATTCTTCTGGTAGCTACTGTAAGTACGTAATACTAAAAGCAATGAAAAGCCGCCCACCTCGGTGGCGTAGATGGTAGCGTGTCTGCCTCACGTTCAAGAAGTCCCGAGTTCAAATATCGGTTAGGGTAAGTTATCTGGATAAGGTTTTTCGGGGTTTCCCTTATCCTGATAAACGAATGTTGGGTAGCCCTAAGCTACCCTAAGCTTGGAGGACGTAAATTATAAAAAAAGTGAAAAGACATGTAAATTGTGTATGTAATAGAAATCCCAGTAGAAAACAGTTTCGTACAAGAAAGATAGTGATTTAAAAATGATATCGTTGGAAACATCATCCACAATAAAGGCTAGAAAATTATAGACATACCTAAAGCATATCTAATTTCACCAAGAGAGCTAAATCAACACACTGTCTCCATGAACAAAGAACGGGTGAAGGGTCTCTGGAGTCACAAATATTCAAGCTAAGGCAGGTTAGAGATCAGAGCTCAGCGACGTCATCGCTGAAAAGTGAATTGGACGGAAAACAAATGCGCAATTAAAGTAGTTAAATTCTTCACATGAACGTTTCACGGGAATCTAAACCTTCTGATTGTCTTTTATTTTTCAAAAGTGTAATTCAAGCACACATTTGAATAAAACTTCTCTTTTGTGGGTGTTACTCTTCGTTTCATTAAATCTCCAAGTGTATGGTTTTGAGACAAAGGAAATGTGCCGTTTTCAAGTAATCCTTGCATTAACGTGAAGCTTATGAGAGATAAACTTGCATTTAACACAGGACATTACACAGAGTGAATTGCCTGTCTCTAGTATCCGGCAATAATAATAAACATAGGATCTTATAGCACTCCAAGACTTGTAATGTGAACTTCTGTTACCCCCACTGTTCTTGACCACGAGAGCAATCCCCTGTCTAGACAAGTCATCTTCTGTAGTCGGGAATATGGACACAGCTGACTTCCCTAATGAGTTCTGGATTGGATTACGTGTTCTTGACATATTGCCTAGAGGAGTAGCGCTTGTAATTGATATGACCTTAAAGCCAAAACAAGCATCACGAGATTTCTCGTTATGATATCACACACAGCGGTCCTGTAATTCTACGCCAAACAGTTCTGTCGCCGGCTCATGAAGTTTCTGATGTTCTTCACCAATAAAATTGAATTGAGTTAATTAGATTTTCTGTTTGATGTGAACATGAGAGGTACATCTTAAAATAGCGAACCAGCTGCTCCAAGCTGACATCCATCAGTGAGTAATTTGTATGTGATCTAGAAAAAAATGTAAGTACAAAAATATTTTGGACAAAAAGTATTTGCGACTAAATTACACATGAAAAGTTCTTTAAGACAGCATTTTTTAAAGTGTTCATTCTTGAATAAAACTCTAGTAATAGAATAGAGTGGATGTATCATGTGATACGTTTACCTATAAGTCTTTATTGGGTTTTGGCAACTTCATACACATGTGCGTAGTGTTTTCATATTTAGTGTTGCTGTTATTTAT
This sequence comes from Mantis religiosa, assembly GCA_030765055.1. Lineage (NCBI taxonomy): Eukaryota > Metazoa > Arthropoda > Insecta > Mantodea > Mantidae > Mantis > Mantis religiosa. Next base: position 201,854,775 of record CM060947.1, on the reverse strand, counting down.
ATAACACTGTATTCATACGTAGTATTAATATAAAAGGTGTTCATCCACGTTATGTCCCTCAGTCTAAGAAAATGTGTTAGTTAAAATAACTGGGCTACATATACAAAGGCAGGAAATGATTGAAATATGTATTAGTGTAAAAAGGTCTGCAAGAGCAAACCTTCAGTCACGTCCATTAGATCAGACTTGTGAAGAATACAAACAAGCTGTTAAGTACTGTATTTCTACTCTATGTTATTGTTACGAAAGTCAATATGCTTGTTCAGAAGCATGTTATTTCAAAAGCTTAACTTTCTCGTATGCAAGTAAAGGACCTGCATAAATTAGTTTTAAAACTTAAGTAATTTTTAGGTGATATTTTTTTCTAATAGCATATCCGTGAGAAGGAACTAGAGATTTCAGTAATGAAAGAAATATAAAAATCGAATAAGTAGAATTTCAGGTTACTCGGATTTTATTGGAAGAATGTACCTTTATATAAATCTTACATAACTTACAATATTTCCATTGTAGTGCCTAGGCTTTCACGACCGGAATCATTTGTAAGATAATGATTTTCCGGGCTTATAGGCCGTGGTCTAGTAGAAAGACTTCTTCCAGACGTTTCGTTCGAAACTGTGCCTGACATCCTTAGTGGCGAGACCGTAACACTTTCGTTGTACTCTCGACTGCGACTGATACGGAGTCTCCAGCAGACCAGCAGACCAGCAGAAGATGCGAGTCGCCCAAGTTTACCTGGGTGGGCTGTTTGCTGCCCAGCTCCTAGCCGCTTAGTGCGGCTTTATCTGGGCAGTATAAAAGAAATAACTTCTCTCGCAGGCGGTTATCATGGGCAGTGTTATGTCTAGATCTATACATAAGTGGGCGCTAGTTCCCCGTGGGGAGGGGTGTGTGCCAAGTGCTTGACAGACTAGAGAGAAAGAAACTAATGTTAAGGTATGGGTTTTACCAAGCTCATTTCTGTGCTTGGGGGTATAATGTCAGAGGGAAGTGGCACTGTTCAGTTGAGGTTATCCAATGCATCTTTGGGTAGCCGGTATTTTGGGCTGCTGCGAGGAGACCTATGGTCATAACGGCCAAGGGTATTCACCAGGTTATTGGATGGGAGTCTAGCTTATTATAGATGGTACGGGATCTCTCCCGCACCACGTCCACAATATATGGGACTCCGGAGTAGGTATGAAGGACATGGGACGGGAATCTACTTCCAGTATCGTAGATAATTTGCAGCGCCCTGTTCTACACGCGCTGTAGTCTGCGAATAGTGGTCGGAGCCGCTGATCCCCAGATTCGCAGCCGTACAGAATCAGGGGTGAGATAGTGCCCGATACAGGCGTAGTTTAAGGTGTGTTGGCACTGGGGATTTAAAGATTGGGTACAACTGCCTAGATACTGCATGCCCTTGTCCGGCTTTGAACTGGACGTGAGAGGCGTAGGTGAGGCCGCGATCGAGGAGGACGCCAAGGCATTTGGCAGAGGGAACCCACGGGATTTGCCTCAGTCTCAACCTCAGCGATCAATTCCAATGCCTGGCTCGGACTTTAGCCAGGAGAAGAGCAGAGCGCTTCCCTGGGCTAATGGCCATCCTCCACCTCTCACTCCAACGGCCGATGGCTCGGAGCTGGCGCTGCAGCGGAGGATAGCAATATCTTAGTTTCGTGTACGCGCCATTATGAGGACGTCGTTGGCATTTTGGTACATAAGAGTTTGTGGTTCCAGGGGGGAACTCAGACATGTAGGCCACAATGAATAACGGGAACAGAACACTGTCTTCCGGGACTCCTGCGGCTATGGGCTGATAGATGACAGCCGTCCTTCCACTCTCACCCTGAACGTGCGGTCCCTGAGGAAACTGGTAATCAGGGCTTGATAGGTTGGAGGTATATTGGCCTCCTTGAGCTTGCACAGTAGGCTTTGGTGCCAGGTTGTGGCAAAGGCTTTTTCTACGTCTAGGAGAACTGCGACTGTTTTGAGGATTTAATGGAAGCCCAAGGCCGTCCTCTCGGACAGTCGCAGTAGCTGCATAGTCGTGGAGTGTCCTTGACGAAAACCAAACTGGTGATCGGGTAGGAGCTGCCTTTCCGTAAAGAGAGGGGTCAGGCGTGATAGGAGCAAACGCTCAAATAGTTTTGAGACGGTTGGCAGAATGCTTATGGATCGGTAGCTAGAAGGCAAGACCGGATCCTTGCCGGGTTTCAGGATGCACACCACTCTCGCCTCCTTCCAGCCAGCTGGAAAATGGCGGAGGTGGAGGCACGCATTGAAGATCCGCGTCAAGTGGATGACGGCCCTCTTGGGAAGGTACTGGAGCATAAGAGTGCTAACATCATCATGTCCTGGGGACTTATTAGGTTTAAGTTTCCGGATTTCAGTAGTCACCACTCTTGGGGTGACTATAGTAAGATGGATCGCCTCATGGTGCTGCTGCGGCCCCTCATAGAGGTTTTCCACAGCGGCTTCCACGAGGTCAGTGAAGTCTTCAAATTATGGTCCTCCCTCGGCTCGAATTGAGTTTCCAAATAATCCAAGAAAACCATGGATTTATCTTGAGGCTCGAAAGCGAGTCTCCCGCGAGTGCCATGCAGCGGATGCTGGTATAGTGTTTTGTCCTTCCTGAGAGACTTTATAATCCGCCAGGGATGTTTTTCTTGAAGGTCTACGTTTCTGAAAGTGTTCTCCCATACCACCTTACGATGGGTACGGAGCAGCCGCCTTGCCAGTGATTTGAACCGCTGCTAAACTGCTCCTATCCTGGGATGCCGGAAATTCTGCCATAGCTTTCGGACAGCTGCCTTGGCTTTTAGCAGCTGTCGGAACTCTTTGAGAATGGTTAGTGGGTTATGTGTGTTGGTTGGAATGCAGTGAGTGTGTGCGCTCACCACTTGACGCTCTTTCTGTGAGAAACTACCGGCCGCCACCAGCAACGCCTAGAGTCGTCGATGCGTGGACGCGGTTCGATGGTTTGGTTCAGTTGGAGGATGGCTGCATCACAGTCAACCTCAAGTTCTCAGTCTGTGTTTAACAGTGCTGGAATGGTGTCGTCGGAATCTACCGTGAATGGGTCATGGTCGAAGTCCAATTCATTCACCGCCGAGAGGTCTAGGTGAAATGGGAAGTTCTTGGTGATCATGATATCATTTACATCCGGCCTGCCGCGGGCCGGATGGAAAGTTGGACCTCTCGGCACATGCAGGGCGAGATGTGTCTCCGCTTATGAGATGGTAAAGCACGCGTCCCCTCTGGTCGCTCGTACGGCTGTGCCAGAGCCCGTGTTTCGCGTTGTCATATAATGCTCCATACTCTCTTCTCCCCCACATATAAATACAAAAAATAAGAATTATTGAATTCACAGCCCCTCTGCAGATAATATCAATACTTAGCACCAAAGCTTGGTGTAAATACTGTAAAAAATTTTGTCAGATAAACAGCATCCTCTGAACATTATCCCTTACCTCCGCCCCTACACCAAACTGGAACTCTAAAGTAGCGAGTATGTAAACTAGCACTATCTTGTGAAACTCAATAAGAAAGTTAGCGGGAGCGTTAGTCATAAACGTATTGTGTGTTCTTTGAGTGAGTCTGAGACGAAGAATAAGTCCAGCAGTAAGTCGCAGGATAGATTTGCGAAGTGCTGTGTTCGACTCTATCCGTCCTTTTTGTGTGTGCTTCATTACAAAGAAAGCGAAGTGAGTTTGAGAACTCATTGAGATGATAATAGAAAATTTAATGTTTCATAATATGCATGAAGGCTAAGGCATTATATGTTAGCAGACAAAGGGGAATCACACGATCGCGAATTCTATTCTAAATACATGCTAGTTTGCGTGTGGACTTCAGGAATGTAAGAATTTAAAAGAAAATCAGTACATCTGCTGTGTGAGAAAACAAAGTGAGAACAGTTTCAGATCTGGTGAAGATAAATGTATACTTAAAGTTTTGGTCACGTAAAATCAGTCACGTAATGTGAGAAAAACCACCAAAGCAATGAAAAATAATATAAACTTTGAATTCAAAAGTAATCAAGGCAAGGTTTTGAATTACAGTTCTTATTCTTGTTTGAATATTTTCTATTTTCTTTTAGGTGTATTTTCTTTCTCCTTAGAGACATACTTTAAGAAAATATTCTTTCACGTTTGGTGGTTATCTTATTCCAGAACTTGTACGGATTTATAAAATGGTAACAAGTTTGTTGTAGGAAACATAGAGTCAGACTGAAAAATTCCATGTCATAGCCAGGATTTGAACCACGGATCTCTGGTGGTTTACCGGGAAAATACTATTCAATTGGAGAATTTAATGCCATATCGGCACGTTGGCCATAGTAGCTCAATGGTAGAGCTGCTGGACGGAAACCAGAATATTCGTGGTTCAAATCCCGGCTATGGCATTAAATTTTTCAGTCTGACTCTAAGTTTCCACAATTTAGCCTACACACGGCCAGTGTGAAAGAACAACTAATTTCCAAGTTTTTGTAATATACGTCCTCCAACTTTAAGTCATATCGGACGATGAATGGAATGGTTGAAATGATGCTCAAATGAGCCAGTGTCCATGGAAATTAGAGTTACCCGACTTTCGTCTTTCAGCATAAGAGAAAACCCCGGAAAATCCTTATCGAGGTAACTCACCTGACCGAAATTCGAACCCGGGACCTCTTGAACGTGAGGCAGACATGCAACCATCCACGCTACCGAGGCGGCGGGTAACAAGTATACTAACGCATCCTTTCCTATACGTTACATTTGATAATGAAAATTTACAAGGCGTTACAACGCAGGCTTTTGCACCCCGTTTTACTAAATATGGTTGTATAGAATCTGACTGAGCTCAAAACTGCATTTCTGGAAATATCTCGTTATCCAATTTCTGAGTGGAATGTAACAAAGCGGTAGATAAAACAAATATGAGTAAATATGGTTATACTGTTGGTTTGCGCGAACGTTCTATTACTCTGTGAATGTCTACCACATTTCAAAACTGCATTTCAGGGGGAAAGCGGCATTACAGTTTATGTTACCCGATAAGACAGAGCTTCATTACCTCTTTGTTACTAATGAGAAGATATTTTGTTTCACTTTGTATTCTAGAGGTTCAACAGTATTATGCAGCGCCGGTCGGTAACTATATCACAGTTATTTAGCTCTCAAAATGTTGGATAAGTACAAAGAAGAAGTGTTATTGTAGCCCTGCATTCTGAAAGTTGAAATATTTAATTGAGAATGATGTTGCTTATAATACACGCTTGAAATAAGTAGGTAATCTAGGAAAAATTTCGACATTTTTTATAAATCAACGAATCCGTACTGTTGGTACACCTATAATATAGGGTGTCTCTAAAGTCACTATTCATTTCAATAAAAACGCAATATTTTGTTTATTTTCTTTTCAGATACTGGTATCTTAGTGCAAGATGTATAGCACAGAAGAACGGGTTGCCATTGTTTTTCACGGGTACACGGATTGTCATATGAAAACGCCAGAGCGGAATTTACCCGTAAATTCCACAATCCAGCACGATCAAGGGAACACATTCGTCTGCTCGTGAACAAACTTAAGCGTACCGGCGGTGTGTGTGTTGAGACATTTCCTGGACAACCACAGGTCTCGGCGGAAACAAATTGCCGGTGAAAGGAGTCCGGAGGCATCAATTCGACGCCTGAGTAGGCAATTGAACGTCCCTCGCAACACAGGGTGGAAAATTCTACGTTTCACTCTACGAAAACGTCCGTATTACATTCAAGTTCTGCTCCATCTTGAGTTCGAAGATTTCGCCTGTCTTGGGCAATGTGTTATAACCTCCAGGAATGTGTAGAGAATGAAAATTTAATGGACGACATTTTATTCTCCGATGAAGCCACTTTCATGTTTGTGGGAAAGTGCACAGACACAACAGCCGACAATGTGCGTATAAAGAACCACATGAGGTTTCGGAGTGGGAACGTGATACACCGAAAGTCAATTTTTGGTTGGGTATGACAAACGCAAAACTTCATGGCCCATTTTTCTTTGCCGAAAGGTCAATAACAGGTAACATCTACCTCAAAATGTTAGAACTTTTACTAAAACCGCAGCTTCAAGAGGATGGCATACTGGATACAGTTTTGTTTTAACAAGATGGTGCACATCCACATTTTGCAAATATCGTCCGTGATTACCTGAAGAGAACCTTTCCAGGGAGATGGATAGATAGAGGTTCACCTCGGCTGTGGGCTTCCCGTTCACTGGACCTTACTCCTTTAGACCTTTTTGCATGTGTGTAAATCAAATCTAAAGTGTACACTAGCAAAGTGAATGGTGTGCCTGAGTTACGGAATCGTATCAGGGATGCAGCAGGTTGAATTGCGGTTGCTATGTTGCAGTCTACATTTCGTTCCACTACTGAAAGATGGCATATGTGTTTAATGCTAGATGGAGGTCAAATAGAAGGGCACTAGAATATGTGTAACACTTCAAAATAACATTGATTTTTCAATCACTGTCTTCCTTCATTGAAATGGATAGTGGCTTTAGAGACCCCCTGTATTATCTGAAATTGCTGTTTCCTATTTTAGAGGCGGAAACAAATTTCAAGTACTGTAAAGAAAGCATATTTACGTTTTGGTCCTTCTACAGCTACTATAAATCTCACTCCTCTGCATAAAATGATTTCTCAATAAGGAATAAGTTGTTGGTTACATACTACACAGTGAAACAATAATCAGATATGCTGTTAAGGGCTTCAAATATTGAATAATTGCTACTTCGGCTTCTAAAGATGAAAGTATACTTTGTGTAATGGTTGACAAAGCTAATAAAGATGTCCTTCATCCAGTATTTCCTGTAAGAGTTGTTAAAAGACGACCCGGAAATTCGTAAGTAGTCTACAAGAAAACAACTTGTGTTACATTGTATGACCATCTATGTCCATTATTCAACCAACTAATCTTAGGAATGCTTATCACATTAGTTCACTTACATCAAGCTAGGTATTTCCGAAATTGCTTTCATTGTTTACATATTTTCTTGTATAAATAATGGAAATACGGGAGCAAAGTAGCTTAAAACATAGTTAGATATTAAAAACCAAAATCACTCTAAGGCTTCAGAATTCTGCTTTCCTCGCTCAGACTATTCCCATAAAATTCCAGCTACCGAAAAATTTCCTCCAGATGAAAGTACCTTAAGTCTTTACCTTAGTACCTTAAGTCAAACAAATCAAAATTCTTTTAAAATTAACTACGCAAACTGTAATATGGAATAACAATTTCTTTGAAACCTTTTCATCATACCCTTGAAGAATTCTAAATTATATACAAGTTTCGTATTTAAACAACCATTTGTTTTCTAAGTATGATTATGTTGTTTGAAAATATGCTTACACACGGACAATAGGAAAAAGCGCGCACGCGCGCGCATACACAGACACCTGTACCCACTCAGATAGGCAAAATTGTTTCAAAAAATTCAACTTTTGGTTTCAGAGGTCGTTGATTATATATGTAGCAAGTATTTCAAAGGCGTTTACTGTATATTTGCAAGTGTATTTTCAGTGTCTTATTGCATAAAGTTCCAGGGTTAAACAATGTTAAGAAGCGGGTATTGCAGCATGAAAATTAAATCAGCAATTCACTATTAATCCGTTGCCTGTCAATCATTGACAAGAAGTATGCTAACAAACAAGAAACAGATTGTTGTCAGTCCCAACAAAAACACCTGCGTTCCATCAGAGGCCACATTTTATGCATGTCAGTATTCATACCCAATGAGATAAGGCACCATAACTCCTGCATTCCCTGGCAATGCTACAGCTGAGCTGAGAGAGCTTGACACCCTTTCCACCTTCTGCAAGATGGTGCCACTGTTCACTGGCTCGTAACAAAGTGACGTGCATCAGAAATGCATTCAAGCCCGTCTGCCAGTTTGACGGCATCCGTGACATCCGCTTACCCGATTTTTCCTTTTCTCAATACCTCTCTTGAGAATACGTGGAAGATACGAAGAACAGAAAATTCCCAGGGACCGTTCTGGGGCTGAAACAAGGCTACATTTTACCTATAATGATAATAATAATAATAATAATAATAATAATAATAATAATAATAATAATAATAATAATAATAATAATAATAATAACAATAATAATAATAATAATAATAATAATAATAATAATAATAATAATAATAATAGTAATAATAATAATAATAATAATAATAATAATAATAATAATAATAATAATAATAATAATAATAATAATAATAATAATGATAATGATGATGATGATGATGATGATGATGATGATGATGATGATGATGATGATGATGATGATGATGATGATGATGATGATGATGATGATGATGATGATGATGATGATGATGATAATAATGATAATAATAATAATAATAATAATAATAATAATAATAATAATAATAATAATAATAATAATAATAATAATAATAATAATAATAATAATAATAATAATAATAATAATAATGATAATGATAATGATGATGATGATGATGATGATAATTGATGATGATGATGATGATGATGATGATGATGATGATGATGATGATGATGATGATGATGATGATGATGATGATGATGATGATGATGATGATGATGATGATGATGATGATGATGATGATGATGATGATGATGATGATGATGATGATGATGATGATGATGATGATGATGATGATGGTGGTGGTGGTGGTGGTGGTGGTGGTGGTGGTGGTGGTGGTGGTGGTGGTGGTGGGGGTGGTGGTGGTGGTGGTGGTGGTGGCGGTGGTGGTTAAACGGTTATATGGTTGGGATAATTATTATATGATTAGGATAATGGTTATATGATTAGGATAATGATTGTATGATTAGGATAATGATAATCATCATAACGATAACGACGACAATAATAATAATTGCTTAATCTTAAATTGTTAATCTTATTCGTCTATTTTATTGATAACACCACAGATAATAGCTCTGCGGTAACGTGGAAGGCTAACTTCCGAAGGTCTCGGATTTGATTCCCATTGACTGCCCACTCTGACCTTGAATTTTTCCCTGTTTCTTTTGATCAATATGCTAATACTGTCATGGTTTCTTATGTACCACGATTTCCTTTACATCACTTCCCTTTCATTACATTTCCTTCTGATCTCTCCAGTGTACTTCTAATACTTCTAGTTCTGAAACGAATGACGTGCTGACAGAAGACCAAGCTTCTCGATCAAGGGAACGAGTACTCCCCATGGACACAGGAAGGCTGATCTAGTCGTTGGGTCGTTCTCTAGGCATCCTCATTATTTCCACAAGAACAACAGTTTTTTTTTATTTATTTTATCCATCGATCAGCAATTATGCTTTACAGATGTTTGGTATAAGATATATAGGAACAGGACACATAACAATGGAGGTAGCCATGAACGACTCCTCTAACTAAATATGGAGGATAACTGTAACACAATTGAGAACTTAAAGTCTGATGGTATTAATCACGTGTCTGAGTCATCTGTGCTGGAGACGTCACTCAGGAGAAGATCTTGGGGCAGTCTGCGCTTCAGGCGAGTTGGCTGGCGAGTGCGACAGCCGAGACGGTAGGTAACAGCTCCAGGGACGTCCTGGAGATTGTAAAAGAATGGACGTGCCAGGCGTCGGATGTATTGGTGAACGGGTAGAAGACCAAACTCATGGTGCAGCTGCTGGTTTCGGATGAACCATGGAGCGTTTGTAACTGTGCGAAGCACCCTGTTTTGTAGTACCTGCAGTCGGCGGAGATTAGTCTTACTGGTGCCACCCCAGACTGGAGCTGCATAGGTAAAAATGGGACGGACTAGAGATGTGTAAAGAAGCAGGGAGGATTCATAACCAAGTGAAGTGCGCCTGTTGAGTAGAGGGTACAGTTTTGATAGCCGGGCAAACGCAAGCGTAACAGACCGACAGATGTGGGCGTTCCAAGTAAGTCGAGTGTCCAGTAACACCCCAAGGTATTTCACTGGCACATTGCTTGGTAACCATGAGAGCGGTTCCCCCAGCAGCCGTAGTGAAGGAGGATCCCTATAAGGTCGTAAAGAGAAGATCTTAACCTCTGTCTTGTTAGTATTGAGGGAAATGCGCCAGTGAGAGTACCAATGAGCTAATTGATCTAGGGCAATTTGCAGTTTCTGAATGGCATGAAGAATATTGGCGTGAGAATAATAGAGAGCAGTATCATCTGCGTATAACGCCGTACAAACTGGAGCTATATCAGGAAGATCATAAGTGAATATATTAAAGAGGAGTGGTGCAAGTACTGAACCTTGAGGTACACCTGCTAAAATAGGCCGTCGGGTGGATGTGAAACCAGCAATGCGCACCACAAAGGTTCTATTGGTGAGAAAACTTGCTATGATTTGTATCAGATAATAAGGGAGACCAATGCGATATGCTTTAAGTAGTAGTCTACTGTGCCACACCTTGTCGAATGCCTGGGCGATATCTAGGAATGCTGCTACGGTGTATTGCCTGTTTTCGAAACCTTGAATAATAGACTGCGTGATTCTGAGCAATTGGTGAGTGGTAGCATGCTTCGGGCGAAAGCCAAACTGAAAAGACGGAATTATCTGATTATGAATCAAAAAATGAGAAATACGTTGATGAATAATCTTTTCAAAAAGCTTAGAAAGTGTAGGTAATAAGCTGATTGGTCTGTAACTTGAGGGAAGATTTTTTGGCTTGTTGGGCTTGTGGAAGACTATAATTTCCGCATGTTTCCATGTAGATGGAAAATGACCAATGCGCAGAGCAGCATTGAAGATTGATGATAAATAAGCTAGGGCTTTGTTTGTCAAATTCTTCAGCACAACGTTAGGGATAAGGTCATGACCGGGAGACTTTTTAACGGGAAGACGATGGATAAAGCGGGACAATTCACGTGGAGTAGTGAACGAAATTCTGTTGTGCGCTGTAGGATGCAGTTGGTACTCAAGGAGTTCCCTGTCCACGGAAGAGGGAATATTATAGTCAAGACAGGTGTTAGGCGTGAATGTACGCTCGTAGTGAGTAGCTAGAGCGTCACACTTGGCAGCAGAGTCACTCAAAAGGGTCCCATCAACCTGAAGAGGTGGAATCACTGTCGGCTCTCGGAGAATCCTCTTAGTGATGTTCCATAAGGTATGATCTCCGGGACGGATAGTGGCTAATTGTCGCTGGTACTCCTGAAATCGGTGTTGCTCTAGTGCGGTCCGTACTTGTCGAATGAGACTATTTAATCTTTGGCGCAGCCAGGGTAGACGCTGACGTTGCCACAGTCGACGGATGCGATGTTTCTCTTGGATGAGTTGAGTAATATGGATAGGCAAGGAGGGGAAATGACGAGGTTGAGGACTGCGGATAGAAGAGGATCGTACACTGGAAGAGAGGGCAGAGGTAAAATGGTGGACGGCAGTGTCTATGGCATCCGCAGTACCCAGTTGATAAGATGTATGGAGTGCAGCATCCAGGTGTGTGCGAAAGATGTCCCAGTTGACAAAACCATCGATGAGTCGCGGGATTTGTGGCAAAATATCTGGAGTGAGGTTAAATGTGACCAACACTGGACAGTGATCGGAATCGAGCGCTGGCAGTGCAGAAATCGATGCAGGTAATCGTATATTGCGATGTACCCCAATGTCCAAAATGTCAGGAGCTACCTGTGGGTTACCAGAATAGTAAGTTGGTTCTGTGGGAGCCAGTATGTGAAGACCAGTGGCATTAATAGTGTCAAACAGACGTCGTCCATTCGGATTTGTGACCCTACAGCCCCAAGAAGTGTGCTTCGAGTTCAAATCCCCTAGCAAGAGAGTGCAGCTTTCTGCTGGGAAAAGGAAAGAGAAATAGTGAGTATTAAGCTTACTATTTGGGGGCTTGTAAGCACTCATTAGGACGAGATCGTTGCTATCGCGAAGAGAGAGTTTAACGCCCACTACCTCAAAACCGGCAATCACAGGTAGGAATATTTCATGATGAGTCAGAGAACGTTTAACTAGCACAGCTACTCCCCCAGAGGCGGTAGGTGCATTCCGATCAAATCTATAAATCTTGTAGCCTGGAACAGAGAAACGTTCATTCGGGAGAAGATGAGTCTCGGTGATACAGGCAGCATCTATACTGTGCAAGCTGAGAAAGGCAGCGAAGGAGGCACGTTTAGTGCGTATGCCATTAGCGTTCCAGTTCAGGAGAGTGAGTGATGAAAGAGATGGCCTATTACACGCCACCATTTCGGAAAGTAGTTAGAAGAGCGTTTTGGAAACATTGTGTAAATTTCGGTAAGAGAGGAGTGAGGAACGTGGATAAAGAATTTTAGAAGTTGAGTGAACAGGCTAATTAGCAGAGCCGAGAGAGATGAAGAGTCAGAGGGATCTTGTTGTGCAGTAGTACGCCTCGTTGAGGAAGCAGAAGTTACACTGGCATAAGTTGCTGGTGAAGAAGTTGGAGGTACTGGTGATGCAGCTGGGGGTTGTAATGGTTGCTGTGCAGGATTGTCTGATTGTTGTAGGGGACGGGAGCGATGAGAATTCCCAGGCTGTTGCCTTGTGTTGCTATTTTGTGTTCTGAATTTCAGTTCTAAATAATGCCGACAACCTCGGTAGTTAGCTGGATGGTTTTCATGACAATGAACACACTGAGCTGGAGTATCTCTCGGTTTAGTGCACTGTGAGAAGTGATGATTCTCTAGACAGCGAACACACCTCGGGGTCAGCTGACAATAGTTCTTTGTGTGACCGTAATTCTGACAGCGGGTGCATTGCGGTATGTCAGTGTTACGACGGCGATGTTCCACCTTAACAACACTGTAGAACAGGCGAGTTAGGTTGAGTATAGCTTTACCATCATCGCTACTTAACAATTCCACCGCACAGAGAGGAATGGGTTGTTTCGACCGATTCATAAGTCGAGTGACCTTCCGCACTGGGTAGTTCTGTAAGCACAGTTCGTCATAGATTTCCTTATCAGTGAGCGAAGGAGGGATGTCTCGGATAATTACCGAGAAAAGCTTATCTGTCGGATTTCTGTAAGTGCAGTATTCCTGTTGTATGGAGCTGAAGTATGTAGTAAGTTTACGGAAATCGTCAGAAGTAGAGGGATGAACCTTAAGGATAGACCCGCGAAGCTCTGTGTGAAATTCAGAGGTAACATTATTTTTTTGATCTTGTAATAGAAGTTGATAGTTATCAATGTTGCGCAAGCAAATTGGTGGAACTTTTTCCTTAGGTGTCTCGGAGTTGCTTGTCTCGTCCATGGCTGTGTTGTCTTCTAGTAGTGCGAAGCGGTTGTGCGTGGAAACAGTGTAAGCATAGCGCGAGGCACTTGTTTGTTCTGATGGGGGAGCTGTACAGCGACGTTTACTCGGGCCAGCTGTGGCAGCAGCATGTGTAGCAGCGCGACTAGAGCTGGTTGCAGGTGAACTGTTAAATGGGGCAGTCTCATGCATGATAACGTCACTCGTAGTTTTAGCGGTAACTATAGCAGCAGTTGACGTGGTAAGATGTAATTGTGACGGGCGTAAGGGTGATTGACGCACTGGTGAATTAGGATTAAAAGTATTGGTGCGAGAAACCTGGGTTGGCTGCGTAGACACTGGTTGAGCTTGCTGTAGAGGCACTGGTAACTGTGGAAATTCACTAGTGGTATTATAAACCATATCGATAGCTGAGCGTACTAGATGGCCGGTAGTTTCCGGCGTGAGAGACATAATAGGTGAGGAAAGAAAAGAAAAAAAAAATAGAGAAAGAGAAAGAAACACACCTGTACCCAAAGGGCACTAGTACACGTTAGTTGAAGAACACTGCTTGCACTGATTGTGAAAATACAATTCACTAGAAGATATCGTATTCCACAGTTAAACACAGTTACACTGTAACACTCACGGAAGCAGCGCGCACGAAACACGTCTGTCTGCCGCGACTGTCGGTACACGACTACAAGAACAACAGTAGATCTATGTAGGTCTTAATACAAGAAGTGTGCCTCTCCGTGTATAGTCAACTATTTATTTTACGCCAGTTTGGCCAATTATGCGGTTTATTTTCATTTCCATTTCTCTATTACTTAACTAAGTAGAGAATGTAATCAATGCATAGCGCCCGATTTTTTACTTGAAATCTGCTTTCTGAGGCAATGTGAACCAAAACGAATGTGTATGTAGTTGTGTTAAAATAGCGTAAGTAGTATAAATAGCAAAGTTGTTGCTTCCTATGTATACAATAAATATGTAAATAGTTAATGAGCGTATATATTAGTTAACATGGTAACTAGATCAGAAAAATGCTTTTAATGAGAACTTATGGAAGAGTTAATAAGGAAAGTTATGTGAATACAACACAACACCTTTGTTTCAGGTGTAGTAAAATGAAGCAACTTAAAGTAATAATATAGCTAACAATTACATTATATGATTTTCTTTGTATTAATTACTGATACTAAGTACATCTCTATAGGCTAATTACTATGACATATCACGAAATCCTCAGGTCGGAATTACAAGCGCAGGGATTCTTTTAGAGTGTTTGTGTAAGTTCATCTGCTCCTTGAATACCACTTTCTTTGTATTTTTATTATATAGAGGGAATAACCTAAAACTTGCACAGCCAATTATTTCCAAAATGGAAAGTTGTTTATGTGCGGTTATAGCAGCTTTGTTTGGTAATTAGGGGCTCGTAGTTTTAGCCTATAAATAGATTTAATAACAGTTATAAGATGTATTTTTGGAGCAAACATACACTTTTAAATGGTATAGTACCTCATTAAATAAGAAATACAAAAACGACGGTAAATTAGAATGCTAATGGTATTCTCCGCAGGATGCTAATGCCACTAGTTCAAGAAATATCTTATTTTGAAACTACTACACACCGACACTTGTACTACCTGTGGTGGCAAACTAAAGAGAAACAAAAAGGAGTACAGTGCTTCTGTGGATCCTAACAAGTAAAGAAAATTTTGACCTTCAAAGAATGTGCTCAAAGTGACCGCCTGTAGCTTCAATACAACCTTCCAGTTACCTATCATAAGACTGCTGCACAGGTTTGAGGATTTCAGTGGAAATTTCAGAGCAGGCAGCAGTAATACGTTATTTGATATCATCAGGTATAATTTGTATGTCCTTGTAAACAGTGTCTTTCAGTTTTGCCTATAATGTAGTCAAATCCGGTCAATGGCCCGGCCAAGGTACACGTCAACTTCAACTAATCCATCGATTTGGAAACAATCCGTTAAGACCAGTTCTAGTAATCTGTGCACTATGGACCGGACAACTATTATTCTGGGACCACAGGTTCCTCATACTTTGCAGAGGAACGTCTTCTAGCTGGTGTGGAAAATGGTCTGTTAGGCGCAGTATCTGCGTCGGTGCCGTAGATCATGATTCCTGCATTCGGCGGTGAGGCACTGGATCCCACAGTAGTGGCATTTAGGAGGCGCAGTGGCCTAGTGACTGCAGTGCCGACAGGCGACGTATCGCTCTAAATTCCTTGCCTCGAATCTGAGACAGTGCCCTAATAAGGGCAGTACCGTCCTCAATGCAGCATCCTTCTCCGAGCTGTCGGCCAGATGCCGGCGCACTAGCATGGTGGTGCCCATTCTCGTCATAATTCGGTTGGCTCTCCAGGCAGGGGACCACCTCTGTTTTGCGACGGAGAGAACAAATCTGCAAGGGAGATCACGGGGTACCCCGCTGATGACCACGGTGAAGGGTCCTGTGGACGTGGCTGACACTGATGAGTAATGCAGGCAAGCCGCTGATCAGTTGCGTTTGGCGGCTCCGGTGTTAGTGCTTCTGCAGGTGAAGTATATGCGAACTGCAGTTCAGGTGGTGGCAGTACTGTCTTCTGCGTTGGGGTGGGCGCTGTGGAGTAGACAGGTTATGGCAAGTTGACTGTGGCCTGTTGCGTGTCGGATGTGCTGGGTGCGTCTTGCTCAGTCGCAATTGTCCAGAATTTCCCTTTCAGGGCACCGTGAAATTCCAGCTCAGCTGCCGATATTGGCAGCGGGGTGGGAGACGAGTCACGTGAGCTGCTTGGTGAATTCTTCGGAGATGGTTGTCTAGGTACCGGGGAGGTCTTCCGGCGAGCTGCGGTTGTTGCCTTCTTCAGTCCACGATGTGCACTCCTCGGAGGCTGTCGGCGAAGCCCAAACGCTCGCTCGCTCGTGCTGGCTGGCTGTATACAGCCAGAAGGTTTTTGCTGTGTGCCCACCCATTAAGGGTTTTACCGCAGGTAGGATTTTTATTGAATGATGTAGGCTGAAGGTGATGTAGGTTGAAGGTGATGTAGGTTTTTGATTGGGAGTTAATTTTGAGGTTACCAAAGTAACTTCGGGTTGAAGGGGAGGATGCAGTACTTACCACCCAATTTTGGTTTTTTGTTTTAAATTTTTAGACCTTAGTTGGGGAGAAATTTAGATGCCAAACAGCTTGGAAGAATTATGAGGAGCTCAGCTTTAGCTGCTGATAATGTTAGCTCCTGGGTTATCTAGGGTGCCCGCATGCCATAAGGGGGACCCGATGCAGTCTAGATCGGCGTCTAGTGGGGTCATAATTTCCCAATGAATTGACAAGGGCGCTTCTATGAGATGGTAAACTTGCGTATAATTTTGAAGCCCAGCGCCTAATTTCATCCGCCACGTATGGAAGACCCGATGCTTCGTGGAGCAACCTAGTAGGGAAATAACGTCCCACAGAATAGATAGACCGCAGTCCTCTATTCTGTGCACGTTGAAGCCATGCTATCCAGCTGTCTGCTGCCATGCCCCAGATCTCGCAGGCATATAGCATTACCGGGATTACCAGCGCTCGGAAGAGGTGCAACTTCATGCGGACTAGCATCGAGGTCGACCCCAGCATTGGGTACAGGGAAGCAATTGCTCCCTGTACCTTCGCCGAAAGGTCCCTGATGTGCCAGCGAAAAGTTAGACCTCTGTCCAAGTTTACTCCTAGGTACTGGACAGAGTTAGACCAGCTGAAGTTGGGGCAGACTGCGGGGGTGTGGCGCTTTGTAAAAAGTTTGGCGTGGCTTTTGTCCGGATTTACGGACATCCGCCAACGCCGGCACCACTGTTGTGTTAGGCGGAGATGTCTTTGAATGGGCTTGAAAGCTCTGAGGATGTGTTTGTCCTTGCAGAACAGAAACACGTCGTCAGCGTATTGTGCAATTACGACTCGTGATTCTGTGGGGAAATCTGCCATAAAGACGTTGAAGAGGGTGGCGGATAGCACAGAGCCTTCGGGGACTCCGCCTCTCACTGGCCTTAGTGTTGAAGTTTTCCCCGCGACTGAGACTTTAAATGCACGATGTCGCAAGAAGCTGTGTAGAATGTTGATCATTTGTGTTGGGAGCCCCAGATGGAACATTTTGTATAGGAGTCCGGCATGCCATGTCGTAGAGAAGGCCTTCTCGACATCCAGCGAAACTGCGGCCGTGAAGGCGCCTTCCTGGAAGCCCAGGGCGGCGGTTTCCACCACACGCAGCAACTGCTGAACTGTCGAGTGCCCAGGACGAAAACCAAACTGGTGGTCAGGAATGACTTGAATGTCTACCAATATTAGGGACAAGCGAGCAAGAATTAGCCTCTTGTGAACTTTCGAAAGGGTGGAGAGGAGGCTAATGGATCTGCAGCTGGAAGGGTGTACCGGATTCTTCCCAGGCTTCAATATGCAAATCACCCGGGCCTCTCTCCACTCTCGTGGAATGTACCCAAGGGCGAGGCATATATTGAAAATCCTAGTCAGGAAGAGAACCGCATTGAAGGTAAGATGGCGGAGCATTAGGGGAGTCAGCCCGTCCGGCCCGTTCGCCTTCTTTGGTTTGAGACGTTGGAGTGCGCCTTGGACTTCGCTAGGTCGGATGGTAGGGAGTCTCTCCGCATCCTCAGGAGGGTGACGTAAGAAACGACGCACCTCCCGACGGACGCGTTCAGAAAAGTTGTCGTCCTGGGGGTCATCTCTCGGACACATGGTGCGCTCAAGATAGTCAGCGAAAACGTTGGCTTTGGCTTGGGGTTCATAGGCCAGGCCCTGGGTGCCGTGAATGGGAGAGGTGTACTGACCTCTGTGTTTTCTGAGGGCTTTGGCTATCCTCCACACGTCGCCATCCTCGACGCGCAACCTGTCCATTTTGTCCTCCCACGCTTGCACCTTGTGCTCGCGCAGACGGACACTGACCTCTCGAAGTAAACGTCTTAGGAGCGCTCGATTATGTGCCGTGCGGTGACGTTGGTATAATCTCCATGCTGCCCAGGATCGTCGGATTAGAAGAAGGATGTCCAAAGGGAGGACATCTGGATGTAGAAGAGCCGGAGCATGGACTGTCAGATTATAGGCGGTCCGCTTCACGATAGAAGTGAAGGATGAGACGGGGTTCTCCAGGGTAGGGATATTTGTGATTCTGGGATTTGGCGGGATGAAAGTGCGGAGGCAGTTACTGACGCCTTCCCAGTCAACCTCTCGCGTTTGAAGCAAGATTTCGTGACTGGCAACCCTTGTGTTGATCTCTGTCAACACTGGATTGTGATCTGAATGTAAGGCATTTAATGGTGTGAGTGTGAGATGGTATGGTAGATGTTTTGTGATTGCCAAGTCTATGACTGAGGGCAGTCCTCCTCCTCGCGGGTAATGAGTGGGTTGCCAGGGACCCTGTACTTGAAGTTGAGGGTTCGCATCTATAAGGCGAATGATTTCATTTCCTCTTGCATCCGCCCGACGACCTCATTGCCAAAGTTGATGTTTAGCATTAAAATCGCCGGCCATGATAGCACAGGGATATAGGGCTAGGATGGATAGATAGTCATTGGGTACAAACAGTCGGTTTGGTGGATGCTACACAGAGACTACCAAGACCTATAATCTACCAAGGTTCATACTAATGGCCGTGGCCTCTAGGGTTTGTAGAGGTGGGAGCTGGATGGGCTGATGGACCACATTTTGCCTCACCAAGATCGCAGTTCCGCCCCGTGGGCGTCAATTTTGTCACCCACCGGTATGTCCACGGGTAGGCCTCTGATGACCCTCCTCCGAACTCGTATTTATACACTCACAGCTGTTCTCGAGCTTTCTCGAGACCTGACGAAGCCACACGAAGCAAACGAAAGCTACCGATCTTTCGAAAAGAGGCGAGAAAATCTGAAAACTGTCTGTCTCTTTCTCTCTCTATTGCTGTCTCTATCCGGGCGTGTCTTGGGTGAATTGTCTCGTTCACTCCACGCTTACCCAACTCTCTCTCGGCGTTCGGTTAGGAGTGGCCTCGTGACACCATATAAAATTAAAAGTTTCAATTCTTTGCCACACAATCTTCCTGATTTTAATAGCTTGATTTACAGATTGATAAACATACCCCTAAACAAGGACGAATTTAATACAGAATATAAACATATTATTAACACTGGTTTAATTAATGGCTTTAAAAAACTCTTAAAAATAAAATTTATTATATTTTCAAAAACATTACTTATCAGGGCCATTCTAATCAAGGCCTGCATAATCAGAATGCATCTTTCACAACTAAAACAACTACTTTAATGACGGTAAGTACATTTTAAATTTACGTTCAACGCAAATGTTTAAGTTTTACGACAAATCCAGTAGAAGTTGATGGAAAGGTAGAGCACTTGCTTCTCATTTGCACTTGGTAATGTTCGTGGTACATAAAGTAACCTCCATAAATGAGAGAGCCAGAAACTATCTAAGTGCTGTGAATCCCGCTAGTCCTGAATCCCTGTGCGTCAGTTGGATATGATCCAATTTGCATATCGTTTCCAAACCTTCTGGAGAGAGTTAGCAGCAGCTATTTGTCCTTAATGTGTCTGTGCGGCTATTCTTATACACATATACGCCTTTATAATCCCGCATATTTCTTTTGAAGCTATGTTTCTGTAGACAAAATTTGTTATTGTGAAATTTACTTTATATAACTATAGAATAAGCACCAGCTCACGAAAATGGCAATTTCAGAGAATCACTATCGTGAAAGAAATAAGATTGGTTATTGATGTTATATAAATGATGCTAGATGGAGCTGACATATTAACCTATTCCTTAGCAATTAAACAATCCTAAGATTCAGCAAAAAATAGAGAAAACAATCTCCCAGATTAATCGAACATGAACAGAACATTCGTTTAATGCAACCTGAGATGTCTGGTCTGGCACAGCATTGTTTTGATAACGACCATAGAGCCAATTTTCGCCAGACACCATCTTGGCAATATGCAACAGTTACTGTGAGCGGAAAATTAAGGAGGCTTTAGCGATTTCCTCTGTAAGGAGAACGCTTAATCGTGATACAGGTTTTCAGTTCAGCCCCTCTTGGAAACCGGACTTAAAATAAACATCCGTCGATTTAAGAAGCAAAGATCAATATTGGTTGAAAGCAGTTACGTTTCTTTGATACAATTTTGTATACTCACGCTATCTCCTGACCTGGCATTTAATTTACTGAAAAGTCTTTTTTCAATAATGCGAATTTTGATAGTGTTTTGTCTTTGTTTATGTTGGTGTTATATCCAGTGTTTCATTTGTGGTTATAACATTTTATAAATATCGTGATGATGGTAGTGATGCACACTCCCGAATCGTCGATATCTAATCGTCTTTTCATCTGGCTTGTTGCCCGAGAAGCAAGTGAGCAATCTCCCATTATTTACAGAAAAGCAAAGCAAACAGTATATGCGTATTTAAGGATGGAACTGATATTTAAGGCAAAATGTCCTCTAAGCGATAGCATATCCTAAAGTGATTATGACTCATGAAGACCTCTGTTTTCTTATTTTGAGTTACATATGCTGGGCTATTTTAAAAACTAAATTTAAAGTATAAAATTTTTTTCGTAGCTTCACAAAACTAAAATCTGCATTTCAATTTATGGGACTGCATTAAAGCCTAAAGAGTCAATTCTTTTCTATTTTCGGCTTTCAGTCCCTTAAACGTAATAAATACTTCATTTCCATTGCTGCTTACTGAGTTAGAGGTACCCAGCTATCTGTATTAATCTCGTAAAATCGAAATATTTCTTTAGTTCTTTATTTATTATTTATTTATTTATTTATTTATTTATTTATTTATTTATTTATTTATTTATTTATTTATTTATTTATTTATTTATTTATTTATTTATTTATTTATTTATTTATTTATTTATTTATTTATTCATTTATTCATTCATTCATTCATTCATTCATTCATTCATTCATTCATTCATTCATTCATTCATTCATTCATTCATTCATTCATTCATTCATTCATTCATTCATTCATTCATCCATTCATTCATCCATTCATTCATTCATTCATTCATTCATTCATTCATTCATTCATTCATTCATTCATTCATTCATTCATTCATTCATTCATTCATTCATTCATTCATTCATTCATTCATTCATTCATTCATTTATTTATTTATTTATTTATTTATTTATTTATTTATTTGTTTATTTATTTATTTATTTATTATTTAGTTATTTATTCAATTTTTCTTTCTTTCTTTCCTTCTTTCTTCCTTTCTTTCTTTGTGTCACTCTTTCTTTCGCTCTTTCTCTCTTTCTCTCTTTCTTTCTTTCCCTCTTGCTCTCTTTCCCTATTTCTCTCTTTCTCTCTTTCTTTCATTCTTTCCTTCTTTGGCTCTTTCCTTCTTCCCTTCTTTCCTTCTTTCTTTGTTTCTTTCTGTCATTTACGTCCTCCAACATTTAGTCATATCGGACGATGAATGAAATGAGAGAAATGATGCCCAAATGGGTCCGGGACCCCTGGAGCCAAGAGTTACCTGTCATTCGAATTTCAGGATAAGGGAAAAACCCGGAAAACGAAAACTTGTCCAGGTAACCCATCCCGACCAAGATTGGAACTCGGGACCTCGTGAGACAGACACGCTACCATGTAGGCTACCGAGATGAGTGAGTAATGAAATAGCTATATGATGCATTTAGTTTATGTTGTCTTCTAACATCCTGAAAATAATAATGCTGAATAATCACTTAAATAATAGCATAGTTGATAAAGAAAGGTGGCTTCTGGAAGCAAGAAAAGCAAACACTACAAACGAGATGGAAAATGGTGATAACTAGAAAGTTTGCCTTTGCGGGGGAAACGAAAGGGATTTTGATGCTTGGACGTAAAGTAGTTATTCCCATAAATGTTAGTAATCGCCACTAACCCTTTGCTCACAAACTCATTTGATTCACGCTTTTGTGCACGTAGAATGGTTAGGAAAAAAAACCATTCCTTGTAGAAATAGCAACCGAATGATTTTGGTGCTCAATTATCTATTTCTAAAGATTGCTATGTATAGAACTAATTTGTAGCAATAATTTAGTTCTTTAACAAAGGAAACCAGGAGATCAACTAATTATTGTTTTAAATTTTCCTGCTTTGTCCTATAGTTTCTTTCCTTAGTTTTGTTTTCTCTCTTTGGATAGCTCACCTCGAGCTTAGAAATAGAAATTGAACATAGCGAAAGCAAAGTACACCACTAAAGTATGTAAGACACGTGATTATAAATAAAGCACATATGAACTTGAACCCGATATTCATTTGGTCAATCAGCTATAATTGAGAGTGAGGTCAACGTTGTATCCTTTTTAATATTTATAGTACTGGCGAGTCAAATAAGATACAAAATACAGGTCTTTAATGCTGTTACATATGTAATATTTTTATTAAATCATATTCTTCCAAGAATAAATATAGTTAAATTTCTTTCTAAGGTCCAGTTGTCCATTTTTTGCAAATAATATGGTGTTTGAAGGGCGCGTTTAGGGTAACTCCAGGCGTCCGGGGTGGTTTGCATAAGATAGCTCTGAGCAGCAGTTTGCGTAGTGTACTGAAGGTTTATGACTCGAGAGTGGGTTTTCTGCGCAATTTCAACAAATAAAATTTTGTATACATATTTGTAATAATGTGAATCTCTCACAATTCTGTGATTAGTTCTTTATTAGTGTTATAATGTAACTGCCACCATGCCGATGCTCTTGTCTATTTACGTGTCCATTTACAGCAGCAATATCAATATCTACGAGATACAAAATGTTATGGTTTTAAATATAACATTTTAATATAACATCTAAAATGACTAGGTCGTCAGAGAATGCTTTATCACTACCATTTTGCGAAATGCAGTGTCTGCATACAAAGAATTATATCAGTGTATATATAGACATGTGTAACGAACGTAAATTTCCACTGAACCCGTAGCTGCTGAATCGCTGAGGATGTCTCTGTATAATGTATTTCTACCGCCCGAGTAGTCTCCAGCTTTGATGAGGTCCTGTCGGCTTTTTTTTTTTAATTATTTTATTTTAATTTTCGTCCTCCAACGTTAAGTCATATCAGACGATGAATGGAATTGAAGAAATTATGCTCAAATGAGTCCGGGGTCCATGGCGCTTAGAGTTACCCGACATTAATGTTATAGGATAAGGCAAACCCCGGAAAAATCCATATCCAGGTAAGTCACCCTGACCGAGATTCGAACTCGTGACCTCTTGAACGTGAGGCAGACATGCTACCACCACGCTACCAAGGCGGGCCGTCCTGTCGGCTGATAATACACCGCACAAGAAGTATAATTTCCCACAGAATATTACGTTTTTAGGGCTTGGAGATTGTTAACGTAACGGTGAAGCACGAGCAAATTATAGCATATTGTGCCTACATAGGGGACCGGAGAAACCATTTTTCTTCAAATCCGCTGCGAAATCGGATCGAAGTATGTGTTAAGTCAGTCAGTAGAAACGATAAAAACAAAACACTGATATCAAGATAAACTCGTGTTGTAAATACATTTTCTATAATTTTCAAAGAAGCACAAGCAGAGGCCCGCAGTAGTCCACTCAAAGTCATTGTTCAATATCTATCCGAGCCACCCGAAGCACATATTCAACAGCTAGAAATGTATATCACCTTCTCTCAAAGGCATTAAGATAGCTAAACATTTCCCATCTGTTCTTTGTAGTGTATATAAATGTATTCACTTTTAATTTTTACACTTATTTTGTCAGCCATATAAAACTCAGTAATCGATTGAGCAAAGGCACCTGAACTTTTTAAATATTAATGACATTTCTATTTGAACACCTGGGATTGTGTGTTTGTATAATTTTTCCTCGACTCGCACTCTCTTTTGAACTTACAAAGAGCCACTCTCTGGCCCACGTCCGCTGGTGGCTGACTAATAAGAGCAAGATCATGTGAATATTTTCAATACCTTTGTTATAAATACAAGTCACTATCCATTTCAATGAAGGAAGACAGTGACTGAAAAATCTACATTATTTTGAAGTGTTACACATATTCTAGTGCCATTCTACATGAACTCCATCTAGCTCAAAAAACATACGCCATCTTTCACTAGTGGAACGAAATGTAGACTGTAACATGTCAACCGTAATTCGACCTACTGCTTCCCTGATACGATTCCGTAACTCAGGCAGACCGTTCACTTTGTCAGTGTACACTTTAGATTTGATGTACCCCCATGCAAAAGAAAATTCTAAAGGAGTAAGGTCTGGTGAACGGGAAGGTCACAGCCGAGGTGAACCTCTACCTATCCATCTCCTTGGAAAGGTTCTCTTCAGGTAATCACGGATAATGTTTGCAAAATGTCGAGGCGAACCATCTTGCTGAAACACAACTGTATCAAGTATGCCATCTTCTTGAAGATGCGGTTCAAGGAGTAGTTCTAGCATGTTGAGGTAGATGTTACCTGTTGTTGACCTTTCGGCAAAGAAAAATAGGCCATACAGTTTTGCGTTTGTCATACACAACCAAACATTGACTTTCGGTGTATCACGTTCCCACTCCGATACCTCATCTGGTTCTTCATATGCCCATATTCGGCTGTTGTGTCTGTGCACTTTCCCACAAACATGGAAAGTGGCTTCATCGGAGAATAAAATGTTGTCCATTAAATTCGCATCCTCTACACAATCCGGAAGGGCATAACACATTGCCCGACGACAGGCGAAAACCTCGTCCTGAAGATGTGCAGAGCTTGAATGTGATACGGACGTTTTCGTAGAGTGAAACGTAGAATTTTCCACACTGTGTTGCGAGGGACGTTCAATTCCCTACTGAGGTGTCGATTTGATACCTTCGGACTCCTATCACTGGCAATTTAAACCCGCTGAACTGTTTCTGCCAAGACGTATGGTCGTCCAGGCGGTGTCTCAACACACACACTGCCAGTACGCTTAAATTTGTTCACAAGCAGACGAATGTGTGCCCCTGATGGAGCTGGTTTGTTGAATTTACGGGTAAATTTCGCTCTGGCGTCTTCATATGACAATCCGCGTACCAGTGCACAAACAATGGCAACCCGTTCTTCTGTGCTAAACATCTTGCACTAAGATACCAGAATCTCAAAAGAAAAGAAACAAAATATTGCGTTTTCATTGAAATGGATAGTGACTTTAGAGACATCCTGTATAATGCTCTCGAAAGCATTAAATTCTATTAGGGATGGCCCCGTAATTCTCAAAACAAATGGACATAACAGCAGATATCATGGTTATTTCTAAATTGAGCGATTGAGCTCGCATTAAATTAATTAAAGTCAGAGAATTACTAAAACAAAACGGTGTCAAACAAGTAAAAATTTCTTTTATTGCCATAATAGTATTCATAACATTAATAGTTATTGTTAGTACTTTCACTTAGTTGATGTGAAATAGGAATAAAGCATTATAAAAGCTAATCTGAAATGTCAAGTTGCTTAGAAGTATCTTTGTAATTATACAACGTAGAAAGAATAAAATAAAGAATGAAGAAAGAGGTGTATAAATAAGGGAATAAGATGGACAGATGGAAGGAATGAAAGAAAGAATTAAATGAAATACAAAAAGGAAAGAAAGGAGGAAGTGTTGGGAAAGGGAAAGAGTATGGGAGAAGCGCAGGAGGAAGGGAGGTATGAAAGAAGGAAGGCGGGAGAGAGGCGAAAATCATTAAATGTCTTTGCTTCACATATTTTGATAATAGTTGTCACAATATAAGTGAAAATAATTAAATAAATACGCACAAATTCCTTTTACGATCTATATCAGTGAAATAGGAAAAGCTAATTAGGTAGAGTAACTATTTTATAACCAAATATGTAAGTAAGCGCTGTTTGAGATACAATATAAATAAACCATGTTTCCTTTGACAAGATAATTACGCGTAGATTATTTATATCTATTTTGAAATATTTGCGAGCCTATGTTACATGGTGAGCTTACATTTATATAAACTGGTAGAAAAGAATCATTATTACCTTGAACGTCTTTGCTACCTTGTGCCAGGGTTTATGACATTGAAATGAGATTGATCGCTTTGTGAATAAATATTTGGTGTCGTCAACTTTTTGCGCAACTTAAACTGTAACATTTTTCATTATGTTTATTCATTGTACGGTTTTTTCTCTCAGAACATTCACTATGATTTCTTTTAAATTCAAGGATAAAAGATATGACTTTAATTAGACGTTTAGCTAAGTTTTGCATTCTTAAGTTGAAGTTATACCACTGAAGAAATGCTTTAATTGTACTGGAACTCTCCAACTAAATGGCGTTAAAGTGTTTTAATCCACCAGTGGCATAGAACGAGGTAGGCAACTCGAGAAGCTTTTTCGCTGTTCGCTTCACTTTGAAGTATCTGAAGATGCGACGGTCAGCTGGTCTCAACCGCGTCCGCCAAGTCGCAGGTGCGTTTTGAGGCCCACCCTCAAAAATGGGAGGCTTCGGCTTCTGCTGCTATCTCCCACGTTATTTGACAGTTTTGGTGATGTAGGATACCTCGGCTGCGTCAGAAACTCACGAAAGTGTAGGAGCAAGGACTTATCTGTGCCTGAGTGGCTAAAGGTGTTGGAGATCCAGGGTGGAATGGACAGGTCGGAAAGCTTGAAATATACGTCGAAGAAACAGTAACAGATTCCTTTTATTTCTGTTACTGCACGTACATGACCGCCAGATACAGTCGGAAGTCAGTCGCATAGTGTCTTCGGCTTGCTGGATTTCACAGGAATGAATAATACCTTCATCTGGCATTCCAAATTATTTCCCTCACTGCCGGGTTTCATTTGCTCGTGTTTCTCACACTCGGAATCTACGGGTCATTTTAAGCGCGATAATCTAAGCGCCAGCAGCGCAGATTTTCCGTGTTACTGTATGACGGCAAAATGAGGGTTGCTAAGCCAAGAGCCAGGAGCAGGTGCACGTCACCCGGGTCCTCCCGGGCGGAGGGTTACATGCCACGGAACCTATCCGTTGTGCGGATTTACCCGTGTGGTATAGAAGATAATGTATTTTGCGCGAGCTTGCGTGTCATTACGTGAGATGGCTCAGTTGGCCTCTACTGATGCTTCTGGTGCCGGGATGTTCCCCTTGGCGGGGGGACAGTGCCCGTTCCACCTCGCTTCGTGCGGTCGCTAGTGATCCGTCAAGCAGAGGGGGGAACCATTAGCTAGAGATCAGATGGGAATTAAGGTGTACGATTGCAGGTGTTAACCTTCCAGCCGCGGCCAAGTCGGGAGGTGATCTGGCCGTGATTATTATGGGGCCTGGAGGAGAGGCAAACTTTACCACCCAAGGGCATCCTTGGGTAGGCGATAGATCCTCCGTCTCCTGGGGAGACGGTGCTCGCATTGACCTAGTGAATTTAGCAGCTGGTTAGGTTGAGGTGTGATCTTGGCATACAACGTTTGCGTTCGTTCACGCACGACGCCTTCAACGTATGGTATGCCAGACTGGGTGTGCAGGAAATGAGATGGGAACCTGCGGTCGGTACCGTAGATCATCATTAAGGCTCTGTTCTGTACGGCTTGCAGCCTGCGAAGGGTGGTATGAGCAACCGAACCCCATACCTCGCATCCATACAGGATCAGAAGCGGAACGATCACACGGTACGCCCGCAGTTTGAGGCGGATGGGCATTGTGGATCAGAAGATGGGGTAGAGTTGTCTGAGCGCAACGTGGCCGAGGCCGGCCTTTGCCCTGACATGCGGAGTGAAGGTGAGGCCGCGGTCCAGTTTGGATTCCCAGGCATTTGAGGTTTCCCCAGATATTTATACATAGCTCAGCCGCCCCGTGGTGTCAGCTCATCTGAAACACCATTGGCCATGTTTTCGTGCTGGGCGGCGTTCTGCTTTCTGATAGGCTGCCAAAATTGACCTATTTGTTTTCCTGTTTATCAAACTTTCTCCAAAAACAGACGCTGTTCTTGGACCTTGAACTCTAGTTTATTCAAAAGCCTGCTCCCCTTAGGATCGGCGGACAATGGTTGCTAGTAAACAGTCATAAAAATCCCCCCTTAAGAAAACTTAAGCTGCCAAGCAAGCCGAGCACATTTTACTTGCGTACACATATATGAAAAATAGTATATGCAATTAAACCATATATAAAATAATATATAGACAGTATATACAAATTATATAATAATTATTTTCGGGCTGGACGAAAGTTTCCGCCTCAAAGAAGAAAGATCCGTTTATTGTGAATATGAAATTTGAGTGGCATTGTTGATGCAGCCGTAGATACCGTATCTAGTAGTTTTTTGAGCGATTATCCTCTGTATATGTTCATACTGTATAAAAATTTAGGCAAAAATTTAATTACTTTACTTAAAATTTATATTCTTCCTAACCAAGGGGATAGTTAAGCATTCATGTGAACAATGTATCAAGGAGTTTAGCTATAACGTATTAAAACTTCGGAAACAGTAATTGCGAAGAGTGGAGCAACTTCTTAGAAAAAGTAAAAAAAAAAAAAAAAAAAAAAAAAAAAAAAAAAAAAAAATGGTAGGATTATTGATATCTATTAAGTTATTGTATATATGATATGAAGTTTGGTTTACGTATTATGCATTATAATTCGTTGCTATCTTATTTTTTTCAAATCAATCAAGTTGAAATAATGAAGTTTTGAATTTTATCCTTAAGAAATGAATTAATAAGGGCCTTCGCATTAGTTATTTATTAATTTGCTTTATATGTTGTTATATGTATGACAGTTAAAACTACGTTATAAAGAAAAACAGAGCCATGAAATCACAAATAAAAAGGAGTTGTCATTATATACAAAGTAAAGCGAATTAAATACGCATGTAATAAATGTATATTGCCTAAAACAATACAACATGATATTTTATAGCTTAACACACTAACTCCAGTAACACAACAAAACTAAAGAATAGAAACTATAGCATTCCAATATAAACTGCCAAACAAAATGAATAATGAATCAAATGTTGAAATACGAAGGCTGATCAATAGATAATTATCACTTTTTTTTGCCAACGTACCTGTACTCATCCACATAATTTTGATCGCCCTTCTCAAAAGAGTCTCCCCTGAATACGATGCACATTTCCCAGCATTTCTGCCAGTCTTCAAAGACATGCTGCTTACCATTATTTGAGAGATCCTTCAAAATAATCACCTCCACAGTCTTCACCACGGTTTCAGATGATGAATAATGCCTCCAATGAAGGGGTTTCTCTAAGTTATGGAATGAAAAAATGTCACATGGTGATAGATCTGGATTATAGGGAGGGCGAGGGATGCACTTCACGTTGATGTTTGCAAGATATTCAGCAACAACATTGGCAATATGCAGCAGCGCATTATCGTGGTGCAGCATCCAGCCTGCTAGATGAAAATGTGGGCTTTTGCGCCTGATATGAACTTGCAATGTTTTCAGGACATCCCTGTAGTATTGTTCAGTTAGTGATGTGTGTTGAGGTTAAAAATGCTGATAAATCATTCCATGAATATCAAAGAATGAAAAGACCATATCTTTCCCAGCAGGTGCAAACATTTTTGCTTTTTATTGAGGGGGAGGGTTGTGGGTTGCTCGTTGGGAGCTTTGCTGTTTGCTCTCAGGATCAAAATGATGCAGCCAAGTTTCATCAGCAGTGATTACGTTTGAAACAAACTCCGGATCTACCTCTAACATCAACTTTAACTGCATGTAGGCCTGCATGCGAATGTCCTTTTGTTCGGGAATCAACAGTCTTGGAACCCACTGCGCACGAACACGTCTCATTTATGTCACCAACGTATGGGTGGTACCCAATGAAATGTTCAGTATTTCACAAAGTGATCTTAAGGTAATTCGTCGGTCCCCTCTCACAATGGCAGCAGTATTGATGTTTTCTTCCGTAGGAGCAGTAACTTGAGCACCGGGTCCACCTTTCTTTGACATTGCCTCTCCTCTTTAAACATGTTAAATCACCTTTGTGCTGTGCTGTAGGGAAGAACAAACTCTCCATAGGGCTCCTGTAACAATGTATAGGCCTCATCTAAAGATTTGTTGAGACGAAAGCAGAATTTCAAAGCCGCATTTTGTCCTCGCGTGTTACCCCCATTGCTGCAGTAGGCGATACTGAACATTTCTGAACTTGCCTGGTTCTCACAGGAGGGAACCCGAAGTAACAATAATGAACCTACTACGGCATGTTTGTTTCACATTAAGCTATCAGAATATAATAAGATTGAATTTTAGTGCGAGAAATAATAACTGTAATAGATTATGACCATTCTTTATTGAACAGCCCTTGTACAAACGTGCAAAGAAAGTAAACATTATGTAGAAATGGAAGATTATAACAGTTATTTCTGAACGTCAAAGTGGAAGGCCTATACCAGGGAAAAAGAGCAGTGAATAAATGCTTCATGCTCCCTTGAAAAATCGGCGTTGTTAAGCCTTTCGTGCAGTAAATTGCAGGCTATTCAGAGACTCACATTTAAATTCAGTAGTTTCTCTGATACTTGATTCATTATTCTCGTAAATAAATGCACCGTTATTGTTCTCTCATTGTATTTCAAATATATCACTCGAAGTGGCGCATTTATTTAAATAGTAGAGGTACAATAAATACTTCAATTTATTGAATAATTTATTTTATTCATAGATATTCAAAATAATTTGCTTCAGTCTAAACCCTGCACTTTGTATACCTTTACCATGCGTAACTTTTATATGTGGTTTATCACTGTATTGCAGACTTCAAGGCAATATTTTACTATAACTTTATTACTATAAATAAGACGGCATTTCAATAAAGAATAAGGTCATAATTTTTCGCACTAAAATTCAACCTTATTATATTCTGTTAGCTTAATGTGAAACAAACACGCCGTAGTAGTTTCATTGTTGGTACTCCTGGTTCCCGCTGTGAGAACCAGGCAAGTTCAGACATGTTCAGTATCTGCAATGGAGGTAGCATACAGTTAAAGTTGATGTTAGAGGAAGAGCCGGAGCCTCTTTCAAACGTCATCACTGCTGATGAACCTTGGCTACATGATTTCGATCCTGACAGCAAACAGCAAAGCTCAGTGTGGAAATGTCCTTCAACACCAATCCCCAAAAAAGCAAATGTGGTTGCTTCTACTGGGAAAGTTGTGGTCATATATCTCATTCTTTAATAGTCATGGAATGGTTTATCAGCATGTTGCACCTGCACACACATCAGTAACTGGACAATACTACAGGAATGTCCTGAACACATTGAAAGTCCACATCAGGCGCAAAACGCCACAATTTCAGCTAAGCAGGCTAGATGCCGCAACACGATAATGCGCGGCCGCGTATTGCCAATGTTATTGCTGAATGTCTTGCAAAACTCAACGTGAAGTACATTCGTCATCCTCCCTATAGTCCAGATTTAGCCCCATGCGACTTTTTTCTATTCCCTAAGTTGAAGAAGCGTCTTCGTGTGCGGCATTATCCATCATCAGTAGCAATGGTGAAGGCTGCGTAGGCGATTTTGAAGTATCTCTCAAAAATTGTTGCCAGCATATTGTGACTTTGTGGGTTCGTGAAATGATAAAACGAGGTTAAAAACACAAAAACTACACTTTATTCTCCTCGAAATACACTGTTCACCATTACATTATGCTAGCTAACCTCAAACTGTTTATTTTCTATAAAAACTACACTCAACTGTCTCTCACTTCCGGTAACGATCGGCCATCATTTTTCATCGGCTTCGCGAGTCTACCACCAGAGTGACACTACTCCCTCCTCAAGGCTGGTCGACCCGAACAGCGCCTTCGTAGCGGGCCAGGCGATCCAGCTGTACCACCAACAACCTCCCTCGGGGAACCTTCTGGATGCGGTAGACCACGTCGTTAATCCTCTTCACCACACGGTACGGTCCTTGCCATGGCTGCTGAAGCTTCGGGCAGCGTCCCTTGGTCCGGGTCGGGCGGTACAACCAGACCAGGTCACCTTGCTGGAACTCTTGGCTGTTGGCTTGCCTGTCGTATCGGGTTTTCATGCGGTCGCTCGCCTTCTGCATGTTCTGGCAAGCGATCTCGTGCATGTCGTGGAGGTGGTCCACCAAGTTCTCGACACCCCTCAAGAGTGGCCCCAAGTCTGCGTCTGCCAGCTGCTCCCTCCTCAGGCCTGCGCTATCCCAGCCATCCGCAGGCACTGCCGTGACTACTCGAACTGCTGCGGCATGCTCCTTCCGCTCCAATCTTGTGCATTGGCCGCACTCTTCTGGACAGGGTCTTCGGGATATAGCGTCCGCGTTACCGTGACTCTTCCCTCTGCGATGTTCCAAGGTGAAGTCGTACTCCTGCTGCCTCTGGATCAAACCTGCTGTCCGGCCTTCCGGTCGCGCCGTCACCATCACCTCGCTCCTCGCGGGAACAACCACGTCTTCGTTCAAGATGACCCTGCAAATTCCAAGGCGCTCTTCTGGTTGACGGAGTATAACCTCTTCTCCGTCGAGCCTCAGGACCTTCCTGCCGACGTCGGATGCCCTCGTGGCTCCTGAGGGCATCCAGTCCCAGAATCACCTCCTCAGCCACCTTCTCGACGAACACCCACAGACGCACGGCACTCCGTCCCAAGTTCAGTTCCAGCAGGGCCTCCTTCTCCACAGGCATGGTGTCGCTCGATGCCGTCACAAGCTCGTATGGTCGGCTCGGCTTCCTCGTCGGCAAACCCTTCGCCACGTCAGGTCTGATGATGGTCACGGCCGCCCCGCCCGGTTTCCACCAGCACGCGGCACGGCTTTCCTCTTACCCAGCCGTCCGCGATGAGGTTGTCATCCATCCGCCGGCTGACGGCACGGATTGTCACTCGAGGGGATGGTGGTAATGGCGCCGACGTGCCCCTCTCCACTCCGGCCCTTACTCGTTCTTCCCGCTGCACTTCCTGGTGTGGGCAGTCTCTCTGCAGGTGCCCGGGCTGTCCACACCCCCAACACAGGCCACTAGGTGTTCGCCGGCGTCCCTCAGCTGGTCTTCTGTCTCCAGCGTAGCGGACACCTCTCGTTCTCGACGTCGGAATAGATGCTACCTTGGCCGCCTCTATCCTTAATGCCGCTGTCAGCGCCTCGTGGATGGTTTTATAATCGCCGAGCATTAGGCGCAGACGAATCTCCGTGTCCTGTACCCCGTCGACAAAGTTGTAGGCGGCTTCCCGGGATACGAACTCCAGTGGCAGGTCAACCAAGGCCTTGCTAGCTAGCTGCTCAATCACTATGGCTAACTCCTGCAGCGTCTCCCCCGGCTGCTGCGACCTTGCTTTTAGCTGGCTGCGGTATGCTGCGGCTAAGCGGTGGTTCCCGAAGCGATTCTCCAGGGCCTTCCAGATGTCCTTGGGCGCCGCCGTCGTCTGCACCGCGTTTAGGATTTCCGCGGCCCGTCCCTGGAGGCTGGCTATTAACTGTGTGGCCTCCTCTTCCGGTGACCATCTGTTGTGCTTGGCCACTGTGTCGAACTGGCGGCGGAAGACCTCGAATGTTGACGCACCATCATATTTCGGAGGTTTGACGCGCGCCGATGTTGTGTCGCGTCCCGGTGCGTCAGCCGTCAAATCCTTCAGTTTCCTGCCGACGACGTCCTCCACCATGGCATTCAGGGACTTGGCGTTATTGTCGGCCTTTTCCTCTAGGTCATTGAAGCGGTTCGCCAGGTTTTCGCCGCGCTCGTCCACTTGGCCCATCCGCTTGCCCAGCTCCGTCACGTCATCCCTCACGCCGGCCAACTGTTCCTTAAATTTGGCGGCGAGGACCTCGTTCGCCTCCTTCATTTCCGTGGCCAGACTGTCGTTCGCTGCCTTCATTTCTGTGGTCAATTCGGTCTTTATTTCTTTCAACTCTGCGGCCAGGTTGTTATTTGCCGCTTCTGTTTTAGTTGTTAAGTCGTTCATCTTCGCGGCCAAGTTGTTATTTGCCACTTCCGACTTCGCTGTTAATTCGTTCATCTTCTGCAAAAGCATTTCCAATGCCGATTCCATGGCCATAATGTTCGGTAATGTAGTTATCCCGCTTCCTGACACCAGTTGTGACTTTGTGGGTTCGTGAAATGATAAAACGAGGTTAAAAAACACAAAAACTACACTTTATTCTCCTGGAAATACACTGTTCACCATTTCATTATGCTAGCTAACCTCAAACTGTTTATTTTCTCTAAAAACTACGCTCAACTGTCTCTCACTTCCGGTAACGATCGGCCATCATTTTTCATCGGCTTCGCGAGTCTACCACCAGGGTGACAATATCTTTGAGGACTGTCAGAAACGCTGGGACAAACTCATCGCATTATGGCGAAACTATTTTGAGAAGGACCATCAAAATTATAGGGATGAGTAAAGGTACGTTGTTAAAAGGTTATAACTTATCTTTGAGTCTCACTAGCAATGTGTGATTGTTTGCTCCATATCTAATTCTTTTTTCCTATGGAACTAAAGCCAGTATAAGAAATTCATATGATAGATCTTTTCTTCATAACCATATGAATATTTTTAGAAATAGAAAAATAGAAAAAATTAAAATTTTGTAAATTTTCATCAGGTGGAGTGGTTTGAATTTTGCCCAAATTTTGAACTTCACAAATTAATTACTCAAAAACTATTGAAGATATGGAAACCAAAATTTTAACACTGTGTCTACTATACATCAGAACTAAGTGGTAAAAATGTCAGCAAGATTGGTTGAAAATTGCTGGATTTGGGGTTTTCGGTGTTGCATCCCTTTAAAATGTTCATTTTCCCATGTAATTCTTCAGAAAAAAGTAAAATTATATACTGGTAAACTTTATAAATAATATTATATAATCTGGTATGCATTCAAATTTGTTTACTATTTTAAAAAGGGCAAATAAAACTGCACCCGTCAAAATGACGGGTCGGTCCTTCTCGGTAGGCCATATTCGCGGTCCATCTAGTGTTAATACTTCAGATTAATTAATTCAATAACAAAAATTTCTACACTAGTTTTGGATCCAGTATTTTACTCTTTATTTTATACGTACTTAATTAATACAATATATGTGTTCTGGTGCATCTGTGTACGTATCGAATTTACCATGTATTACCTAGCAGCGTTTTCCAATAAGGCACAGAGCTCGTATACGAATGCAACAGAAGAGCTAACATTACACCACCACATTTTGTCATAAGCAGCAACAGTTGCATGTCTACCACAACGGACCCTGAGAATGCATTTGGGTCAGCATTTGCTGCGCCGTTGTACGTTTTGTTTTTGGAACAAAAAGTCCAGCATACACAGGCTCCGAGACCACTCGTGCGACAGTATCGGAAACGGTTGGCAATATTTCTCTACAATATGCACAGGTGCCCTCTCTGGAGCAAATAATAAAAGTTTATATTGCTGCACTTAATGCTAATTTTGTCCCTTAAGAAAGAAAAAGCTAGCAGGAAAGGTGAGTACATCAGATAGTTGTAACTTGATTTACAGCCAAAGCTATAGAGTGAGTTTGTACGAAGAGCCAAATACCTACCATTCTTTTCTAAGAGTTTTATAGCACACTAAAAACACTTTATTGCGTCTAGCTTCATCAGATGAAGCCCCGTTTTGCAGTTTACACTTCGGTAACAAACCCAACTGTTACTCCAAGGACTTAATTTGTTTAGCTTTGCAAAAGAATAGCCCGTTCCTAACTTTGATGTCAATATTTGATTACTATTAGTAGGGTTAAGTCTAAAGGCAGTGATACATCAACTAATTAATGAAATATCAAAAGGGCGGGAGGGTTCCACCCTTCCATTTCTGATATACAAAATAGATTGCCCTTTCCCCTAAGTTCTTGAATGTGTTTCACGCTGGTGCTTCAAAATTAATTAGTTATGATTGGACATTCTACGATATTAAAAGGCAGTTATTCAATTACATTATGTCCTTGATACTTCCTCAATTCAAAACTTTTTACAGAGCTGCAGTAGAATATATCAGTTTTTGATGAAGAGCCGCAGGCAAGGAAGGACAAAGTATTCACAGTGATTGTCATAGAATTTATTGAAAACCATTGTACAATTTCAAACGGAAAATAAGTTTTATCTTTTATGTCCGTTGTACACTTAAGCAACTCCAAGGTATCTGACTGAGGGAAACGTTGTGCAGTAAAACACTATATTACTTCAGATGGTAAGTAAAAATACTTGAATGTTCTCATTAAAATAATGTGAGTTCCTTGTTAAAGTACCTTAGAAATTGGTGGCAATGTTTAATGTGTATCAGTCACATGTAGTACTCTTATCTATACTTGCTTTGATGTTTCCACTCCGGTAATAACTGTGTTTACCAAATTCGTTGGGTTAATCTGAAAAAAAAATCTAGAAATGATATCTCAAAGAACTACTTCATGAAAAATCATTATCTGAATTTATCAAAAATGGGTTTTTAACGACTGAGTGTTTTTGAGTTCTACGTTTTGTATCTTTTACGTATGTGAAGAAGTTGGGTTCCAAAGCATTTATAAGTCGTTGACGACTATGAAATTCGAAATATTCCCTTATTTAACGAAGATCCTCTTTTCGGTTTAATTTTTTAAAGCCTTTTAGAAAACTTTTCGAATTGATCTTTTTCACTGAGCTAAATGTACATTTCCTGAGAAGTGTAAGAACTTTAAATTAATTGGTTTTAAAAATGTTTATTCAATTGAAATTTTGTATTTTATAAAAAATACATGCTTATACATTTTGGATGAGGTTGTTACACTATTTTTTTTTTTTTTTTTAATTTACGTCCTCCAACGTTAAGTCATATCGGACGATGAATGGAATGGATGAAATGATTCTCAAATGAGTTTAGGATCCATTGAGCTTAGAGTTACCCGACATTGGTCTTTCAGGATAAGGGAAAACCCAAGAAAAACCTTCTGCAGGTAATTCACCCTCACCGAGATTCGAACGCGGGACCTCTTTAACGTGAGGCAGACATTCTACAACCACGCTAGAGGCGGGCCCCGAACATTATTGTGAGTAACTCCTATGACCTACAAGTTGCATCGCAAGAAGCATTTTAATATATACAATAAGGAAACTGTACGTATACCTTTTGTATAAATTGTGAGAAATATTGGAAGAACCCGCAAACGGGGGTAGGGTGGGATTTGCACACCAGATTTAGAGCAATAAATTCTAATATTTATCACCTTTTCCCAATTTTTCACTGATTTGTCTCGTAATGCAAGGAAAACAAGCATTTTGTTTTACAATTTCAGTAAATTATAGCTCAACCTTGAGAAAGTAAAAGTTTTCTTATTATACGGTGTAGGCTTTTGCATGAAATCATTTTCTTCTAGATTTTTCTGGTCGGGCACTGCTTTTCCGGAAAAGTTGTAGAAGAGTGGCCATTTATGTGTTAATTTCCGGTTCTGTACAAGTGGTTATACTTCGGAATTTTCATTTGCCTTATTTCTCTCTTAATACGTTCTTGATAGCAAGTAAATTTTAAAATTCAACTGCTTGTTTGTATACTTGTAATACTGCCATGAATGGCTAGAATTTTTGTTGTGTTCAACTTATTTTATTTTTAAAGGTTTGTTTATGATTTTACAGATTGCTAGTAATTGTTGCATTCTTTTGCTTATACTGTGGTACTGATTGTAGGCTAATCACAAATAGGATAATAGACATTTTACACCTACATCAATGCAATTGTAACCTATTTATTGTATATATTTGTTGGAATACTCTCCGAGATTTTTGAGGAGCTGAAACTTCATCTGTTTGATCCAGGGACAGAAATGGTTTGATTCTCTGTAGGGTTTTCCAGTAAGGCATCGCCTAGCACTTAAACTGTCCTCCGCTTATTTTTGAATGGAAGTGGTACGTCACTTCCAAGCTTGCGCAGTAACAATGAGCGTCGAAACCACTACTGGGTCGAGACCAACCCAATTGGAATGCACCGATCATTATAGCTTTGTTTCATTCATTTTTAAATATTTTATTTCTTGCACATTTTATTATCTGATATATACGTATGAAAACATAAGTCTATAATATCTGTAAATAGTGAACATGTCTGGTTCATCCTTAACCAACCTTACAACAGTAAATGTTCTGAAAGTGCCTGGCAGTACCATTTTATCAAAATTAAGCGTATGTCTGCATTTTCCTGAGTTATTCTAATGACCAACGGTTAAACGCATAAATGCAAAAGACTTGTAAGTTTGGTACACCAGGAAACCAAAATATGCTATTTAGCTTAATTTCCTGCTTTCAGCACTTTGATGACATTGCTTGGATTTATTTTTTCGTCAGCGTCTTCCCTTAATTAATGAACTGAAATGAAAGAGTCACCATAATATTTCGTCAAAATAGAATTTCCATCAAATGTGTTAAAATGCTACACCAAAGGCAATTTTAATAGCTGGAACGTCATATTGAGTTCAAAATTTGCACTTTTTGGAGTTAGCTTGATAAATTGAATAAATAAAATCTTCCTTTTCTCTTTCATGGTTTTGGCGTTATTAGTTTTTTCCGGCTCTAAAATCTTTTTGTGTACATCTTTTCTTCAGACGTCCTAAGGCTTTGTATCTTTGGCGTGTGTAAGCATATGCCGAACGGAGTATCCTCTGTGCTGGAATTCTTCCCAACTGTTGATTCCAATTCTTTCCACATTTTCTTAGGATTTTGTTTAGTTCTTCTATTTTTAACTTTTGTTTTATTTCATTGTTTTTATTCAGACTTCTAAGTAAAAAGACAAAACTGAAAGATGACAAAAGTTAAACAAATAGATGAATTAAATAACTTTGAACTATAATGTTGCTCAATACGTGCAATTAAGTGAGCAGAGTTAAATAAGAAACAGTATATGAAGTACCAGAATTAGTTCTTTTTGTAAGAAACCTGAGCAACGACTGATGTTAAATTTGCATGAATATCTCAAACATTCGATGTTATTAAACCAAATTTGTAGTTAATCACATAAAAAGGAAACGGCCCCTCTCAAATTAACAGTTTAATGTGTAACTAAATAATAAATAAAACCGGTTCTCTCTCTGTGGACATTCTCATTAGGACGACACCAGAAATATGGTCCTCCGCTTTACAAAGGGCAAAAGTGGACTATTTGTGGCCAAGTTCTTCCGAAACCCGTAGTTTCCCAATCTAATATCTATGACACTAAACATCTGACAACCTCGACTAGCATTACTGTCTAGAGCAGACACTGTATCATTTTAACGGGAACCATTACGCGCCGAGTTCAACCCAATCAGAACTATTCGTAGAAAGGGCACTGGAGGAACTGGAACCCCTACTATAAGGGACGGTATGTGATCAGCATGCAGGCTCCCCCATATGCTTAGAAGTAGTGTATTAACTGCGTTCCTAATTGACTTATTTGCTACAAGCACCTCAGGGCACTCAGTGTATGTTGATCCAGATCTATTAGCATGAGAGAAATACCACACAGGAACTAAAAGGCACTTCCTCGTTGCTGGGAAAGTAGTTATTGGAAACAAATCAGGCTTACAACTCTGTAACATTAAAATAACCTTTAAAATGCGTAATAAAAATATAGTAGACGTAAATACGCCAATAATTAAAACACAAATAAATCATCTAGCGCTAACATTTTCCGGAAAGAATACTATTTTACATAACTCTACTAGGTAAAAGCACTTATTGAAGAAGTGCGGCATCCATTATAGAAATTTCACACAGTTAAACAAATGTGATTATCCTGGGAATCCACAGTTAATTCCTTTACGGTAGGCATTTCGCTGTCATATATTGTCATCACCATGAGAGAAAAAAAGAAGAATAAGCACTTCGAATTTGGGAGAACTATACTCGTAAACAATTCAAAATTCAGAACAATTAACAAGGAATATATCGGGAAAAGGTTTATTTGACAAAAATTTGGTAATTCATGTTCTTTCACACTAGCCAGGTGTTGGAAGAAATACGGAAAGGTAGAGTCAGATTTAAAAGATCAATGCTATAACCGGGATTTGAACCCCGGATACCCGTTTTTGTCCGGTTGCTGTTAACTATTGAGTTACCATGGCCAAAGTACCAGCATGACGTTAAGGTATTTTTCTCATGCGTTCATGAGAACCCTTAATGGTT
Source organism: Mantis religiosa (assembly GCA_030765055.1). Lineage (NCBI taxonomy): Eukaryota > Metazoa > Arthropoda > Insecta > Mantodea > Mantidae > Mantis > Mantis religiosa. The sequence continues at coordinate 201,814,488 of CM060947.1, read as the reverse complement.
TACCGGGAAAAGTACGAGACAGTTGGGAAATTTAATGTTATCTTGGCGCTTCGGCCATGGTAGCTCAGTGGTTAAGAGCAGTATTGAATTTTTTGGTCTGACACTACCTTTTCTTGCCGAAAATTGTTCGCTTTCGTTAGATGCAAGTTTTCTATTTAGTTGTATTTGTTCTACCGCCTGTGGTTCAGCGCTTATTTAAAGCTATTTGAATACAAAGTCGGCTTTAAAGGCTAATTCCAATAAATTCAAAATATGTATGCCCTTAAAACATATACTGTAGGTAGGATTAGGATTAGGATCTCACTACGGAGGGGATTCGGTACGTAGGCCACCATGCTGGCCCATTGTATCTATGCCCTCAGGTGCGGCATTCCCGGGAGGAAGGATAAGGCGAAATGAGAGAGAGGGCGTCAAACTCAAGGAGTCACGGCAGGGCAGCGGACAGGGTCCCTACAGTTTAGCTGCGGCACCCCGGGAGGAAGGATAAGGCAAAATGAGAGAGAGGGCCTCAAACTCGAGGAGTCACGACAGGGCAGAGGACAGGGTCCCTACAGTTTAGTTAGAGACTTCCTCCGACAGGCCAGGACAATGAAGATGCTCCCACACTGCAGGATGGCAAGGAGCCCAACAGCCGAGCGCCAAAGGTCTCTGGCTGGCGGTCCCGAAATAGTCCCACCAGAGGCGTGGAGACCGCCAACCAATATACTGGAGGAAGAAGTACTTTTCCTCAGAGCGTATAATCCTGCCATGCACCGCCGAGACACCCGCCGACACTTCTACCCTGAAAGAGACCACCAATTGAGAGATGATGTTAAATGATAATGGAGATGAAATGAAGGAACAGGAAATTCGGTGGATGTAATTAACCCACCCAGCATTCTACTAGCAACCTGGGAACACTTCAGAAAATTTTATGGATTAGGTAGCTTGGCCACGGGAATCGAATCTGTGCCTCCCGAAACCACCTGATCCATCCTGATCGTTTCTACTCGGCAGATTCTAATTATCAAGTTTTTGTTTAGAACACAGTAGTTACCTTATTTTTATGGCGCATTAATGTGGAGTGTAGAAAGTACATTCTTGATTCTTCTAGGTTTTCTAAGTGCCAAAACCAGTAATTTTGCCATCTAGTCTTACAAAGCATGATGGCTGCAATATCGTATAGGATATGTGTAGTACGTAACTGCATAACATAAAACATGTCGGTGTACTACAATGAATCTTCAATTTAATTTGTCCGATTTCATAAAAACCAGTGGTTTGGAAAAAAAATAGAATCGAAATGAACTAAAATTTTGATCAACTAGCTTGAATAGATTCTGAGAAAAAGTGAGCAAATATTTTCTAATTCGCATATAGGTCGGCCGGCTATCTGTAATCTCTACCATGTAGCCCTCATGAAGGTAATTTGTTTCTACCAGAGTTTGACCCAGAGTCCTTAACGTTAGGCCCTCCCACACTTTAGCAAAATTTGTCTTTAATGTAGCAAGCATTTCATCAGAAGGGGATGTTAGCATTTTTATTTCTTTATTTTTATTTAATGTCGCTTTAAGAATTACCTCCATCGCGAGCTCAGCAAGTTTTGCAATAAAATACCTTGAATAACTGGATTAAATTAACATAATTTAACACACTGTTGGAGAAAGTTGCATCACCAAGGGTGTTTAAGATGGTTTTTGGCATGCTTTGTTTCAGTCGTTAATTCCAATTTATTCACAATTGAATTTCGATTTGCTTTCTTTTCTCAGCTCCTCATTAATTTTAATTAGTAATTTTAAATCCTTCCATGGCTTTAGGGTTTCCTAAGTGAGTTGTTGGCAGACAGATTCTGTATTCCTTAATGTGTTTTATTGATGCTATTTAATATAAGATGATGACAAACCGTGCGGGATGGTTCTGCGTTGAAGTGTGAGGCCAGCATTCCGGAGGTACCAGTTTCGATTCCCGTGGTTTTCCCTTGTCAGTGAATATCTTGGGATGCTTTCTCATCTGCCACGATTTCCCTTCCACAATTTTCCTTTTATGCAGTTTCTTTTTTCATCTTTCAGGTAAACCTCTGAGTTTCTAGTGTATGATCGTGCTGGACAGGTGGTACGTATACTTGCCTCAAGGAAAGAACATTAGCACACTGTTTAGTCATTTGGAGTCATCTATACATTTTCTAAGTACAGTGGGGCCTAGAACTGATAGCAACCTCCTCATACCCTTGGGGTCTGTGTGCCTGCAGCTGTTTTCTGAGACGGGTTCACTCATTCCTTCCGCCTGGAGGTGTCAACCACACAATAGATTCATGTAAGTCGCACTTTGCGTGGTGTTCCGCTTTGATATATAGCCTTATCTACTCTAATGCGTTACGGCAATGCATGTATTAATTTAGTTTATTTGTTTTCTAACAGTTCCTGTGTAATTGTGCATTTATTTCGTGGTGAAGAACTGCCACTTAATTAGCCCTTATCAGTATTTGCCAATTCACTTGAGCCATATGAAGGTTGAAGAACTTTATCGATCTTGATCTTATTGGCGTAGTGGGCTAGAGCGTTTGGCTTTGTTTACTTGCTAGGGAATGCGCAAGGGATCGATCCTACTCTTGGGGGATGCGGATTTTAGATCCTGGTTATATGACCGGTGCCCACTCAACATCGTGAAGAAATTCAGGACATATGCTAGGTAACGAACCCTGGTCTAGAAAGTCAACTTTCCAGCTGGAAACGCAGTGATGTTGACCACATTTTCTACTCATATTGGCTGAATGATCGCCAAGCTCCCCCTCTGTACCTGAGCGTGAAACCGGCCGCTGGTTTGGTAGGCTGCGGCCTGCTATTAAGAAAAACGCATGGGTTATGTTACAAGCAATATTATGGGGGTATTTATTATGTCATGATTAATTTGATTTAAGACATAATAGCTGCCACTTTTATACATAGTATACCACAAGAAAGAAAGTCTCCGGGGAATTAGACGCAGGGGGCTTGGGAAAGGCTTCTCCACCCTCCCCAGGTAGTTTGTGACACCCCATGTCAGTTCAGTTACAGACCATTCAAAAATGTTCTGACGGCTTCTACTTTTGTGAATGAATCTTCTTGGTTTTAATGTACAGAGTGAACAGAGCGCATGTTTTTTTTTTTTTTTTTTTTAACTTTTCTGCTCTTTATGTAGCATGCATTCTCTGTCACACACATTCGCTCTCCTTGTCCCACTGTGTAGGGGACACAATCCTTTCAAGGACTTACTCTGCGTTGGTGGACAGTATTTCTCTTTCAATTGGATAAAACTGTTCCTTAAGGGTGAATTTATTCCACAGCACAGGTGCTCCACGGAATTTTGTTTGGCACCTATTTCCCTCCCATGTGATTCGGATACGCCGGTTCAAGTCTCGCATTGCTCTCTCAAACGCTTTTGTACCTTCCGATGAATCTGTGCCTTCTAAGCTCAAAATTAAAACTTGTTCAGGGATTCTTATCATAAAAGATGTCTACATACTTTTTCATAATTTTTGTATTAATCTATATATCTCTTTTATTATTTCTTCGTTATGAATGCATTGTTTTCTTCCAAATCTTTTTCCTGCACCTAAGATTTCATTTCTATTTTTTGCTTTGTGACTCATCTTTTGCTTTTAGGCTTCATGGTGAAACACTACTAAATAAACTCTGTTTTCTGTCTCCCTTCTACTTTTATTGTTAAATCTTCATTTATTTTCCTGCCAGTTGCATATAACGTACTTTTTATATTGCTTTTCATATTTATCCACATCCCTTTATATCAGTTAACGGACTAGATATGCACATCTTCACATCTCTACTGCTTAGCTGGAAAGTTGTAGAGAATCTGATAGATGGAGCTAGTGCCGCCAATTTCATCGATACTGATAGAATATTTTTCTGTCGGTGCCAGGAGAGGAAAGAAAGATAAAAAATATATTCAGATTCTCATAGAGAACATTACGAGTTCTGTATTACTTTTTCCTTCCATCATTCCCCCTCAATTATCGACTTTCGATAGCGAATACGAGGAAGGATATGAGTTTCATTATGCTCCACATCAGTTCATTCACCATTCCCTCACTACCATCACTAGGGCTCGGATTTTTAGAATATTCCTTCATTTTAGGTTTCGTATTTGTTCAAAATAGGTATTTTTAGGTTTTCCTTTATTAAAATATGTGTTTTTTGTTTTAAATTATTAAAATTTGTTTCTTAATGGCCTTTCCTATCAGCACATGTACTTATAATTTTCCTTTTCTACTTATTTGTAAAATTTATTTATGAACTTACTTCACAAATATATTCATATTGTCAAAGATATTTATCACAGAACGCACAAAATAGAGTTTTCTGTTTGCTATGTAGGTTATTTTTTGGCATTACAGTAAACAGTTACATACATACCCAAATGTTCTTAGATAAACGATTTGTTATTGTCACCCAACATGTTGTGAATCTTTATTGCAGTATTGCAATAAAGTATTCCGCCTGTAATTGCTCTTTATTGCAGTAAAAGGACGCTTTATGCAACCCTGGCAGCAGCAAAATGACGCAACATACACCTACAATAGTCTTCAAGGTCGTCTCGTTCTCCCGCCACACATAAAAATAAAAGAATCCGCCGCGACACAGTTCAAACGTACAATTACAACACAGCTACAAAAATCAACTCAAGTAACAACTGACTCACACTTTGCAGGTTTTTCGTACAGCGCAGCCATTGTTCTAAAATGCAGTAGATCTCTCGATAATAATCGCGACGCAGCGAGAGAAAGACGGAACTATCCAGACTGTCTCTTTCTCTCTCTGTTTCTTTCTCTCTCTCTCTCTCTCTCGGCAGGCGTCCAATTCTGCGCGCCAATACCTGCCTCTTTCTTTCCTGCCCACGCGTACAGTTCTGACGTTGCGGCCACTCCAACCAACCATGCGATTGACGACAATATTCTTGTATGACGAAAAGGTCCTTTCGGCAGAACATGTCATTGGAGCGTAGTCCACTGATATCACTGCAGCTGGTTCTAGGGTTAGCCTTCCTGTAGGTATACTTGTCTCCCTGGAATACTTAGTTTATGATCTTCATGTCTTCAAAAGCGGGATTTCGTTGAATAATCTTCTGCAGCTTCGAAGAACATGCAGCTCCCAATGGTCCAGGTATTTGTTTTCTCAAAACATTGTTCTGTGGCATAATTGTAACTTCAAATGAGAGAGTAGCTTTTGAAATAAAAGCAAAATGCGTGGAAATATATGCAAAGGAATTTGCAAGATTGTGACACTCGAGTGATCTCTTAGTCTAAGCAATGCAGTAAGCTTCTGTTTCATCTAATTCTTTGAAATTTTAATATACTTTAAGTGATCAGTATAGCACCAAAACAGAATTACGGAGGAACAGAATTCGAAGAGCGGTCTGGCTGATTTACCCGTTCAAATTTTCCTTATTGAGATGGTGTCATTTAAGGGTTACTTTTACATGTTTTATTAATTTACCCTCAAATACGGTCCTCCAAATTAACTTTAAGAATCGGAAAATACCATTCTTCGTTTCAAAAAGTGAAGAAAGTTATTTAGGTTTTTTCAGGTGTCAAACCTTCATTTAGGTGTCAAGGAATGTATGTGTACACGTATACAGTATTTAACGAAGGAGCCTTATAATGTTTGTACATAGGTATAAATAAATCCACTCAAATATACGATACTAATGTTCTACCTATAATTTCAACTGCAGTGTAAGAATGAAATTAGAAATGAAGTTTGGTGAATATAAGGCGATACATAACATAGGAAGGTCAATGAACGAAATGTCCAAATTGTGATCAGATGGGAGCTGGCACCAGAGTTTCCCGACACATACCGAGCGGGATGACCGAGCGGGTCACTAGAGGAATGCTGGGTGGGTTAATTGGAGCCTGGTGTCTTTTAGGGTGGAAGTGTCCTTGGGAGCCTCAGCGCTGCATGGCGGGATATATATATATATATAATTTTAATTATTACTTTCTAAATTAGTCACTTAATGATATATGTACTACCAGAAGTAAGTTGTACTTGGAACATTGAAAGCCAGTATAGGATATCCTAGAATGATACCTGGCTTGGCTTCTGTTAGCAGAGGAAAAATGAGTCATTCTGCAACTAGCAAGCATAGTGGCGGATGTAAATAAGGTAACGCTTTCAAAGTGCAGAATCAGAATCATAGTAATGTATCCTTAACCCGTAACTGGTGAGATAAGGTTTTTTGAACATATCTGGTGAGGTGGGGATAGACAAATCGCAGAATTAAATTAAGGCTAAAAGGAAACGGCTATAAATAGCAATGCAATACTGAAATGGTATAAGAAGGAAAGTATAATGAACATAACAATATCATATTTGTTGGCAAACCATAACAAACACAGAACTTAAATTGTTCGCATTTTCACAATGTAAATAAAAATGAAAAAATAAATATGCAACACTTGTAGTCTTTGAGATTTTCAGACAGAAAACGTTTCTAAGATTGATAACTTCTTATGTAATACCATCTAGCATGATGAATATAACCAATAATTAACATTTTGTTTCGCTGAGAATGCGTTAGAGCATATTTGAACATCGGTTACTTGGAAAATTTTTCATACATGCTCAATGCACATTTTGGGCCCAACGGAGTTTCACGCCCCGCACAAGTAGTTCGTATCTTCCTGTGTTTGATTCTAGAGCACACGACACATCTTACTTGTTTCTGTAACTTTTGCTGCTGCTGTAGGAGGGTTTTGTTGAGGATACACCCCATATTTTGACGTAACCCTCAAGGCAGTTGTCCGTTTTGGAATCTTACGTTCAGCTGTGGCTCAACCATTTGCCGTGCTAAATACTTCTCAAAATCAAGTCTGCTTTGGTCAGAATTTCACGAAAACGACTCAAAAATAGTGTAAGCATTTGCTAGACTAATTATCAAAATAATTCTATTTTATATATAAATTTTATAAGGCATTTTATAAGGCATTTACATCTATATTATTTATAATAATATGCAGACCCATATTGAAAATGCGGTGTTACTTGACCTAGGTTCTTTATTTGTCCATTTCTCCTTCACAGCCTATTTTGTTTCTAGAGCTAGCATTACAGTACACTGGAACATATTTCTAAAAACCTCTAAATGCATTTGCTGCTGTTTTCAATAAAACACTGTATTGAGAGGTATCATGATATGATCGGAGGGGGCAAGCGTAAATACTTGATGTGCAATTCATGTACATTTTTATTCTCGGGTATTCTATATGCATTCACCAGATCCTTTATTGCACACCATTTAACATATCTACTGGTTTTATGTACATAGAAAAAGGCAGGTAAAACTTTCTTTTTCTAACCGGTTGACACATCAAGGACACTAGAAAATAGTTAACAGGAAGTCAACCGCATTTCTTCAGTAAGAATTAAAGTTATAGTGATAATGAGAAACTTTGAATTAGATGAATTGAAATCTAAGTTCTAATTTCCCAAAGGTCTACCTCATTGTTAACAAATGGCCGTGTTCCTCCATAGAAAGATATTGCTCTGACCCAAGAAACTGTTTCTGTATTTTTCGCCATCCTCAGCTTCTTGTTTATTTAGCAGAGCTATGAAAACACCATCTCTACGAGTTACAAAAACACACAGTCTCAGCTCCCAACAACAAAGGCCTTCTTTTTATTTTGGTGCCCATGTTGATTTCTTTCCCTGCGGCTTAAGTGTGGAATAGCAGATTTACGGATAGGTTTGTATTTTGGCATGGATTCAGACAATAGACGGCATAAATCAAATAAGCTTCTTTGTCAGTTTGTTTTTAGTTCCTTTCCTTCAGTCTCATATCAGCCTCTGTTTATATTCTGGCACGCCATGATTTGGATTTTTAATTCCTTTATTAATGCTTTATTCCTCCTTTTACTTTAAAAATACTCTACATAATACATGAAGTAATTAATGTATTCAAACTAAAATTGGTCTATAAGATTTTAATTTCACCAAAAAGGCACGTTTTGAAGCCCGTTAAACAAAAATTGTGTGTTTCGGATAAAGTAGGCTGATTATCTGTAATACTAAATACCCAAAATATGTGTGGGATAAATACAATATACCTATAGGATTTTATTCAAATAGCATGTGCTACCCTACTTACTCATTGCATTTTCTTTGATTTTTATAACCGCTAAACATAAAATTTACAATAAATATACCACATAAAATTAATTTCCTTGAGCGCACACTTTGTCAGATATTTCTTTTAGGCATTAAAAGAAACTATTTTGTTCTAAATTTCGGTGGGATATTTCATTTATACTATATTTTTGAAGTACTAAGTAGAATTGTGTTTTATCTTGTGAAGTTGCAAAGAAAGGTTTTCAAAGTCAAGCTACAGCGAACCGGTTTAGAAATATTTTGTTATAACTTCAGGATCTTATATGTATCTAGTACTTACAAGAGAATAAGTAATGGAATTATATATAAAATTACATTATAAAAAGAGCTGTTGCAGATATCAAGTGAACATGACACGTTAGTATTTTAAACGACGTTGTGGTACTTTCCGCAGCGATATCACGCCATACTTTCACACGTTTCTCCAAAATTCAATTTCAAACAAGAACTGCATAATTCAGAATTACTGTTACTTACGCAGGTGTTTCCAGCTCTATTAATCAATTATTTATTAATTGCAGAATTTGTTGTTTGTGAAACGCTCAAGGGCATGTATGAGTACGTCCCAACTCTATAGTCATGAAGATTTTGTAGTTAAAAGTTCAATTTATTTGGCTTTATGATTATAGACGCGTGCATAACGTACATGTAGCGAGAAAAAGACTTTAAGAATGTTGGAGCCCTAAAACATAAATTTCTTCCTAGTTATTCATAAATCTCGGAAAGAAAGTAGTGCCCCAATTTCAGGTAATATGGCGGAAGCATGATAAACTTTATTCTTTTAACAGTTGTTGCAGCTAATATTATTTTCTATCTACGTTCACCAAAATTTATTCCAGCTCAATCTGTGATGTTAATATGAAGTAGCGCTTTGTTAGACGAAGATGATAGCTTGACAACTTGTAAAACTCTGGATAGATGCTCTTTCATTATGATTAAAGGCTCCCTCTGTAGCGTAGGTAGTAGTCCGCCTTCTGTTCGAGAGGTCCCGATTTCGAATCTCAGAGTGAGTTATCTGGATGACGTTTTGTTTTTGGGTCCTCCAGGGATTTCCCTTATCCTGAAAGATGAATGTAAGGTTACTCCGAACTCTGGAGACCTTTGGGATCTTTTGAATTAAAATTGACCTGCTTAAATTATAGTCATTCATAACCTAAGCGCTTAAGGAATATTAATTATACAGAGAGCGAGAGGGAGAGCAGAAAAGAAAAAAAATAAGAAAATAATGATTAAGCCTTGAAATGTATAGCCCTATATCCTGATTTTCACCATCGTATAATCAATACTGAGTTTAGCTTTGTCTAAACTTACCCCATTATATTTTTTTCCTCTAAAATCCATTGTTCGTTGAGAAAGACCAGTGTTACCAATTGTGAATCCGTCATCCTTTAGCTTTGTGCGTATTCCTCTTTTGTTCTGGTACTTTTCCTTCTTATCTTGGAACGTAGATCCCCTTGTCCCCTTTCCTTTGTGACAAATTCTCAGCGCTCGTATTTCTTCAAAGACCTGATATGAATTTAGAAGTGGGTTTTTGCAATCACAAACATTTCTCACAATTTCTTGAGTCTAACTTCCAAGTTATCTCTCTCAGTAGCTCTGCTATCGTATGTTACGTAAGAAATGCTAAAGTAGTCTATTCACCTCTTTATTCATCTCACATTCCTCCAAAGTAGACAAACTGCAGCTTTTAAAGCTATTCAAAAATAGTTTTATGATAGCGTAAAGTTATTCGAAGCTCAATAATTCAGTGTGTTGTGGTCTTCATAAGCTTTCTTTCCATTAGGATAAATGACGATGCTGTAAGACTAGTTTCTGACTTTATACGATTTGTTTCTATCTTAGTATAATATTAAATAAAGTAGGTAAATATGACATCCTATTCTTTAATTTTTAGATAATAACTGAAACAAAACAACAGGCATTCTCTCATTTAAAGTAGCTTTATCTACGTGGTTATATAGCGTTCCAAAAATATATACACTATTTTAACACAAAATGTTCGGTTTACTTCACACTGAATAACAACACTGTAATTGTTTATTATGACATGCATTATCATTTAATAAAACATCCTGTTATAAATAAAGTTCTACTCATTCTCCAATGGAAATGTTGAATATTCATTGCACAAAGCATTTTCTCTTGTATGTTCTTTGCAGATAAATTTGTCACACTGATCACATTGTTTCTTCAATTTCTTGTCATTTGACCTTGGGTATGAATCACATCTTTTTCGTTTCAGATTTGGAAAATCTGCATCTTGGTCCTTGTAGATTGCAAATTTAGAAGATCCTTGAAACCAGCTTGAATTAGTGTTGAATGAGTGCGCTGTGTTCTGCATTGGGGAAAACAATTGGTCTCTTAATTTGAGGTCTGACTAGTTCCTTTTCATCTCTGAGAGGAATTTTATTCTAGCATTTTTACCTATCATATGGTGAAAAAATGTACAGTAAAGTTCGTAAGCACCGAGGCATGCTAAGTCAAGTATATAAATATAGAGCAAGTGGCCACCTTCTTGTTCCACGTTTCACTGAATAGTGCCTAGCCATCTTATCAACAGTATCAACACCTGACTTTGTTGATAGTAGAACGTTCTTACTTCAGAATTTTTAAATATTTTACGTATTTTTTTGCGTCTAACTTCCACAAAACGCAATTTCTAACTGTGTTTGTAATTTAAAATAATTTTTCGTAACAATGTATGTGTATGTATTGTCTAAGAATTTGTAACAACAGTGGGTATACAACTGAAGGTTCAGAAGGGGAATTGTTGCCAAGTTTTAATTATTGTATATATATGGAAAATCTCATATTTTATACCTGGGGTATCTTCTGACCCTGTCACAAAAAGTTGAAAATTCTGTGCCATAAATATTTTCACCATTTATTATAAAAAGTACACAAAAAGCATATCTGGAAGATGATAAATCTACGTTCACGTTAAAATAGCTTCTATGTTGTTAAAACAGCCTTGGGCTCTAGAAAGACCTCAGACACCAAGCAAGGGTTAAAGTTGTTGGTTTACGATAATAGCAGTCAGAGTTTATGTTGAGAAAGTAAGACTACGTAATTTGTATATAAGCTAGGACTGTGCTGTTGATTCATCTGCAGATGTGGCTTTAGTGAATCAAATTTGATATTTCTGTCGACGTAACCCCTTTTTAATGCATACTACAATTTAGCAATGATCGGAAGTTCTATCCTATAAAATTGTTCCTAGTTTACAAGCATATTGTGGAACTAACGAATATGATTAGTCGACATCTGAAGCATCCTATTGGTCAATATGAAATAAATGATGTGATTGGGCTATTCCGTCACTGTAAACAGGAGATAAGTAATATGTAATTCAAGAATTGAAACTCCAGCTTTGTTGTTCTGTAGGTCTTTCTTGACAAATCAAAACACTTATTCTGTTCACAGTCGATATTTAATCATGTAGGAGGGTAAGATTCTCTCGAAATGGATATGTCAATGATGCCAAAGTAAGGCAAGTGAAACGATGCGACTTGCTAAGAGCTGCAATGAATCACACGCCACCCGTCTTGAAGGTAGTATACATCCACTCACACCTCCCCTAAGATTGAGCAATCTGTTTTCTTTGCCTGAAGAAAATATAACACAAACCCATCCATCCTCGTAACTCCATCCGTTGTAAAAACTATCAGATAACTAAGAAGATTTTATTCTCCTTTCTGTTTCACTCACTATGCAAGAACATTTTTGTTTTCTCCCCGTCACAAATAAACAAAAAAGATATGCTTTGCGTTTGTTTTTATTGTTATTTTCCTGAATACCAAGCAATCGACATCGGTTGTCTTCCATCCATTTCCTTAACGTTAAAGCTGATCGTACGAGGGAAAGAGAATATATACTTTCGATTCTTTTTCCCCCTCTTCGTTACAAAACTTTGATCTCAGCGCGAAATAAGTAGTTTTCCTGCCGAGAAGGGCCGAAGACGATTCAGAGAAAGCGATATCTGTATTGGATTAAGGACAAGGATGGAACGGACCATTCTCAGAGCATGGGTAGGCTATGAAACTTCGCTCCTGATGCTGTAAAATATAAACTAGACTTCGAATTAATCTATATATTGTGACTTTGTGGGCTCGTAGAATTAGCGCGATCGTAGATACGGATTCGCGACAATATCCTTTTACCAACTTCTTAATATTTTACGATATTTTCTCATTTGTGTGGTATTATTCCGCAGCTGTTACCAGGGTGGAAGTAATAAGTTTCTCCATTATATTAGCATTAAAATCTGCGACTCAGAATTCGCAAACCAAGGTTGTGACTGAGGTCATAGAGAACGAAATTATTTATATAAATCGACTGACCCAGTGAATTATACGTCTTTTTGCAATACACAATAATAAATTAAGGTAACAGAACAACAGAAAGAAAAACACCGCCAAAAGAAAACAGTATTTCATCAAGAAGACAATATTCAAAATTTTGTACCCTAAATATAAATAGCCTACAAAACAACGTAATGCTAAATATTTAATTGTCATGAGAAAATATATAAGTTGTTCTAACAAAGAAGAAGCACTGTCTTGTAAACCTACATTTGCATATATAGCCATAAATGATTCTAGAAGAGTGAAAAATTCTTATATGGAGCTTAAATCCATAGGACTATTCTGTCATATTAGAAAATTACTGATGCACTTCATTACATAACACATATTACTCAAAGAGTAGTTAAGAAAGGTAAACACAACAAGATAACAATAAGTGAAAATGCATCAAGCATAAAGAGATACACCAAGAGCCAGTCTATATGTATTTCACCTACCTTTTTAAAATTTTAATTATGTCTTTCACACCTCTCCAAAAATCCTTGTTGTTCAAAAATTACTCACACTTTACGTTCACATTAATCAGTATGAATTTTGCCTTACAGACCTTTAAAACTTCATCTTCAATGTCCGCAATGTACGCAAAAGGGACATCGAACGTCCTAGAGAAAGATGGGAATAAAAAGAATGTGAAAGCAGAACAGGTGTAATGCGTAATTCCTGAAGTTCAGAATAAATATAAGATCTTAAATTGCATCAGAACATAACTCAATACTCTTATTTATATTAACCTTTACTCAATTTTGATACATCTGATGGTTTTGCGCATTAAAAATATACCAGACGGTGACGTTAAGCTGCATACTATTTTCGTTACACTTTGAAATCCTCACTGGCTTCATATGTTTAATGCGATCATTGAGGAGAAAATTATAGACAATTTATATTTAAACTTAAGTACCTCTCCAAAAATATCCGGAGCACGAAAAATGCCTTATAGTAGTTTTAATCTATTTAAATTGCAATTTCTCTGCCGTCAGCAACACTAAAGTAATTGACATAAACAAATAATTTTTAAAAGGACAAGTTTAACGATACATTTATATAATTTTTCACACATATGAGTATGATACTGCGAGGAGAAAAAAAAACATTTTAAATTTTGAAAACTTAAGATTTTAAAATATTCACCTTAGGCTATCCTTAAAGGAAGCAAAAACTGAAAGCTCTGAAATCTCTGAAAGCATCACTAGAAATTAACTAAATAAACGTTATAAAATGTCAAGCTGTAGTTTCATATACATTTTGAGAGATGAAAGCAAATTTACAACAAGAATTAATTAAAAGAAAATTTTAAGCTTCATATTACGGAATGTCTGCTTTAGCAGGATATATTACACATTTGTTTTAAATTTGTTTTAAAATGTTTAGTTTAGTAAATTGTTACAAAGGAGAATATGACGCAAGGTTATGATGCAAGGTTATCATAGGGACAGCGCCAGGCAGTCGGAATATAAACAGAGAAGGCGCACGTTTACACGGATGAATATCTAAGCGTTATCACAGATAATCTGAACCTTCTGGAATTGTGTGGAAATTTACAATAGCTTTATCTATCTATAAGCGAGTGCGAATACCCTTAGGAAGAACAGATTCCATCGTGCGTATATCATTACACCGTCTCGACACAAGGAAACAAGCATCAAGAAAGAAATTGAAGTAGTTGACATTCGTAAAGCCAAGGTTGAACCTGTGTTATTAAGTGACAGATTGAAAGCTGAGTGAAGTCGTAATATAATGTGTTAATAATTTACATTTCAAACTGATTAAATATGTAACGAACACTTGAATCATTATATAGTAGGATATATTGAGTTTAAATTTATAATATTTAAAAGAAAACTAGCCTTACATTTACAGTTTATGTGTTAATAATAATAATTTAAAGTTTATGTCTTCCTTGTGGCAGATGGGTATATTTTAAATTAAAATTGGTAATCTGTTTCTAACACTCTACTTTTAGTAATTTACAACCTCTAACTTAAGTCATATCAGACGATGAATGGAAATGATGTTAAAATGTGCCCAGGGTTCATAGAGCCTAGAGCTATCCGACATTCGTGCTTCAGGATAAGGAAAACCCCCGATAATCCTTATCTAGGTAACTCCCGCTGACCGAGTTTCGAACTCGGGACCTCTTAAACGTGTGGCAGACACGCTGCAACCACGCTACCGAGGCGGACTGTTTCTAACACTATTGAATTGTATAAATAAGCGCACATCAAAGAGCATGGGCATTACATTGTCTATACAAGCTAGTTAGTAACCAGAACAAAACATATAACAGTAATATCATGTTTATAATGTTTGGCTATGATAGCCACGAGTTTAAGGAATAATAATTTCTATATTAATACGTCATTGAAGTGGAGACTCTGAGGTTGTCTAAAACAAAAGTAAACACAAAATATGGTGGAACCTTTACGTGTATTTTTCTAAACATTAAATTACACCAAAACGCGCTCAAATGAAAAGAACATTTACAAAATTCTGATTACTTTTAATTACACTAAAATTACTAATTTATACAAATTTCAAGTATTTTAATCAAAATTTGTCCTAGAATTTAGTTCAGCAAAATCTGTATACACAATGGCCTATTAGGCAAAATTTAATAAAAATATTGAAAAAGTAGAAATACATAAATTTTAAAACAATAAGGTAATTAATGAAATACTCCATTGATGTAATTTTGGAAAGTTTAAGCTTATTTTTATCAGCTGTAATTTTTTTAAAATTACGGTGTAAATAATTAGCAACGTTGACATCATTTCTAAGCAAGTTAAATTTCTATTTTAATATTTTAAATTATGCACGATATCAGGTAAATGCTATCTGGATATCATTAAGCAGAATTCAAACAATTTACCTAACGTTTTAAAGAAACTGTCGAAAAGTTGGATCCTGAATATAATTACTTGGAAGTAGCAAAATAATAAGAAGAGAAAGTTAAAAGCAAATTAAATTCTACATTTCACCTCCGATTTTCACACATCTACGACGTCCCTTAAACGTCACTTTTGCATGTATAAATAATCATAACTACAAAAGTGTTATCTGATTATTATTAAGAACGGTAAAGGAATGTATTATAAACAATTGAAACAGCAATTTCAGATGTTTTAGGAAATTCATATGAACTATCATTCAGAAATATGTAGTTGAACACTATCCAATCCAAAGAGCTTTTCACCCATCAGCTCAACGCAGGATAAAGAAAAAATGAGTAGATAATATTTTGATGATGTGACGATTTGATATACGATTGATGTCGATTTGATATACGAACTAATGAAATAGGGCAATATACATTTATTAGGCTAGGAAGTAACAAATGAGACAAAGAAACAGAAAAAGTTACGGAGGAAGGAAAATGGTGAATAGTGATCAGAAAAGGGACGTCATCTCAGATTTATGTATGAAACTAAATTACGCAAAGGTATCTAAAGAAACACGCGCGTGGCAAGAGAAAGCAAATGGGGTAATGGAAATTGAAAGGAAAAGAATGTGGTGATAAGGATGAAGTGTAGTGATGAAATGAAAAACCGTCGACATTAATCCATTAGCAAAGTGGGAAATAAGACCAATGAAGTGGTAACAGTAAGTTTAAAAATACAAGGAAGCTATTGAAACAAACAAAAAATTAAACAGTAGTTAGTAAAAGCATGAGTTAGATGTAACAGTATCATATCAGATAATAAACATTATCCAGAGAAAGAGGACATTTCACTAATTAAAGCAAAACTCATATACGATAGAAAAAGTGACAAAATAGACATAGAAGCAAGGCTATAATGAAAAACTGGAAAGGTTAAGACGAAACGAGGATTTCCAATACAGAGGCCAAAGGCTCAAACAGTTTACTGCAGTTGTGTGTGGGTTTCGTGCCTCAGAGTTTTAGGCAAGAAGCCAGTGTGCAGTCTGCGCTTCACCAAGAGTTGGGAAGAGGAAATGATTGTTCTATTTCACTTGCAGCACCCACTTACCGTATATCCGACAGAATGTGGCATGTTCAATAGCCATGAAAGTGAAGGTTGTAACTTCACTTGCTCCCCGAATAACAACATTTAACTTTCCCTCTTATTAAAACAAGCCAGAAAGGGAGATTTCAAACATGCTAAGATTAATACCTTAATACTCAAAGTAGTTATTTGATCTTGGTGAATATAACCAGTTTTATAGTGTTTCAAAATTAAAAGAACTGATTTATTCTGCAAGTGATATGGCCGAAATTCCATGTGTTTCCATTACGTGTACACAAGCTGTGAATAAGATCCAAAAGGGAAGGCCATAGAGGGGTACAGTGAAGTAAAGTAGCTATCCCTCTAATTGGAGTGCTGGAGTAATGCGATTCATAGTTTCGAAAATTGAAGATCTCTATATTTATTATATAGTATATCTGCAATAAAATATAATACAGAATGAAGTTATTTATTTATTACTATTTACACTACACAACCTAGAATTTCATCTCACAATCCTTATGAAATTTATGAAATAGTAAAAGAATGGTCTATAAAATTTAGGAAAAAATTAACAAGTATAAACAAAACTTTGCAACTCTTACAGTGCTTATTCAGAGTGTATTATATATAACATTTATGTCTGATATGAAAGACATATGAAGGGCCTATTCCTTCCAAAATGTCCAAACAAATCTTGTAGAATGTATCTCGTAAGTTCCATACAGAGTGATGTACCACTGTATGTCGAAAAAGCAATCGAGACTGTGAGAGGTGATCTAGTGGCACGTCATATTTTGATAATCGTTTCATGTAACTTACCATTGCCGTGAAGCAATAATATTGGCGAGCAAAAAGTTCCACTTTAACGGGACAGTTTGATCCAATAATAAGGGTAGCTCAGGATTGAGCAATAAGGTTTTTCCCAGGGTATGCGTGGATATGTATGAGAAGGATGGTTTTAGTCACACTGGAATGGTCGTTTCAAACGGATTTAATGACCGCTTCTTTCTATCATAACACTAGACTGAAAGTTGCCGACCAAGGGTTACCAATATCACTGTTTAGAGTTACTATATGTGAAATGCTTATTACTGGATAAAACTTAATTCGTTCTTCACGTCTATATGAACCGACAAATATCTTCTCTCATCACTTCTAGTCTGCTTTGACCAAGACAGAGGAAGAGGACTGCCCTAATCGGCTCCAAGCCGAGGACTGACTGTCCACAGCTGCACGTGGGTGTGTGTGTGTGTGACTTTCACTTTCTCGAAGCCCTTTATTCAACCAACTATTTTGTCATGCCATTAGGAAGGGTCCGAAAAATACCCTATTCAAACAAAGTCAAGTGCTACCCTTTAGAACTCTGCTATGGACATTGTTTCTTACGTTCCTTTGTTAAAAGAACTATTCACCCCAATAGCTATTCCACTCAACTGCACCTGAGTGCGTTGTAACAAAGAACCAGCATTCCTTTGAAATCCATCATGATTATTTCAATTATTATTTCAATGATTATTTCCATTATTTCAATCCTTTAATTTCGGTATCAGCTGGTGTACAAAATCAGTTATTTATATATTTTCGAGTAAAATAATCCCTTATGTAACTCGTTGTGTCCACCCAGAGCTAATAATTAAATTTCCATAATTTTGAAGATACAGTATGCGTTAATTAAAAAAATACCATTGGTAAAGCGATATCTCTAACTTCCCTAGTAAAGCTCTTCTGGTGGTCCCATGGATTAATAATTATATGGAATACAATTTTGGCTGCAGGAATGTTCAACTCCTAGGTATCGTGTATACCTTAATTTTTATTATTATCTATAACCTAATATAACCTTATAACGATCAGAAGTATAAAATTGCATAATCGAAGAAAAACTGAACTGCGGATAACATTTGTGTAGACCATGGAAGGATATAGTGTTCTGAAAATCTGCATTGCAATGATTTCATGCAGTTACTCGAAGCTTGTAACAGAGCATGTTTAAGCTTAAGGATAGAACTGTGGTCAGCTAAGTTTATCATCCTCCAGCATGAGATAAAAAGCTCAATACTAGGCATTCGAGGTATACATTTTCTCTCTTTCCCATTCTATTCTCCCTCTCTCCTTTCCTTAGCTACGTAGTTTACTTCCATCATTTCTTTCAGCTGCGCAGTGCAAGTTCCGCGAAACCCAAGTACCTACGTGCATGTGGTATTTCTGAGTTACCATAATTTCGCCGTGCTAAAATTCTGAGCCACTCTGGGAAGAGGGTTCTTTGTATTGGGGCAGTAACTCCCGAAATCAATTAGATACTGCATACGCAGGGACGGGCTGATATCTATACGGAGTTATGGTCCTCCATCACCATCCTGGAGAGCCGCGAGACTGTAGTTAAAGTCCGCTTCTTATCAGGTTTTCTTTAGTTATCTTTTGAGATTGGCGCATGTAAAAGGTGAATTTAATTCCGCTCTCGTGGAAGTAAGGGGAGACTTAATGCTCAAAGTTTGCCCTAATGTAGAGACCCATGCATAGGTATTCTCTCCCTCGTATTCAATGGAGCTTCAGCTCCGCGCAGAACTTGGATGAGTACCAAGTATCCCATCTTCGCAGCAGAAACATGAATCGCAGGTCCTAAAAGCAAAAAGAAAAAAAAAAAAACTATGTGATAGTCATATAACCATTAATACCATCAATACATAATTACCTGCGTACTGCGCCATGTCGTAGCGGACTAAGGCACCATGTCTTGATCTCTAACATTAAGACCCTAGATGATTTGCTTATCTCGATTTGTGGCTTAGTTCTCCAATAGCACCCAGCCCCGTTTTACTTCCAACCAAACACACATGATTAATACTTTAAGTTGGTTAAATTGCATTATGAAGATCGCGTCATATGGTACATTACAGCTGTCTTTAATAAATGCCATATAAAATTTTATGCGACGGCTTCGTTGATAAAGGTAGCTATGCAGTTTCGGAAAATCTATTAAGACACTTTGTTTCTAAATAACAATTGTTATAATTGCACAAAAATAAAGTAATCATGTACAAATATATACAACACATTCAGCATATGTCCCAATATTTGTTGCCTAAACCGAGATTTACTTGCTATGTATAATTGCATAAAGAGTGAAAATAAGTGAACATTTTATGTGTGTATGTTCGTAGATGGGTGGGTTTTGGTGGGTGAGTACGCGCTTACTTGTTCCGCTTTCATTTTACTTTTAGTTTAATTGCATGTACAACTTTATGGGATTCCTTTTAATCCAGCTGAAACCTAAAACTCATTACAATGCTGTCGATTCCAGTCTTTATTTGGCATTTAAAATCTTGTGACCACGGGATTGATGAAAATGCTCTTGCTCCAGAGCCGCTTTTAACTAAATTAAATTTTGTTCAAACAAAACCGCATTTTCTGCAAAAGGCTATCCTAAAAACAAAGTCATGTTAAGGAAATATGCATGCAGAGCCACAAAGGTTGGGAGTCCTAAACAATGATTGCAATTATTCAAAAATTTATTTATATTTTTTGATTTTTCAAAGGCATTTAAAACCTATCTTCACTTAATTTATCTTAAGGAACTCCTTAAGCATCATTAAAGTGCTGCATTACAATTTGACATTAAAATGTAAACTTCTGCCACTATCATTTTGAAGTGATTACTACATTAATACCTTAGAAAGTAGCTAATTGTTTGAATTACAATTCGCATTTCCACGGTGTCATGGAATAATGACAGCAAAGTTCTCTAGTGCTAGTACCAAATGGTGTCACCAATGAATAGGTCGCTCAAAGAGTTTTTTGTAATACAAGCAAATGTTTGAGCTTTTACCTCATCTATCCTTCTGTTCTCATGTTTCACCTCCGCAAGGCTGGGCGATATTTGAAAGTTTCCCACATATTTTATCTTCATTGGTTTCCAACAAAAGGAAACTTCCATTTCCTGTAATCCAACACAAAGCTAAAGAGAGAAAAAAAGAAGCCCTTTATTGTAATACAAAAAATGAACATATTAATTAATTTTCATTAATTTATTGCATATATGGCGGAAAATTGTAGCAGAATTTATAACTCAGTGTATTAATCATATCGGAATGTTAAAAATCTCCATTCCACTAAAAGTCGTCACAATATGTTGACACTTTTAGTGGTTCGGTTACCACTGTAAGCTGTGAAGTTCTAATTGGGAATGTGCCGGGTTCAGTTCCTCATGGCTGGCTATTCTGATCACGGTTTTATTTTCATTTTTATTTCTGGGTAGGTTGGCGAATGCTAGAATAGATTTCCTATCATTTTGACTTCTCGTCCAAATTTGTCTTTCATATGTTTCACAAAACAGGTGACTGTGTTTTGTATGTTGTGGCTCTGGTGGTACCTCTGACGTTACTAGAGGAACCTCGGGCCGAACAGCCGAGCCCCTCCTTCAGGAGTTGTTCGGATTGGGATGGCTTCGAGGGGGCAGTGTGATCCCGAAACCCGTGGGAATCCGGTACGTCTTCGGACGGGGTTGAGGGAAGCCATTAATTCTCCCGGGTACTAGCCTGCAAAGCTAGTAGAAGGTGTGCTAGATCACCAGGCGGCCCCACCAAGGTTTTTCGGTAGTCTTCACCTTGAGTGTTGACGCGCGTAAGTGGCGTATCCACTTCCATCCCGTCTTGAGTCCATAGGACCAGATGGGGGGGCTTGTTAGTCTCTAGGTCTTGCCCTATGGAAAGCCCCACGGAGGAAGCCGAGCGCCCTTTGGGACAGCTCGGATACTCCCTGGTCGAAGGAGGCCCGGGTTCAGTTCCTACGGGTTCAGGACTAATGGGAGTAGTACCTCTGGCTCAACTGTATGTTGTGGCTCCGGTAGGGGAGGGGATCCATCCCCTTCAGCTGCCGTTTTGCGGGTTCTGCGGAACCTTAGCACTCGTGGTACCTCTGACGTTACGAGAAGAATCTCACGCCCAATATTCAAGCCCCTCCCTGAATGGGAGTTGTTCGGATTGGGTTGGACTCGAGGGGGCAGTGTGTTCCCGACACCCATGGGAGATCGAATACTTCCGGCCAGGCCTCGACCACCCGGAGGGGATAGAGGGTTGCCTAAAAGCTCCCGGGTACTAGCCTGCAGAGCTAGCAGCAGGTGTGCTAGATCACCAGGCGACCACACCGAGGTTTCCGGTAGTATTCCCTGCGAGGTTGATGCGCATAAGTGCCGTATTCCACTTCCACCCGTCTTGAATGGGTGGCTTTTTATACTCAAGGTATTGCCCCAAGGAAAGAGCCCCGGAGCTATCCATCGCTTCCGAGTTGTTACAGGCCGGGGTCCGTGGACTTTCGGGTAGATCAATTGTACAATTGTATGTCTTGGCAGGACGGTGTAATCTGTGTTATGGAAAGACTTTACTTTGAATTTAGCCCGAGAGCTGAGACTCTTTCTTCTACATTCGTAACTTCAAGGTTACTAATGGTTATTCAGGATAGTCAGGTAAGGGCTCGTGATGTGTTTGAATAGTTCGGAGCCCCAATATATCTTCCTGACGTGGTCGGCTTTCAGGCTCCTCTTCATCCCTATGCTGTGATGATATACTTACTTGCCCCACTTTTGACTACTCCTGGAGATAGAGTGTGACATATCGATTCGCAATTGGATTCTTTTTGTGTGTATTCATCCACGGAAGGAGCGGATGAGATGAAGGAACCGCAGAGACGCGCAGCGTTCGTTAACGGTTACTGTCTTGACCACCAGGCTGGAAGCCCGTCTCGGTAGCTTTGATGGTAGCGTGTCTGCCTCACGTTCAAGAGGTCCAGAGTTTTAATCTTGGTCAGGATGAGTTACCTGGTTAAGGCAAGCTCTATGAACCCTTGGCTCATTTGAGCATCATTTCACCCATTCATCTATTCCGATATCACTTAACGTTGGAGGACATAAAACTACCAACTCTCCCCACACACACTTTCTCTGGTTTGGAATTTATTCTGTCCTCGCAGTGAAACCCATACACCTATCACGTGATATTTCAAAAATGACAGGGAGAAATTATTCATTCTACCATAATTTTGAAACTAAAATTTATTAATAGCTGGATGTACTCTCAAACGGTCAATGGTAAGTGAAGCACTTTCAGTTATGAGTCCGTGCCATTTAAGTTCTCTTATAACTTATGCTAAACACTTTAGGCTTATTACACAGATACTTGTGCTCAAATTTTTAGAGTGTTATTTTTAAGTGATGTTGCTCAGAAATATAGTCTCAGCTACAAATGAAGATTTTGCTAATACGAATTTAGCTTCTTTCATATCGTATCTAACGTATTGTTTTCGAAACAAATGAACCCAAATTTTCAATGTACGTATATATAAAACAACGTTATTTATGATAGATAGCGGAAATTGCAAAAACATTAATAGAAAAGACCTCATGTCACTTTTATAAGAGCGTAGATTTTCCAAATTGTATACGTAAGTGTGTGTGGAACTTAATTTCGGAAATCTTGAGTTAATGAACAACTTAGCAAAAACGTGCTTGAAATTATAATTTTTAAAATTACTGTGTATTAGATTATGTGAGTATATGTGTGAATGCCAGAATAGCTAAACGTGGTTTACCTTAGGTTTTAGTTAGGTTTTAGGTTTTAGTTTAGTAGGGTACAGCCTCATTTCAGATGCAGAACTAAAGAAAATCTATGTTAGTTGCATGTGGGATTATCCCTAGTTTATGTGTAAGGCTTAATGAGCCCAAAGGTGGAGTAAAAATACGTGCAACGAGGTAAATAATCCTAACAATCTGCATAATAGTTATAACTATGCACGCTCTTAGAATATAAATTAGGCAAAAAGGAAGAAAATATAAAACGGTAAGTAGACCCCATAAAGTTCATAACTGCGCATGATTGTGGAATTGCTTGGCATAGAAAAATAAACTAAAGTTTATGAAAACAACTTGAAAGCAGACAGAGGGTGCAGTAACAGTACTTGTGCATGCAGAGATAACAGCTTCTCACAATAATTTGATTTTTTACACGTTATCGGAAGTACATGTTTTATCATCCACTATCCTCTCCTCCTTAGGAGTTAAATAGTTTTATAAAAACGGTCATGTCTGCTATTTCTGATATATACTCCTCAAGAAAAACTATACTGTATAGTAGCCGCGTTCATTCTATCCCACGCGGCATCAAAGCTTTCACTTCTGACCACACATTTTCACATGCAATCAATTATAAGTGTCTCTCACCCTTAAACATATGGGATGGTCCTCCTTAATTAGTCACCAACTTAAAGTGCTATTGCACTATTTTTCTTGTGTCCTTAGAACTGTTGTAACTTCTATTAGCTTAGACTGTGCAAACGTGCTTCTTATGTTTGTTAATTAAGCTTCGTATATTTCTAGAAGTTACTTAGTGTTTTACTTAGTGCAGATTTATAAATTTGTTAGTGTTTAATAGTTATTGGCGTTTAGCACTTGCGTAATTTAATTAAGATGTGGAGACCGTGGGTATCGAAACTAACATGGATATGCTAACATGGATTTCCATTCATACTTGTAATATATACCTAACAGTATTTCTAACCTTCCTGGAGTTCTAAACTTATGGCATGTAATTATTATGCGGAATTTAAGTGATTATTTATTTAAATTTTGTTTAACAGAAGTCCTCCATTCCAAAAAATGACACTGATTAACTTTATTCAGACTTGTAAAATTAGCAGACATCCTTATAAAAAGGTTCCAGCATTTAAAAGGAGTAATACAGTTTCCTTACTAGTTTTTCTTTAATTCCTTAGTTCGTTTTCTTACTTTTGAGTATTTACTGCTTTGTTAAATCAACTAAAATTCACCACATGTAGCTGACATAGAATATAGGAAGATATTTTAGGATAAATCAACTCACGATTGTAACAAGCAAAGCTCTAACCTACAATATTTGCTTATAAATTATTATTAACTACCAGAATGCCCAAACTGCGTCTTTAACTTTCAAGTAAATGTCCCTATTAAATTCATGCGCATTGATGCAATTTAACCCTTTTAAAATTGTAATGATGTTTTACTAAGATTTCCTTGGATATTATGCTAAGTTAGTTAGTTACTAACACTCCCCACATGGCAGCCTTGGCCTTCGGGGTAACCTCACCCCACCAAGTGATGACCGGACCCATTTCTCAGGTGGAGGCACCCGGAGGGCGGTGTCCATTACCTCCGATGATAGGGTGATAGTGAAGATGGCGGTGAGGTGAGAGGACCTACAGTTTTTACCGTGGACTCCGAACCACGTTGGGCATAGGGGATTCTTCTCGTGTGCTAGACAGAGGTGAAGGCGTGGATAGGGCCGACTTAAAATCGCCAACCCCAGAGCCGGGAATCGAACTCGGAACCCTTAGAACGGGAGCCGCGAACGAAACCACCGCGCTAACCCGGCGCCCCCGGATATTATGCTAATAATACGCATTTAGTTCTCGTTGGTAATATAAGTACTATACCATAACAGCAGAGGAAATATTATCTATTTTCAGTTATGTTACAAAGCGTTGTAACATTATGTATTATTATACGATACATTAATTATTTAAACTTTGTTTGAAAATATGAATAAGTAAACCAAATAAATAGTTTTTAAAGAGAAATCATCATCAAGTTTTTTCCTTCTAAATGTTATTTTAAGCAACGACAACCCTGGGTATTTTCAGCTATAAACACGTGCCTAACATTCTTCACCACTCCGCCCCGGTAATTGTGACCTAAGATGTTTATGACATTGTGATTAGGGTTGAGAACAGTTTCCCTTACAATGAAAAGCGACTGGGGATGCTTTAAGCGCGGTCACTATAAAATGGGTCCAATAAACACAAAATTTGAACCAGGAAAGTAAAATTAAAGTGTTTGACTCTGCATTATATCCACTCTATGGACACCATGGCGATACATTTCCAATACTCATTTGCTCAAAAATGCATTTTAAATGTTGATATATATATATGTATATATAATTATTTATTCATTTGTGCTTTAATGGGCATATTAAGTATACGCTTAGAAATTTCTGAACTATCTGTAAGATTCTGGTCATAAAATTTACATAATTTGTCAGCAAATTCACGCTATAATGTAATTTTCATAAACATTTTCTCGAGGAAATAAAAATTAATACAATTCCATATAAAGAGTGTTTTTAAGGGAAAAGTATTTTTTGAAAAATATTGATGACACATCTAAAGATACTAAGCTGCTTCCTCTCTACAATCAAGAAATTCGTCAGCCGAAAGGTTCTTCATTAGTGAATTTACCTTAAGGTCAATGCCGAGACCAATTTGTTCAGGAATGGAGGTGCATATACTGCTAAAAACCTAAGGTTAAAGGACATCGGAAGGTTCCTTATAAGGCGTCAGCGATATAGAACATCTTTCTGTCCGGAGGATACTGAGTCCTCTCATATGCACTCCAGGGTATCACTTCCTAGATGTGGATGATATCCGACTGGTGTCGGTATTACCAGTCCATCGAGTCCAACTCAGTCTAAAGTATTGCACAAGAAAGTGTCAGGGTGTTATTTCGTAGGTACGTAGTCCCGTTACCACAGCAGGTAATGTATTTTGTATGAATGTATTTTACAGGATATCCCACACACACACACACACACACACACACACACACACACACACACACACACACACACACACACACACACACACACACACACACATACACACACACACATACACACACAAACACAAACACACACACACACACAGAACACAAAGAACAGGAAAATTAAAAGCCGCCACTGATTCACGTTTTATAATCTGAGAATCGCTTTAGACTAATGAATTCCTCAAATATCATGATCATCATCAACAACAACCTTCAAGATAGGCCAGATAGGCCTGTTTCGGCTCAGAAGGGAATTTCCGAGCCTCTCTGTGGTCTCCCAACATCTCTATACTACAAGGCATGTTTGGTGAGTCTTTCTTCCGGCATTCGAGAGGGATGATCTTGCCATTACAGTTTGAACACCCTGAGTTTGTCATCTGAAGCAAATATTTTTGGTTTTTACCTTATTGTTTCACTTTTAATGTGATCTTTAAGGCTACAGCCAGCTACTTACCTCAAAAATTTCATTTCAGCCTTTTCAATTATTCTTTTCTCCAGTTTTGTTCAAGATTCAGGTCTCGGCTCCATAAGATATAACAGGCACTGTAATAGTTTTATAAAACTTTAATATGGTATCTCTTCTGGTTTTGCTTTTCAAAATTCGTGTTATCGTGCCACATATATTTTGAAATTTATAGATCTTTTGTTTTAAATCTCTGTCACATTCATAGGAAATATCACATCCTAAGTAATTAAAATACATAACTTGTTCTAGTATTTTGTTTTTGAGGAGCATTATGGACCGTGTTGGGTATTTATCAATAAAAGCCATCACTTTCGTTTACTCTGCTGAAATGATAAAATTAAACATTGACATTGTTTTGTCGAGTTGGTACAAAGGTATCTGTAATCTGTCTTCAATATCTGCCATAACTACTTGATCATCTGCAAACAGGACTGTATTTAAGATTGTACGACCTAAATTAAAATCTGCTTTAAACTGAGCTTGCCATTCGGCAACTGCTGCATCGATATAAATATTAAAAAGAGTGGGTGACATTGTACAGCCCTGTCTTACACCTAGGTTGATAGTTTTTGTCTTAAAACTATTATCCATGCTAATACAAGTCCCTTCGTACATTGTCTTTATCATTGAAATTAAATGTAAAGGATATCCGTTTTCCATAGCTTTTGCCGCATAACTTTGTAAAAATGCTTTTACGTAATCAGCAAATAATATAGGAGTATCTAAATTAAATTATCTTCTCTTTTGTATTATTTGTCTTATTGTTCAAATATCTTTAAATAAATATGTAAGTTATAGTGAACTTTTTCTTCGAATAATACTAATTTTACAAAAGCTGCTGTAAGAACAGCATGTTCATGCATGAGTTGAGAAATCCATGTGAAAACAGCATATCAGATATTACAAGGTTGAAACAAATACCCTCCACATATAACGTGTGGCTTACCGATATGTATTTTATTATTATAACCTACTGTTACTTAGAAGTGCTTCCTTTTGTGTCTGGTTCTATACTGTTTCTTCGGTTTTAACACTGTTTTATTTTTAAACATGCTGTTGGGACAGAGATGATCATGCCGGCTGTAGACTCAATATTTTAATTTCACCCAAAAGCGTGATTTACCTCCTCTTTACAGTGTGGTCTTCGTGTGCTTTATTAAAAATGTTCTATGCTTCTAAGTGTTTTGTCCTATTTATCACAGAACCGTACAAGAGCGTAAACCTAGCAGATAATTCTTTGGAACGCAGTAAGGAAGAAAATTATGCTCTTTGATCAAGAAGCATATAATGAAAGGAATAAAAAAAGAAAATTCTCTAAGTGGTGAGTTTGACAGCGTAAATATTCAAAAAGGTAGCCTCTGTGACTATACTTCTTTGAGTTATGGTATGCATTCGTCTGTAAAATATTTCATTCACATTCTTTGAATTACATTTTTTTTTATTTGGCTTTGACTACATTTATTATATTATCTGTTTTAATGCATTTTTCCTCTGCTTTTTTAAGCAGTTAATTGAATTGTATATGTTGAGTCAGCAGCAGTGTTTATCTTTTACTGTTAGCACAAGTCAAGCTACTGTTTAAATTTCTGTTATGAAGATAAATAAAATAATTTTAGCTACAAATGGAATGGCGTGGTTTTACTTATACACAACAGAGTTTGACTACCTAATCTTTTCAGCTGTTATTGGTTATCAGATGCACTTAATTTTATTTCTCTCCTTTATACAGTTCAACTTTATGTGAAGCATCTACTTTATATCGTCACTAAGCGTGTCATACAAGGCAAATATCATCCTCTTAGCCCAGAGTAACAGCTAGTCTCATTTCCCGAGCTCATCGTAGAGGATGATGGGCTTTTTTCGGGCCGAAAAGTAATTAGATTATCTCTCTTAGGATGGGAAGTAACGTCGGAGGTGCGTTTGATAGATTTAGATAGAAAAAAGAACCTCAAACATTATAAAAATATTTCTTGAAAACTTAAGCCATTTTTCATGCCTAATATGGAATAGAGGCTAAGAATCATAGCAGTAAAGGAACGTTTATGATTTTTTAAAAAAAATGGGGTTTATAATTATATCTACCGAGTTTTATATACTGTCTCATAAGTAATATTATTTTAAGAAAGAAATTACTTAAAATGTGTGCTGTCAAACAATTAACTAATTTTTAAAGAATGGACTATTAGAATATATGTTTCTGAGCAGTCATTCAGCGTGTTTTATTATCTCACGGTGGTACCAGACTCCACTATTTGATGCGAAGAATTCGGATGATGAATGAAATGGGTGAAATAATGCTCAATGCTTCCGGGGTCCATGGAGCTTAGAGTTACCTGACATTCGTCTTTCAGGATAAGGGAAAACCCTGGAAAAACCCTATCCAAGTAACTCATCCTGACCGAGATTCGAACTCAACACCTCTTGGACGTCGTGAGGCAGACATGCTACCATCTACGCTACCAAGGCGGGCTGTATGCTAGGTGTGGCAGCATTTCGATTCCTTCCAATTCCTGAATTTTTTCCATGGCTATATGTGTAGTATGGGGTATTGCATTGTCCTCTTGCAATACAACTCTATTTTGGTTAACTAATGCTGAATATTTGCTCTCAAAATTTCACGAAGTCGTTCCAATTGTAGAAGATAAGGGTGCCCATCAATAGTCCGCCGTTTGGAACAAACTCCTAGAGAATCACACTTTCAAAACTCTACCAAACACACATTTCTTTGAGATAGGACTGAATTTTTAACGATATCTTTGGCAGGTTGGCGGTGATTAATCCACTGTTTTGAGGCATCCACGTTTCGGTTATACATCCAGTTTTCATCACAAGTGACAATAATTCTGACAAATCTATCATCCATGGGAAGACGGATAAGCTGATTGCAGATATCAACTCTATATTCAGCCTGTTGAGGTGTCAGTTCATGATATACGGATCTACAGCTTCTCTATGATTTTCCAAGTGTCTTGATTTAGCGACCTAGGGTATCTTTTCATGCACCAAATTCTTCTGAAAGTTTAGGGTAATTTTTTGCTGATTTTCTCGCAAAACTTAACGCGTATCCTCAATATTTCATACTTTATGTCTTCCGGAAGGTGGTAAACCTTTAGCGTTGCTTGGATTTTCTTGTTGATACTAACAAAACACTAGAATTAAATTGTAAAAATAATATAATATTTACAGTTCAAAAGACTCAAAACTCCGTTAGTATAACCGACAAAGGCCAGCACAATAATATAATAACAAAAAACTGCACTACAATTTTTTGAAGTTGAATAAAGCCTAAATTTGCCCCAGAGTAACATCCCCAAATAAAGGGTTAAAATCTAAAACGAACGAATTCGAGAATAAATTAAATGACAACAATAGGTATAATGATACAATTAAATAAATGCCTGCCTCGGTAGCGTAGATGGTAGCATGTCTGCCTCACGTTCAAGAGGTCCCTAGTTGGAATCCCGGTCAGGGTGAGTTACCTAGATAAGGTTTTTCCGGGGTTTTCCCTTATCCTTGAAGACGAATGTCGGGTAACTCTAAGCTCCATGGACCCTGGACTCATTTGAGCATCATTTCACCCAATTCATTCACCGTCCGATATAACTTAACTTTGGGGCGGACATAAATTACAGAGAAAAAAAGCAATTAAATAAATGCATTTAAGCTTGAATATCACCGGAAAAGTGGCCCATAAAACCATTATTGTCAACTTATTCAACGAAAGAAGAGAAAAAGGAAATACCACCTGCGGTGGGATAATGCCAAGAAACAAGTGACATTTGGTGCCTGGAAAAATAGATGAAGAGGAAATTCTCGTAGATGACAGAGGTGGTTTTTGCTGTAAACAAACTACCTGATAATGAAAGAGTAGAGCCAGACTGAAAAATTCAATGCCATAGCCGGGATTTGAACCACGGATCTTCTTGTCTCCGGCCAGCCACTCTAAACCATTGAGCTACGATACCCAACGTGCCAACATGACATTAAATTCTCCAACTGACTCGTGTCAGTCTGGCTCTACCCTTTCATAGAGCGTCCTACACTCGGCTAGTGTGAAAGAACAATTAATTACCTTATAATGGTTTGGAAATGTACGGTCAGGCTTAAAATGTTAATATCATATGTATTTAAAACTTAGATTTCCCGGTCTCCGTCCAAATGCTCTAACGGCTGAGTCACCCCCTAAACACGCCAGCATGAAATTATTGTTCTGACTCCCTTGTTTCCCGGTAGAGGTCTCCAAATTAGCCGCGACTGAGAATGTTGTATATGTTTTTACGTCCCGTCTTTCTAGTCTTTGTCACTATTGGATCTATTTCAGTTTCAAATTTTTGCTATGACATTGAATTTTTCAGTTGACTCCATCTTTGCAATCCTGCCCTTATGCTTTTATTCTCCTTTGGTATCCAGTAGTATTAGTTATTGCAGCTGGAGCGACAGTAATGAACGATTAGCTCTAATCTTCAGAATGCCACTCAGGGAAAGCACACGGCTCTTGGGAATAAAAGTGACTGTTTTAATGAAAAACATGTACACTTAGCTTACAAATGTTCTTAATAAAGAAATCCAGACTAAGAATATTTATAATCTAAAGGCTGGGTTTGAACGCACTGCTGCGCGAAGTAGCCCATCAATTCATCTACTACATTCATAATTATTTTTCCTCTGTTACAATGTGGTTATCCTGTTTAGCTATAGCCACCTGTTGTTGGTGACATTCCGTCTGTCGTCTGTTTGAAAGGATATGATTCCAGTTGGTGTTAAGTGTAGCGGCTTGGTTGGAAGACAGCTTTTATGCTTCAGGTTGAATTTAAAACAATTTATCGTTGGTGGCGTTGACAATATTGTCTTCCTGATGGACATTGACGTTCAATTTTGTCTTGGCAAACATATGTGCTTCCATACGTTGTAATTGTAATTTATATTGCACATTCCATGCATTCTATTTTTAACCTAACTGCACTATTTCAAAACGGGTATTTTGTAAACTTGTTTACGAATCATTTTATATCTACATGGGCTGTTCCTGCGTTCTATCGGAGGAGTACGTGAACATTTAAAATGCATTTGGGTGAAATTAATTCCCAGTGCTTAAAATCACAAAATAAAAGTTATTGACTGTATTGCCACAAGTAATTCTCATTATAATTTTGACAGTATATACTTCAATTTATGGTGACGTCACCTATTCTGAATACTTTATAATTGTCACTAAATTGTTTCTTGCATCAATATGTAATTTTGCGTGTAAAGTATTGATCATATGAGCGCTCTTAAAACAGACATCTATCAATCTGCTACTTCATATATCAGAAGAAATATGCATAGAACAGTTTGCAACTGAAACGTTTGGAAGAGGTAAATGCTGGATAATGCCCAAAGAAATTCAATACTTAGAGTCAGACTGAAAAATTTAATGACATAGGCGGTTTTTGAAGCACGGATCATCCGGTCTCCGTTCGACTGCTCTTAACAATTGAGCTGCTACAGCAACATTCGATCGTGATGACTGTCTCGTATTTTTTCCAGTAAACCACTAGGAGGTCTCATATACAATGAGATACGTACCCTTTGTAGTGACTTGCAATGCTGTAAGGATTTATTCCCAGGATTTATACTTTAGATCAGTATTTGGTCAATTGATGCAAAATATTCGTTTTTCCACACTAGCAGAGTAAGTAGAGTGTAGAGAAAAGTTTGGATAGGTAGATTCGGACTGAGGGTACTTCAGTTTGGATATTGCAACCGGTTTGGTATCACAAAAACTTAGAGAGAGAGAGAGAGAGAGAGAGAGAGAGAGAGAGAGAGAGAGAGAGAGAGAGAGAGAGAGAGAGAGAGAGAGAGCTAGAGAGAGAGAGAGAGAGCAATAAATAGAAAGGTTTAACATAGAATCAAACCAATTTCAAAAGCTGTTTAAAAACTTTTAGAAACGCGTTGCATTAACACGAATTGAAGAAATGAGATTTAAAATAATAATTAATTCATTGTCCTCCTCGTGAAATGGTCCATAATCCCCATCTTCAACGCTTCTCTTGTGCACAAAGCACAAACACAATTATTGTACCTGCCTGTAATCCCCTCTTTTCCTCCCACAAGTGCGTATCTCCAGTACCAGACTTGCACATCACCAATTCTGTTTAATTTCCTATTCTCCATGTGGTTGTATCTATGTGGTTACGATAGTGAACTACAGAAATTAGCACAATATCTTGACATTGAATATCTAACAGTAAAACCCAGAAACTGGTCCACGTTCAACTGGTTCAATTCAATTGATACAATGAACTTCTGTCAGGACGAAAACTATGGATTGATTGCTGCTACATCTGAGTCTCTGTAATCCATTGTACCTACAATTATAGATTTATTCATGCAGATCTGCATGAATTGCTCAGCTCATAGGGAGGATCGAGATCTGGTGCGGAAACCCAAGAGGAATATACAAGAAACTCAGCAACTGACAAGTGTATATAGTAAAGTTTAATATCTTTTACATCTTAACAAATAGTTTACATCGTCATAACAAATATGTTACCACAGGCGGCGGATACTACTGTTCCATGAAGTAAAGTCATAAGTGGGAAAGGAAATTTGGCAAGGAAATACTTCAAGCCAAGCTTTGGTATCTCCGCTTCAACTGCCCTTACGAGAGCCGGGGTAGATCTAAAACGATTTGTTCTTTAATGTTCTTGTGCCAACGATCACGTTGGAGCCAGAGTGATAGCCGAGAAGGACGCTAGCATTCACCCGTGTTATGAGACTAAGACCTGAACGCTCGGTATTCCATGTAGAATTGTGCGGGATTTTTAAGGCAGTTGACTGGATCAAACTTCAACCAAAGAAATCCACATCCTTCGCAATACATGTTGACTTTCAAGCTGCCCTTTTTGTGGTAGCCAACAACACACACTAATCCCACCGCCCTAGAGATCAGAGGATTGTTGATAAGCATTATGAGGATATCACCAACTCTCTCCTGAGTCAAAGGTCAAGCAGGTCTTAGGGATAATGAAACAAACACACTATTTGACCTAGACGGCAGTCAGTTACAAAACCAAAACTGACTACAGTGCAGTCCCCTTTACCAGGGGCAAACCGTTTCTTAAAGATCACTGCATCTGTCTTTGGAACGACATCTGCACAAAATCTGCACTAAAACATATATCCCAAACATTTTCTACAGGCTCTCACTATCCTTCTAGTCCAGCTGCATTCTTACTCAATTCGTAACAAATCAAGGCTGTTTTAGAGCCTACATATTAAAAATGAAGACAGTAACTTCCCCAATGCACAACTGTCGCGACGAAGAAACACAGTCGGCTCTGCATCTACTGACATGGTGCCAGCTGTTTACACAGCTGTTCTAAACACACACCCTTGCCAATAGTACTGAAGTACCACGTCAACAGAACAGAGATAATCAGATTCCTCAGCAATGTCTTCCATTCTATACATAAAACAGAATACTATGTAATTCATATTCTATTCTGTTGAGTCAGTGTGCACTCCAAAACAGCTACACTCTGTTCCATGTCAACAATAAACAAACACTCAAAATAGCTCAAAATCCAAATATACATCAGCAATCTCTGTACCAACAGGACAACAAAGCTTTGGATGTATAAAAACCACGAAACTAATAAACAGAGTCCATTAATTTTACATCACACCTTGTTTTTGTATATGTGAATATAACTTAATATGATATTAACCCTTGAATAATGCAATGATATTTCGTGGTTTACCATCGTATTTTTGTATAATTTAAACCTTCATCAGTAAACAAAAGGATGATACTTAATGTTATCACGAAATGCATGTGCCTTTCTATGTGGCTAATTTGTAAATAAATACGTAAGACAGCCAACTTTCCACCAAAAGAGTGCTGAATAGAAAGCAAAACTCGTCATGATATATTCTATATATTGTTATATTTGAAACAAAACTTGGCATGCATTTCCTAACACAAAAAGAGCGTATAAGAATCTCTCAGAGTGAAGCAGTTCCAATAAAATATATTTTAAGATATCTGAAAAGACTAGTACAGAAGCATATCATCCTTATCAGATGGGCTGGATATTGGATTCTGTAGTTCTTTTCTGCTCTCTCTTATTTGACATATCCGAGATTAAATTCACCTGCCAACTGGTTGAACTCTTGGTATTCATTTTGTGAGAATCAAAGGGCTTTTTCCCTCTGCCGCTGTTTCTAAATCAATATGCTATCTCAGAAGAACATGATCACAGAATGCAGTGAGGAACAAACTACGCTAACTTTGAATTAAAACGAAAAAATGAAGCACAAAGCAAGCTGAGAATGATTATGCATTTTTCTGATTGCAGTGAGTAGTAAGTTGGAGTCAAAGCAATAGCTATGACGCGACCTAAAAGACATATCAAACAACCCGATTTCGTTTTAATATTCCTTTCCTGGCAGAAAAGTTTTAGGTGCATCTGGCATAACGCCAAATCATTTTTGCTCCTTCTTAATTTAGGAACAGAAAACTACTGCTGTGAATGCAGTTCTGTTAAGGGGGTGATTGGAGAAGCTGAAAATATTTGAGATATTCTGAGTGATGTAAGCAATATAGCTGCCTTATACTGAAGTTATTCATGCTTACATACCTCCACCTACAGGTACGTGCCAAGTATATCGAAACCGAAAAGTTATATGTGTTTAGTTAATATTTCTTGTTCTTTTTCTTCTTTCTTATCAGTTTGGGGGAGTAATGCAAATTGAGAATACGGAACTGATCAATCCTGCATGGTCTGCTTTGATTTCTCCTGCCTTGAAGTTTTTAATTGTCTACTATTTTCCTATTGACACCCATTCTTTACTTCCCGATAATACTCCTTAGTGGTCTGGTATTCATCAAGCACAATGGAAGAATTTTGGGAGACATTTCCCAAATGCACTATAATATCTCTTAGTTGGATTTAAGCTAGAACCATCGAAGTTTTTACGAATGTTTCTCGCCTTTGCTTAAGAAACCAAAATAAAATGTATATTCCTGGGATAGCATTCAGATAAATTGTTACAAGGGTTGATATATTTGTATAAGCTTTCTATAACCTCTAAGTTTTATTCCTGGGTATGCTTAACTCATATGAGATCAGAGCTTTCGTGTTAAATTAAATATGTTTATAAACCGTTTCGTTTAAAATTCCTTCATCAAAAACGGTATTACGTTTGTTACATTCAAATAAAAGTTCAAATGATAACGACTGATGTTGAAACAATGTTAGAGAGAATAATTTAAAGTAATTATCACATATGTTACATATTTTGTTATACTAACATTTAACGAAAACGGAACAATCATATAAGAAATTAAGATCAACCAAGGGGTTGCCCAAGAATGCATCTGACTTCTACTCTCCTTAATACATATTGAAATGATCTGTAAAAGTAATGGAAAGTTAATGAACTTATGAAGTACAACACATGTGCAACATAAACAGAACATATAAAAATAAATT
This sequence comes from Mantis religiosa, assembly GCA_030765055.1. NCBI lineage: Eukaryota > Metazoa > Arthropoda > Insecta > Mantodea > Mantidae > Mantis > Mantis religiosa. The sequence continues at coordinate 201,778,448 of CM060947.1, read as the reverse complement.
ACGAAGAGATAAAAACCTGAAGTTCTACAGGTTAATGACTGTACCATTGCTCAGGTATGGGAATAAATCATGGATATTAAGATAGACGATAAAAGAAAGATACAGCAGCTGAAATGGGATTTGTAAAGAAGATGAAATGTTGTAAAAGGAGGAATAAAATAGCAAATGGGAGTATATGGGGAGAGAGCTAAAATATTTTAGTTAAATGAAAAAGTAATAGAAAGTAAACAAATTCGGAAAAAATGATATCGGCCGAACGGACAATAGAAGACTATCGGGGATATATAATTACCGGCCTAGAGAAAATAACAGTATTGGATGCCCGAGGAAGAGGTGAAATTAATTGAATGAGGCTTGGCACCTAATCCCTGGATGTAACAAGACGCAGATATTTTATTCACAATTTACTAAACTTAAATATTGCACTCTCGTTTGACAGTAAATACCTTTAATTAAATGTGTAAGTTTGGGACAGAAAATTTTTAGGGATATGGGATTAGTATTAAAATAAAGAAAAGCTATCTAAATATGTGTTGAACATTTTTCAGTTCTAGCTTGTTCAAGTAAGGAGTCTCGCAACTACCAAGTAAAAATTAAATCACTTTCATCTTACCCTTGTCTATTTATCTAAGAGTCCATATTTCGCAACCAAATTTTAAATCTGGTTTTATTGTAAAATTAGAAATTGTTTGTTTGCCTTATTGTTCATTTTATTTAAATTTGTTTGAATTATTCCATTTAGCTTATAATTTAGAATGTTTTCCTCCATATGTAGTTATTTTTGGCTATATGTCAACCAATATACAATTGATACATAACGTATTATTTAATTTATTTAAACTTTTGCTCTTCTCAGTTGTTTTCTAGTGTAGCTAACGCCCTTGAACTTTGTGCATACTGTAATGCTCCACAGTTCTGATTGAAGTAACAATTAATTACTAAGCGTAATTCCCAAAAGTAGCAATTAATATTACCTCCTAGGATGTGTGTGCTCTCTCGGTTTTGTTTTCACGTTTTACTCCTCTACGATATCAGAGAAGGTTAGATACATAATTATATTTAAATATTCTAATGCAACGGCGATGACCGAATCTCAGAAGGATGATGCCAACCGACTGGCTAGCTAAGAGATAAACAGACAAATGATGGGGCAGTATCGTATTTTTCCTAGCATAAAAGGCAAAAGTGTTATCCGCAGATAACCAAATTCTTCTGAAAACCTCTACTCCTCTCCCCGCCCCGGATTGCAAATATTTTAGAGCTCTGTGGCCATACAAACGACCATGCTTCTCAGAGTCAAATGCAGGGTTTTAATTATTCCAAATTAATTTCATTATAAATGTATCCTAATTATAAACGCTCAATCGGAAGTGATCCGTGCACAGAACTTTGTAGACCACAGATATGGAAGTCTGGAACAACTAATGTAGCGCGGCGCATGTGCCATACGGTAGGAGTGAGTACCTTCTGGCCGTTATCGCCAGTATTGGGCATGATAGTGCCGCGATAACGCAGGAGCTAATACTAACAGCAGCTAAAGCTGAGCTGCACATAATCTTCTAAACCGTTTGGATCAAAATTTTCCAACTAAATAACAAACTTTAAAATTAAAACACCAGGGTGAAAGGTATTGCATCCATTCCCACAACCTGAAGGTACATAAAATTGTAACCTCGAAAAGAAACTCCAACCTCAAAACTCACAACACATCCTAAACAGATCCCAAAGAAAAATCTTACTAGCGGTAAAACCCTTAACGGGTTGGCAGGCAGCAAAAACCTTCTGGCTAAATACAGCCAGCCAGAACTTTGGTCGGTCGGTGGGACGGCTGGCAGACAAGTCCGGCGACACTCTCCGAGGTTAAGGGAGCAGAAATTCAAGATAGCTATTAATTGTATTGGATTCTATCTCTGAAACTAAATCATGCAAATTATAACCTTGGTGTATGCAAGGTGTATGCAGAATTTCGAAATTTATCAATAAATGTGAAATTTTTAGCATATCCTATATGTACTTAAATTGTACGTGTTATTTCCACCCCTATGTGCCCGGCAGGATTGTAGGTTTCCTAGGGTTTTCTGTATACCTACGAAGTAGCTGCCCCCATGGTGTAATTCAGTGTGTTTAATGTGATCGATTATAGGCAGTCTTTAGCGCCTAAGGAGTGCATTTGAGATATACAAACTTGATGGACGCCATACGAGAATATTCGAATTAGTCTTCCAGATACTCATGAGAACATCCCACTTGTCATTGTTATCACCGTAAACAGCTGGTAGGTCAGAAGTTAGAATGTTTAATGTTTCAATTGTTACAGTTTCTCATGCTAAGATTCAGAAATAGTTCATATTACAGTGTCATATTCCCGGAAGCTCTAGTTAATTGTTAGCCTCTTTTAATTTTATAACGCAAACACGAATGCCCCAAGAAAAAATATATCGTAGTTCGCAACAGTAGCTGCTGGGATACAAGACCGATAAATTGGAGAGGGCTTCAGGTATAATCGTTATCATCTGAGGAAGTGATTTGCGATAGTTTTCGCAGAGCATTTGTCCGGATGAAGGGTAATTTTGTTTTACAGGACTCCTGTAATAGATACGAGATATATACTCTTATCACTCTATTCGTAAATTCCCGTGTAAATGTATCATATGAGCCTTCTACAAACGAAATAGAAGAACAAAGTGTTTCTTTAATTGTTGTAGGTTCACTTTTAAAACAAAGGTGGACTAAAATGATTATACAGTACAAATTTGGTGTAATCATATTTTTTCGGTTTTAATAAATGAATATATAAGGTCCTATGCAATATAACAGTTTTGAAGAATTTCGCCTTAACGTTACTGGCCCCAAGCTGTAAAAGGTCAACTGCTCCTTTGTAGTTCTGTCGTGACTCGCGATGGATAGATGGACAGACAGATAGATCTAATCTTAAGAGGATTAAGTATGTCAACCAGATTTTAACCCATTGTGAGTGTGCCAAAAGTAGGGCATCCCTGAGAGAAAGGATGAGGCAGTATGAGACAGAGGGTGACCGAACCAAGGAGTCATGACGGTGCAGAGGGCATTTTTACGTCCTGCAAAGTTAGCATATCGGACGATGAATGGAATGGGTGAAATGATGAACAAATGAGCCTGGGGTCCATAGAGCTTAGAGTTACCCGACATTCGTCTTTCAGGATAAGGGAAAACCCCGGGAAAACCTTATCCAGGTAACTCACCCTGACCGAGATTCGAACTCGGGACCTCTTGAACGTGAGGCAGACATGCTACCACCACGCTACCTAGGCGGACTGCATTTGGAAGCAGCCCAGCAGGTCAGTACGTACAACTCGCATCCCACCTATCGTGGTGCTGAAACAGACCTTTTAGGTCCAGAGACCGTATACCGTCCTATCGAAGTAGATATTTAGCAGGAGCATATCATCCTGCCATCAATACCGAGACTACCACCGACACTTGTACCCTGAAAGAGACCACCAGAGAAAAGATAATGTGAACTGTTAATGGACATGATGTGGAGCGACAGCATATTCATGGGATATAATTAACATATCCAGCATTCGAATGGAGACTCAGGAAAACCCGCGAAAATACCCATGTCTCAGGTAGGCCGGTTAGAGGAAGCAGACCACGAACTCGGGCTATAGGCGAAAGCGCCTGAGCCATCCCTTTGGTTCGCGGTATAGAAAATAAGGAGGGAAATCCGAAGGGTGACCTCTTGCGGTTGATCACTTGTGCATTCAAAGACAACGGCTCTAACGTTACAGTCCCGTTGTTCGAACGGTTACCATTGATTTATGTTTGGTAATAGATACCTCTCAGATAACGCATTGATTATTCCACGTGCAGTAAACATCTATCTGTCAATTGTGATTCCTGCGAACTCCATTGGATGAAGTGATGCGTACATTGATGTTTAGCACGCAAACGAGGGGCGCGTCAGTATCCCTCTCATTCTTAACAAGAATAATCAGTAAGTTATCTGAGAAATTTCTCTTAACAAAGCAAATCCATGGTAACCGTTTCAGCAGCGCAACTATACCAGTTCCAACGTGTTCAAAACCATCTATCTCAACCACATGTATGTACCATCAGTGGTCCCTCATAGTAGGGCTCATACAAAAATGGTTCCTGATGCAATAGCCAAAACCGATGTCAAGAAGGAAATCCTAACAGAGTACACAACCACCACCAAGTGGCAGCCCACTGTACACCGTCGCCTGATACTGTTACACTGAAATTAAGAAAATTATGGTGCAGGAAAATCGTGGTAGAAATAAAACAAGCTCAGCATTCGCCTACCGTTCGGGGAAACCATGAAATATCCAAAATCAGTGGTTGGTGGATCGATTCAAACTGGCACCAATGCAAGTTGCACGCATTACCACGGTAGCACTTTGTTCAGCATCCGAAAGAAAAGTCTCTCTTATGTCCATCAGAGAACACAACACTCTCCGCGGGCACCTTAGTGCCGTATCCACTAATGTGATAACGCTATCTTGAGAGCTTCTCGCACTCTCTTCTCTGAAATGGACGTTAGCCTTTAGGCTGCTACTACTGTCCTTTCTGGCTTATGAGATCATGAAACAGATATCAAATGTTTTATGCGGAGAAGCAACATATTTCCAACTCTTTACCATTGTAAGGTCCTTAACCATCTCACTCAGCCTACTCAATTTGTTTACGTCAAACTCTAGCAACTGCATCCTTTTCAATTTTTGCAATACACACTTAATTATTAAGTTCCATACAATGTTATTTTCTTGTAATTACATAAATAGAATGACATGGTAGTTAGAGGAACTTATATTAACAGAGCAATCGTAATTACGTTAAGGGTAAAAAATGCTAAGGTATATAAAGAAGTTTACAAGAATCTTTGTAGAAAACTTTTACTAGACAGTAAAAATTGCGTTTGAATTAAGTTAATATTGAGTCAGTGTATCTAAGAAATGTCATCAACGGGCACAACGATATAAACCAGTAGGCGTAGAGGCTTCCACGACCTGCAGGAGAGCATAGCAAGTAATCTTTTAACATGAGCTTGGGAGAAGAGGATGAGTAAAACCAGTATCCGACGTGAACAAGAGAGGATGATTCCTTAACACTTGGGCCTCTGCTTTAGGCCTGAGATAAGCTGACAAGAATGAGGAAATCTTTCCAAAGTATGAAATCTACTGAGCAACGTCGTCGCGTACTACTTCAAACTTGAAACGGTTGCACGTAATGATAGACACAATAAATGATAGAATAAATGCATGATGGAAAAGAAATAACTCTAGTACTGCCTACAGACTACATAAAACCAAGAGTAATCGACGAGCGATTGTTTCCTCATAAGAATAAAATCCTACCCTTGGCAAGTTCTGGAAGCTGAAATGTTGATGTATGCCATTCACTCCAAAATAAATCAAAGTTCCTCTATAATCACAGTCTTGATTTGAAAACATCTCCAAATTTACCTCTTGACTCACTTGTTGCCTCTTTGTTAATTGTTTAAGAAGAAGGTTTTATAATATGTCTGGTGTTGCCTGGGTTTACTGTTCTGTAAAAGGTGACACAAAATCAGGACTGATTCTGAGTAGACACCTGAATATTCCTCTAAGACATTCTTTGTGAAACTTTGCCAACATCAGCTGAGACTGAAGAAGAGGAATAGTAAGAAGAAGAAACGCTGTAATACACAATTGCGAGATTACATTGCACTATATATATCAGAGAAAAAGTTGGAAATGTCATCCACCAGCATCCATACATGTTTGAACTCGTCTTACCATATTCTGTGCAGTTTTACGGAGAGTATCCTCGCCAATGTTACTTATTTCGGTTTCGAATGGATTCCTTCAGAACTTCAATTTCCGTGGCCTATTCTTGCACACTCTATTTCTTAGATACCCGCACAAGAAAAAATGCCGTGAGGCTAGGTCAGGGGATCTGGGGCCACAGACTCTTTGAGACTATTCGATTATTAAAGAAACTGGTTACAAGTTTCATGGTGTCATAAGATGCATGGCACGTTGCTGCATCTTGCTGGAAATAACCATCTCTCAATTCGATATCACCTGCGTAAAACTTCAAAAGATATCCTTGCAGATTTTATGTTGTCTGAGTAGCAGGAAAATAATGTATCTAAACGGACGCCCTCATAGCTCAAATAGTAGGAACATCAGCACGGATAGCTGAAAGAAATGAGGTACAAATTATGGCCATGGAACTGACTTCTTCAGCCTGATTCAGCTGTCCAATAAATGATATTCTTATAATGTTCTTTTAGGCATTTAATTCTGCACATTATTTTCGTCCTCAACATCTGAGTCGTATTTCTTTGTGATCAATAAAGTTAGACATGATCCGATCTGCAATATCTCAGTCTTCGAAGAATTATCTGTCAGCTGTTCAAGTCGTGAACTTCGACACATATTTCTAAACTTGGGTGATAAATATAATGGAGGAACATAGATATATTGATGTGATTTGCTAACTTTCTCAGAATCATTAAATACAAGAAGCAGGAAATTGGAAGCTTCCGAAATTAGGACGTTTCAATACTTTACCATTTAAATATAGCTAGCTACGTAATGATAAGGAAAAGAATAAATTGCATGACTCACTGAGGAGCTAAAGGGAAGGATTTCTGCACTAAGTATAAATAAGTTTAACCCAAAGGCAGCCTGCCTCGGTAAATGAAATGTGTAGTGTTTAACGCCCGCTTTTACTACATACGGCACCGCAGGCGATGACACTGATGATGCATGAAATGAAGATGGAGCACCGGTGGAATGAGATGCGGGGGAAACCGGAGATCCCGGAGAAAACCCGCCCCAGCGCCGTGTTGTCCATCACAAATCTCACTTTGCGGTCGCCTGGGATCGAAACCGAGCCGCCTTTGTATGAACCAAGTGGTCTAACCACTGAGCCGGGGGCGCCCTTTCGGGACAGCTCGGTAACTCCCTGGTCGAAGGAGGCCCCAGTCCTTGGTTCTACGGGTCCAGGACTAATGGGAGTAGATCCTCTGGCATGAGTCCGAGGTCCATGGACTTTAAGAGTTATCCGACATTCGTCTTTCAGGATAAAGGAAAACTCCGGAAACAAACCTTATCCACGTAACTGACCCTGGCCGAGATTCGAACTCGAGACCTCTTGAACGTGAGGCAGACATGCTACCACTATCTACGCTACTGAGGTGGGCTGGATGGTAGCATGTCTGACTCACGTATAAGAGGTCCCGTGCTCGAATCTCGGTCAGGAGTTAACTGCATAAGGGTTTTCCGGGGTTTTCCCTTATCCTAAAAGACGAATGTCTATTAACTCTAATCTCTATGCACCCTGGGCTCATCTGACCACCATTTCACCCATTTCATTCATCGTTCGATATGATGTAATGCTGGAGGACATAAAAATTAAAAAATAAAGAAACCGAACGCGGCCTTTAGATGCTGCAGACTGCCAATAAGCGTCAACAGTTTACACTACTGATGAATTTAAAATATAAAGGGAAGAAAACAAATTTAACAACATCTTTTTATGGACTTAGGTGACAATGTCTTTATGTTGCTAAAATCAAAGTTTATCATTTGCCTATAAATCACAATTTTGCACTAGTAAATTTCAGAGAACTGTTCCCTTTATAATTTTCTCAAAGCTTTTCTAGGGACTTAATAATGAAGTATATATTTTGGTTACTCAACCTTTCAAATAATGGGTTCACCTCTTAAATAAGAATTATTAATTGGTTCTCCTTAACACTGAGGTTGGCTAACGACTTATTCTCATGGAAAATATACTATCGCTTCTTCCAGTATACAGTGGTTGTAAGGCATGAAAATTATTTATTATGATAATATAACTATCTCTCTATATTTTTAAGACAACTATTAAATTTAGACATAAGTAACTACTGTGCCAGCTTTATTAGCATTTCTAGGGTCTTAACATAATTTAACTGCACCCAAAAATAAAAATTATACTTTCAAGCATTAACAACGGAAAACTAAGAAGCACGCGTTAGAAGTATAAATCCTTTGTTATAGCGCGCATATTCCGGGTTTAACATGCCTTCATCCAGAAATGTGCCACTATCAACAAAATGTTCGATTTTGTGCACACAATTTTTATTTGTGTCATTTGTTTGTTGACTGATGAGAATCGGAATACAAATGGATAATTTCCCAGTTTGAATGTTTGTATGCAAGCGGTTGGTTTACTTTCTCCATTTCGTTTTACAAACAGCATGAGAGAGCAGGAAACCTGCAAATAAAACAAACTAGCAAACAAACTTTATTTCGTAAGCATAACCCCAGATGTTTTGAAGCTTGTATGTTCTACAGCCTGACGTTTGTAAAATATTCTATATTGAATACGAATTAGGTCATAAAAGAAGCCGTGTTAGGACCAAATAGAATGGCTGAATTTTAAGTTGGTGCATGAAATAATTGGTAGCAGATGAAGCAGTATTGACAGCTGTCCATGCAGTCACCACCTGAGGTTTGCTTCTCCACATTCATATTCATGGGATTAGGTTATTACTATGCTGATGTAAGGGTTGTTCGTACTTCAGGCACACAATGGGACATTTGCGGTCGCATGGCATCTGCTGTTTCACTGAAAAGTATTTCATGTGTTGCAGCAATATGACCTTCTCTTACCATTTGTGTACAAACTACTCCTACAAATAGTTATTACTGCATCTAATTTTTGATGGAGGGTAAATTTGGATCTCGCAGTTTCATTAGATATAACCTAACCTATATAACCTATAGTCAAATCGTTGAAGAGCTGGCCACTGTATGACATTGCATTATCATTTCATGGCCCGAATAGGAAAACAAATAACGATCTCTTATGAGAAAAATACACGCTTTGTAAAGTCCAAGCAGAGCAGTGATAAGGAATATCTAAATATTGTTTAAATTCATAGAGTACTTATTTGACATACATTGTACTTTAATCTATCTAAGATTTAGTGTTTTTTTTTTTGCCAGTCATGCAAAAGTCATCCGAAATGAACAGGGCTTCAAAACGTATCCCAAGACAATGTAAGGTATACATTGCATTTATTATGAAATGGTTTCAAAAATGTGGTACTGTTATAAAATAATTATTCCTGTAAATTTCATTTTAAAATTAAAAATTTAGAGTTATATTCCATGATATTCCATGTAATAATTTAATTTAAATAGGGATCAAATTTCAATTTTTGACATCGAAATGAAATTTTCTGACGAACTTCAATAATAATTTTGCACTTATGTACTTTATGCACTTATGACTTTTGCACACGTGTCAGTTGGAGAATTTAATGTCAATTTGGAGCGTTGGCCATAGTAGCTCAAATGGTTAGAGCGGCTGGACGGAAACCAGAAGATCCGTGGTTGAAATCCCGGCTATGGCACTGAATTTTTCAGTCTGGCTCTACCCTTTCATATTGCGTTTCTACATCAAAAATTAAGAAAATAATTGCAATTAAGAAAAATCGTAGTGAAAAAGGTAAACGGGAAGATCTAATTGGATCAATTATTTAATTTTTATATTAAAATGTTAAGTTTAATTTGAAATTTTTAGAAATTATGACTAGTGTGATACCACAACTAATTTACACTTATTTTATGGTTTAGTAGAGAAACTAAAAGATAAAGAAAACTGCGTCTCAGTTGAGGATAAAACTAAAACCAAGAAATACCTCGGTAATGATTTATTTAGCTAATATTTTCCCTGGATTACATTTGTAGAATTTAACCATATCCACATATTATGTGTAATAATATTTTAGTATGTCATTTTTTTATTTGGAATTTTACGTCCTCCCAACATTGAGTCATATCGCATGATGAATGAAATTGGTGAAATGACGCTCAAATAAGTTCGGGGTGCATGGCGCTTTTAGAGTTACCTGACATTCGTCTAACAGGATAAGGGAAAACCCTTGAAAAATCCTTATCCAGATAACTTCGCCCTCACGGAAATTCGAACTCGGGACCTCTTGAACGTGCGACAGACATGCTCTCACCACGCTACCAAGGCGGGCGCGTGTATGTCTTACAATTTATCAGTTACGCAAAGATAAACGACGCTGAAGAGTTAGAGGTTATGCCAAAATTCTAAATACAGATGTTTGAAACATGTGTTATTTAATCAAACTCGTTAGATCCAGCTTTAGGAAGTCAAACATAATGAGTATATTTCCATACATGGGAAAGTTAGGATGTGGAAATATTTTTGTATATCTTTCATATCACAAGATGTTGGACTTCATGTTGGAGTTGCTGAATTTATGTAAATACCAGCTTTATCATTGAACCAAATTTATGTTTTTGATTGTACTCTACACCAACACACACACACCCATACACATACACACAAACCCAAACATACGCACATTAACCATTTGCGGTTTAGGGAATATAAAGTAATTATTTCCGCTGTAATGTCAATATTAAAATTTTTGGTCCGACTGCAATGTTATCTCTATACACTACAAGTATCTATGTAATAGAAAAAGTAAATTCTATTACTATTCAAAGTTCAGCCTTGAGGTCTACAGGTAGCCTAGCCTGAGGCCCATTTCTCTAATGATTTAACGTACTATGCGTATATGCATTTATTGTATATATACTATACATTATATATATTTTTAATCTGTGGTGTATACATAATCTACGCTGTAATTATTATTATCATTATTGTTATTATCATTGAGGGTTAGGCTGTTCACCTACTTGGCGAGGGGATCCAGCTTCTAGGATCAGCCAAAAGTTTTTATGTCTCTTGATTACATAAGAACATATTTTCAGCATTTTGTCTCATATAATATGTCACATCAAGTGTCCCGTCCATTTATTGATAGTTGCTTTGACTTTATCTTCAGTTTTATAATTTTAATTCCTCTCTAATAGTTACATTTCTTATCCCATACACTCTTGAATTCCTTCATAATTTATATTATCTACGAATATCACCATTTGTGATATTGCTTTCATTTTGCAAATGCCCACCTCGGTGGCGTAGATGGCAGCGTGTCTGCCTCACGTTCAAGAGGTCCCGAGTTCAAATCTCGGTCAGGGTGAGTTATCTGGATAAGATTTTTTCCGGGATTTTCCCTTATCCTTGCAGACGAATGTCAGGTAACTCTAATCTCCATGGTTGCTGGACTCATTTGAGCATCATTTCACCCAATTCATTCACCGTCCGATGTAGCAAAGCTGGAGGACGTAAATTACATAAAAAATTGCAAAAGTTAATTAACTGTTCTGTAATTATGGAATAAGGAAAATGTATATCGCTAATACATATCTATATTCTATATGCAAGCGAAAAATGTGTCATTATTTCAACTTCGGCTTTCAAATGTGCCTTCAATAATTATGTTAGCAACACAGTGATTTATTAATGACATTTTGGCAACTGAAATGCATTTCTGAAATTTTCTGTAAATGTTCACACAAGGGCCCTTCAGTCTTCTTTAACATAGCTGGTAATTTATGACATAGCTGAAATATTCCTACTCGAACATGTACGAGGCATGTCCATAAAATAATGTCTCCAAGGCGCTGGAACCGTGAGGAACGCCATCACGTGAGATCCGGCAACACTGGCATGTAAACTGATTTCACCCCTTCAAATCCCCACTACAGCGAACCCGTTGCTATCATTATTCTTGGCTGTGCAGCCGTTTGCGATGGAGCTTCCTATCACTTCCGCCGCCAAGTACGAGTTGTGTGCAGTGACCCGCTTTTTTAGTGCCAAGGGCACTACCCCCACTGAAAGTCATCGTCAGTTATGCGAAGTCTATGTGCCACGAGCGAAAGTGGGTCAGAGAGTTCAAAGACGGACGTACAGACGTCCACGACGAACAAGGTTGTGGTCGGCCTTCGGATTCAGCCGAAACAATTGCAAAAGTGGAGCATGAAATGATTAAAGATCGGCGTGTGACAGTTCGCGAGCTGTGTTAAGTTATCCCTGAAGTCAGTAAGACTACGATTGACAAGATTTTGACCGAACATTTGCATTATGCCAAGGTGTGTACGAGGCTGACCTCCTGGCCCAGTTAGGATGGGACATCCTAACACACCCCGCCCCTACAGTTCTGACTAAACACCTAGTGATTATCGTCTGTTTCCTGAGTTGAAGTCCCACCTGAGTGTAACACATTTCCAGACCGGCGATGATTTGAAAAACAAGGTTTGAGCGCTACCTGCGCAACTTGGCGGGAGAGTGCTATGACAAGGGTATACAAAAACTGACATAGCGCATGCAAAAGTGCATAGATCATAATGGTGATTACGTTGAAAAATAGCTGTAAGTTCTGCCTCCTCATCAATGTAACATTCATTGATAATAAACATGTATTCTATATTAAATAAAATGGAGACCTTATTTTACGGACACGCCCCGTACTTAGATCTCGTTAAAACACAAAATGTTATTCTGCGGAGTGATTATTTCATATATATTTTTTTATTGGAATGAATTTTGCAGTAATGGAATTTTTCTCAAACAGGAATACCTTTTTGTTTTTTTGTTTACCTTTTTAGTTTTCAATTTTATTTATCAATTTACTATAAGTTACGTTTACATTTACTATATCACTTATTTCTCTTTGCACCTGTGGGAAATAAGGAAGAAGTTAATTACTGAAAATGTTTATTCCGATTGAGACAAACAGAAGGTGAATAGCTCAGCAACTGTAAGAATAATTGGTACTAAGTTATAGAAAGCCTTGTAAGTAAACATTATTAATTTTTATAATATGAAATAAAAACTTTTGTTAGAATCAGAATTATAATGCAATAGAGTCACGTAAACTCTATAATATTGGAAATCCTAAAATAACTCTTTAAACAGAAAAATTTCCAAATTAATGAAACAGGTCACACGCGTAAGTGACAAAGCTGCATGGAAGCATCATTTCTTGAGTGATTGTCAACCATTTGTTTCGAAACAATATTTAGTCTTTCAGTAATCATACGCAATTATAAGGAATTTACTTGGCATGTGTGACTGAGTGGGTTAGGTGCTGTCCCAATGATGCCTTATAAGCAGCCAGACTGATGCTTGATAGTCATTCATAAGCAATGAAATAAAGAAAGAATAATGGAACGAAAGCAAAATTAAAAAGGGTAAGAGAAATCTGACATTTTTATCCCTTAAAATACTACCTTAGGTATTTTTATGAAAAATTTAGCACCGGTTCTGTAATGAGAAACAAGGAATTGCTAAAGGTTACTGATTTTTTATTAACAGCTGCAATTCAAAAATGGTTGCTTGTCTTGCAATTAATTATGTAACCCATTCAACCTCAGGAAAAATAAAATAAAATATACAGGCCGCTAACCAATCATATCTTTTCGTATGAGAAATCTGTAGCACTGATTTAATTGTATCAGTGAACGTCTTCAATTAACGCCCAATTAGGAAACTAGGCGTGATAAATTTTCCGACGTTGAACATTGCCTCAATTAAACAGCTCGACGACGTTCATTCTAGTTATATGTATAACGTAATTACTTTGCGTCGAAAACAATAGAATGCCAGAGGAAGCTTTTGTTGCAGGTTTAATAACAAACAATCTAGGAAATACAGCTAGCTTAGCGGAAGAAAGAATGTTATCTCTTTTAGCAATGTGTCAAACAGAAAAAGGAAATTAAGTGTGGGAAAAAGAGTTGGGAGTGTATACCATAGCACATTTTGCTGACAAAGTTGTAACTGTTTAATGACGCCATATATAAGTTTTGATCTGCCAAAGGTGTTTCAGAAATAAACGGAACACTCCTGGAGCACAATCCTCCCTTTCTCAATAGACGATTTCTTTTCAACTATATTTGTTGCATTCAATGGAGACCTATAGAAATTGCTTAGTGTATACTTCATAGGCTAAAATTACCATGATAAATATAATTAGTTCTGATGGAATTTGGCAAGGATCACTTAGTGAAAATGGCCAATGTTAACATAAAGTTAACGTAGAACTTCGTAAAGACGATAATGGAGTTATAAAGAAGTAATGTAAACAATGTTATAAACAAATAGCGAGATATGTAAACAGTTGCAATAAATACTTACCATAGGAAGCAATCAATGCGTCATATAATAAATCTAAGATCCAGTCATTAGTTAGGCAGTGCAACGTAGTTTCATGAGGTCATTAGTGATGCAATTCCGGTAAGGATTAATTTAACTAGGTAACTATGATCACGCTGAAACTCTGTTGACCATAATACAACTGTCTCAAAATGTACACATTGAAATGTGTAGTGTGTAACGCCCACTTTTGCTACATACGGCAACACAGGCGGTGACAATGATGATACAGCTTTTGAAAATTTAGTAAAGGTGGATGAGACGGCGGGGGAAACCGGATATACCGGAGTAAACCCGCCCCAGCGGCGTGTTGTTCACAACAAATCTCACTTTACAGTCGTCCGGGATCAAACCCGGACCGCCTTGGTGAGAGCCAAGCGGTCTAACCACTAGGCCACGGCGCGGCCTCTACCTGGAAAACAGACGTCTATACTGAGGAGATTCGTTGTTCAGAAAGAACATTCTAAAAGTTATACAGGGAGATATTTTTGAGGGAAGGGAACTTTAGCATAATGCATGGTAACAGGAGCGTTTCAGGTAGGAGCGAAGAACTTTTAATATTTGACAAATTGACGTAGGTAGTCTAAATAGTATCTACAACCAGCTAGGCGGACCGAGTGTATTTACAAAATTTGTCCTTTCCCGTTTTATTTTTATAATTTTAGAGTGGTACCTACTGTAATTGGCATCTCCTAGCATTTAAAGACCGCATTCGAGTTTGTACATAGATATGGCAGAAAGTTTAGCTTAATATTTCTGCGACTACCAAAAACTTACACTTAACATTACACCTATCATAATCATTATCATAATCATCATCCTTTTGTCATGGAGGCAATTATAAACCGTAATGTCTGGATACATCAGTAGTTAGTAGGAATGATTCAATTGTTTCCACTTTAAAAGAGCTACTTCTTGATCCCCCACAGGTGCAACTCACTTCAAATAGAGCATTTATCTCCACTGGAACGTATAAACAAAGAAGTGGGATAGAGAAAGAAGATTGACGAAGATAATAAATAAAAGTTAAATATGAATTAAGGTAAAATTAAAACAACAGGTAGGCGAAGTTTAATGTAAATAAGAAGTTAAATATAATAAATAAAATGGAACGGTTAGGCAGAGAAAAGCTGTATCATATACGTATAGGTAAAGTTAAGGTAAGGAAATGAACAGGAAGCAGCTTCAAAAGTTAAGTCGAAATATTGGCCCAAAGTGTTTGTGAAGACTTGCAGCTCAACATGAATGCGTTACAACTCCATTAGAATAAAACCTAAAACGACCACTTGCAATGAGAGAGATAATGGGGATCACTAGGCAAGTGAAACTTTTACTTTTAACGAGATCTAATGAATCTCGATGAGAGATATGCACTTAAAATCACGTGCCTAGAAAAAAGGCTTGGTTTGAATAAAAAATGGGCGTCTCTTAGAAAATTGTCTAGGCCGGAAACAAACTCGGAGTCAGTGGAGAAATCATTACTTGTAGCTAACGTTGTAGAGAAAAGCTGTTGGTTCTGGGCGCGCTAAATTTTAGCACCGCGGAAAGTAGAGTGGAACTTCGAATTTGTAATTTGTTTTACATCATCACATTTTTATGGGTATAAAATAAGTATATAATTATGTCAAATATGTAGGCAGGAAGCGGGAATGCTATCGTCGAGTAAGATAATAGAACACCTATTGAAAATTATACATATATAACCATTTGGAACAAAAAACTTCACTTATCTTAAGGAAAATGAGGACGATTTTTCTTATTGGTTGAAGTAGAAATTGATTTCATGAACCCTTGTTCGCGTCATCAGTCAGAGAAAACCACAGAAGAAAACACATTTACTTACCACCCTTGGTTTAATAAAGAATTTCAATTTTTTTTAAAGAGTTTGGTGTAACTTTTGGTTCCTCAAAACAAATGTAGTATTGAAAATTTAGTACATTACTCTCAAAAAGCTGAAATGTAATAATAAAAAATCTGGTGTTTATCAATTTGATTGTTTAGATTGTGATCGGGTTTACATTGGTAGGACGAAACGTAATTTGGAAACTAGACCGAAAGAACATTTTCGTAAAATTAAGTATAAACAAACTGATAAATTTGCCGTAGCAGATCATTTTTGGTCATTTAACCATTCAAAATTAGGATTATTAGATTTGAATTATTTATCAATGTTAAAGAATAGTGTTTATGTTCGCCGACAGTATGTGGCAGTATGTTTCTAAGAATTATTGTTTAGTTTAAGAGGTTAGAACGATTTTTGATTTAGAACAACAATTAAATGTCCCGATAAATTTAAAGGTTTGGGAAAATATATTTATTTTAAAAATTACTCTGACGTTAATATTTTGATACACTTTTGAAAAAGACAAAATTGGTAAAAATTGTATACTTGGAAGATGGAATAATATCGGTACACGCGACATCCGGTCGCGTAGGTGTGCAAGTCACGCTGGGCTGTTAGGCGGAGGACCAAAGCCTTGCTGACATAGCTGACGAAGCAGTGAGTCAGTCGCTGCTTCGGCAGAGTTTAGGCATTTAAACCCCAGGGTTTTGGCCCAGGCGGGAGTTGTCTCACATGTGCTACCGGAATCTGCGTCGCCCGATTCTCTGACGGCCAAGTCTATAATCTTCAAAATGTACATCAAAAAGCAAGGAGCAGGAACCTTAGGCCAGGTAAATGCCACAGTTGTCCTCGTATAGATAAGTTCTATTGGTTTTGGTTAGATTGTAGGATAAACACTATCTAACCAGAACTATATGTCGAATTTTAGATTAAGCCAACCCTGCCTGGTAACCCAGACCTTGGTAGGATCGTCTCCCTCCTGAGCTACGTTAAATGGAAAAGCGTAATTTACCTGCCAGTTGGCGCAACCGTGAACGTTACATCTGGAAACCTACGCGACCAGAAGTCGCGTGTACCGATATAATTTTATCTTCCAAGTATACATTTTTTACCAATTTTGTCTTTTTCAAAGTTGTATCAAACTATTAACGTCACAATACACATCGCGAATTGAATTTTTAAATACCAGCAGTTGATTCTGTTCTTAAGTTTGTTTCGTTTTCAGATTTTGGTAATACTGAAAAAACCTAATAACATAGTAACTTCCTTAACGACGAATGTGATTCCTCCTGTGGTTTTGTTTGACTGATGACGTGAACAAGGTTTCGTGAAATCGATTTCAACTTCAACTAATTGAACTAATAAAAATCGACATCATTTTTCTTAAGAGAAGTGACGTTTATGTTACAAATAGTTCAACTTGTATAATATTTATTATTTCGCGGGAACTAGCTTCATTTTCTGCGTACTTTTGAAAATTTTATAAAGTAGGATAACTAGATTTTTAGTTTTGTAGGCAGGGAATTAGGAAGTACTTAACAAGAATCTACTCAAGGAGTTTTTAAATAAATGGCAAAGCAAACAGAAAAGGATTTTAATTCAGCAGCAACACTTGAAGCTGATATTGCATACATGGACATATTAGGTATTGAAATATTGAAATTCATATTGTGACGTAGGACCAATCAGAATTAAGTACTGTGGTAACTTAGCAACCAAAACAGAAAAAAGAACCAATAATTTTAATCTTAAAGCTTTTCTTCTGGCTTTAACTCTCTAAGAGAATAAACACCTTTTCGGTAAAAGACTTCTTGTAACTACGAGAATTTATTGGAGTTACTCATTTATGAACGTTTAATAAACGTTTACAATATACATCAAATACCCGACGCTATGATAAATAATTTAAGTAAAACACCGTTTAATCATTTATGAATAAAAGGAGAAAATTAAAATATAGTAATGGGCTATATACATCAGTGGAAAAAGTTGCATGTAAAGAAGAAAATTATGTCGAGAAATATAATTCCAAGGAAAATGAAAAGGTATTAATTATTTTATTCCATAGTTGTCCAAAAGTAAAATCCCTTTTGTATCGACACCACGCCTTTGAAGTTTCACATCTCATCGCTCGCCGTAGCTGCCAGAGAGAGGATGTATAGAAATCTTCGAGAACATCTTCACGGCTTTTAGACGAAAGGTTCATCGCTTCTACAGCAAAGTAAGGTTTGGCTTCTGCACGCGTCGACACACCAAGAGAGCGCGAAACTTTTGCACGTGTGGGGCGTAGACCTCACGAAGGGGCAAATCCAACTTCAGATATGTCACCACATCGTGTGATATAAATCCAACCCACAAGGACGGCAACTGCTCCACACTTCTGAGGTGTACACATCCCTTTCTAGAACCTGTTTCAGATCAGATGGGAAACTTACCTCCTAAGCTTCTAGACTCAAGTGAAAGCCCGTCCCACTATATACTAGAGGCACTAGACACCTGGAAAATACGATTGCAGATGATGTCAACAGGTGACATACACCATTGTTTTAATTCCAAATTTAAGCATATAACTGCAATTCCACACGGTATGCGATATAATTGGAAATAAATTATTAGAAATTGTTCCTGTAGCACTCTTAACTCCTAACTACGAATCAGAATTTGTTGAGTATTTTGTACCATACAAGAGTGCACATTGATGTAACAGAAAATCAATTCAACTCAACTTTATATACATTGTTAAATTATGTAACTATTAAATACTCTCCAAAGCTAAGTATGCACTGTTTTCTTCTTTCTGGTACGCTTAATTCTCTTCTACCTGCTTTCGAAGTAAAGTACATTTGACATCAACTCTGCATCATTGTCCTTACAGAGAGCATGCTCTTTTACAACCTTTTTACAACCTTTCCCCCTGCGTTCCACTTGATGTTGTACTTAAGTACTAAATGACAAGAGCAATACTCTGACCTAAAGAGGTGCATTCCTAAGGTCAAGTACAGGGGATTGTGTAACGAAAATATTTGCTTTTGTACTTTTATATAAACTAATTTTTGTTGTTAAATAGTTTCAGCGCATATAATGAGTATATACATTTATTGAACATGGTCCTCTTTACCTATAAAACACGATTACGATTGTCTCCTTCAGACCTGTACTCCCTTGTTAAGTTTGCAGGGAGTGCTCCTTATTTATGTTAATTTCAAGGTTTATTTGTCCTTGAAAACGATTTAAATGACTTGTGGCAAACTCTGAATTAAATGTCGGCAAGATAACTCCATTATCGGAGCGGTAATCATTTCAACTTTTCAACTAAGAGGTACTGTGTTTGATTCCGCCTTGGCTGCAGTAACCTAGAATGGAGTAATTTCTTACCTTCTGGCAGTCAGAAATATAAACATATGACTTAACTTTAGAATAAATGAAACCCAGACATTGCGCACAGTTCAAGTTAATTATACCATTGTTTCTCAAACGAAAGACATTGTTATGACCATAGAAGTTGTAGAAATCTGATCTTATGCCACCCTTATGTATTACAATGGCAAGGCTGCCATAAAGGATTTGGCAGTCCTAACTTCAATATCTTAATTTGCATTTCTATGTACTAAGGTGTTGTAATGCGTGCTTTCCTCGTTACCAAGGAGCTTCACGACTTCCTTCCTGGTGGCACTCGACTGGGGAGCATCCAAATATGTCACGCGGGAGGAAAAGCCCGCCGTGGTACGAGCAGGAAGATAAATTGAACCAATTTGACACTGAGAAATTAGATAGGTAGACGTGGAGGGGATGAGATGGACAAATAGACTTCTCGCTTTTTGGGGCGAAACAGAGAATTTCTGATAGTGACCGAAGGTGAGAAACAGAACTAGGGATTAGACGAAACTCACTTTGAGATAGCAGTAAATTACTCAAAAGGGGAAATGTGTCCAGTTCGTGCAAGTTACTGCTTTTGCTATCTCTCATTTTATGACATCAAAGTAAGAAGAATAAACCAGATAATTTAAGATATACACTTTTTCACCTATTGCACATATTTCAAGCATATACTTTATTCAAATTATTATTCATTTTGAGGAAATGAATCATACAAACATTCTTTCATGAAAAGATTAATTTACGAAGATTTCATTTACAATCTTTCTTATCTATCTGTGAAAGGCGCTAAACTTACATTACCTACCCAGTTTGGTAAGTATGAAACTTTCTTTTTTTGTTTTGATGTTTATACATACAGATGCGCATAAAAACTCTTTTTCAAAAACGTTATTTAGGGAACAACGAAACGCGTATCTATAGTTGTATCTTAAAGTAGAATTTGTGCTTATATAAGTGGTAGAAAAAGTAAAATAGTTTCCCGCGCAATTTAACATAGTTTAAGTAATAGAAATGAATCCGATAATATTAATATATATTATAACTTACCCTCTAAATAACCTTTGCTCTTGATACTGAAGAAGTACCTTTATTCTATGGTCTATAAAAGGTGACAGTGGAATGTAGCTTATGATTAAGTCCAGCATTGTTTAAATACTTGTGACAGATATAACATATGTATTTCTGCTTCCATTTAATATATATTTAGATTTCGGTTTATATTGTTATGCAGTTTGTGAATTGTAAAGAACAAATTAATTTTCTTTGTATCGAGAACATTAACATTCAAAACATTTGTTTGCCAGTTGACGAAAATACCAGGTTAAGCACAATTTTTCTCTGCACTACCAGCGCCAAGTCTGTTCCACGCAAACGAAGGTATTTTGTTTTGGTTCCTCCTATTATTTAAATTAAAATACATAATAAATACTTTGAAAATATTTTAGAAACGTCTACCTAGCAAGTATGTGCTAAAAATATATATTGTCTAAAATATTTTGGAAATGTTTGAACTAATGTCACCTCTATTCAATACGCTGAATTTATTCAGCATCATTTGCTGAAACTAACAACTCTTACTGTGAATTAATAGAGATATAAACCCATATATACATTCGTTTAAGAATGAATGTTAATGTTTATTGTAAATATCCGCCAGTGATATAGAGCATTGTAATTTACATGGCTGTGATAAGCCTGTTCAAAATTAGGATTATTAGATTTGAATTATTTATCAATGTTAAAGAATAGTGTTTATGTTCGCCGACAGTATGTGGCAGTATGTTTCTAAGAATTATTGTTTAGTTTAAGAGGTTAGAACGATTTTTGATTTAGAACATCTAAAGGATATAAAGTTATTTATAAGTATACGCAGCCTATATTAAGAAACACTCACGTTTGAAATAGAAACTTGCACCATTCTTTAAAGTTGTATATCTCGTAGGAAGATCAAAGAATGTCACCTCTATGATAACGGCCATAGTTAAAGACGGCATCGTAAACGTTTCCTGGCCCTATCCTTCACTGGTAGGTCGCACTCGTTGGTGGTTCTGACCGGCTAGTCCTAAATGACATCATGGAGAAACCTCTTTGAGCAGTACACCATTGTCTAACCGCCCCTCAGGTTGTTCCAGATACCATAATCTATCTGAAAGTAATTATCAGCCGTGGGAACATTATTTTAGTGAATTAGAAGAACACTTGGAAATTAGGTACTTTACCTATTGTTGTAGGTTTAGCCACAATTGTTTATTAGAGGTCCAAATTTCCTTACATGGAGACAACCAAATCTTTCCTTGAAGATTTGTTGTGGAGTTACGTAAATAGTTATGTGTTTGCCATATTCAAGCATTCCAGTTGTTTGTCACCACATACTGTGATAGGATATTTTAATTTACTTCCATGGCTTCTTTTTTCCTCTTTCTGATCTATATGTCTTATTTTAATGGTATGACTTTTAGAACACTAGCATGCCTAGGGCTCTAATTATTGTTTTCGTCTCATATAAGGTTTATTATTAGAGCACAAATTCTTTGTACTCAGGACACCTCATCCATAACTTCATATTTCAGATTATCATACAATTTTTCCCAAAATACACAAATACTAAAGATAAATAACGAAAATCCAGGGGTCAGATTAGAGTTCGCTGATTTATCCTAAAGTTATTAATAGGATGTAGGGAAAATATTTACTTAAAAAGCTTGACTAATTATGTAGGTCCATATTTATTACGGTTTAGATTTATTCAAAGAAGTAGTCATTTTGCTCTCAGTGGCTCATGGGGGATGATAACTGCTTTACCTTGGCTGCCCTTTTTGAGCATATCGGTATCGCCTGAACACTCATATGATTTCTTGTGATTGCCTTCTCCTGGCACTGGATCTGTCATGATGCCTTTAGGATAGAGTATATGCGAATGAAGGTACCTTGAGCCTTTGGAGTTAACAAATATCTATTGCAGCTATCACCTCCCCCCCCCCCCCACGCCAGCAACCACAAGGTTTGAAGTGAAGGAACGATACGCCACAATCACAGATACGTGCTAATGTCCTTAATGGGTTCTAGCTCCAAGAACCGTCAATTTCTGGAGCTGTTTGGGAAAACAGATCTCTATTGACCACGAGAATACTCTCTTCTTGTACAATAATTGGCCAACAAAATTTTACACCAAATTCTACACATCGTCAAGGAAAACTGCCGTATGCTTTAATCTCCTTACGGATACTCACAGACTTCTGAGTCTTTCTGAAGACTCAGTCCACTGCATGCACTTTATCGACTGTATATTTACTCGAACTTCTGACAGAATTTCATTTTCTACTGCATATTTGTGCCAGGACATCATTAAGCCTGTCATATCTCAGGCTCCTTTCCCAGCCAATATCGGCTTTTAAAGAAGATAGCTGCTTCTTTGCCAAAGTATTCATATAGTTAAAATGCTGTTAACGTTCCATATCGAACGTATCTGTCAAATTATTACTAGCTCGTTAAAGGCGCATCTTTTAACAGAATTAGCGAAGGTGTAATGCGATACCTTTGCTTTAGGGAAAAGAGTTGCTTAAAATATTCTATTACCTTTATGTTGAAGGATTGTCCAAAATTAAACTCAAGATATAACTGAAAATGATAATCATATTTCAGTTTTGAATCCAAAACATAATACTTTCGTTTCTACGAAATGAGGACTTATTTATGTAAGATGAATTTGAGCTTTCTTCTAGGGATAGGGGTACGCATGAGGAACTTTTTAATAAAATATAAACTCATATGGGTAACCTTTCTATAAAGTTTTCAAATCATGAATGAACTTGTAGTTAATATAACAAATGACATGCACTCACAAAGTATAGATATCTATTTTCTATAATTTCGACTATCAATGACAGGTTACCAGTTTCGCAGTCATTCAAAATAAAGAGGACCTTACAAATTAATAGCAGGAAATTCAGGACATGTTTTATTTACAACACAAGTGTACGAGAAGTATACCTAAGCTATATTCATAAAATTCATTTAGAAGTACTTTTAGCAAAATGACATAATATTTTGGGCGAGTGCTTTTTTCCTGAATATTTCCTCTCATATCTTTGAAAGAAGCTAAATTTATATGATAAGTTCACATCGCATACCAACTTTTCGTTTTTTCAGTTACGCTGTTCAAAACCACTCACCCGCTGACACATACATACACACATATATGATACGCTAAGGGTTCTTACAAAGGATAACTGGTGGATAAAATAAAAGTCCTGAAAAGCTAGTGTATTTCATCAGAACATTCTAAACGAAATACAAGAGCGAATGTGTGAATGCTTTTGTGAACAATATAAGGAATTAACTGTTTAATATTGAAAACAACCTTTTAAAAATTCCGAAGTTGCTTATACGAATATTCCGTTATCCCGTTTGAAACTATTTTTGATATTTATATAATTAATGAAGTGATAAATTGAATATGAAGTATCTATAGAGCGACTTAAATGACAAGCTATATGTAAGAGGCAGACAAAACTTATAAAAATATTGAAATACAAGAATGACACGTGGGTCTGATGATTACGATTATAGTTTCCAAATCCCCGATCATTCGTTCATTTGACTGAATAGGGGATCATTTCTGTTACTGGGTTTCTTCTCTGTGCATCCCAGGAGTCTGTATATATCAACCAGCAATTGAACTCGTATGTGATTTTAGGTTGCAGTTAGGTGATTTAAGGTCGGCTGTCCATCACACATTAGTCAACAAAGTTCAGAGATGTGTATTGATATGTGCAAAATCGACCTCCAGAACTTAGGGAGTAAACAGTTGAATGTTATGTGAGATACAGTCTTAGATTTAAATAAGAAAGGAGATTACTACTAAATGAGAATTGCTTAGAAGAAGAAGCGCTGATATTTTCTCAGATCTCAAAGGAGATATAGAGGTATACATTTAAAGGCACCCACTCAAACTTAGTTTATGACAGTCAAATTCGTATTAGGGCTAAAATTCTGATATATCCCTTAATTTATCTGTCTGGATTTTATAGTACTTTCATATCCTTCTAGTCTGCTGAGCTTCTTCTTATAATCTTCTTTGTTTATTTTCTCCGGAAAAGCCATGCAGATGGAACAGAGTTTTGAAATAAATATATAGCTAAGCTACATTCATTAAGCCTTAGCATCCAGTCGGTAGTTTGTGCTGGAAAATTCCACATCTAAAGAAGATGGGCACCATCCCTGCGATGGGGATAGACCGGAACGCTATCCATATTTTTGCACTTGGGTCATCCTAAGGATATAGTGTCCTACAAAGATGCAGCCACAGAGATATTTCTTCCTTACAATTTTCCATTCGTCAGTGAGAATGAATATCACCTACGAATAGCACAGACCAAACAGGAATTGTGTAGTGTTTAACGTCCGCGTTTACTACATAAGGCACCGCAGGTGGTGACACTGATCATAAATGAGATGAAGACGCAGCACCGGTGGAATGAGATGGTGGGGGAAACCGGAGGTCCCGGAGAAAACCCGCCCCAGAACCGTGTTGTCCACCACAATCACTTTGCGGTCACCTGGGATCGAACACGGGCCGCCTTGGTGGGAGCCAGGCGGTCTAACAACTGAGCCACGGCGCGGCCAGACCAAACAGGGTATTCATTTTCACTATATACAGTAAAGATGCTTAGCCTGGAACACTAGCACATTTTGGGACCAGATTTTGAGTTTTAATAGCATATATATATATAAGACTTGTATAGAACAACTTGTATAGAAGTTGGCAAGCAATAATTCCAAAACCATAGAGGTCATCCGCACTGTATTTCTGAGCAACTTCAGCAGATTTCCTAAAGGCTCTTTCAATCTGCCTGATAAAAACGTAGAAAACATTTCTGAGTGACGTGAAGTAAAGAATATCCTATGTAAATCCTTTCATGGAAGTGTTGAAAACAGTGTTGTTGTATAAATTAAATTAATTGGGAGTCGATTAATGACACTAAACAACACTTACTTTTAAATTTTCCCGGAACTAGTTTCAGAGGCCTTCCCTCTATCTTCAGCCGGACATCGACTGGTTCTCATTGGTGTAGCTGGCAATATTTTGTCATCGGTCTCCTCTGGTGGCGGTTCGAGGAACTTGCTGAACAAATCTGATGTCGAAATTGAATACTTTGTTCCTATTTTTTGAAATAAAGATTTGTTCCCATGTGGACAGTTCTTCTTTTCCTGTTGTATGTTTTAGTAATTTTGGTTCTGTATTTATGTTGCGGTTTTTTTTTTCCAAAAATGCGTGGAAACTGCTGATTTTTCTAATTGTCTGTATTTTATGTTCCTAAAGTGTTCCTTTGCTCTTGTTTCTAAATTTCTTTTGGTTTTTCCAATATAAATTTGACTACAGTCACAGCATTAAATTTTATATATACCAGATTTTTTGTTAGATGGAATGGCACTAAGATATTTGAGCAAATTTGGTTTTTTAAGGAGAAATGGTTGACTGGTGCTAGTTTAATGTCTTGTTTTTTGAAGACTTTTTTGAATTTATCAAAGGCCCATGGATGGCAAGTGAATTTTTTGAAGGTCATTTTAGTTTCTGTAGCTGAGAGGGTTGTGGTTTCCTTTAGTAGTTTCTTCTTATTTGCTAAGTTCACTTTTTTGTCTACTAGTGATTTGGGAAAGTCATTTTTCTGTGCTATTTCAATAATTTTCTTGTATTCTATTTTGTATTCTGCTGCTGTGAGAGGGATGTTGACCAGTCTGTGTCCTAAACTACTAAAGATTGCCTGTTTGTGGGATCTTGGATTGTAGCCATTAGCATTTATGTAGTTGTCTGTCTGTGTTGGTTTTCTGTAAATGCCAAAGCTTATTCAATTTTTATTTCTGATTATTTTTAGATCTAAAATGGTAAATACTCGTCTTTTTCAACTTCTACAGTGAACTTGATGTTTTTTTCTTGAATATTTAAAAGTTTTAGTGCATCACTGATGTGTTTTTGGCACTATTGCAAATATGTCGTCTACATATCTTTGCCAGAGTTTGAACATCCATGGGAAACCTTTAGTGATCCTTATTTCTAGCGCACTCATGTACAGATCGGCCAGGAAGGGTGATGGGTTGCCCATTGCTAAACCAGAAGTTTGATGGAAATATTTTGTTTGAAACTGGAAGAAATTCTGTTCTATGCATGATTTGGTAAGTTCGATGTAATCTGAAATTTCAAGTGATGACATTCCAAGTGATTAGAGCCATTTTTCTATCAATGTTGGGAGTTGTTTAACTGGTATGCTGGGAAACAGTGATTTAACGTCAAATGAGACTAGTGTGTCCTCTTCATTTAGTTCAGTATCCTTAATGTGTTCTATAAGTTCATAGGTGTTTTTGATGCTTAGGCTATCGAATTTTGGAAATGAGTTGAATTTGTTTGTTAGCCACTTTGCAAGCTTGTATGTTGTTGAATTTGTACTGCTAACTATAGGTCTCATTGTTATGGTTGGTTTGTGTAATTTGGGTAAGCCATGAAGTCTAGGTAAGGTTGGGTTATCTGGTTTAACTGTATATTTGTTTGATATTATACTTGATTTTGCTATTGTTTTTTTTTTTCAAATGATTTTATACAAGCTGTCAATGGTTTCATATTCACTGTTAGTTAGCATTTCTTCCATTTTTTCAAGGTAATCAGATTTATCCATTATGACTATTTTGTTACCTTTGTCTGCCTTGGTGTATATGACGTTTTTTTTTTTTTGTTTCAATGAATGGATAATATTTTGTTTGCTCTTCTGAACGGATCTGTTTTTTATTTCTTCCAAAATATTTTCACATTGGCTTTTTAAGTGGATTTTGTTTTGATACTGGTAGACACTGTGCCAAAATGTTTATATCTGCAATGTAGTCCTCAATTTAGTTTGAAAAACTTACGCAAGTTTTTAATCCTTTGTTTAGAAGACCTAAAAGAATTAGAAAAACAAGAAGAATTGCTAGTAAGCAAGGGATTAAGCTCATCATATGAACTGAGCAACCAATTCTTATCGATAAAAATAAAATTTCACAGTATATGATTTGGTTATGAATGGTAAGCCACCAATATGATAATATACAGCCATTGAACTTAAGTTCAACTGAAACACAAATAATCTAATAAACCACGCAGATGATATTTTGAGGAGTTTTCTAGAAGCCCTACAGACTGGATACTTGCAGGCTAAGTTAAAACAAATATACGGCTCACTAACGAGGCTGAAACTAAGTCCCGTCGGCTAAATACAATCCTCTGCCCAAATTGGGCGTCACGAATGGGGTGCAGTTCTGGTGGATGGTACGTTGTCAGTGCTCCAAATCGCTGCTGGTCGTTTTATGTGATCTTTACCACTAGAAGCCACAGCTTCTTCATCGGTTAGCTCTTTACTAACCTCCTAGGTATCTCAAATGCGCCTTGGACCATTCTCCCATTAGAAATGAACCCATACGGGTACGGAGGATCAAACCCATGCTGTCGTTTGGTAAGCGGCTGCACTGTAACTACGCTAAGGAGATCACCCAAATATTTGCAAGCATGTATGATATGCGCGCCTCGGTAGCGTAAATGGTAGCGAGTCTGCCTCACGTTCAAGAGGTCCCGAGTTCGAATCTCGGTCAGGGTTAATTACCTGGATAAGAATTTTTCCGGGCTTTTCACTTATCCTGAAAGACGAATGTCAGGTAACTCTAAGGTCCATGGACCCTGGACGCATTGAGCATCATCTCACCCATTTCATTCATCGTCTGATGTGACTAAATGTTGGAGGACGTAAATTACAAAAAAAAAAAAAAAAAAAAAAAAAGCCTTTATGACATGTTGGTAAAGCTCTTTCTACCCGAGTATAAAATATCAATATCTAGCACTTTCCATGAGTATTGAACTTATTTGTCTCACTGTTTTCAAGGAATTATGTACCTATTATGAAAGACGGACTATACGCCAAGTAAGCTTATTCTGCGTCTTTTCTTCAAGAATTACAAGAACACTCACTGCACTTAGTATAATTGATCAATTTTTGAAGCCGGATATTAAATATTTTCACCAGACAGCTCCTTTGCTTCCTCTGGCCCTCATATGTGTCGCAGTGACTCTCATTAATCTGCTTATTTGATTATCCTACCTTTGATGAAAACCATCGATGTACTTAAAAATTACACAAAGGCGCAAAAGTGTTGTACTTTTAAAGCGCCTTAGGCCCTTGGTTTGCGGTCTAAGAGTATGAGAGAAGTGGCACATAAAGAATTTACAGTATGAGGAGACTCTTCTGTGCTGTTTACTTTGTTGGTGGGGCAGGGCCTGCGGTTGGAGGAGGGAGAAGGTGTACTCTAACACCAGGAATGTTTAATTACAGGAACTACCAACTTCGACGACCTGCATACCAGCATTATTGCCCACTGAATTTTTCACGCCTGGTGTTAAACACATCGCCGCTTGTTAATTATTCCACCTAAAAATCCTCTCGCTGTCGAGCTGAATTATTTATTAGAAATCGCGTTCGTTCGGTATTTTCCGTGCTGCTTTGCGTCGTCATGTTTGCGTTAACCTCAAACATAACGGTTATCGAATAGCATATATATTCAGTTGTGGAATCTAGATTACGTGCAAATAAAACGGCGAGGCATTCCTCTTGTAGTGGTTTGCTCCAGATATTTTTGTAAATTTCCAATATATACATGATAAATCTTCCTACTCCATATGAAAAAATTAGGAGCTTAATGTTGTACAAAGATTACATTTTGAAGTGTATATTCAGTATGATACATTTATCCTTTGTTTTATTCCAAAACCGAATAAACGTTTTCAACAGAAATATCTCTGTTGGTACTTAGAGGAAATAACTATTGTGCTCACTTTCTTCTTGGGCAGCCAGCTAGGTGAAAAGACGATTAGATATAGACGTTTTGGGAGTATGTATCTCTCCAATCATCAGGATATTTATAAAATGTTATAACCACAAATGAAACACTGGATATAACACAACTATAAACAAAGACAAAACACTATCAAAATTCGTATTACTGAACAAAAGACTGTTTTCAGTAAATTAAATGCCAGGTCAGGGGATGGCGTGAGTATAGGAAATTGTGTCAAAGAAACGTAACTACTTAACTTCATTATCTAGGTGTATTGATCTTTGCTTCTTAATTCGATGGACTTCCATTTTAAGGCCGATTTCCAAGAGGACCTGAACTGAAATCCAGCATCACGTTTAAGCGTGCTCTTTCAGAGGAAATCGCCAAAGCCTCCTTAATCCTCCGCTCCTAGTAACTGTTGCATTTTGCCAAGATGGTCGTCTCCGGAAAATTGGCTCTGTGGTCGTTATTAAAACAAAAACAATGCTCTACCAGCCATACCTCTTAGGTTGAATTAAACGAATGATCCGTTCATGTTCGATTATTCTAGTAGCGATGGTCCTTCCGTTTTGTCCTATATACGATGTCCCACATTCACAAGGAATGCGGCACACTCCTGGAACTTGGAAGTCCAGTTTGTCTATCAATGGTCTCAACAGATCTTCGGAGGTGGCTTGTGGATGGTCCTGATGTTTTATTTGGCGAGAATTCTGCTGATTCTGCCGGATAGATTCCGGTAGCGGCATGCAGCCTGTAGTGGTAGTCTTATCTGACGCTTGCTGTATTACATGTTTCCCTTTCCTAGCTTTGGTGCTCGAGGTTGCAACGTCATATTCGGAGTAGCCCTTTGGACGAAAAGTGAGTCTCAGGTGCTGTAATTCGTGTTTTAAGTGGCTGGGATCAGAGATAGACAAAGCTCTGTGGGCCAGTGAATTGAGAATTCCCAGTCTTTGAGACTTATGATAAAAACTATGAGCGTTCAGATAGAGATCGCTGTGTGTAGGCTTGCGATATACAGCATGCCCCAGTATACCGTTGCTGTTTTTTGAAACAAGAATGTCCAGGGATGGAAGAGTGCCATCCTTCTCCACTTCCATGGTGAACTGTATTTGAGGTCGTAGGCTGCTGAGATGCGCAAGAAAGCTAGGCAAAGTGTCTTTTCCATGTGGCCAAATTACAGAAATGTCGTCCACGTATCTATAGAAATGAGATGGTTTAAGTGGAGCTGTGTCAAGTATTTCATGTTCTAGGTGTTCCATATAGAACTTAGTCATAGCTGGTGACAAAGGGGAGCCCATTGCTACTTTTTCTACTTGTTCAAAGAAAGTACCACCAAACAAGAAGAATGTGGACGTCAGGGTATGTCGGAAGAGCACTATAATATTAGCCGGAAAATGCTGTTTTAGAAGTTGGATGTCTTCTTGAAGTGGTACACTTGTAAATAGAGGAACCACGTCGAAGCTGACAAGAAGATCAGAAGGGTCAGTGGTAACGTCCCCAAGCGTATGTACAAACTGTGTGAAATTACTCACATGATGTGGGCAATCCCCTACCAGATGTTGTAATAGAGCAGTCAGGTGACGTGCCAGCCGATATGTAGGGCTGCTCCTGGCGTCCACAATGGGGCGTAAAGGAACGTCCGGTTTGTGGATCTCCGGAAATATAGTACGATATATCTCTATTATATTTGTCAAATAAAACTTGAAGCTAACTGAACTACGAATGACATTTTAATCAAATAAAGTTATACTCAGAATTACTTTAATCAATTATTTTAAGATTTATATTTCGCTAGCCCCAGTCTTACCATTCATTTATTAGTTACAAGATATACTATCCTTAAATATTTAATTGTTCCATTTATACCCCGCCTTTAACTATGCTTTGGATCATATCGAAGGTGTTAAGTCGTATTCGCTGAGTTTTAATTTTAGATCACGCACACATTTGCACTCTCATTCATACTTCCACACTCTGGCTAAAATGAGGAACTATCTTGGTCTGAGTAAACTTCCTACCCCCACAGCCGGGAAATGAACCCGAAATCTCTAACATGGCAGGCAGGTGCTCTACCAACTGGACTATGGGGCCAGCCCCTTAAACAATTATATAAACTCGTGTTTGAATTTATGATAAAATTTGGGTAATCCGAGATAATGTGGACCGGAGTCACGTCGACTAAATACAGTCTTCGGTAATATTGTCACAAAAATAAGAATAAGAAGCTTTTCAAGCTCACTTTATTTTTGCCAAAACAGTACAGTGCTAACTTACACTTGTTTTACTTTTAAAATATACAGAGCAAACTCATCAGTGCTAACATTTCTTGATTCCTCTGCTGGGCACTTCATCTCGCGCTGCTCGAAACATATCGACGCTCACTGCTCGCTAGTTTGACACTCACTTTAACACTTTAACTGTTTGCCGACTCTGACATCTCACTCTTCAGCGAAAACTGAACTTCTAGGGTGAGTGTGTCGAGAAGAAAGACTGGAAATATTGGTCTACCAAATGGATGCACATTATCGAAGTCGATTCTTATTGACTTCTCCAAATCAAAAGAATTAAAAAGTAAGGGATATACAAAAAAGGCACGCAATTATAGCTCCTGACTTCTCCTGTAACTGCCCATGAAAGTTCAAATTCATTTGCTGCTTTCGGCGGCAAACAACAAAAGCGGTGTGATGGAGTGGCTCACACTTAATCCCACTGCGATAAATAACAACTGCCGTCGTGATGCGTTCCCTCCTTCGACTTGGTGATCTCACACTTTTGCCTAGAGCAACCTGTGAACATGATACATTTCATCCTTGATCCTCTTCTCCATATGGTGACGTCCTCACTTCGTTAGTTGGAGCTTGCGCCAGCGTCCCATAATCCGGTAGATTCATGTATGCCATTCCGCAAGAAAATGTTCTGGTTATGCCGAGTCTTCCCACAATCACCAGTCATACTCTTTGCCGGCTTACAATGCATACACCAGAATGTTCGTTTAGCCTTCAGAGAGTTAATTCCTCTTGTCCGAGACGCAGTATCCTGCCGATGTCGACCATCGCGTCGTGGATTGTGAGGTCATCCATTCCAGTATTACGTTCTCGAAGAACGTCCACTGACTCTCAATGCTCTGCCTCTACTCCAGCAAAAGTTACTTCTTCTTAGACTAGGTGACGGCCAATACCTTCAATATTTGGTTGGACCCATCTGGTTTCCTCGATGACAAGCTTTCGGCCACGTCGGGTTTGACTATGTTTTCTCCTGCACCCATTATCTGGCAATGTTTTCCTGTATCCTTCTGTGCGCGATGAGATTTTCTTCTAAACATCTATCCATGGCATAAAGCATCACTAGAAGAGACAACTCCGACGCGCCAAACGCCACGACAGCCTTACACCTTTCATCACGGCCCTTGGTCAAAAGAAATACAATCATTAGTTAAATTTAAGATGAGAAATAAAGTGGAATACTCATGTACACATTTATTTTATATCATTATAATAAAAAATAGAAGCATAATAAATTGCGTTCGTAAACATTTTATTTCTGGAACTCGTTACAGACAATTCTGAGGTTAAAATTCAGTGATGTATATGGCAAGACTTGGTTTTAAGGCCCCTTTTGGTAGCAACGTGATATTTCAAATGGTTTCAATACATACCATAAAAGGTATTAAAACACCAAGTGTTAAAATTTAATTCTTATTTTAAAATGATTTTTAATTTTTATTTAATTTATATATCAAAATGTTAAATTTTACATATTCAGGTTTAATTGGAATTCGTGTTTTAAGTATTTATTCGTAATGTTGCTCGATTATCAAGTACTACAATCAGATTTAAAGGGCTTATGTCTCTGAACACCAAAGAGGACCAGCCGAGCGGAATTTCGATCAAGAATGTAAAGTCAGAATGACTTTCGGAGCGAGTGAGCCAAGATCCAGCAATTCCAAAAATGACAATGCGAAAGGTGTTAAGAGATGTACCGTTGCTACCCACATATTGCACACATACTAATGTGGGAGTCAAGGAATTGACTAACAGATGGATTTGTGCCATGTTATAGAGGGATTCCACTTTGAATACTTATAATTTGTATTATGGCCACTTCCCGAGTCTTTCTTCAGTTTAAGCATTACTTTTCATGCCGAAGAGTAAATCCATAATTCACACTCTATATAATTATTTAATAAGCTCTGTATATAAACTTAGTAGATGGTATCGATAACTAGCCGGAGCAATACTTAGACGCCATTTTTGTGTAATAGATAAGGAAAGCCATTTTCACACCCTCTGAAAACAAACATGTAAGGTAGACAGTGACAGTTGAGAAGATAGTTTTATCTTAAATATTTGAACCATGGCACTTAAGATGAAATATAAGCTATGCATTTTGGTTCCAATTCTTAGTTATAGGAGATAAGATAATCAACATCTTTATTTTATTTCAATATTACATTTCATAATTATTATTAATACATGTGAATAATACTTATTGTAACACTGTTTAAGTGGAACAGAATTATGAATATTTAAAAGCGCTTGTTAAATTTCTTTCGCTTTGTTGTGGCCAGTAAGGCCTCTCACATAAAAACGTAAACATAGAAATACCTAACCTTTGCAATTAAGATTCTTAAGAACTATATTAACTAAATAATGCAAAATTTACGTAAGAATAAATGGCGAATCCTTTCTCAAAAACAATTTCACATTTCAAATTACATTAAACACACAAAATGACAAGAACATGTGACACGGGAAATAATTTTTTAAAACTGATTTTATCTGAAAACTTTTAAGTGAAGTAAACAATTAGATATTTCATTCAGGAAAACAGCATTACATAAATTAGTATTTTAAGAATAGGTAACTAACTTACTGAGGTGTCAATTTGTTGTATTTTCAGATTATGGTTAAACTGACAATATTCTTACTTTGTTTCAGGTAAGTGTCAATGCTGTGGACGTCAAGTAAAACAGCTAATGTAACTGTAAGTCACTCTCTTTTGCACTATGTAAACTATGAAACCTGGGAGGAGCTATTACATATCGTTTTAGAAACTTTATGTGTCATTTGAGTTACTTCAGCAGAAATGCTACGTAAGTCTCCCTTCTTTATATCAAGCTTTATTCTTAAAATTCACCTGACGCATCTACCAATTATTGTCATTGATCTTAATATCGTCCGAAATATCTTGTTAGAAAAGCTTAATATTTGTATACTTCATTTAGATGAAGATAAACATTTTCAGATTTTTATCGCTATGTATTTCATAATAAGCGAATGTTTAACACAGAGACGCTATGTGTAGCCCATAAACGCCTTTCTCTTACGAAGAGTTTGCGAAAACCAAACGAACATTGCATGCATACCAGATATTTGGGAGATATCTGTGGAAGACAGTGAATTTAAATTCAAACTTTGTACCCATACAAATTTTCGGTCACACACAATAAGCCTTTTTTCTGGTTCTGTTGAATTGAAGGGTTTCAAAAAACGTGGTAGAGAAAGCGAAAGTTACATTATACATAAAGAAAAATATAGTAAGTCCTGCCTACGTTATCACCAACCTACCAAAGTGCCTCTATCACGAGTTGCCAACTCTAATTGTGGTTTCTTTTATAAGATCAATTAGTGTTATTCATTTATTACAACAAACAGAAACCGTGTGTAGACAGACTTTGAACGGTAGAACCAGAAATGAACATCTCAATGCCATAGCTGTGATTTGAATATCAGAAATTCCGCTCTACGCGCGGTTCCTTTGAACTTCCATGTTTATGCCCCCCAGGGGCCTACTGATGTAGGTACGGGAATTAGCGATTCCGGGGTTCCGAGCCAGGCTGACACCATCGATGTGGGTTCCTCCTAGTGGTGAGGGGTCAGACAAAACACCCACCCACGTGTAGGCCTTAGATAGCTTGATACTGAAATGCCCATGATGTATACTAAGGGGGAGAGGACATACCCTCCTTGGTTGTCCAGAAAGTCCCACGTAGATCTGGGCATGACTAAATGCGATAAATCTACCATGTTTATGTCTAGTATCCGCATATGCTTTTTAGAATTTTTATCACGTTATAAAGACCATTTTGTAATTTATACTGATGGCTCCAAGAGCTAAAATGTTGTTCGTTGTGCTTATGTGTGTGGAACCGAACCGTATATATTCGGATTCTATACTGGCACCACCATATATACGGCAGAGCTTTATGCAATATACCGAGCCATTTTACATGCACGTCGACGAACGTTGGGGGACTGCTTAATCCTGAGTGACTCCTTCAGTGCATTTCAAAGCCTACGGCAGCTGTATAACTACCACCCTATTGTGCAGAGTATCCAGGTTGCCCTCCACGTTTTACACGCTTCCGTCGTTAGCGTGGCGTGTGCATGGATCCCTGGACACGTAGGCTTGCGGGGAAATGAAATGGTGGATTCAGCAGCTAAGACGGCTACCATGCAACCCAGGGTTAGGTACCATCGACATCGGAAGATTTTAGAGTTGTATTGCGGAGAGCTGTGCAAACCTGCTGGCAGGAGGAGTGGTCTGCTCTCCGCAGCAATGAACCTAGACCTGTGAAAGAACCTCCGATTCCCTGGGTTATCTCCTGTTGTTCTTCTCGTCGTGAGGAGGTGAGTTTGGCTCAGGTACGCATTGGGCACTGCCTTTTTACTCGTAGTTTTCTATTTAGAAAGGAGCCTGCTCCGCTGTGTCCGTTTTGCAACGAAGTGTTATCTGTCCGACACGTGCTGCTAGAGTGTTTTTGCCTAGAATACCTTAGGATGTCTCTGCAGCTGTCGGCCAGCTTTGTAGAAATGCTAGCGGATGATAACAAAGTAGTGGAGAAGATTTTTAGGTTCTTTTCTAGGTTAGAGTTTAGAATTTAGGGAAGGGAATTTTTTGGAGTTTGGATTTATATTTCTTTTAATTTTTTTTCTTGTTATGCACACGTATTCTTCGAAGGTTTATTTACACTTGCATAGAGTTTTAGAACCACTTATTTCTAGCTTATGCCATGAATAATTTTTAAAAGGCACTGATAACCGCTGCTGTTGAGCGCCCAAATATATATCACTGCATATCACCATCATCATCATCATCATCATCATCATCATCATCATCATCATCATCATCATCATTATTCCATATTTATGTTTAATTCCCCATGTTACAGGCCTTTACCTGGTAAACCATAAGGAAATCAACTTGAAGGTTACATATCACGATGGCGAGCTACAACTTATACTTATATTACGATATATTAAAGCCAACTTGGCGTGGGCGCAAAGATAGCAGTAATTAGTATGAAGAGTTCTTCGTTTGAGAAAACTCACACAACGGATCTTATCGCTTAAAGTGCAATGAACTTTTGAGTGATTTAAATGAACTATTTATATATACATTTTATTATATATTCTTTGCTCTCTAAACCTGCAATTTATTAAGGATTTCTGCGGCTATTAAAACTTCAAAATTTCAGCTTTTCCTGACTAACCAAATGCGACTAAAAATTAAATCGTATTATAAATCTGTAAGTTAAAGAACTTTTAGCACAGCAAGTCGCCATTGAGGTTGTTGTCTCATATGGTTATGAGAACTCTTGGTGCCTTAGCGGGAATAACAGGAATCAGTTATTATATGTTTCAAATGGGAAGAGTTCTCGCATGTAACTAATCAGATGCGTTAGAGCCTTCACGGTTGCCACCTCGTTATCCCCACTATTTTTATAATCTCTCTCTGTCTCTCTCTCTGTCTCTCTCTCTGTCTCTCTGTCTCTCTCTCTCTCTCTCTCTCTCTCTCTCTCTCTCTCTCTCTCTCTCTCTCTCTCTCTCTCTCTCTCTCTCTCTCTCTCTCGCAAACTTGTGTGTGTTCGTGGCGTTTAAGCAAGCTGAAGTTTCCAAAGTTTTATAATAATGCAGTTGTTGGAATATCAATTGTAACATGAATATTAGTATATTACGCAAATGTTTAAATATTTATTTTCAAGTTAATTATAGTTTATGAATTACTTATTTTTCTAATCCAACGAAAATACCAGCGGTGCATCCGTATAGCTGTGAGTGTTACTTACGTTAAGAGATAAATTGTCATTATCATTGTCTTCGACATCTGAGTACTGCAAATTTATGATGATAGGTTCCAAAATCTCATTACGTGCTATTTCTTTACAAAAGTCGTCTTCTTGTAGTTTATCTGATAACTCACGCAGTTTTCCCAGTCTTGTTGTGTTCCTTGTCAATTTCTTCGTGTATAAATCGTTCAACGACAGTCAGTATAAAAATATTATTTCGTTTGCAACATAATTTGAGTCCACATTAACTTAATTGGATTGTTCTGGCAGTGGTAAGGGGGAAGATGATCCATCTGATACACATTTTCATGGTTTTTAAGCGGAATAGCAACTGAATATGCTGCTTTGAACTCTCTAGGTTAAATAGAGATTACAAACCATTCATAAGCAAAGATATGTAGCCAGACACGTTCTGCCAGGCCAGGAGGAAGTGTATCGTTTCCTCTCCTCGAATATAATAAACACCTTGGTTTATTCAAAGTACGCATTTCTTTTATCACGTCATGTCCAATGTTTACGTTTGAGTTCTGAGTAATTTCGAATATACGTTTACGCATATATGCCAAGCAATAATAATATTCATTACAGTGTTTACATCGCAATGCGTTGTTACAATATAATGGTATCTACTTTATTTATTTGTATTAGGAACATTATTTGAAAAAAATATTTGAAATACATTACTCTCTCCTTCCTTATGAAACAGTTTTTGCAAAATCTGAATATTTGCCTTAGCGCAAACAGTATTTATTAGAAATTGATTAGTTTTCTGATCGTCACAAACAACTTAGGGGGAATGCAGGACGACAACATCGCAGGACACCGATTATTTGCTCACCTAATAGCGTTCAAGGACAAACACCTTCCCATTTGAAACACATAGTAGAGAACTTAGTGTTATGGTGGCCTTTTGGCCACAGTAGCTGAATAATGAGGATCACCAGTATGGAGACCGGAAGATCCGTGATTCAAATCTTGTCTATGACATTGAATTATTCAATGTGATTCTACCTTTCCATAGCTTAGCCTACACAGAGCTAGTGTGAAAAAACAATTAATTTCCGCCAAGTCCGGTATTCATTTAGCTCATTTATTTTAGGTCACATATGCTTTTCATAGACAAAAGGCACGCCAGAAAATAAACAGATTAAAATAATACATACAAACCTTTTTCTAAGCATACCACCTTTTTAGTAAAGAGGTGTCAAAGCGTGTATTTCCGGTAAAATCTATAACTAATGCATTAATTTGAATGCAGTGCTTCCTCTGTTTACTCTATGTGTGAAGAAGAGAAAATAAAAACAGATAGTTGTGTTGTAATTCATTGCGCATTGGTATCACAAAATTTACTTTCAGTCAAAGCAGTAAATGTGGCCATTCTGTTTTACTACGGGAGATATTGTGTCGTTGTTCAAAAAATCAGTATTTACTTCAGTAAATTACTCCAGTGTATCCCTATTCCAAGGACAATACGTATTGTTTAACTGGCCATATCCTCTATATTTCTTCCTTTATGGCTTTTTCTAGTGCAAATGTAGCAGCCTATAAATTACAATGAGACCATCTGGTTGTATAATAGTGAAGGTTAAGTTAATGCCAGAGGTTCCACTCCCAATAGTCGTTGACCCGTAGGACCAAGACCTGGGTCTCCTTCGACCAGGTAGTTACCGAGTTGTTCCAAAAGGGCGCCGGGCGCCTCCGTGCAGCTTTCCATAGGGCAAGATCTAGAGACTAACAAGCCCCCACATCTGGTCCTGTGGACTCAAGACGGGAGGGGAGTGGATACGCCACTTCCGCGCGCCAAAGCCAAAATGGGAAGGCTATCAATGTGACCTCGGTAGGGCCGCCTGTTGATTTAGCACACCTTCTACTAGCTATGCTGGCTAGTACGCGGGAATTTCAATGGCTTCCTTCAACACCGTCCGGAGAAGTATGCGATCTCCCACGGGTATCGGGAACCACTGCCCCCTCGAGTACAACACAATCCAAACAACTCCCTATCAGGGAGGGGCTCGAATGTTCGGCCCAAAGTTCTTCTAGTAAAGTCTGTCTATTCAACGCAAGTGCACGGCGGCCGCTTTCTTTGAGGAACCCGATAATCGTTTTACAACATGGACCCTCCTCCTGACGGTCCCCTCTACAAGGTTGCAACATTTTAATATCACCGTCTTGCACCTAATGAAACAGAACAACTGGAAGTTGGAACTTTGGCAACTGAGACTCCATGCGGAGTAGACATGCAACTGTCATTTTCAGAAAATTGGGGTTGCTATTGGTCCCCAACGTCAGTGTTCCATTTCTGAAGTGTGGAGATAGATTTATGACGGTCATTAGTGGGCGGAAAGGTCAGGTTCTTTGAGGTCCCTTTGACTGGGAACTGCACACACGTTGGCTAAACAGACTTTAACGTCAGAGGTATCACGACTGCTAGGGGTCCACAGCACCCGCCCCACGGCAGCTGAAGGGGATGGATCCCCTCTCCTACGGGAAATAATGAAGGTGTTAGACGATGTCCCCATGGAAGCTTGTATGAGCCTAAAATAACTCTCAATGCATCGAGGTTAAATGTTCAAATATCCAAAATGTTTGACGGTGTAACTTACACAGTTCTTTTGCTGATTTAACTGAACCACATCAAACATTCTTGAACAGTTTCTAAGGTTTACTAGCTGCATACTTTACTGAACTCTACAAATTTAGTTTAGCTTCTCGATTGTTTACAATTATTACTTTCAGATTAATGTATATCAAATGGTTTTATTCTATATAGAAATTCTTAATATATTGAACATTCATTTACGAGGGCTGTTCAATGAAGAATAATAATGATTTTTCACGGTTATAAATTTTTGGCACTAAAATTCAAACTTATTATATTCTGTTAGCTTAATGTGAAACAAAAACGCCATAGTAGTCTCATTGTTGAAACTCCTGGATCCCACTTGTGATAACAAGGCCAGTTCAGATAAGTTCAGTATCGCCTACCGCTGCAATGGAGGTTACACGCGAAGAACAATATGCGGCTTTGAAATTCTGCTTTCGTCTCAACAAATTTTCAGTTGAGGCCTATGCAATGTTACAGGAGGTCTATGGAGAGTATGATTCTCCCCTACAGCACAGCTCGAAGGTGGTTTAAAATGTTTAAAGAGGGGAGACAATCAATTTCAAAAGAAGGTGAACGCGGTGCTCCAGTTACTTCTCTTACGGAGGAAACATCAACACTGCTGCTGCCATTGTGAGAGAGGATCGACAAAATTACCGTAAGATCACTTTCTGAAATACTGAATATATCATTGGGTGCCATCACACATTGGTGACAGAAACATTACACATGGGCGGGTTGGTGGGCGATGGGTTCCAAGACTGTTGATTCCCGAACAAAAGGACATTCGCATGCAGGTCTTCATGCAGTTAAAGTTGATGTTATAGGAAACTCCAGAGTTTCCTTCAACCGTAATCACTGCAGATGAAACTTGGCTACATCATTTTAATCCTGAGAGCAATCAGCAAAACTCAGTGTGGAAATCTCCTTCATCACTCCAACAAAGAAAAGAAAATGCGGTTACTTCTACTGAGAAAGCTATGGTCATTTCATTCTTTAATATTCATGTAATTGTTTATCAGCATATTGTACCTGCACACACATCAGTAGCTGGACAATATTACAAGAATGTCCTGAAAACATTGCAAGTCCATATCAGGCGCAAAAGACCACACGTTTTGTGAAGCACGCTGAATGCTGCACCACGATAATGCGCGGCCGCATATTGCCAATTTTGTTGCTGAATATCTTGCAAAAAATGACGTCAAGTGCATCCCTCACCCTCTCTATAGTAAAAATTTAGCCCCATGTGACTTTTTCTATTCCTTAACTTGAAGAAACACCTTCGTGGGAGGCATTATTTATCATCAAAAGCAGTGGTTAAGGCTGCGGAGGCGATTTTGAAGGATCTCTCAAAAATGGTTTCCAGCATGTCTTTGAAGACTGGCAGAAAAGCTGGGACAAGTGCATCGCATTCAGGGGAGACTATTT
This sequence comes from Mantis religiosa, assembly GCA_030765055.1. Classification (NCBI taxonomy): domain Eukaryota; kingdom Metazoa; phylum Arthropoda; class Insecta; order Mantodea; family Mantidae; genus Mantis; species Mantis religiosa. Next base: position 201,737,195 of record CM060947.1, on the reverse strand, counting down.
TAAGAAGGACCATCAAAAGTATGAGGATGAGTAAAGGTACGTTGTGAAAGAAAAAGTGTGACCATTCTTTATTGAACTGTCCTGGTGTATATTAAATACCTGCATTAATATATTTAAAATTACATTTATTGTATCTAAAGTCAATATTTCAGAGTGTGAGAGAAATAGATGGTCTATAAATATGGGCTATATGATACATTATCTCTAAACTTATAGAGGCAGCTCCTTCCACATCTCCCATAGATTTGACAACCGACAATAATGAAAATTATCTCACATATATTATTATCAACTAGCCCAGTGGAATGGAGAATGAAACATCACTAAGGGTTGTTGAGATGAAAAAATTCTAAATGAAAAAATTTACGGGAGCTATATTTACTATATTTATAAAATAGTTATAGAAAGGACAATTAATAAAGCACTTCAGTTATAAAATTTATGAAAAACTTATGAGACGCAAAGTACTCCAGTCCGGATCGGTAGCGTAGATTGTAGTATGTCTGCCTCACGTTCAGGAGGTCCCGAGTTTGAATCTCGGCCAGGGCGAGTTACCCGGATAAGGCTTTTTGCAGTGTTTTCCCTTATGCTAAAAGACGAATGTCGGGTAACTCTAAGCTCCATGGACACTGGGTCCATTTGAGAATCATTTGACCCATTCCATTCATCGTCCTATTTACCTTAAAAAAGTTAAAGGACGCAAATCACAAAAAAAAAAAAAAAAAAAAAAAAAAATACTCCGGTTGTTTCATAGCAGTGTGTTAAATACTTGTTGCTGAAGATTTCATTGTTTGCCTTCAGTGTAACTCTATAAAGTGCAGATTTTTATATTAATTAAGGTATATAACGTACTCATAAACAATAAATTTTACTTTGGTTCACCGGAAATATCACCGGAAAGTACAACATAGAATTTGTTTAGGTAGGTTTGTGTGTGGGTATGTGTGTGTGTGTGTGTTTGTGTGTGGGGGGATGTGGGTGAAACAGAAAGGTTGAGTAAGGAGAAAGAATGAATAAATAGTGATTAGTGAGTGAGGGAGTGACGCAATGAACACTTACAAATATACGAAAACTTGAAGAAATATTTTCATGCTTATATAAGGAATATTTCAAAACTTCCAAGAACTCACCCATTTCAGAAGAGCAGTTTACATTAAAAGTTGTTTAATTTCAAATATATATACTTAATGACGTAGTAAACTTAAAATATTGTTATAAGTAAAATACATATTTTAGTTTGATATAGTTTGTTGTAAATAGTGAAATCTTCAATGCTCACCTTGGTCCCAATAAATATATTTGAATGTAGACTAGAGCTTTCCCGATTTGATACCTATGTCATTGATTTATTACAGAAGATATAAAGAGATCGACATTTTCCTTCATTAAATATATGTTAAGAAAGTTATTTATATTAATTGAAATTTGAAAACGTAATTAAATTGTGAATAAAATTGTGATCATGGACATTTATACGAAAGGCAGAGAAACTAGTATCACATTTGTGTAAACGTGTCGAGGGAGTAACCTTAGGTCTATCTCACAGGATCTAGAATTTTGAATAAATACCTTGGACGAACTCATGTGGATGAATGGAATGACCCAATTAATTGACAACAAAAGAGGACAATTTCAAAGTCATTTCGCTGGGAAACGCACATGGCTTGATACAGACTAACTTTACGTCGAAGTATGCAGCGAAACAGTTGAAGGCCTTTTACCGCTATATTCTGCTGAATTATGACATTTAATAAAACTGAAGTTTGAATTTTGCAAACGAGCAAGTACTAATGACATAAGAAGCTCCCTAAAAGAAGAGACAGTTCTGAAGTGGACGTTTAGAACTAAGAAACTTAATGAAAGTAATAAGGGATCTGAGAAACGTACGTGTATTTTAAAATCAAATCAGTAGAGGAGAAGATAATATATTGGAAGGAAGAATATAAATGGAAAAATGCTATGGAAAATAAGAAATATAAGGAAATATAGAATAATAAGAATAATAAAGAAATAAGAAATAAAGAACGCAGTGATGGAGAAGTCATAATTTCAGCAATTCTTTCAAACCTTGCATATAATTCTTTGTATTATAATAGGTGACCTTAGAAACCTAATTGTCTTTCTTTACAATCTCCTTCAGTTACATAATGCCAGATGATGTCAGTTACGTGTGAGATATATACCGCAGTTTTGATTCGATTAGAAGGTGGGATTTCGTTGCCATGGAATTGCCACTGTGTGAATATATATAATAGTCACATAGTCATAGTTACGTAGTCACCCTCTGTACCCTCTTTCGCTTTTAACTTTTGCATCTGGTATTTAACCTCCCAACGATATTTCGAAATTTAGTCGGCGATGAGAGAAATAGAATAAATGCCATTGCGGTGGTAAAGTGCATACATGGAATCTGTGCTTTGTATCTCCAAAACTGGGGTCACAGACGCTACCTACTGACTTATGTTTTTATCTTTTGTATTGCATTGTATTGTATTATATATATTGTATATATATTGTATTATATATATATGTAAACAGTTAAGTATAACATTCCAGTTCTAAATGACAGTTTGAACTCGACACTACGCGCCTTGCTTTACGGAACACCTGGGAGACTGATCTGTCGAAGTAGTTGCCTATATCACTAGGCGTTACATAAGCCAAATTTGCAACAGACTAGTGCAACACTGTAATACGGAAAAACGGGGATAGCTCGTATATTGGCGAATCAAAAATTGCACAAAGCACCAGATTTTTGTAAATGTTGTAAGTTTGTCTCTTTCTGTACACATGCTGGATATGCAAGACACCCAATTCTCGAGTTTACTTTTGTTTGAGTCAAACTTGTCACTACTTTTGATTGGACTGAACGTGGTCCAATGATCATCTTTTCTTTCTCCAAAATGTGCTTCTATATTTTAAACGCTTATCTATAAACATTCAGTTTCCACTTCTTTTATAAAACTAGATAAGACACTGCACTATTACAGACCAACTTCGCCATATACAATAGTTTTATTTTAAACTATACTTTACCTTCATATTCAGAATTAAAATTACCATATTTTCATAATGTCACCTAATATATTTTTCATGAAATTTGCTGCGACACTAACAACTTTTAATACAAGAATGTAACATATTCAAGCCATTGCTTAAGATGTCATTCATCTTTAATAAGATCTTTATAATTAGGTATATAGAAGCGAATAATTTATTACTTTCAAGCTTCTGTATTTCGTTTTGACAGTTAATTTTCTATAAAAGCTAATTTAAAGAACAAAGAGCAGTTTCCCTTTGACCAAAAATCTCCTATGAGAGAGTTTCGTTTGCTTTTCTGTCACACTCTAAACATTCCGTTCTGGACTATTATACTAATTATTTATGTGACATTTAGTATTTGAGTTAAGATGCACACAAACCCACATTAATTCATATTTTAAAACCATTTTTATTTAGGCACTTCTAAACAGTAAATATTATTATCAATTTCTTTGATGATATGAATTTAATATTTTGTGCAAATGCATGTGCATATGCCAGTGTTACTAAGCCCGATTTCAATGGTAGGCTGGCGGCGTGACATTCACGTTTCACTGAGTTTCAATCTCGGTCAGGTTGGCTTATCTAGATAAGGTTTTTTCGTGGTCCTTCCTTGACTTAAAAATGAATATCTTTCAAATTCGCTTTATTTTAGTACAAACTTTGGAATTACGCGCTCGGAATATAGAACAAAAGCAATCTAATGGCGTGCAGGAAACTGTGGGGTGGCATATTTAAAGAATGATTTCAGTTGAAGTCGAAGTTTATGCCTAGTGCAGTACCTTTTATATCGCATGCGACCGAAGAGGTACATACTAACAAAGGGTCACGCCATCCTGATTTCAGGGAATTGAAGCTGACATTCCCTGTCCTAACATTTCTTTGAACAAGGATACCTGTCTCGGATTTTTCTAACATGAATCCCCTATTACCGAAAGAATCATAATTGTGTTTTGTAACGGCTGACTTATTAAAGAGTTTTCACTCAATGATGAGGTGACGAAGATGGTTAATAAAGTTTTCTCCCCACACAAGCTTTAAGTATGTGGGCGCAAGACCGCACTAAAATTGAGCTACTACCGCGATTGTGTTAAACAAAGAAGAAATCAGCTGCTGTTATAGTTACTTGTTTCGTTAAAGAACTGACTTTCATCTTTTACTCAAGGAAATGAAACAAGTGAAGAGAGCTTTGTAAGCTCTGTCGTTTAATACCGTTTTAAAATCCCTAAACTTAAGGAATTATGTGCTCTGTATTGTATATAAATAATGCTTACCTTGTCACACTTGGGCCTAACCTGGGTAAAATCCAAGCTCGCCTATTTCTATTTTCGATACTTTCACTGATTTGGGCAAAAACAGTAGGGCACTCTTGATCACAGCGTGATCGAAAACAAAAGACACTGCGTTCTCACTAGAAAGATTTGAGTGATGCAAATTCCCTTTGATAGGTTGGCAATGTAGTTAACATTTCTTTCTCCCTCCTGCGAGTAGTCAGACAATGTAATTAACACTGTTCGCTTCACAACTCATCCAGAGCCAATTATAGGGAGTAACTCTGCTTATTCTCGCACAAAGTGAGCTTTAGGAGAGAGGTTATTTTCATTTCCTGGCAATGTGATGACACTGTAGAAGCAATAGCTGGTGCTTGAAGTGCTCGCGATGAAGCTTCTTTAACAACGGATGGAGGTATCATAAAAATGAGGAAAGAATAAAAGGTGCCTCTATTCGTGCAGATGCATAAACTTCCGCAGTTTACAACTTAATTTACGTTTGTAAAACTTCTCTTTACTATAGCCCTTCCTGTGTTTTGCAATAAAGCAGTTTTAGTGCATATGTGGGTACTGTCCTTTTGTTTTGGAGCACAAAGGTTAAGCTAATTCTATCTGCAGAGTTACATAGTAACTCAGATGAAGCAGGTGTAGTTAACGTGTATAACACCAACTTGAAATACGCAAATTATACCGATATATTTAATGGAATAAGGAAAACGTTACTGTGATTTCCATTGGTTTCACACAGAAAATATTAACTTCCTCCTCGCAATCATTGATAACTTTAAGCAATATAATTTTCTCGTATTAATGCAGGAAATTACATGCCAATTGACATTTTTGTACCAAAAGAGCACTTCAAGTTTTATTATGTGCTTTAAAGAGTGCCGGTCATTTTATTGTTAGTGCCGTCATGAAAACTTAAAGGCTATTTCTAGAGATAACTCAGCTGAATGAGGTGTAAAGCTATAAAATACTTTACATAAAATATAGTTGAACTAAATGGATGAACTCCTTTTTATAATATGTTTTACTCTTCATTAATAATTTTGGTTTAAATTAATACTACATTTTAATGCCACTTTTATTTGATTTTTTACTTCGTTTCAAATGATGTTTACTTATGATAAAATGGGAGAAACATTTGTATATCCAATTTTGATAGAATAAAAATTAATTGTAGTATACTTAATGCAGTGCATATTCCAAAATGTTACAATTTACAACTTTTGGTTACATTTATTTTTCTTTACCTTGTTGCTACCTTGGCTTACATGACACACTGGTCTTCTGCTCTGACAGGTAGCTCTTAACCTCCATGCCTCCTTGTTACTTAATTAGTCCCATTCTTCCCATCTTCCTTTCTTATATTCTTTACATTTCTGTCCCACTTTTATTTTACTTTCTGCAAGAAGTCCCCAATACTTCTTACATTCTTTTCTTCTCTGCCCGTTAACATTTTTAGCTACTATCTGCTTCTCTACTTTCTCCCATTTTTCCTCCGAAACCTTTTTTCTCAACATTGCAACCTCCTCGCATTCTGATACAAAGTGTTCTATGCTTTGTTTTCCCCCACACAATACACAAATTCCCTTTTCACTACCTCTTATCCCTCTTAGAAATATTGTTCCTTTCTCATTCAAGCTAACCCTCCTCTCCCTTTCCTATTGCAGTAACCTACATATGCTTCTTGTCCCCAATTATTTTTTATTTGCTTGTAAAATTGTAATGATTTCATATTATCTAGACTTCCGTATATTTCCTGTCTTTCTATATCTTCTATTCTGCATTTTACCAATTTACCTGCATCGCTTGTACTCCTTTCTTCTAATCTCCATATATCTCCCATTCTTAATTTTTTCCATAATTCCTTGTATCTCTGCCCACCAAATATTTGAGTTCACTAATCGCTTTTGCTGTATTATGCATAATTTCATAATTTCCCCTCCTTCTTTGGCCAAACGCCTATACCAAAATGTTATTATTCTTTCCATTATTGTTCCATTTCTTCTTGACTTTCCCAGTTCTACTAAAGCTACTTCCCTTGTTGCTGATCCTGGTAAGCCTAGATGCTCTTTACAAAATCGTCTGTAGTTTTGGTACACCGTTCTTTTACCTCTGTGCCCCCCTAGATCTCCACTGCATAAAACATTTTTGATTCAACTAGTGCTTCCTAAGGCAGTGGGCATTTTAGTATTGAAGAATTTTACTATACAACTTGTAGAACCACAGCTCCTTGATGCGGCTCAAATGATGTATATTCAAGATATTTCGGGATACAAGCCAAGTGAAAGGACGATTAGAAACCGACGTTTCGGTAGCTTAAATGACTCTCATAGTAAGAATATGAACCAGTAAGAAATGTTAATCAACACTAAATTGAGATAACAAAAATTGAACAATGACAAAACGTTATCAACGTAGACAACACACTACCTATTCTCGTATCCCTGAAAAAAAGACTGCAGTAAATTAAATACCAGGTCAGGTGATGGCTTGAGTGCAGAAAACTAGTTCGGTCATAGAAACGTGACTACTTAGCTTGACATTCAAGCTGTATAATTCTGTGCTTCTTCGGCCGATTGATTTTCATTTTAAGGCCGCTCCCGAAAAGTCTGTTTCTAGTCGTCCTTTCACGTAGTTTGTATCCCGACAATATCTTGAATATCTTCATCGGCAGGAAAGTTTCAGGACTTAAATATGATGTATTTTTAAATAAAAATCACTTACTGTTAGAACGTTATAATTCTCATACAATTTTGTAACAAACTTCTACTTGTATAAAATTACTTATTATTATCAATGTATTTTCAACAAAATAAGCTTCTGAAAGCTCTATTTTTATTTAATGCGGATATGAGCATCCCGTTACTTCCTGCTCACAATAACATGGCGTATGTAATGTATAGTAAACGATCCCTGATTCTTTTGGTTCCTCTGCATGAATTTTCCTGTTTAAATAAGACCAGGGGAACTGAATCCTATCTTACTACTAAATAACTGGGATATGCCTCATTTAGATGATTGTAAAGGACCATCCATCGTGAAATAATATCCTGTTGACACCACAATGTTAATCGCCCTGCAAAGAGAACGAAATTTCCAAGTCCTTACATAGCAATACGATCTGAAAAATACTCGCTATTGTTAAAGTCTACTGCATCCACTTAATGTTGTCGACCTCCGGCGCTAAGGAAAAGCATGCTAGACTCTGGATCCAGAGGCTGCGGAGATTAATTTGTTTGGCTGAAAAAAGCCTTAGTTTTCGAAGGTAAGTACAGCCGGTGATATAGTTTCGAAGATTTACGACACGTAAAACAACCTCAAGCCTGATACAGTCCTCTGAGCAGAACTAATCTCTATGTTTTGCTCCATATAGGATGGGATGCTGAAAACTACTACAGTTTAATCTCATTTATCTGTTTTATCTATAAGAAATATCCATAAGGTAATTTTACGATAAACTATCTCGATTAACAAGATATGCATAGAAGAATAAGTATTTGTAAGAATAATTTGTACGAAAAGTGTCATAGAAAGTCATTTGTGTTCAACATGTGAGTTTAAAGAGAAATAGCCAAACCTGTTAGTAATTATTTTACATATTTTGAATATCTTTTTAGAAAGCTAGTTCATTCGCACAAAAAATATTTTATAAAAAAGCTATTCAATAAAAATATATGATTATGTTGCACTTATAAGAAATTCTCTACACTATAAGTGATATTGTTAGAAATATTTAGTATTTCTTTATTTAATATTAGTCAAGTAAAATATTTGGAGATAGCTATATAGATTCTTGTAGGTATGTGGACATAATGAAGGTTGTAACGATAGTAATATATTTAATTTTGGTCTGTATGTGGGGGATTGTAATTCTGTTCATTTTGCATGGTCAAGAGTTAGAAAAACGAATATCTGAGAAAATTGTAAGTATTATAAGGTTCAGACAAACACAAAGGAATATTTTGGGAATGGTATAATGCACAGAAGATGTATTTGACAAATATGTGTGCTTGACCAGTGCCATAATTTTGTGTAGCAGCATATATTCTTTATCTACGGTTTACCAGTTACGCCAGACCCTTCTAGAATGAAGACTTCTGTAGATATTTTGAAAACTCCAAGAGGTACATTTAATATGTGATAAAATAACTTAAATTAATGGCATTTTAAGAAAATTGGTTACCATTTTTTTTTATAAAATGACAATTTTGGAAGCAATATTCCATACCTGCTAGAGAGATTTTCTTGAACATCTTCGTGCTGCATTCTTGAAAGATTCTGAAATTAAATACAAAGTTTGTGCTTTAGCGACCTTTCGTTTTAACTATCTTTTTCACAGAAACACACACCCAGAAACTCACTCAACCGCAATCGCACACGGACGTTACTTAAAAATAATAATACTTTACAAAGTATTAAATCTAGTACATACCAAAGAATGTACTCAGCTAATTATTTTTCTACGAGTAATTTAAATATGCCTAATTAGAGGTTATATGTCTTTAGGATTTTGCTTTTCCTATGTGTTATTATTAATTTACCTTGGAGGAATATTAGTTTCATTTATATATGTAACAAGATTAGCTTCAAATGAAATATATTTTTATTCAAATAAAATTCGACACTTAATCCTCCATAACGAATAATTGTGTGGGATACAAATACTTCCCCTACTTACTATAATTAATAGTAGAGAAAGTAAAATAAACGAATTAAACAAGCACTTATATACTTGAAAACTGTTAAAACTGACGAATTGAGCCCACGAAAGTATAATACTTTAAAGTGATGATGATGATGTTTTTGTTTTTTGTAATTTTCGTCCTCCAACGTTGTCATATCGGAAGATGGATGAAATTTGTGAAATGATGCTCATATGAGTCCGGGGTCCATGCAGCTTAGAGTTACCAGACATTCGTCTATCAGGATAAGGGAAAACCCCGCAAAAACCTTATCCAGTTAACTCACCCTTACCGAGATTCGAACTCGGGACCTCCTGAACGTGAGGCAGACATTGTACCACTAAGCTACCAAAGCGGGCAGGTGCTGATGATGGTGATGGTGGTGGTGATGATGATGACGATGATGATGGTGATGGTGATGATGATGATGGTGATGATGATGATGATGATGATGATGATGATGATGATGATGATGATGATGATGATGATGATGATGATGATGATGATGATGATGATGATGATGATGATGATGATGATGATGATGATGATTTGAAAAACTGAAAGGTCTTCATTGGTCCAAAAGGAGTAATGACTATGCGCGAAAAAAAATGAAAGATAAATGGAAAATAAGTTTAAAAATATCTTTGCAGTGTTGGTGTATTCCTCCCATGATATATACATGTAATATTAATTTGTTAATTCCAGTTGAAAAAAGTGCAGAAAAATGAAAAAGCTCACCTTTCAAAATATTTATTTTAATTTTAGTTTAAATTATGATCTTTAAAAGAGCGGAAATCCTTCATATTTGCTGATTTTCCGTTCTGTTTGTGAAACATAACCAACAGAGGTTTGCAGTCTTACTTTAAGTTATGATTTATTGATTTGAATTTTAAGTATGTTTCATTATATGCTGGCAATCAAGGAAACTTATATTAGAGTTCCTTCAAAGGAATACGTTTCTAATGTTTAATAACACTATTTATGTGCAAAGGAACACCTACATAGTATCAGAAGAGTGTACAGAGCAACGAAAAGAAGGAAAGAAACAATCGCTGAGCTGAAACATGGAAAAAAAAAAGGTGACGATAACAAAATACACCTTTAGTGTATACGCTCCACATTTTAAATGTATTCAAAGCCCAAAACATCTGCTGATATTTTTCTCTTTCTACCATCTTTTGTTTTCATTTCTGCCTCTAGCTACATATTTATAGGATTTTGTATCCATGGAATAACATTTATATAAAAAGGTCCAGTAAGTTTTGAGGGTTAACAGCTGCCAAGCTTGCTTTGATTGCACACCACATTGCTCGACCAAGTCCACAATGCTTGCATTTCCATCTCAAATGATCATGAATGGAAGTAAACATGAAATATCCTGAGGGATATATAAACGTTTTGACCCACTTGAATGGAGTTGCCTTTGGCATTAAATGCAAACGGTTCTCTAACAAAACTAAACACTGGTTTATTTGTGTAATGTGCTATAATACTGCAACTGCTCCCAATATGTTCTGATATGTGCTAAAAATAGAAGAGCTCCATCCACTCTGCAGCATCAGAATAAGTTTTGTAACAAAGGTTGTGAACAAATTTTTTATTAAAATTATTGCCGCTAATGGAAATAAACGAAACTATCCAACTTTGAACTACAAAATCTGACAGATTTTGCGGTTAGTCCATAGCTATGACCGTTTTCTGTCCATTAAAATGAATAAAATAAGAACCAATGCTTTATTAAAATAATATATTCGCGTAAATAGTAAAAATATTCACAACCCAATGTTATATTTTACAGATGAAAAGGTAGATTATTTTTAGTAATTTTAATGTTTTGAAGAAAAATACAGAAGTTAAATTCACATAACTTACTCTGCGCCTGTCATTTATTTTCATAAACTCTCTACAACTATAGTTGAAAAAGCCGTTTCCAAATCTGCCTAGTATAATTTATGTAGAAGCATTCTCGAATGATTCAATCATAAACTTTTATAAGAATTGAATAAAATTATATAAAATTATTACGAATGAACCGGACTTCACAGACTATTCCTAAGACGTATAAGGCATTTACATTTCTCATGAAAATGTCTTAAGTTGGATAGATTTTAATGAAACCTCTTGAGTCCTTTTGGATAAGATCACAAGCCTAGAACATATGTTCTGTGTAAGGTGTAGTTTTAAGTGCAGAATATCACTGGAAATTTTTACATATTTGGAAAGTTTTGTTTCTGGTATTTATTTATTTATTTATTTATTTATTTATTTATTTATTTATTTATTTATTTATTTATTTATTTATTTATTTATTTATTTATTTATTTATTTATTTATTTATTTATTTATTTATTTATTTATTTATTTATTTATTTATTTATTTATTTATTTATTTATTTATTTATTTATTTATTTATTTATTTATTTATTTATTTATTTATTTATTTATTTATTTATTTATTTATTTATTTATTTATTTATTTATTTATTTATTTATTTATTTATTTATTTATTTATTTATTTATTTATTTATTTATTTATTTATTTATTTATTTATTTATTTATTTATTTATTTATTTATTTATTTATTTATTTATTTATTTATTTATTTATTTATTTATTTATTTATTTATTTATTTATTTATTTATTTATTTATTTATTTATTTATTTATTTATTTATTTATTTATTTATTTATTTATTTATTTATTTATTTATTTATTTATTTATTTATTTATTTATTTATTTATTTATTTATTTATTTATTTATTTATTTATTTATTTATTTATTTATTTATTTATTTATTTATTTATTTATTTATTTATTTATTTATTTATTTATTTATTTATTTATTTATTTATTTATTTATTTATTTATTTATTTATTTATTTATTTATTTATTTATTTATTTATTTATTTATTTATTTATTTATTTATTTATTTATTTATTTATTTATTTATTTATTTATTTATTTATTTATTTATTTATTTATTTATTTATTTATTTATTTATTTATTTATTTATTTATTTATTTATTTATTTATTTATTTATTTATTTATTTATTTATTTATTTATTTATTTATTTATTTATTTATTTATTTATTTATTTATTTATTTATTTATTTATTTATTTATTTATTTATTTATTTATTTATTTATTTATTTATTTATTTATTTATTTATTTATTTATTTATTTATTTATTTATTTATTTATTTATTTATTTATTTATTTATTTATTTATTTATTTATTTATTTATTTATTTATTTATTTATTTATTTATTTATTTATTTATTTATTTATTTATTTATTTATTTATTTATTTATTTATTTATTTATTTATTCATTTATTTATTTATTCATTCATTTATTTATTTATTTATTCATTTATTTATTTATTTATTTATTTATTTATTTATTTATTTATTTATTTATTTATTTATTTAATTAATTATTTATTTATTTATTTATTTATTTATTTATTTATTTATTTATTTATTTATTTATTTATTTATTTATTTATTTATTTATTTATTTATTTATTTATTTATTTATTTATTTATTTATTTATTTATTTATTTATTTATTTATTTATTTATTTATTTATTTATTTATTTATTTATTTATTTATTTATTTATTTATTTATTTATTTATTTATTTATTTATTTATTTATTTATTTATTTATTTATTTATTTATTTATTTATTCCCTGATCTATATCATCTCTCAATTCTAACCTCGAGTATCTTAAATCTCTTAAATTCCGTATTATACTAATCTCCACATCATTCGACCTCTTACTCAACTTGGTTCTAAATCGTTTGCACTTTGTGCAAATTCCTGTCTTATCTCCTGTCTCATATTATGTGAATTTTGTTCTAACTGCAGGATTCATATTACTCATATCTTGTTTGTCTTTTGCTAATTCTGATTTTATATCACCTATATCTTGTCTTAAACTAGCTTCCATATTATTCATACCTTACTTTTTGCGCTAATTCTGATTTTATATCCTTATAGGTTGTCTTAATCCAGCTATGTTATTCATATCTTGTTTAAGCTCTGCCATAAGCGGTAGGATCTGATCCATTTTAGAATTATTGTCTCTACCCTTTTCTACTTCCCTACTTTGTTTTTCTATTTCTTCAGTCACATTTTTACTATTATTTCCTATATCTTTTCTACCTTCCATTTTGGTAACTGTCTTTCTATTTCTCAATAACATAAGCTCTTTTACATTACACTTTATAACTTTTCTGATTTATTTTGTTAGTCATTTTCGTAACTCAGGATGTGACATATGAGCCTAAATCTTCAAGATGTAATGCCATCCATTTAAAACAATAACTTCTGTGCTATGCGATCTTAATTTCATGTATACCCATTTTATTTATAATGAGTGCTATGCTGCAGATTGGATAGCATGTGTACTTTTCTATCTCAGTACTACAAAACTGATCAGATGGTGAGAAACGTATATTCACACAATGAAAAGAAATTGCACCTTCTGATTATAAATTATATAGTCATGATAAATTATAGAAAGCAAGCTCATATAAAATACGCATACATGTAATAACACATACGTAGTTAGCACATTTAGGAAGCTTGAAGTGATACACTAGGTTTAATTATTTTCCGTGCCGTACTAGTTATCATATTAGCCTCTAGATTCTATGGTCGCCGGTATGTACCTTCTAGAGAGCTATTAATTTATTGAACTTTAAAGATCCTTAACATACCTTGGATGAGAAGCCATTGGTAACGTTTATATAATAACCCAAGGAGATGTTCTTTAAAAAGAGGCACCGTCTCATTTTGTATCCCAAAAGTTGTTGCTTCTCTCTAAAAATAACCAGCCGGTATTGGCGCAATGGGATATAGAAGGCACTGATAAAAAGTTCAGTAATTACAAAATCTACATGGTAGTCCATAGTAACTTGGATAATTTTGTACGACCGTAATATTTTGAAAATAGTTCAATTGTTGATATTGTCACTAGCTTTTTATATGAAAAAATTGAAATTTGAGCCTGTACATCATTAGAATATTCCAATAAAATGCTTTATCTACTATTTTCTGGGCAGATAGTCCACTAGCGCATTCTACCGTATTTGAGAAGTGTAATCCTTATTTTTTATTTTATTGGATGGAGAAATTAGTTTAACTGTAAACCACAATGCTTGAGCCTATTGGACCACTCCGGTTGCTATAAAGTCATGTTACAAATACCTTCACATGTATTTTCCCATTGTTCTTATACCTCTTGAATTGCCGGTAACAGTTGTCTTTCCATGGCTTCTTTTGGTGTGTGCATCACTTCGTTTACATCTAATGTTTTAGCATTTTAATTGACTTAAAAGATAGCAACTTTTCTCTACCTTGTGATTAATTAATAGTTTAAGAATTAAAAGACACTATTTATTAACAAGTGTTAAAATAAAAGATGGGTATTGGAATTTGTGTAAATGTGTCGCCATTAGAAAAGAAGCAATTTTATAGTGTGTTACTTTTAGACTTTAAGCAGGTAGCAAAGATCATTCTTAATATACGAGGGCTGTTCAATAAACAATGATCACAATTTTTATGGTCATAATTTTTCGCACAAAAATTCAAACATATTAAGTTCTGTTAGCTTAATGTGAAACAAACACGCCGTAGAAGTTTCACTGTTGGTACTCCTGGTTTCCACCTATGTGAACCAGGCAAGTTCAGATAAGTTCAATATCACCGACCGCTGCAATGGAAGTAACACGCGAGGAGCAATATGTGACTTTCAAATTCTGCTTTCATCTCAACAAATCTTAAGTTTAGGCGTATACAATGTTACAGGGGGCCTAGGGAGAGTCTGTTCTTCCCTACAGCACAGCTTAAAGGTGGTTTAAAATTTTTAAAGAGGGGAGACAATCAATTTCAAAAGAAGGTGTACCCAGTGCTCCAGTTACTGCTATTACGGAAGAAAACATCAACACTGCTGTTGCCATTGTGAGAGAGCTTCGACGAAATTACCGTAAGATCACTTTCTGAAATACTGAACATATCATTGGGTGCCACCCACACATTGGTGACAGAAACATTATACATGGGACGTGTTTGTGCGCGATGGGTTCCAAGACTGTTGATTCCCGATCAAAAGGACATTCACATGCACGTCTGCATACAGTAAAAGTGATACTAGAGGAAGATCCGGAGATTCTTTCAAACGTTATCACTGCTAATGAAACTTGGCTACATCATTTCGATCCTGAGAGCAAACAGCAAAGCTCAGTGTGGAAATCTTCTTCATCACCAGCCTTCAAATAAGCAAAAGTGGTTGCTTCTTCTGGGAAAGTTATGGTCATGTTATTCTTTGATATTCAGAGAATGGTTTATCAGCATGTTTTACCTGCACACACTTTAGTAACTGCACAATATTACACGGATGTCCTGAAAAATTTGCAGTTACATAACAGGCACAGAAGAGCACATTTCAGTGAAGCAGGGTGGATGCTGCACCACGGTAATGCGCGGTCACATATTGCCAATGTTGATGTTGAATATCTTGCAAAAATCAACATGAAGTGCATCCCTCACCCTTCCTAAAGTCCGGATTTAGCCCCATGTGACTTTATGCTATTCCGTAACTTGAAGAAACGCCCTCGTGGGAGGCATTATGCATGATCAGAAGCAGTGCTGAGGGCTGCGGAGGGTCTCTCAAATATGGTTTCCAGCGAGTCTTTGAAGACTGGCAGAAACGCTGGGACAAGTGCATCGCATTCAGGGGAGACTATTTTGAGAAGGACCATCAAAATTATGAGGATGAGTAAAGGTAAGTTGTCAAAAATAATTGTGATCATTCTTTATTGTACAGCCGTCGAATTTAAGTAGAGGGGGAAATTTAAAATAATATACATTCCATTGCACGTTAAAAGGTCATTGTAGAAGGGACCGTAACTAATTCTAAATTGAGGTCACCGTCGCTTTGCTGCAAGTGGAAAGAGCAGAGAATTGAACTAGGTCACCAATGTTATCCTCTTACAAGATAGAACTTGGTGTTGGAGTACCGAGATAAATAATTTAGTGGAAATTTGAATAGTGCCTAAGAGAGATGGAGATTTTAAGTAATCCAGGCAGAGCTAAAATGAAGCTCATTTTCTCTTCTATTATATCATCGGACAGTGGCTTTAAATGTAATGCTTCGCGAATATCAATAAAGGATATAAAGTAAATTTTACTGGAAAATGCAAGTAAATGCGTCAACCCGAATTACCTTCGTTCATACAGGTCTCACTCTTAGCTACACCACGTAAGTTGGCTTCGAATAATCCTTAGAAATGTGTCGTGATGAGCTGCCACCTCAACTGTCAACTCTCAGCAATAATTCATTTCTTAATTGGTTTATATGTCGCAACATAGCACCTGTCCTACCCCATCGATTGGATGATCGCCCACCTCCACCTTGCATATGTGGGTGTGATGCCGGCAGTCGGGTTGGCAGACTCAGGTCCGCTTTAGGCTGTTGCGCATCGTTTAGTTCTCAGTAAAATAATTTTAAAGGGCATGCTGGAAAATTACTAGTCTCTGCTGCTTATTACCCAGCTTGAAATGTGTCTCTTGAAGAACTGACCCACTCATTACACATAATCGACAGAGAAGCTGCTGAATTTAAAGGAGTCCCTCTTTATTTAGAAACAAAAGAAAAATACATCATCGGATGAAGAATAAAGTGGGTGGAATGATGCTCAAATGAGCCCACGTTCCACGGAGTTTATAGTTATCCAACATTCGTCTTTCAGGTAATCACCCTGACAGGGATTCGAAATCGGGATTTCTTGAACGTGAGGGCAGACATGCTTCTATCTGTGCTACAGAGGCGGGTATTTGGCAGGAATACCCCTGATTTTGCAGGCGTATCCGAATATACAGTTCATTTATCACTGCCTCAGTCGTGGGGCATCCAGAAAGTGCTGGATGTCTGTTTTACTTGCACCGATATGTTTCTGACTTTGAAATGCCAAAAACCTCTCATTACATTCTTGGCTGACAATGTATTGTTGGGCTTTGATAAGCCGATATAATTAGGGTTACATATACTATAAATTTTAGCATTTGCATCCACTGGAGGCCACGCGACCGAACCAGTCCGTTCTTCCTACCATGTCTTGAACAACAAGATAGATGGTCCAAGAAACTCAAATGACTTAGAATTAGCTTTCGGGTTGCTAAAAAGTTACGATGTCGATTTAGAGCAACGAGATGAGCAATGCAGATACGGATGGTTTTCTACCTGACATAAGAGAAGAAAATTCTGACACAGAGGAATGTGACACAGTGTAATAGTTGTAAGGGGATGGATACACAAAGTGGAGAAAGAACCGTGAACCCAGAGTTACACTTAGAACAAGTTCACATAGCATATAGGAGGTTTAAAAGGTATTTTTGTTTGGAACCAAATGAATGATATGCCATGAATACTTTGCGAGTTTGAGCTGAAAGGATATGCTAGTGTAAAATAGGAAAACAGAGAAAAAAATGAGAAAACATAACTAGCATGTATTATAATAAGTAAAAATAGTTTATATGCTTTATTCTGACGTAATACGTTGTTTTATTTTCCATACCATATTTTAACCTCTACTGCCTTTTCTGTTAATATTGCACTGCCTAATACAAATAACATTAGTATTATTAAGAAATAAAATAAAAAATGTGTGCGCTTAAGACCACACGACAGAGGTGAAAACATGAAAACTATTCATTATAAATCATTATTAAAATTATTTTAAAAAATTTAATGTTGACACTCATTCTTGCACAAAAAGGCCAGTTGCGAGCTAGGCTTTTCATGCCGTACGCTAAGTGTGCTTGCAAATGAAAATACTGTGACTTTGTAGGTTCGTAGAATTAAAAGTCCAAGTTGCAGAAATTAAAATTCTCCTTTATTTTCGTCGAAATACACTGTTCAATTCTCACGTAACAACATCACATCACATATACACAGTCTTCCAAGGTCGATGACAGCAACAACAGTGACAGAAGATTAGCTCTCTTTACAATAATACCTCCAGCTGTCTCTCATTTCACAACACTTTTTCACAACTACCTCACTTTGCGAGACGTAACGTCCTTAAATACCTAATTCCTAATTGTAGATGGTTCTAAAGTCAGCCAGAACCCGAACAATCTCTATCAGTGCAGAAATTTCCCGAAGAAGAAAGAAACCAAACATTCTATCACATTCTAGCAGCGTAACTTAATCTATTCCGGCAAGTCCTTTACCTCAGTTATCGCTGCCCGCCGGCGCTTGTTTACAACAGCCACGCTATTATTATTAACTGCTTAGCAAGGCTCATTATTACCATGAAACTTTATCCAACGACTGTTTTCTTATTTATGCCGAAACTTTTATGCCTGTTGCGTGACAATACTCTGAAAAAACTGAACGACCACGGACTTGCGACCGTGCGAAGAAGCTTATACAAAAAATGTATAAAGGGAGTAAAATAAAATAACATAATATACTGTTTCACATGTATTTAATTTTATGTTAAAATACATGCTATTTCACAATCACTTTTCATATTTTATTTCTTGTTGATACACACATTTCAATGAATGTTTATTTTTAATAAAATACTAGTTAATAATATCTTATAACATAATTATATAATATTAATTTGCTTATTTGCATACTTTTTAATATTCGGAAATGTTTGGTTATATCACATCTTTTCACCCTTTGTCTGTCTTTCAATTTGTGAAAAATAAAACATAACCCCTAAGTTGTAAATGAAAATAAATGCAAAGCATCATTTTAATACGCGATAGTTTTATTATTTACGTGATATTAAATTTAATTTATTGATTTTTTTACGTTTTACTACTCACAATAAATATAAATTGTCAATAAAAATAACCAATTCATAAATGTAACATCTCTTTCACGTATTCATAACACTTTTATTTCCAATTAGCACACTCGTTTTATTTTTCGTTAATATGGTTTTAGTTATTCAAATACGGAACTCCAGTGGTATTATCTGTGACTTTTGACTATTATTATTGTTTAAAGTGGAATTTGACATGTTGTCGACTGGATAAATGACAGAAGGTTATTTGACCGGATCGGTTACCGGCACTTGACAGACGTTTGTAAGAATGGCCTTAGGGCAATTATTTCTTTAATGAAGGTCTGGTAGAGTTTCTGAGTTTTTCATAGTATTTGAAATATGTTAAAACATACCTGGATGCGTGTTGTTGATACACTTATGAGTGCGACAGAAAATCTACGGTGTATAGCGCTATGCACAACATAAGACTGAAATAAAGAATGAGTGTAGGGGGATAGTTCGGATTGAGCCGACTCGAGCCAACTTCACCCGAATGAGCGTCACATATTCCAGCGTGACGGCTCAGTTTAATTCACTACCCACAAAAAGTGTTAAACGCGCCTGAAGAAGTTTTCACTTCAAAACATAATTGAATGTAAATTTTGAAAATTAATGAAATACAGACAGAAAAATCAATAAAAAGTAGTTAAAAAGTAATTGGTGCCTACTAGATACCGCGTAACCTACCTTGTCGAAATTAAGGGTCGACCGACGTGGAGTTATGGAAGCCGTTATAGCCGTTATAGCCGTACTGCGGGTCTGCAGATCTATCAGGTGGAAACAGAGCATAAAAAAGTTAACTAAATGGTAAAATAACACCACTTTCTATTATTGCCTACGTATTTAAATTCGACAAGCTTGCTCTAAAGAAATCCTTACTTTTAGTGCAGGAATGTTCAGAGTTGTAACTGCACTATCTACCGATGTCTGCATTCTTCCTCAGTTGACATGCTCGTACACTTTCTTTTAAATAATTTTACGTCCTCCAACATTAAGTCATATCGGACGGTGAATGAGATGGGTGAAATGATGCCCAAATATGTCCAGGGTCCATGGAGCCTAGAGCTACGCGACATTCGTCTTTAAGGGAAAACCCCGAAAAATCCATATCGAGGCCAAGATTCGAACTCGGGACCTCTTGAACGTTAGGCAGACTCTGCGCTACCGAGGCGGGTACTTTTGTTTGGAGTGTAACATACCGATTACTATGTTCAGCGCTTTGTTTGTTACAATCACACGATAACAACGCTAACAAGAAAACTATTCCACTATTTTTTTTAAAAATAGACGAATACTCCACACATTCTACTGGACCAATATTTGTATAGCGATCTTATACACATTTTTAGTATTCTATCACTTCTCAACTTGGTAAAATTTGTCAACATAGTGATTTACCGTACAGTAAAAAATACAGTATACGTTTATTGCATTATTGCTGGATCCAAAATTCTGTAGTCTGATGCAATGAAATTATGGAACGTGTTCTATAAATACAAATTTCAGTTTTCATTAACTTTATTTCAGCCCATTACTTTTAAATTTATGCATAACAATTGAAGTGCATTTTCTAATCGCATTTATTATTTAACTGTATATTCTCATTTCGTTACATTTATACAATTATGTGCAAAAAATCAAAGTGTTTTAACAACGTTGATGAATGCCCATTGCTAGGTCCTTATGCTCTATAAAACTTTAACCTTTCATTACATACTCTTCATAAAAATAATAAATCTACGTTGTAACGCCACAAAGTGGGCCAAGGCCTTCCTACTTGACTGCAGGTCTCCTTCCCACATACACAAGCCAGAGGTGGGCAATCATCCAGCGCAAGTGATCAGCATATCGAAAGCTACAGCCGGAATTTTGGTTGTCATAGTCCGGTACTCAGTACCTATTGCAAAAAGTCAAATTCTTCAAGATGTTGAGTGGATACCGATACTATACCTAGGACTAAAATTTAAATATCCGTGGCAGGGAACCAAAGCACAACGCTCAAACCACTACGCCACGGCAAGGACATACTTCATGTAGAACTTAACATTAATAATAACTCGTAAAAGAAAAAAATTAGATCCTGTTTGACACGTATTAATTTTATTTAAAATAAAAAATATTTTACAAATAGATCCATTTAAATCACGATAGCGGTACAACATACGACACTAGTGCACCGTTTATGAAACTCTTAACCAGTTTTAGTGAAAGGCTCTACCACAGATAAAACGGAAGGTATTTATATGTAACATCAAAAGAAGTATTTAAAGCTAATGAATACGTTCTTTACAATTATACCTAGGGCTTCCGACCCCTCCTGACGTTACCAGAAGTACACCAGGTCGAGAGTTCGCGCCTATACCGAAGTTAAGCTGTTATGATTGGGTTGGTCTTGGCAGAACGCTGGCTTCCTATACCCATGGGTATTAGGCATTGTTGCGTACCACAGGCATTATACCGCTCACAAAAGTTAAAGGCATATGAACGCAGGCCAATGCTCAAGCGGAGCGCTGTTGCCAAGCACAGTACGTAAATCTGCAGAGGTTCCGTATACATAAGAGCAGTTCTACCGGCCAGCAAAGGCATGAAACTTTAGGATCTTACCTTGACACACGCCACAGCACTGGAACAGCAAGCACGGCTTTCAATCCAGTAACTCGCTTTGCGATTTCATGGATCTTTCCCGGAGATTGAAACACAGATGAAGCTGCTTCACTACAAAGTCGTGACACTGTGTGAACACTACCTACACTACAAGGTTACAGAGTAAATTACTGGGATTTTGAGAAATTAACAAATGCTGTATATCCTGGATAGGAGAGCTTTCGTAAAAACTTTTTCATTTTAAATATACGAGGGCTGTTCAATAAATAATTATCACAATATTTTTTGACACATACCTTTACTCATCTTCATAATTTAGATGGCCCTTCTTAAAGTAGTCTCCCCTAAATGCAATGACTTTGTCCCAGCGTTTCTGCCAATCTTCAAAGACATGCTGAAAAC
Organism: Mantis religiosa; assembly: GCA_030765055.1. Classification (NCBI taxonomy): domain Eukaryota; kingdom Metazoa; phylum Arthropoda; class Insecta; order Mantodea; family Mantidae; genus Mantis; species Mantis religiosa. The sequence continues at coordinate 201,715,319 of CM060947.1, read as the reverse complement.
CATTTTTGAGAGATCCTTCAAAATCGCCTCCGCAGCATTCACCACTGCTTCTGATGATGGATAATTCCTTCCACGAAGGCATTTCTTCAAATTAGGGAATAGAAAAGAGTCACATGGGGCTAAATCCGGACTATAGGGAGGGTGAGGGATGCAATTGAGGTTGATTTTTGTAAGATATGGATTTGCAATGTTTACAGGATATCCCTGTAGTATTGTCCAGTTACTGATGTGTGTGGAGGTTCAACATACTGATAAACAATTCCATGAATATCAAAGAATGAGATGACCATAACATTCCCAGCAGAAGCAACCACTTTTGCTTTTTGGGTTGTTGGTGATGAAGGAGATGTCCACACTGAGCTTTGCTGTTTCCTCTCAGGATCAAAATGATGTAGCCAAGTTTCATCAGCAGTGATTACGTTTGAGAGAAACTTCGGATCTTCCTCTAACATCAACTTTAACTGCACGTTAGCCCCACTACAGCGGTAGGCGATACTGAACATGTCGGAACTTTCCTGGTTCTCACAGCGGGAACCAGAAGTACCAACAATGAAACTACTACTGCGTGTTGTTTCACACTGAGCTAACAAAATATAACAAGATTGAATTTAAGTGCGAAAAATTAGGACCGAAAAATTATGATCATTCTTTATTGAACAGTACTCGTAATTTTTGTGCCCCGAGGATGAATTACTTAACGTTTGTTGATCGAAAAATCACTTGTCCCAACTTCGAGCGACATCTTCACGCACTCGGATCACAAACACTGGAAAAAATATCTGAGCACCTTAATAATTTAATGTAATATTAACACTATTTCAGCTCAAGGTCCACACGCGACTTAACGATGCCATTCACTTTAACAAAACGGCACGTCTACTTCGAAAACGAAATGAAAATTTATTCTGATTCAAACTGCGTGACTTCTGTTTCAATAGTAGGTGCATTTTTGTTTATGCTTGAGATATGAGGAAAATGGTGCTGTTTTTCAGGATTATCTGTGTTGAATGGATGGATTTTGGGTGTAAGCTTAACCATGTAAACATTAAAAGTGCATCGCTTGCGTTATAAGTATCATAGAGACAGAACTTTTGTACGGTCATGATAAGAACGTAAAATTCTTACTTGTTATAAGATTGGCATCTGTAATTTTTACATTATTTATCCGTAACATTTAGCCATAACATGTGAAGATAAAAAGGGCTTCGTTCGTGTTCTAGGTATCGTAGACACTGGACTTTTGTACGGTCATAATCAAAAAATAAAATTCTTTCGTATTATAAGTTTGTAATTTGTCATTTTTCTAACATAAATCTGAGCGTAATTAATTATTATCATGTTCTCGGTACAGGGGCACGAGATGCCTGTACCACATTCGGCAGCGGTGCTAGGCGGAGCAAACTTAAGATTGGCTGGAGTTCACAGCCTCAATATGCCTTTAAATTTTGCGAAGATTATAGACTGTGGAATAGGAGATACCCTGATGTAGTCTGGTAGCATTGCGTGCTAGGACATTGTTGCCCTCACTGAGGTTCTTCGTTAGTAGTCACGCGTGAATTGGAGCACGAAAAGGCGTATTCCTCTACTCAATAACGAGGGGGCTTTTCCCTAATAGAAGTCTGCATGAAGAATTGTTCTCCCTGCGGGCAGGGGCAGTTTATACCCTTATTAGACCACGCTCCACGTCTTGAATACCTTTATAGGGGTTGATCTCTATCAAAAGGTAACATGAACTTTTATGTAAAATGTGTTGTGGTTCCCCAGGAATATAAATAACAGTAATAATACGTATGGATAGTCGAGACATCGAAATGTTTATGTAATAAATATGAACCCATTTTATTTATTTTGTTTTATTTTACGCTCATATGAGCACTACACATGTTATTTGGTTTAAGGTTTGTTTTATGTCGTTGCGAATTACTACAGTTCCGATTGAATGGCCTGCTGACAAGGCAGCAGTTCGTTATCCATATTGAGAACACATTCATAAAACAGTCCTGTGATATCTTTGAAAACTGTGTGATTATGGTATCTTACCCTCAGTTTGTGTTCATTGTGATTAAAACCGGTGTATCTAATTTGGAAAGTAACTTTGTAACTTTGTAACAAAGAAAATTTGTAATTTATGACAAGAAACTAAAACAATAAAATACATGGATATGTTATATTAAGGTATGAATTTAATTTGGTGTATTTGTGCCGTGCTTTGTAAAACACAGGATAAAGAACTGTTTTTGCACGTTAGCAGTTTAGGCTCATTCTCGTCTTTATTAAACATCGTTTTCTGTTTCAGTGAAAATTCAACGTAGTAATCTAAAGACGTTGTGAAATGTATTATACAATTCATTCATTGATTCAGTTAGTTCAAAAATGCGTTGCCTGTTTTACCAAATGTTATAGATATATGTGATTCCTGTATTCGCTTAGACGACCAATCATTCAGTGGACAGATGAGGAAGTAATTAATACTGATAGACACTTACTAAGGTTGACCAACCCTTAAAATGTTGATAACATATATAATTATACAACTTTTAATTTTTAATGAACGTGCCAGTTTCTGGAAGTCCGATCCGTCAGGCTATTTCTAACTCATGTGTGCTGTGTACTCTTGGACTAAATGCTTCTTAAATGCTCCACCTATTTTTAAAGATTGCACAGTTCTCCAATATCATGTCTCTGTAATAAAGGAAATGTTAAAGGTAACTTTAGCCAAATTTTCCCCTTAAGGATAGCCAACCTATAATAAAAAATACGCATTTGCATTACTAGTAATTCAAATAAACACCGAAGATTTCACTGTATTTCATGCAGGGTATTGCATATTTTCTACTGAAATCTCTTGATCCAAATTTGCTGATGTGAAATTCTTTCCCTACCTGCCGTACGTACGTAGTAGACAGTGTAAGATACAAGGGAGTATTGTAAAGTCTTACTTAACACGTAGTAGGTTTTATAGCAGATTGAGGAAATATTTTAACTGTCATCAGTGATCCCTCAGGGTTTAATGTTGTCGCGGCTGCGGCGACGTACACAAAATGCTCGGCGCAGAGAGATTAGGGACAGATAGTGCCGGGCGAAGATAAAGAGCTTGCCTAAGAAGATAAACATAGCGCGGAGATAAAGGGTATACCAATAACAGATAAAGTGAGGTAAATGGAACATTCTAGTGACATCTTGATTGATACAGAACATTCGATTTCTTGTTTGTTCCAGAAATATCTAGTAATATGTGTAGTGGTATATATAAGGAAGCCGAGACTCGCCAAGACAGTCGTAAAAGGTTGTAAACAGAGTGGTGACAAGAGCTGAAATTGAAACTTGTGTTTTGGAAGTGAACTCTTTGTTGTGATCAATGACTTTGCAAGGATTTTTTTCTTTTTTTTTTCTGGTTTTTGTAATGAACGTCCTCCAACATTTAGTCATATTTGACGATGAATGAAATAGGTTAAATTATGCTCAATGCGTACGGGGTCCATGTAGTTTAGAGTTACCCGACATTCGTCTATAAGGATAATGGAAAACCCTGGAAAACACCTTATCCGGGTAACTCACCCTGACCGAGATTCGAACTCGGGACCTCTTGAACGTGAAGCAGACATGCTATCATCTACGCTACCGAGACGGGCAAACATGATTGTATTTGTGTACGTTATGTAATTTTGCTGTAATCACAAGTGTACCAAGTGTATATCTACGGAAATAAAGAACCTTTTGAATTTCTGAAACTTGGACTTTTAATTCTACCAATACACAAAGTCTAAATATTGAAAGGTTCGGCCAATTGAGTCATTTTCTTTTGTTACAGTGATTGTTAGAAGAGAATAAGGTGTAAGATAGAGAAAATTGAGGCTCGTGATAAAGTTTTGAAAAGCAAAAGTGCCAGGGAAATCCATGATGAGATGATGGTGTTACTTATGACACAATTATGAGTTGGGAAACGAATTGTTAAACTGGTCACATTGTCCTGACAGACTAGCTAAGACTGATAGATCGTATATGAGCAATAATCCAAATGATCAGGAATGGGACTCATCTTAGTTATGTTTTTTTCAGGGGTTTTCCCTTATTCTGAAAGACGAATGTGAGGTAACTTCATTTGAGCATCATTTCACCCATTCCATTCATTGTCCGGTATGACTTAACGTTGGAGGACGTAAATTACACAAAAAAAACTAGTTATGGTAGTGTCTGGAAAATGATTCACGACGAGCTGCATATGTCTAAGATCTCTGCACGGTGGGTTCCACTTTTCCTAAAAGCAAACACGGTGTGACGATTCGAGATGGATACTGATGCTGTTGAACAGGATATAGATGATTATTTTAATCATCTGGTAACCATGGATGAATCGTGCATCTGTGGGTATGATCCAAAGACAAAAGCTATGCGTATGGAATGGAAGCATGCCAATTACATCCCTCCCAATATGCAATGGTATAAAAGTCAGTTTAAAAGGTCATTCGTTCAGTTTTCTGGGACTACCGTGCGGTCTTCCTTACCGATTATCTTGATAAGGGCAAAACCATACTGGAATATACTACAGCAATCTTCTGGAAAAGTTACGCGCAGCTCTGATTAAGAAATAATGCGTTAAGCTCTCCAAAGTTATTTGTCTTCTGACTGACAATTCTCTAGCTCCTCCATCTCAAATTGCAGTGACAAAACAAGGGAATAATTCTTTGAGATCTTGCAGAATCCTCCTTATTCGCCTGATCTCACTCCAGGTGCCTTTTTCTTGTTCTTAGAAGTGAAGGATCTGTTGCATATTCGCAAATTTCACAACAAAAATGGCATCATCAATGAAGTAAAAGAGTGGTGTAAGTCCAAAAATGCCAACTTCTACAATCAAGGTAATCAGAAGTTCAGGAAACCGGGGGAAAAATTTGTAAATCTGGATGGTGGCTATGAAGTAAAGATTAAATACGTACATATCAACACCAGCTATTACATTTTCTGGAGTGTGATCATTAAAACGTAACGATAACCGCTCTTATGTAGCTCGGGATGGAGTTTATTCTCCCGAATGTGAACACTCTATAAGAAATATAAAATATCCTAATGTTTTCTACACCGTTCTTATCTGTTATCACGTAGTATACGTTTGCTAAAGCTTTTTGAAATGTCTCTCTTCGTTCCAAATAGAACCAATTTCGCCCACGTTACTGCTTGAAATTGCGTTCTGCAAATGTTTTAATCCAGGAATGGATATATGCTTACCTGATCGTTCAGGTAATTTGTCTTACTTTGCTTTATGCATGTTTTATTTAATACATAAACTTTCAGTAGAAGTATAACTGACACACTAGCCTAAAATCACATTTACGGAGTAATTTGTGAGTGGATGGGCAGGTATTCAGGTTGAACGTGAGACCATCTTTTGTTCCTTGTAAAATTTCGTAAGTACACATATTCTACAAAGAAATATAGGTGCTTTCAGCGTTGTGATTTATAAGGTCTTAAACAGGGGATATAAAAATAGTAGTAAAAATTCTTCCCCTGTAGCAGGAAGATTTTAACAGCCTCCTGCAAATATTTTCCTCATCCCTATGTCTCAATTTAACAAAAAGTGTATCAGGTAACTTATAAAGGCTATAACTCTTCATTTAAAGCTTCCAATGTAGGCAGCGTTCATGGACCCGGTGGTCTAAAAACCTCTTTTCTGCGGCGATCGAGGATTAGAGAATGTGTAGGAAGGGTGGATGTGATAGCCTCCTAAATCTGGATTTGTGTGCGGGACTGGAACCCTCATCAATGGCCAAATGACACGGAGAAGCTGGGTATGTCCTACCCACGAACTGGGGCTGCGCCGTTTGGAATTCACAAGGTACTCCGCTCGTCCTTAATTCCAGTTAGTGTGTGGCTACTGTACATACAGGAGCATTCCAACAGCTACTACTTACTTTAAATGAGGTTTTAGCGAGAACCAGTAACCCAACGATTTTCAGGGCGCTCTACAAACCCCTAACACCAAATACAACATTCATATGCACTACAGAGTATTCGAATGCTGAAATGTAGGATCATATTAGAATAAACTCGTTTATTACGTATCATATAATGTAGAAAGAATTATTATAATACTACGTTGCTCCTTTTTGTAATTACACAATGGTTCCGGTATCCAGCAAAATTTTCCCTATCATCTAAGGAAATATTACAAATTATTCAACGACACTGTATATTTAAAACATCTGGCTGCACCCATGAATTACCCTAACCACTATCGTACATATAGATAATATTTTAACGGCTCATTCTTAAAACCACTTTACGTTAGTCGAAAAATAAGATTTGTAAAAACGGCTTCAATACTTAACTGTTATACGTAGAGTGGGAGTAAAGACCGTATCAGCCTAAAGCAATTGCCAAATACGAGGGCTGTACAATAAAGACTGATAACACTTTTTTTTGACAACTTACGTTTACTCATCCTCATAATTCTGATGGTTCTTCTCAAAATCGTCTCCCCTGTATGCGATGCACTTGTCCCAGCGTTTATGCCAACTTCAAAGACATGCTGGAAACCATTTTGAGAGATCCTTCAAAATCGCCTCCGCAGCCTTCACCACTGCTTCTGCTGATGCATAATGCCTCCCACGAAGGCGTTTCTTCAGGTTAAGGAAGAGAAAAAATTCACATGGGGCTAAATCCGCACTAACGGGAGGGTGAGGGATGCTCTTCACGTAGATTTTTGCAAGATATTCGGCAACAACATTGGCAATATGCGGCCACGCATTATCGTGGTGCAGCATCCAGCCTGCTTCACGGAAATGTGGTCTTTTGCGCCTGATATGGACTTGCACTGTTTTCAGGACCCCCTGTAGTATTGTCCAGTTACTGATGTGTGTGCAGGTACAATATGCTGATGAACCATTCCATGGATATCAAAGAATGAGATGACCATATCTTTCCCACAGAAGCAAACAATTTTGCTTCTTTGAGGGCTGGTGATGAAGGAGATTTCCACAATGAGCTTTGCTGTTTGCCCTCAGGATCTAAATTGTGTATCCAAGTTTCATCAGCAGTGATTACGTTTGAAAGAAACCCCGGATCTTCCTCTAACATCAAATTTAACTGCATGGAGACCTGCATGCGTTTGTCCTTTTGTTCGGGAATCAACAGTCTTGGAAGCCTTCGCGCACAAATACGTCTCATGTGTAATGTTTCTGTCACCAACTTGTGGGTGGCACCCAACGAAATGTTCAGTATTTCAGAAAGTGATCTTAAGGTAGTTCGTTGACCCTCTCTTACAATGGCAGCAGCAGTGTTGATGTTTTCTTTCGTAAGAGCAGTAACTGGAGCACCGGGTCCACCTTCCTTTGAAATTGATTGTCTATGCTCTTTAAACATTTAATCACCTTCTAGCTGTGCTGTAGGGAAGAACAGACTCTCCCTAGGCCTCCCGTAACATTGTATAGGCCTCAACTGAAGATATTTTTTAGTTAATTAGAGTTAATAGTACCAGTTAAATGATGCAGCCCGGGACTCAGGTACTTACGATAGTAAGTCGGCAAAAACGGTGTATCTCAAATGCATGATCCCTTAGTGGTCTACCGGGGAAATAAATGAGTCAAATGGAGAATTTAATGTCAGGACGGCACGTTGGCCATGATAGCTCATGGGTTAGAGCGACTGTACGGAACCAGTAGATCCGTGGTTCAAATCCCGGCCATGGCATTGAATTTTTCATTTTGACTCTATCAAAGACCTTAGCCTATATACGGCTAACGTGAAAAAATGATTAATTTCCATCAATTTACTAAAATAATGCTCATTCTTGTCTCAAAGGAAATCTATAAAAGTACGCGAATACTTGAGAATTTCGGGGGCCTTTCGTGCAATGGGATGTGCATCCAGTCTAACTTCTTATACAATATCCCTCGTGTATATTCTATTTGATACCTAAATTGACACCGCCAAAACGTTGATCTCAACAACAAAACGAAACCGGCTAAATCACGTGATCTATTCCATATACGTAACATACGTTCATGTCTCTGTTTGGCTGAAGTTAAATATGAATCGATTCCTATTGTTTGGAAGCAGAGTAGCACAAATAAATGCTCCGGCCAGTGAAGGATGAAAACTACGGAACAAAAAGAATTTTGAAATCTTCCCGGAACTTAAAGAAAAACTTGGAAAATCCTCTTCATGTAGCACGGCCCCGACCTATCGTCTTTAGTCCAAACGGGCTCAGTTTTTTTTTTTTTTTTTTTTTTGGTCACTTCTTTCGTCCATGGGCGACACGTTCAAAACAGTCCATTCAAGTGTGTAATCCAAGGAACTCCCAGCGACTATAGAGACTGTTTCTTCGGCTGTGCTAAGAAACTGAGTAATGTGCCGACTGTTCGCATTCTTGGTCGGATTTCGGAGCCTGCCAGACTTACCATAGTTGCTTGAATGTCTCTCGGAGCAGCACAGTTCGTATGGGCTCTAGTTACTTGAGCTGAGCCTTTGAGCAGTCTGTGCAAGTGACTGGAGCTGGGCGGTAATGCTTTAATGACGGAGTAAGCTAATCATTTCTAAACTTTGTTTTGGTTTTACTGACCTCGTGTCTTGTGCTCTTTGAAGAAATGTCATTATTTATATGTAACCATAGATCGGGTCCAAAACAATAAAGTGTCATTCCTGAATTCTTTTTAATCGTATTAAATAGCAGGGGACAGTCAATAATAGTGACTGAAAGTGAGTGTGTATATACCTCAATTGGTAAAATAAATCAAATTTATATCAGAACCACTAATTTTTGTACAGCCTACGCAGGAAGGGGCACTCCTTCACCTCGTGTTAAGGTGCTGCCGTACTTTCCACCAGATCCATTGTGCTCCTTTTAGTCTTAAGCTACTCCCTCTTTCTTGTAAAAGTTTTGTAGTCAACACTACTGCAGGTTTTCTCCCTTGGAGGGTAAATGTATTATGCACACCTGTCCTACTGGCAACTGTAGAACTCTCGCCTACTAAAACCCCTCCAGTATATCATTGCAAATCTGTGGAACTACCTGTCGGCATTACTTCAAAAGCTGCAACCGATTATTTATCTACCATTTTAATCCCTTTGGTTTTACTGCAATTGTTTGAATAATGTCCAAATTGTGTTGCCACTTAGTTATAGTGTCTTCTCTTGCTGCTTTCCTTTTTAGTTTTCTGGTTTTCTAAGCAATATATGAATTCTATAGCCAATAAATGTATGGGAATAGTACCCACAATAACTTCGAGTCCTTTTTGGAGACCAATTCTTATGATTATCTTAAGCTGGGGCCTTTTTATCAATTTTTGCAAGTGGTTTTCTGTAGCAAGTGTTCCTAACAGGTGCACAACAAAATACGTTTGTCTACTTCAATAATCAGTAAGCAAACTGAAGGTGAAATACATTTACATCTCGTAGGTAGAGCTGCTATCCATTCCTGCTCCCTAAAATGGTATTAATGGTAAATTATCTATGTTCACGTATGTGTTTCTCTGTCAGTAATGTAGTGGATTACGAAAATTCCTTGCATTTAACTTTGGCATACACGAAGTTGCTAACGAAATTATCTGGCACCAAACTACCCCTTGCATGGAAACACCTTCATCATTTTATATATTCTAACCATTTTGATTAAAGCATTCCTCATGCATCGCAAACAAGAAGTATACCTGAAATTTTCTATGGATAAATTCTTTACTTCGATTGAATTTTAGAGAATTAACTGAAGAACCGTACTTTATTTCAAATAATTGTTTGTAGTACATTTTCGATGCATTTCTCGTTATGTCCGTAGGTTGTGAATGGTAAGCCCTCAAAATCCATATGTGAAGTGTTTTTAAAGCATATGATTACTATTCCTATTACTTGGATAATTTAGTATATAAATTGGCATCCAACTTACATATGCATTAAAGTAGATCTAGCCAGGATTATACTGTAACACAGCGGCTATCTCCGGGTTATCGAGAGGACAGGTTCCTGCAGTTGGAATGAAAACAACCTAAGGCGCGCGTGCGATCGCCCGCTGCAAACATGATAAGCCCTCTTGCTAGAGAATTAACACTTTGGTGATGTTAGCGGTACGTGAATGTCCTTGAAACTTTCTAGCTTTAATAACGTGTGAAGTCTTGGAGTGAGGAAGGACCCTGAGTGAGTGAGGTGAGTGAGTAAGTGAGTGAGTGAGTGAGTGAGTGAGTGAGTGAGTGAGTGAGTGAGTGAGTGAGTGAGTGAGTGAGTGAGTGAGTGAGTGAGTGAGTGAGTGAGTGAGTGAGTGAGTGAGTGAGTGAGTGAGTGAGTCTGGCGTGAAGCAGCCAAGTAAGCAGCCAAGTAAATATGAAACGAAGCCAAGATATGAGGCTTTCGGCGAATCTAGGAAACGAATGTTGCGGTGCAAATGGGAAGTCTGTCTTACTGAAAAGCCAGAGAGTGAGTCTTATAGATAAGTAAGTACCTGAAGCTTGTTCAGGTGAGACAGTGAGTTTTGTGGGGAAACTGGGAAAGACAGTTTTGGAGCCGAAGAAAAGACTGCATCTTGCAATGATGCAAAACGCTGCCAATAATTGCGGTGAGAAAATAAATTAAAATTGAGTTATTTCTGTAATATTTTGAACTTAAGCAGCTGTGATTCTAAGTCGTCAAAAACTGTTTAATTTATCTTACAGGGCCCTTCACCAGCCTTGAAAAAAATGTGTAGTGTTTAACGCTCGCTTTTACTACACAAAGCACCGCAGGCGATGACACTGATGACACCTGAGATGAAGATGGAGCACCGGTGGAATGAGATGGCGGGGGAAACCGGAGACCCCAGAGAAAACCCGCCCCAGCGCCGAGTTGTCCACCACAAATCTCACCTTGCGGTTGCCTGGGATCGAACCCGGGCCCCCTTGGTGAGAGCCGAGCGGTCTAACCACTGAGCCACGGCGCGGCCACCAGCTTTTTTTGTTGTAATTTACGTCCTCCAACGTTAAGTCATATCGGACGGTGAATGAATTGGGTGAAATGCTGCTCAAATGAGTCCGGGGTCTATGGAGCTTAGAGTTACCCGACAAATGTCTTGAAGTATAAGGGAAAACCCCGGGAAAACCTTATCCAGGTAACTCACCCTGACCGAGATTCGAACTCGGGACCTCTTGAACGTGAGGCAGACACGCTACCACCACGCTACCAAGGCGGGCGGCCACCAGCCTTGAGATTCATGCACATGCCATAGGTAAATCTACGACATGACACCACCATCTTTATCAGCCTTTCGAAGGATGTTATAGTACCGGAAAAGTATCGCCCGTAACGGATTTGAGTCCGTAACCTCGTAATCAGAGGCTAGCATGCTTTCATTATATCATGGAAGACTGTCATAGGGGTATGTGTACAAGAAGAATTTAGGTAGTCCGACGATTGTCAAACTTCTTGCGATGTTCACGAAGGAGAAAGTCTCGCGAAGCGACAATGAGCACGTGAGTAAATCAGTGAGTAAATTAGAGAATGCGAATAAAGGTGCTAAGAGAACTTTCTTTTGTTCCATGTGTACCCCGCCTATAACTGCAGTGGTCATATCGGCGGCCGTTATCCTTTGGAACATATCGAAGTTGTTAACTCGTAATCATTGGGTTGTATCATTTAATCACGCACACATTCACACTCTCATTCATACTTCCAGACTCTGGGGAAGATGCGGAATCATCTTGGCTGGAGAAAAATCCCCAAACCCCAGCCAGAAATCGAACCTGGAATCCTTAACTGTACTCACGCCTCTTGGATTTGACTGCCACAACTGAACCGTCCTCAAAGAAGGCCACTTTATGGAAGTTAAAATGACAATTCGGTGAAGTGGCAATTGACTTAGTTCATATTCTGAAGTAACAGTGAATGGAGAAACTAGTTCATTTTTATAAAGTGAGAGGGTAAACTAAGGGTAAAATAATGTAAGAAAAGAAAATTCCTAGGAAATGGAGGACAAGCATGGTATTGCCAATTTACAAGGGAAAGGGAGATAAAAGTAACCCAGCTAACTACAGAGGGATTAGTTTATTGCCTATTCTAGGGAAGATTTTCACTGGAATTCTAGCAAATAGGTTGCAAACTTGGGTTGAGAAGGAGAATATACTATCGGAGTTCCAAGGAGGTTTTAGACCGGGCAGGAGAACATCGGACAACATCTTTATTATTAAAATAATTGTACACAAATATCTGAGCAATAAAAGGGGAAGGGTATATATGATATTTATTGATCTAGAAAAGGCATTTGATTCTATCAATAGAGACGCACTGTGGATAAAATTAAGCAGTAATGGGATAAGTCAGGCATTTATAGAAGTAATTAAAATGTTATACCAAGAGAATGAGATGTGTATAAAACTACCAGGCAACAAAGTAACTAAATCTATATCGAGTAAGGCAGGAGTACGGCAGGGATGTTAACTTAGTCCAGTATTATTTAATCTTTATATTGATGGAATTTTAGAGGAGATATCAAGTTGTAGGGTACATTCACCAGTTACTAATAATAAAGAAATACCGGGGCCACTGTTTGCAGATGACCTAGTAGTTGGGTCCATATCAAGTGGAGGGCTGTGAATAGCAATCGAGGCTGCCAATTCTTATTGCAATAAATGGTGTTTGAAAATGAATGAAAACAAAACAAAGATTATGGTCTTCAAAAAAGGATACAGCTTGCGTAAGGATGAGAAATGGGAGGTTAATAGAAGAGAAATAGAGGTAGTACGGAGATTTGATTATTTGGGTACAAGGTTGAGTTCAGATGGCAGCTGGAAGGAACAACAAAAGATGTCTGTGACAAAAGGTAAAATGGCCATGAGAGTGATAAAATCATGCTACAGTAAACTGCCAGATATAAATGCCAAATGGTTGGAGAGGATTTATACGGCAGTAGTAGAAAATAGAATGTTACATGGATAAGAGGTATGGGGAATAAATGAGGCTTGGAGAGAGACTGATAGAGTGCATGGATCCTTTTGTAAATACATATTGGGATTACCAATAGCATCACCTAATGGGGCAGAACAATTAGAACTAGACAGGCATTCTACTAAAATTAAAATCTTGTCAAGGGCAATGAAATACTTATACAGAATCACTAACTTGGAAGATGGCAATATTATTAAAGAATGTTTTCATATTCAAAGGAGAAGTAACTGCGGTGGGTCTTGGGCACATAAAATGTATGACTTGGATAAATGCATAGTACGGGTATAGAGGCTTCTGGAAAGAAGTTAAGCTAAGATTAGAAGATATTGACAGACAAGACATTTTTGCCAATACAAGTGACAAAAGCTCACTGAGATTATATAGAGAAACAAAAACAACCTGTGGGAGGGAAGGATATATAGATATATGTAGTAAGTTAGGGCGAGAAGGTTTTGCTTGGGCGAGAACAGGAGTGAGAAACTTGAAAGGTATAGGTCAAGAGAGGGAGCTAGATAAATGTCCATTTTGCGGAGAAGAGAATGCAGATTTCCATTGTATATTACAATGTAGTCAAACAAAGATGTGGAGAGAGCAGGCTTGGCTACGTAAATGGGACAATTTGGGGGGTGAAGTAGTAATTAGAAAAATGTTGTCAGTAAAAGGAGAAAAGAACAGGAGAAATATAGGGAATTATTTAGGGAAAGTTAAAGAGAGATGGCTAAGAAAAATTAAGAGAAAAATGTAGAGTGGTATAGGTGAAATGACAAAAAGTGTAAAAAGGAGCAGAGGGCCTCCAATACACAAAAACCCAGGGTTAGGTGTATGGGGACCGAATTATTAGTCAATGGTGGGCAACATGATAGGATTTCCAGGATTTAAGAATATATGTCATTTTTCAGTATGGATTTTATAATTGTAATCTTGATTTTGTATTTCCATTTGTTGATGTAAAAGGAAATAAATTACTACTACTGTTACTATTACTAATACAAAGAAACAAATTGGGCCAATAAGTTTAATAAGTATGATAAGTTGTAGTGTGTGCTTCACATACGAAAATGACATTTAAAAATAAAGCAGAAATTAGCTAAGAGACTAAGGGACCTCTCGGTAAAAATTGAATGACGTTGTTGATATGTACAGTTTTAAAAGTTGGGCTGTCACAATGTTTAGTTTTATCGAAAACTTATAAGCCGTAGTATTAATGGTTGTGATTCTGGAACGTAAATAATTGTGGACATTTAGAACACTTATTACATAATTCATACTCCAAGTTCAAATGAAATTAATTTAAATGTAAACACCTTAATGGCACAAGCCTCCTGCTGCATAGTGAATAACAATTGGGAAAATCGTTGGAGTCGAAGCTCCTAAGAGCTGCGCTCCAGATGCTGCGCTCCAGTAACGGCGTACTTTGTGTCTTTAGCACTGTCATTGTTTACTTCACACACTTTCCAAGCTAAGAACAGAGCTGCATGGTGGTAACTGAAAGGAATAGCTACCTAGTTTCTGTAACCGAAAATGTGCATCTGCCTAAATCTGTACAACTATTGTGTACTGTTGAACATTACTTAAATTATTTCTTGTATACCACTGTCAAAAATTGAAATTACGGTGTTTGTAATATATAATGTATCCCTACTTACTCAACAGAAGTAGAATAAATAATTTTATGTAAAATTATATCATACATTAGATTAAACTAGTCTAGTATAATGAGTAGAACAGGAGTAAGTTAAATAATATTTCAGCATATTTCAGCATAGATGCAGATATACGACACATACGCACAACTTTTCACGAGAAATAGGTATTGTATTCTCAGTTAGTAAATTAACTCAATTAAAGTAATAAACTTTTGAATATCATAGTAAACATTTCCAGGAATTATTTGAAACTTTTATATGTTTGTACTCATTATAACTTAGTAAACATTTCCAGGAATTATTTGAAACGATAACAGTGGGAATTGCATGTAATACAGATTCTAGTCAGTTTAATTTTAATTGCAAGCGGTATATTTCAGTACAAATGTTTTTAATTTCAATATCGAACAGCTTATTGTCAGAGATTCCTCAGCTATTCTGATATACAAAAGATACAACTAGGTATTAGCGTATAGCTATAACATAGGCGATGCGTTTGGCAGGGAAATGTCTTAATCAACCTGATAAGAGATATAAATAGGCAAGGTAGATTGTTAAACATACTCAATAACCATAGCCAAACATTAGTTTACTGACTCTTTTCATTTGAGCTGCAGTATAGCTTATTACAATTGAAGTTTTAATAATATATTTTACCACTTGATTGAAATAAAAGTTGCAGAAAAATTATAGTAAATGTAAATGTTAAATACGCTTCATAATGCTTCATAAGTGTTTTGTTATAAACTGTACGACCCATGTACTAGCGGATCTGTAACTGTAACTGTAGTAACTGTAGCGGATCCTGCATTAAGCTAGCTCAGGGTAGAAGAAAGAATAAATAAGTTCCTACAACACGATATCGAGAATTATGTTTCATCATTTTTATGTATCAACTATAACCACTGTGTAAAGTAGGGTTCATAAATCTGGATAAATAAAAAAAATGTTTCATCTGCTTTTGGCTCGAAGAACCTGGTGAAGCAATTTGAACAAATATACATACTTACTAAGTGTTTCAAATGGGAAGAGTTCTGGCTTGCAGCAAATCGGATGCGTTAGAGCTTCCAGCGTTACCTCCACTCTTTCTATATTTCCCCACTCTCTCTCTCTCCCCCTCTCTCTCTTTCTGTCTCTCTCTCGCACCCTTGGGAGGCTTCTTGGCGCTAGAACTAAGGAAACGCGCACTATATTTTCCAAAGCTGTTCAAATCACATGAATACTCGTTTAATACACAGATGTTTTAAATATATATTTAAAATAATTATAGTTTATGCACTACTCATCGTTTTATTCCAACGAAACTGCCATGGGCATCCATATAGCTATGAATATCTCTTCCGTTAAGAGACAATTTGTCATCATCACTGTCTTCATCGTCTGAGTGTTACAAATTTATGATGATAGACTCCAATATCTCGTCATTGCTATTTATTGTGTTCTTGTAGTTTATCTGCATGTCTCATACAGTTTTCCCAGTCTTGTGCAACCTTGTCAATTTCTTGGTGAATAAGACGTTCAGCGTCAGTCAGTTTAAACGTATTATTTCTCTTTGCAACATAATTTCAGCCCACATTAACTCAATTGGATTATTCTGGCAGTTTTATGGGGGAAGGTGGTTTATGATACCTCGTGTCTCATTTCAATTGCAAGCTGATTCGGCTTATACACTCTCACTGGTTTTTAAACGGAAGAAGGATTGAACAATGCTGCTTTGAACTCTCTAGAGTAAATACAAATTAAGAACGATTCATTAACAAACATTGTGTGACAAGTCACGTTCTGCCGAAACACCATTCTACAAGCCAGCAGGAAGTATATTGCTTGTTCTCGCTCGAATTTAAAAAACACCTTGACTTATTCAAAGTAATTATTTAATAACTTCATGTCAAAGGTTTACTTTTCAATTCTGAGTAAATTACAAATATACGAATACGCATACATGCCAACCAATAATGATATTCATTACCATGCTTACGTCACTATGAATTGTTAAAACATAATAGTGCTTAATTTATTTGTATAAGAAAAGCTATTCGAGCTAAAAAATAAGGGACTTTTGGAGTTATATTAGATTCCTTACTCTCTGCCTTCTTCATGGATCAGTTTTTGCAAAATCAAAATTTTGACTTAGCGCCAATAGTATTTCTTAGAGATTGGTTAGTTTGGCGCTCATACGGGAAATGCCATATGAAAACAACGCAGGATTCCAAATAGCTGCTCGTCTAGTAGCGCTTAATGACAAACATAATCCCATTTGAAACACATAATAGAAGAGCTCTAGCTGTTTAGATTGCTCACAAATTGTATGATACCCGACCTCGGCGAAAAAAAGAAATAAATGTCAGCAAGAATGAGAGATATATTGTTAGTGTATTACCTGCTTGAGGGTAACTTCTGGGTGCTGACTGAAAACATACAACATCCTACTGACACCGATTCGCGACCTACGTACTCTTGATACCAAATTATTTACTATACTCTTGATACTCTTGTAGGTTCACTTGTAGCCAGAAAAGGCTGTAAACATTGAACATGCCCAGAGGTATAACGTTTAATAGCATATGTATGTACTTGAAAAGTTAACATAAGACACATATCGTATAGAGGCAATATGAACAACAATATGGTAAACAAAACAGGGATAATAATATATGATACAAAATCAAAAACTTTTAAAATCAGCTTTCCCTTGGCTTATGCCTGTACGTCTCAACCTTTTTGCAATGGATAACATTCATTTTTATTTCTTAAACACATATACATTAAAAATAAACTTTCAACATGCATCAAAGATTTATTGGTATTGATTTGTCACTGGAACAGTTAGATACTACTTACAGAGCTACAGAAGCATTATCAGTATAATTTGTCATTTACAAAATCTTGTACGGAATAAAAAGATTTTGAGCAAAGGTAGTCTCTAACAGCATTTCTAAAAGCACCGAAATTATCAATTTTTTCTTTAATAAGCCTAGGAAGTGCGCCAAATATTTTGATAGTTTCATAATGTACACCATTCTGGAAGCAAGAAAGTTTAGCACTGGGATAATGGATATTATGATACTTTTGTCTAGTGTTTATTCTGTGAATTACATTATTTGTTGAAAATAAGACACGATTGCATACAATGAGTTTCTGAATATATACATGCAAGGAAGCGTTAAAATCTTCAATCTTCTAAAAATATCTTTACAGGAGCATCTGTTGTGGGTGTTAGTAATGATTCTTATAACCTTCTTTTGCATAAGAAATATTTCTTTAATTTGTACTGAGTTGCCCCAAAATAATATTCCGCATTCCATGATAGAGTTATTGATGATTCGGACCTCGGCCTCATTCAGTACCTACACCAACTTATCATCATCATCATCATCATCATCATCATCATCATCATCATCATCATCATCATCATCATCATCATCATCATCATCATCATCATCATCATCATCATCATCATCATCATCATCATCATCATCATCATCATCATCATCATCATCATCATCATCATCATCATCATCATCATCATCATCATCATCATCATCATCATCATCATCATCATCATCATAAATCGCTGCTGTTTTAAAAGAAACATTACGAATAAATTGACTCAAAAGTGAATATTATACCAATGAGCTAACTAAGAACATTCTTAGGACACTCATACTAAGGAATGCTATCTTAGCTCTCTCAAAGGCATACGTAAATGTAAAATATGGTAAAAAATTTGTGTTCCTAAATAGATTTAATCTGAATACTAAATATAACATAAACAATAGCACTTCACCCCTCCAATGAGTAACGTTTACTACAAACTGTCTTCATGGTGATGATTTCGTGGTAATCAGCTGGAAAATTAAAATCGTGTACTCGTTTTTAAAACAGTTTAGTGAGTATGAAGCATTCAATTATGGCTAGAAATGGTTTTGAACTGCGTACCTTTGACCCTACTCGTCCAGCGATTCTTCAAGTAAGGTATGCAGAAAGGGTTCTCGTCTAATTCATTTATTCCGTTGCACCTCCGAGTGGTTGTCATACCTTAATCTAATACTAGCAAATACATGTCTCATATCGTGTCCCTGAGACGCTTGAATATTTCAGATGTGACGCAAGTTTTCGAATATTTCAATGAAGGATTACTCTTAACAAATAATCCCCTCTTAAAAGTAACATCAATTTGCAGAATTTATTAAAATGTATTAATATACTGACTTCAGTCTCAGTCTCAGCAAAAAGCTATGCATCCAGCTGGTGAAATCAAACAACTGTTTTATTAGCTTTTGCCACTATTTGTTCTATGACATATGCATATATGTAAGGAATTTGAACATCAATTTTGCTTGATTGTAAAATTTAAATCAAACATGAATGTATTTTTAACTGGAAGTTGATGTGAAGCTTTGCGATATTTACCCCCATGAAACTCTGATGCATTAAACTCTTAGTTAATGACTGCGTCGATAAAGTATAGGGGATGCAGGAAGCGATGCAGAAAAATCTTGCAAAGTTCCTGCGATTAAAGCACTCCCCTTTCAACGGCTCTAGTACCGTCAGGTATCCACTTATTCGAGCTCTAGAAATATCGTTGAGAAGTAAAGTCTTTCCGCCTGACTCAGCAGCTGAGGATCATTTCGGCAAATAATCGTGTAGTGTAGAGATCAAACTATTTCTCTCATAGATTCCAGAATACATAGTATTTTTACCCGAGCCGAACACCTTACAATAAATGTCCTAGATTATAAACTTTTGCTGCACATTCTTAAAGAATGTTCTGAAAAGGGTCATCCTTTGGTTATTTACTTCGTGTTAATGAAACCAATATGTACAGAAATGGCAGTATTATACTTTATCTTGGACTCTAACGGTAATAGAAGCTAAAGCAACAGGGTTAAAGAGCTGGTGTTTATGTGGTGGCTTTAAAATTCTGTTCTATTTGCCAAACCAGAAAAGTAAGTAATAATGAAAAGATGTGACTTAAATTTTCAAAAATTTAAATGCAAGGTTTCAGAAATGATTACAATTAATTAACATAAATTGTTTTAACATATACATTATCTGGTACTCACATGGTTTACAGTCATGTAAAAGCTATGATGAAGGGGACCGGATTGGATTATGGCACGGAGGGGATTTAGCACTCCCCCAGGTGAGAGGAAACAGAGTGCGACCGATCCAAGGTGTCCCGACAGTATAGAGGGCAGGGTATCTACTGGTTGCTAGTTGGAAACTCCCCGGCAGGCCAGCACAACCGGTATTCCACCCGCCGTAGTCGGGAAACTGCTCACTAAAGTCGGCTCAGAAATCGGAATCCATCCTACCGAAGGAGAAATTGTTAATTCTGAGCATATCTTCCTGCCATGCAGTGCTGAGGCACCCACCATCTCTCCTATCCTGAAAGAGACCACCAGATGGGAGATGATAATGGAGATTAAATAGAGGCAGAGAAAATTCGGGGAATGTAATTAACCTACCCAGCACTGTCCGAGAGACTCGGGAAAACCCCGAAAAAACCATGGGTCAGGTAGGACAGCCACGGACGTCAAACCTGGAAGTCATGAATGCAGGCCACAGATGAAACCGCCTAAGCCTTCCTGTTCGATTATAATTAGAGAGCAGATTTTGCCCTATTTGTCTATTTTATTCCTTTGTTCAGAAACGTAGGCTTTTAAATTATAAGCACCTTTCTTACAATTATTAGCCTAATTTCTTAGTTTTATAGTGTCAATAAATGCCTATTTCATACGTTTGTGCCTATTCTGCTTATTGGTGCCTGAAACTGCGTTTTTAGCCAATTCCTTCTGCTTGTAATTTGTGACAACAGCTTTTGCATTTGTTGGTTTCAGTGTGAAGTTTTCGGGGAAGAGAAATTTCTTACTGTGGCACATTGGATATACAAAAAGGGATTTATTAAGGAGACGCATCTGTGCAAATTGGCCCAAAACTTATAACAATACCAAATTTAGTTTTTTTTTTGTCTTAAAATTAATATAGACGTACTTCAATAAGAAGGAGGTTTTTTTTTCCGAGCGGCACTACAGAAAACATCACATGACTATTTAAATAACCCTAAACCTGTATGACAGCTGCTGTTACGTAAATTTAACCTCATATTTCTCAGATTCAAATTTTCTACATTTTTCTAACTTCCAAACGTTCCACAGGATGCACTTTTGTATTCATCTGTATGAAATTCTAAACATGTCTGTAAGTGCAACTGCATTTTAAGTGTACCCATTTACATTTCTTGTGTTTTTGTTATTTGTGTTGCAAAGGATTATAACGCTTACTCCTTACTGAAAGCGCTTAGGAAAATAAAAATTTGTTAAATAGGTATGATTATTTTTCCCCTTCGTTGATGTGGCGAAGACAAATATTTCACATAGGTACATGTCATTATTAGGTCAAAATTTGTGTTGGAACTTATACCCCAAGCATTAATTTTTAAAATTACAATATGTGGGACATTTTGAAAATCGCGTGTAATATAAAGATAAACTGTTAATTCCTCAGAAAGTATTGTGACAAGAAAGCTGAAACTTTGTATTATTCCATTCTTGATCGATCACAAAAATTAATGGTATAAATTTGAAACAAATCTAGTAAAGATTCAGAGATTTTAATTTTCGCCCTTAAGCCACCCTGCACCCATATTTTTGTTTTTTGACATAGTTAATTACTCCACACCTTTCTGAAAATTATGGTTCTTACTTAGTAAAGTGGAGTTATGTGTATATTAATTATACGACAGTATTTGTTATTTTAACTTGCTGTGGAGCCATTTATAAAATTTAGAATAAATGTAGAACTATTTCGCCTAGGGAACCACAAAATAGTATGTGTTTAGCGAATTTGTTACAGTAAATGTTGCGAAGTTTGTCATTTTGTTATAAAGCATTTATAGTCCCTTCTAGGGGGCATTTTACTAATGTATATCTAAGTGTTTACTTAGCAAATATTTAGTGCCCATTTAAGTGCGTATTTTGCTTTTGCCTTCATATTTTAAATATTTTAGCGCCTATATATCCACTCCCTAGTTATAATGGAGGGGGCTTCGGAGGACATTTCCAAATTATTCAATATGTACCTGTGTGGGGTAATTTGGAGTGGAGGAATTCGTGTTTCCTTCTTGTTGCATCGTTGGGAGATGCTCAGCTGAAGAAGTTTGGTATTTATCAACTGTTCCTTTATTGATTAGGCTACACACACACATACACACACTCACACACACAAAAAAAACACACACACAGGCGCAATACACACGGATCATCTCATAAACAGTTCTTCAATGAATGGTACCTCTAAACGTGTATATTTGGTAAAGTCTTGATATCGAAATTTTTAGTTGGATTGCAACATATTTCCCATCCACTGTATGAATAGTGATGAAAACAATGAAATGCTGTCCTCAGAAATGTAAAATCACTCTGTTGTAACAGCCACGATTTATGGTGAACTTGTTTTCGTACTTATGTCCTTTATGTAATGTGGCACTTCCGTTGATAAATATTTAATAAAACACCATTTGCTTATTGAAATCATTAGTGTTTAATGTACTCTTGCTTTCTACTGAGCTAAAAGTATTTTTGCTGAACGCTAAAATTTAATCGAGCATGAAATTTGTTCTTCGCTACAAAAGTAAAACAACTTGCACATCTTATGCTTTACTTTTCACTAAAGCGATAAAGATAGCTCTTTTTGGAGTGTATGAGGTCCTTAGACCATTAGGCTGGCATGTTATATCTTACCTAAATGCATATGGTGGAAGGAAGCAAACTGTACATCAAAATGCAAGCTATGAATGTAATGGTGCCTTGCCAATCTTCCCGCTATGAGGTTTCTGCGCACTGGCACATAAAAGCAACTATAAAAATGCGAGGTAGTTTTATTTTAACGACACGCTAGATGGTGCCACATAATGCACTGTCTGCATTTAGTATTTGTGTTCTGTAATGCAGCACAATATCTATCGGAAATAGCATGTCGATAAAAATAAATTTCCACAGTCCCCAATAAAGTATACAAGAGGCGGTATACAACCAATGTATGGGACTGTTTCCACAATAGCCTCCCTTCAAAGAATTGGAGGACACACAAAAGAGTAACAATTTTTATGTCTTATATTATGCTTCAAGTTACGTTAAACACCAGGTGTGTTACAACCGAATAACTTTCTCTACCCTTTTCCGTGTCTATACGAATCATCATCATTATCATCATTGTTATAGTTGTTGCTGAATGAGCCCACGTAGGAATGAATTCGCAAAGTACTTAAAGACGTTGATAGAGTCAACAAAAAAATTCAATGCCATGGCCGGGATTTGAATCACGGATCTCCTGATATCCGTCCAGTCGTTCTAACCCATTGAGCTACCATGGCCAACGTGCCGTCCTGATATTAAATTCTCCATTTGGCTCATATATTTCCTCGGTAGACCACTAGGGGCTCTCGCATCCCAGATACATCGTTTGTGGCTACTTACTATCGTAAGTACTTAAGTTCCAGGCTTCATCATCATCATCATCATCATCATCATCATCATCATCATCATCATCATCATCATCATCATCATCATCACGGTATAAGCCTTGTGGCCCGTTCCGACTTCAAGGAAATTGATCGGGCCATCTCATTCGTGGCCTGCCAACGTTTCTTCTACCTACAGGTTTATACTTGTATACTGTGACTTTGTGGGTTCGTGAAATGAAAAGTCCAATTACACCACTCAACAATGTTCTTTATTTCCACCGACTTACAGTTTAACTCTTGCCAATTACACAGAATTTCGTGCTGCACACAATTACAATTTACCAGTTCGTCCGTTACAATTTCCTTGTACTCGCGGTTACGTAAGCTCCGGTACACATTCACAGTTACGTACAGTCTTCCGTTGCACAATCTTCTCGTACATTAACACGTCACTGACTAACTCTTACACCAAGAACTGCGACTGTCTCCTCACTCACTAACTGACCAACTCCAACTCTGTCCGTCTGTAACCCTCTTTATATAGGAATATCGCCGGTTTCTAGTGACCAGGGGAATGTTCCAGATTCCGTAATTTCGAGAAACAGGTGTAGAGAAACAGACGACACAGTCATGTTTTTCCCCTGACCACAGCCTGTCACCACTATAGGACAAGCGAGGCGAGGGCGTGGCTAACCGAACCTTCCCTGTCTCCCGCTTTCAGCTGCTTCACAGGGTGTTCCAGCGCTCGCGTTACACTGCTCCCTCCTCAAAGCTGTTCGCCCCGAACAGCCCCATCGTAGCGTGCGAGGCGGTCCAGGTGTACCACCAGCATCTGCTCGGAGTCTCAGCCAGAAGTAGCGCTGCCGTAGTTTGTGAATCATACGGTTCGCTCCCAGGTGTCCTCCTGAAGTACCGGCGTGCACTTCCTCCAAGACTTCCGGGACCTTACTCCGGGGAAGTACCAACTGTCCTCTCTGCGCCTTCCCATCGGGTGACTCCCATACCCGGAACAGCACGCCCACTCTGGTCTTCAACGAGTCCCATTGGGCCCAGTACGACTTGTAGGTGGCGCTCCTCGGTGCGATGTCCTCCCAGGTTGGCCTCGTCCCTGCCTCCACTTCCCTCAAGAGTGGCCCCAATTCTGCGTCCGCCAGCTGCTCCCTCCTCAGGCCTGCGCTATCCCAGCCTTCAGCACGCACTGCCACAACTACTCGGACTGCTGCGGCACGCTCCTTCTCTTCCACTCTGGTGCACTGACCGCACTCTACTGAACAGGGTCTTCGGGACATGGCGTCTGCGTTATCGTGACTCTTCCCTCTACGATGTTCCGAGGTGAAGTCGTACTCCTGCAGCCTCTGGACCCAACGTGCTGTCTGGCCTTCCAGGTTCTGCGATAGGACACCTCCAATGCAATGGTCACTAGCGTCGGTGTCCACAATGAAGGCGCCACCCGGTTGTGGGAAACCCAAAGTTGGAGCACTGCACAGGGTCTCCTTCGGGTGCTGGAAAGCGTCTTCGGCGTCCTCCGTCCACACATAAGGCCGGTTTTCCTCCGTCAGGCGGGTGAGGGGTTTTGCGATGTTGTCGGACTTTTCCTCTAAATTGTTAAGGCGGTCGTCTACTTGACCCTTCCGCTTGCCCAGATTCGTGACGTCATCCCTCACGCCGGCCAACCGTTCCTCAAACTTGGCGGCGAGAGCCTCGTTCGCCACCTTCATTTCGGTAGCCAGACGGTCATTCGCTGCTCTCATTTCCGTGGTTAACTCGGCCTTAATTTGTTGCATCTTCTCGGTGATGTCCCTAGCCGTCCTGATTAGTTTCAGTTCCGCGGCCAGGTTATTTCTAGTCTCCAGCTTCTCTGTTAATTCGGCCTGCATTTCTTCCATCTTCCTTATGATGTTGTCGTTGGCCGTCTTCATTTCCGAGATTAGTTCGGCCTTCATTTCCATCATCTTCTCCAAAAAATTTTCCAATGCCGCGTCCATGGTTGTAATGTTCGGTGATGTTGTTTTCCCGCTTCCTGACACCAGTGTGACTTTGTGGGTTCGTGAAATGAAAAGTCCAATTACACCACTCAACAATGTTCTTTATTTCCACCGACTTACAGTTTAACTCTTGCCAATTACACAGAATTTCGTGCTGCACACAATTACAATTTACCAGTTCGTCCGTTACAATTTCCTTGTACTCGCGGTTACGTAAGCTCCGGTACACATTCACAGTTACGTACAGTCTTCCGTTGCACAATCTTCTCGTACATTAACACGTCACTGACTAACTCTTACACCAAGAACTGCGACTGTCTCCTCACTCACTAACTGACCAACTCCAACTCTGTCCGTCTGTAACCCTCTTTATATAGGAATATCGCCGGTTTCTAGTGACCAGGGGAATGTTCCAGATTCCGTAATTTCGAGAAACAGGTGTAGAGAAACAGACGACACAGTCATGTTTTTCCCCTGACCACAGCCTGTCACCACTATAGGACAAACGAGGCGAGGGCGTGGCTAACCGAACCTTCCCTGTCTCCCGCTTTCAGCTGCTTCACAGGGTGTTCCAGCGCTCGCGTTAAATACTATTTGTGGTGTATGGTCTTCGGTCATTCTCTGCATATGATCTTGCCATTTTTGCCTGTATGCAATGATTGTTTCATTTAGACTCTGAATTTCCAATTCTCTTCTAATATCGTCGTTTCTTTTCTTGTCTATGAGTCTATAACCTGCCACCTGTCTCAGAAATTTCATCACAGCAGCCTCCACCTTCTTCTGTTGTGAGATAGTCAAGAACCAGTTTCACACTCATAAAGCAGGGTTGGGATCGCCATTATTTTATACAGTTTTAACAAAGTTTGACGATTACAATTTTCAAAAAGTTCTTTTAATTGTGCCACATAATGTTTGGAATTTGTTTATCTTGTTTTGTATATCTCTATTACTGTATATGGCACAACATAGCCAAGATAATTAAAATAACTTTGTTGTTGAATGGGTTTATCATTTATGCAAATTTTTGCTCTCAAATGGTTCGTTCCTATAAAAGCCATTATTTTTGCTTTTTCATATGAAATTTAAAGATTATATTCTCTTGTAATATTATTTAACCCATGTATGGCTCTTCTGTATGACTATCTTTTGTCTCCGCAATTAAAATCTGGTCATTAGCAAACAGCAATGTGTCAACATTTCTCGCCTTTATTTTAAAATGTGTTCTGAGCATAGTTTGCCACCGTACAACTGCGTCATCCCCTGTCTTAGTCCTAAATTAATCTCTACTAGGTTATCTTTTTCTACGGATTTCTCCAATTTAAATTTTGTATTTATATACATACTTTGTACGGTCCCATTTTTAATCATTATGTCCAATAGCAGATTTATTTTTACTTTATCAAAAGCTTTTACATAGTCTATAAAAGCTATTAGAGTTGGTAGATTATATTTTCGCCGTTTCTCCATAATCTGTGCTATTGTGAAAATACAATCATTGCAGGAACGCCCTTTCTTAAATACATTTTGTGTATCATGCAATTTAGTTTCTGAGATTGGAGCAATTCTTTGTGTTATGATTTTTGCATAGATCTTGTAACCTGAGTTCAAAAGATTACTTCCTCTATAATTGTCACATTCAGTTCAGTCTCGCTTTTTAAAAATCGGACATATCAATGAAATATTCAATTCCTCTGGTAAATACCCATTTTTCCAACATATATTGATGAAATTTAAAAGTTTAGTCTGGAATTTAACCGATGCATATTTAAATAGCTCCAAATTTAAACCATCAGTTCCTGCACTTTTTTGCATTGTGACGATTTATTGAATAACAAATATACACACAAGAAAGAGTTGGCCATTTTTACAAGAATGACCCCCAAACCAGATCTCCGAGGTTGTATTCATTTGCCGCACAGACATTGTGTATGTTTGGCTCGACATATGCTATGAAATTTGCTAAGTCCAAACCCCGAAGTATCTTGTCAGATCACAATATAACATGCAGCCTTCGATTACATATTTCCCAGATATTATGTCCTGACATTAATAAACTAGTTAAAGAAAAACGAAACAGTAACTGTCGGAAAATGACCACGTAAGTCTGTTCTGAGTGGGTCTCTTCTAATTTGCAGAGAAAGATACTTTGTTTTATTTTATTTTATTTACTTTATAACATGCCTGACCTTCAGATAAACTACGAGTTGAAGTTTTATATATTTTCTCATAGTACACAGGCAAAATATAAGTATTTATAAACTGTGACCAATTGTGTAATTAAAGCAGACAGCATTAATATGACAACACCCAAGATGTAAGTTGTACATATTATTAATACCCGATACGTTTCCTGCCTTTCCTACGCTCCCTGAAACACAACACATTAATTTCCTTCTTCTTGGGCAGCAGAAATCAGCGCGGTGGCGTCACACGCTAACCGCCTTAGTTCGGGAGCATATTTGACGGTAAGAACTGACCGAGCTGGCATCACACCGTCACTACCTATCTTCCCTGGCTTAGGGCTTTAGCTTTTGCACTTTTACGTCACATTTTTCTCATAAAAAGCCCACACTTTACCAACATAGCGCAATCGTGCAAGGTTTCCTTTTGTTGTAGTTCAACCTGAAATGCAAGGTGTCGGAAAGCGGAAATGAATGAATGATATGATGCGAAAATGATCCCACGCCATATAATTAGTTATGTGACATTCATCTCAACACATAAAGAAATACCTCGGAGAAAGCAAAACTTATGCGAGGAACTGCCACTAACCAAATTGCGAAATCAGAACGTATTGAATATAATGCCGGACACCCCTCAGAACTATATGGAGGTGGTAGTCATACCTCAAACAACATTTTAAATTGGCAAACATCTGTAGAAAGGCCTGTTTTGTTTACTGTGCCAAATCAAAGCATAAAATTTCACTTGAGTGGTCAAAGAATAATGTTCATGAAGGATGGTGGAAAATAATGTAGGACTGTGTTCATTGAAACATAGGCATGGCATGCAGATATTGAGGAGTGTATTGGTGGATGAATTTATAATATTTGTTATCATACGGTGATATCATGATGTATTACCTCTAAATTAACTCTTCATTAAAGTTAAGCAATTCTTGATGGTGCTTCAATTGTTTCTGCCAGTTTATGCATTACAAAAGTTGCCAGAATGACTGTGTGAATCGAAAACTAGTGCAACGAACAACTATTTAATTTTATGGAAGTGAAAACCTCAAAATAGCCAGGAGGTCTATATTATATGACGACTAAAGTTAGGCATACCTGTTTAAGATAATGCAGCACCAAAATTTGCTAAAACTATGGGGAAAATATTTTTCTATTTTTTTTTTTGAGCTAATAAAGTACTTTTAACCTTATAGTATCATAAATCAACTACATTTATGTGTTTCAAGCATTTAAATACCCTCACATGACAATTTAAATGTCCATGCGCACGTGCTTGCCAGCTCTTGGATTCACAGAATTCTGTCATTTGAGTTCGATTGAATGTACTAAATTAATAGACACATTTGAAATTAGCGGGCAAAGTTTCTGGTGAAATTTTTTGTGTTGGTATGATGGTTATTTCTTACAATATGTGGCACCATGGAAACAAAACACTGGCTGCAAACACTGAAAGCAAATAGTAATGTTTATATGTTTATTTTGTGTGAGTTTCTAACTTGGTCGTGATTTTCTTGTGTTTATCGTTAAACTACATACTGCTTGTATATAATTGTTGAGCTTTAGTGTGTAATTTAACATTCGTAAAGGTGTTTTATACATCTAAACGTGCATATAACTGTTATATAGATTATAGGTGAAACATTTTTTGAAACAATAGACTGTTTGTTGACCTTGTACGTAGTTAGGATTATGAATAGGCTACATGATACACGTATCAAAGGCAAAAGAAGTTCTAAACGTCCTAAACAGGGTTCAGGCTTAGTAAGTAAATGTTGTAAACCTAATGTGGATAATTGTGAATTTCATTGTATATATGCTACAACTACTGAACCTGTGTGTGAACCTGCTTCTGAATGTGCAAATAAACCAGGACCTTCCTGATTATCTGCCAGTCAAAAGAAGATCACTGCAACATATTTTGAGGCTGCAGTAAGGCTAGATAGACCTCAACCTGTCTTTTCTATAGTACATAAAAGTGCATGGGAGGAACTGTATAAAGGTATGAAATGTACTTATTGTGGCAAAGCAACCCTGCATGCAGGAATTGTACTCAACTTTACCACTCAGACAGAATAATTAAGTTAATCTCAAAGATTTTCTGTGAAAAAAGCTAGCGAATCCAGCCTTCTCATGTTCTAGGTAATAGTGCTATCGGCTTTGCCTATTTTTCATCGAGTAATATCTTTCCTGCAATAGCTACATCATCCATTTCAATTATAAATTAAAGAGAATATTGTTATCAAAACGGTTAAAAACTGTGCGCTATATTCTTGCTTGAAATATTCACAACGTTTCCATACAATACGTGGAATAACAGGACTGGAATTACAGTCTTGAAAATCTCAACAACTAATTGCGGATTTCTGCCACAAAATATTATTTCAGAAATAAGTTGGCTATTTTAATAAATGTCCTGCGCAGTGGCGTAGTGGCTAAGGCAGCATGCCTTGGTCCCTGGTCACGGAAAGCGGCCCTGGTGCGATCCCACCTATGGGGGTGCAGATTTTCGGTCCCGGTTATAGGACCGGTGCCCACTCAGCATCGTGAGGAAAGTGAGGAGCATACGATAGACAAGTGGCTGAGGGATGCCGAGATGCAGACCACATCTCCTCCCCGTATCGGTTGGATGATCGCCCACCTCTGCCGTGCGTAAGTGGGCGTGAGGCCGGCAGTCGGGTTGGTAGGCCTTGGCCATTTTAGAGCTGTCGCACCAGTTGTTAACTTTATTTTAGAAAGTACTATACAAAGTAGTTAGTCAAGAATGAGTCTTCCTACAATATTTTTTTTTATCTTTATATCGTAAACATTAACAATTTGAAAACGCATATTATAATGAAAATTTATTAAACTCACAAATACTTATTAATTTGCTAGCAGCTAAATGAGTATCGACGAAATTGAAGAAAATTTACGTAAGCCATACATAAACTAAGAACATATATTACGCATATAAGTGAAAGATATAACCAGCATATAATACGTATTTCAAACATGAGCATAAGTATGGAGCAAATATGTGGATTGGCATAGAAATTATTCCTCTAAAGATCAGGTGTCTAACAAGCAATATGAAACGCTAAATTCCAGGCATATATCGAGCTTCTACTATTACATTCTATATGAGCATGGATTCCGCTTTGAATGTGGAAAAAAATTATGTGCAGGGTCGGTGAAGCGAATCCCACAGACCTTGACTACTGAGAGCAGTTTATAAAGATATTCCCTTAACTCGGCATCACTTTAATTGCTTTGATCTTGCTTGCATACAACTTCTCTTTGCTAGTCTCAGTGAAGCTGAGGGCCCACGAAGCAAACCGTTTGGACTTTGAATTAATTTTATGAGGTACTTGCTCTTGTATATCCTCAAATGAACAGTTTCCTTAGTAACACAAACCGGTGTTGACGAGATTTCTGCCACTTGAGGTTTGTTTGCTATATTTTTGCAAATGCAATGTACTTCTGTTCGTAACAAACATCGTCAAACAGATGGTAAGTAATATTTACAAAGTTTTACATTTACATAGATTTGAAACATTCGGCAATAATAAAACAGGAGAGCTTTATCGTAAAATAAATGTTAACTGTTTCCCAATGACATAACTTTCTATTTCCGATTTCATCACTCCATTGGAAAGCGATATATTGGAATCACAGTAATGGATGTTTACTGCGGAGGGGTAGTGAATCATAACTTCTGAAAATAATGTGTAAAATCCACATCATTAACTTGCAACAAAAATTATTAAAATATTAAAAATGCCGAATATTTTTTACTTTTTACAATTTACGTCCTCCAACGTTAAGTCACATAGGACAATGTGTGATACGGCTGGAATGATGCTCATATAAGTCCGGGGTCCATGGAGCTTAGAGTTACCCGACATTCATCTATCAGGATAGGGGAAAACCCCGGAAAAACCTTATTCAGGTAACTCACCCTAACCGAGATTAGAACTCGGGACCTCTTGAACGTGAGGCAGACACGCTATCATCTACGCTACCGAGGCGGGCAAAAATCCCTTTGAAGGCATAAATTAATTTAGTCAATTATTTTGTTGCTTAAATTTACTTCTTCTGCTTCTTCTTCTTCATCTTCTTCAATAGATTACCCTCTTCTTCTGGAAATTATATATTTATTATAAATTATTCTGCTGCTTAAATTTACGTCTTGTTCTGCTGCTTCGTATTCTTCTTATTCTTCTTCTTATTCTTTAATAGACTTCCCTCTTCTTCTGGAAATTAGACATTTATTCTAAATTACTTAAGTAAACATGCAGTAAAATTAACAAAGACATCTAAGATGGGTGCTCCGCCCAACTCTTGGTACAGTAGTGAGGAAGAAAGAAATGAAATACAATGAGGAAACGGATGGTAAGAATATTCGCTGATAACATTGTACAGTCCAGTTTACACTTAGCAATCAAGGAAACCTGTAAACAAACGTTTCTTCAGGTGGTAACCCGGTACCTCCATCTCCACCGTAGATGTCACCACCACCTGGCTTGATACTTAAATTCATAAAATGATTAAATCTAACTACATGTTCTCGAGTTTATAAGCAAGTACATAAAAGCCCGCTTCGGTAGCGTGGTGGTAGCATATCTTCCTCACGTTGAAAAGGTCCCGGGTTGGAATCCCGGTCAGGGTGAGTTACCCGGATAAGATTTTATCCTGAAAGACGAATGTCGGGTAACTCCAAGCTCTATGGACCCTGGTCTCATTTGAGCATCATTTCTCAGAGTCTATTCATCGTCCGATACGACTTAGCGTTTGAGGACGTAAATTACACAAAAAGGTACATGATAGCTATTTAAAAGCTTCCAGTCACAATCTTCAGGATAAATTGATGAATTTAGAGAAATCTAAGAGTTACTCTGCATAGCTGCCTCTGGGGTTCGGTGATTAGCATGCTAAATATCAAATCCTTAGGTAGGTAGGTGTTGCATTCCAATCTGAATGACAGAACCAGTTTTATTATTCCCCTTTCCGCCTAAGGAATGTAATTATGCATGACAGCGTAAACATGTGTATGGGTGCGTACGTGTTTGGGTGTGTGTGTGTGTGTCTGTGTGTGTATTTCTGAATTTAATGTTTATCAAGAGAACTTAAAGTTCCCGTAGGGGAGGGGTTCCCTCCCCTTCAGCTGCCGTGGTGCGGGCGCTGCGGACCCCTAGTACTAGTGGTACCTCTGACGTTACTAGAGGAACCTCGGGCCGAACATTTGATCCCCTCCCTGATTGGGAGTTGTTCGGATTGGGTTGGACTCGAGGGGCAGTGGTTCCCGATACCCGTGGGAGATCGGATACGTCTCCGGACGGGGTTGAGGGAAGCCATTAATATTCCCGCATACTAGCCAGCAGAGCTAGTAGAAGGTGTGCTAGATCACCAGACGGCCCCACCGAGATCATATCGGTAGCCTTCACATTTTGGAGCTGGCGCGCGTAAGTGGCGTATCCACTTCCATCCCGTCTTGAGTCCACAGGACCAGTTGGGGTGGGGGGGCTTGTTAGTCTCTAGGTCTTGCCCTATGGAAAGCCCCACGGAGGCGCCGGGCACCCTATTGGGACAGCTCGGTAACTCCCTGGTTAAAGGAGGCCAGGGTCTTTGGACCTACGGATTTTGGACTAATTGGAGTAGAACCTCTGCAGTTAACATAACGTTTATGATTGCGTACGTGTTTGTGTGTGTTTGTATGTTTGAATTTAATTTTTATGAAGAAAACTTAAATTTAATTGTTCCAAGTGGAAAAAACAGCCAATATGGCAATAAATGTTAAATACGGGTATAGCTGGAGAAAAATATTATTCTGTCAGAAAATTGTCAATTTAACTAGTGTAACCTTATTATTCAAGTATACTTGAGCACTTTTAACTGTATTCCTAATGGATCACTTGGTATATAGCCACAGCTATATACTGAAGACTGTAAATCATACCATTTGAAAGCTTGTCAGACTCAATTGTTGTGTAATCTCCCAAAAGCACCAGATATATCTACTCAATCCAAATACATAACATTAATTGAGGCATATATGCGAATTCTGATTTTTCATTATAAAATATTCCGGACAGTAGTTTTCTTTTATACCGATGCCCAACTTTATTTACCTCCACCTACTGTTCACCGATTTATGACACGATCATGGAATTAAAAGCAATACTCTTTTTTACTTGGTTACCTGTGTGAGTGAAGAAGTGCTTCATGCATGAAAAGACGGAGGTGAGATATAACAACAAGATGATGTGGCTAGCTCGTAATAAAATACTTTGTGCACTACTACGTTTGAGCTTTTCATATGAATAATACGATATAGTTGTTAAGATAAGCACGCGTGACCGGGAGGTTCAATCTCACAGGACTCTTATCTTAGACTTACGATTTTGTTCTAGATGTCCCTCAGTCTTCATAACTGGCAAATACCAGTACCTAACATAGGTCTGGGACGTTTCCTTTGAGATTGTTTTTCCAACTATAACTTCATTTCATGTAAAAGCCCGTCTATTGCACAGCATCTGATAGGAGCGTACGGATAACACTAATAAAATATCCCAGTATCACTTGAAAAAGGAACGTAAAAGTATGTATATTAGAGCCCCTGAGTTTCTCTACCCATTCTTCAGCCAACAATATTTTGAAAAACTATTGTTCTCGTACTTCATGTTAATTGAGAGAAATATTTGCAGAAAAGGTCTAATTATTCCCTGTTACATGGAAATTAAAAGTTACAGCCGGCCTAAGAGGTTACATAGCAGATTCCTCTAAAGAAATTGTAACACCACCAAGGCCTTTAAGTTTCAGGTTAAGTTTAAAATTTGCATTTCTATGAATATTAAGTTTTCATTAGGTTAATATGAGAATTAAGTAAATTATAGTATTGCAACCGTAATTCTGAAAAGCAGGGATAGCAAGACAACTGTGACAAAAAGTTTATAAGAACGTTGCAAAACAGAATATTTCTCACACAAGAAATATGATATAAAATTCCTTAAGAGAAGTTTGCCATACTAAGTAATTGAAATTCTGCATTTTTGCAATGAAAAGAATTAACGAAACAATAGCGACATTCCCATAAAGAGAAGTATAATTTTTTAAAAAAATTTAATCTGACCCAGACACGCTGCCGCCACCACTACAGAGATCATTGAGACCTTATGAATCTAAAAAGAAACAAATAAATTGTCAAGATTATGTGCGTGTAAGTGAACCACATAATAGTAAAGCAAATAGTTCTAAAAAAACAATTTGATATATTATTTCAATCTTTATTAGGCATACGAAGATTCTTAGGAATATCTTCAATATACTCTTTATTTCCGGACATTAAAGAGATGCTAAAATTGGAACATATAAAACCAAGAAAATGTTTTTTACACTTTCTTGTAGGTCATGGCCCATAATATGTATATTTAAAAAGAATAGGGAAGAAGAACTCAGATTTATGTGAGCAATGTAACTGTATAGATTCGCCTGAACATGTTATTTTGGAGTGCAATAAATATAGTAGACGGTCGAAGGAAACATCAGGGAAAATGTTTATGGAACAGATGCAGAATATTATGTACATTTAGAAAGTATGTCTCAGATAATATCCGTTATGGCGGTAGAATATGACCTGCGACAAAATACTTCAAGAAAGAAATGTAAGAACATTTCAATCTACGAGAAAAGAATATTACTAAAGAGATCATCGGAGGGAAATAGGACCAAGAGAAACTGAAGATACAGATTACCAAACTTGAAGACCTAATTTAAGACGCACAGCCTATAAATATAAGACGCCAATTATGGACATCAGAAAGAATACAGAAAGACAGAAAGACCATAGAGGGAAACAGAAAATCATCAGGAGACAGAAGATATATATGGCGAGTATCAAGGCGGACAGATACAACTGATTATGCAGAAGCGCACAGATGACTACCCGGATGTCTGGAGCTGACGAACCAGCACCATTTACTGATGCCAGTCCCTTCAGGAGATGGTAACCAGTAGGAGGAAGCTTTGGATACCAGTTGCAGAAGAAGAAATTTTAAAATTGTAGTATACAATCTTTCGACGCTTATTATAAGAATTAAAGCTGTAGTAGAGATGTAGATTTGATTTATATTCTTGGTATAAAAGTAAAGTAGAGGAAAGACTATTTTAGATAGATTAGATGAATAGATTTGTAAGGTTATTGGAATCCAGTAATCTGTAGGCTTAGTTAGTTCGTTAAGATAGAAAATAGATTACATTTGCCAATTTGTAAATTGTTTTGTGAAATCTGATTTAGAAGTTAATGAAGTTAAGAATGAAGTTTGCATAATAAGGACTGGTATATATTCCAGAAACCGAGCTATTAGATATGCAGTTTTTATTTCATTTTATTTTCACGTTTCTGGAAATGACCTTTGAACTACTATTCATTCTCGATGATTGTTGCATAGGACATAGTCAAAATATTATTACACAGAAATGTATATATAACTCGTTGCACACGGAAGCACATATCATTTTTGTATACTTAAACTTATAGAGTTATTCCTTCCTTTTGCTTTGATTCTTCCATGATTATACTTTCCACAAATGGAGAAAGCTTTATTTTTTTCCCCGGTCATGCATGCGAAAAGAATTTCAAATGTACACATTGATTTGACTATTGCTTAAAATTACTGCATTCCCCCATTGTTGCTGTGCCTATTTTACGATGGGAACACGGAAAATTAAACACGGAAATATGTAAATGTTCGAATCTATTATCATGAAATAGGTAGAAAAATATGTTGTGTGCTTTTAATAAAGATTGTTGAAGAAAGTCATTTTAATGGAACACAGCAGTCCTTTACTAATATATTTTCGGTTCTAATATGTACTTTATCATATTTTGTTATCATTCAAACTTTACCTAACGGTGGAATTTTGAGTATATTACAGGTAAACTTTTGAATTAGTTTTCCCAATGTTTAGACAGTAAATTTTAACGATTATTAATATAAGGGAATTGTTTTACATTACTAAGCTCATGCACTTTTTACAAAAGCCAAAAGTCATATTCTAACATAGTTTATAATTAAGTTAATTACTGTAACAGTATACATCTTAGAAAGTGTACTATATAGCTCAATGGAACCTAATATGTTACCTACAGTGTATAAAATAACACCCTAAAGATTGCATTTGTGTCTTACAGGTATTATACAATTTGGTGTTTTAAAGTTTATAGTCCAGATATGTGCATTAAGCTGTTTAGCCACATGTATTCATGCAGGCATACGATGCGGTAAAAGAAGCAAAGTTCAAAGCAGTAGAATATCTTGTAACATTGACAGTCAATGTGCTGTTTTGTCGCGCCGACCTTATTTTCTCGGACGCACGTGTCTGCGCTTTATGGCGTGCAGATCCTGTGTCATACACTGCAGCTCTCAAGCCCGGAACGGGAGCTGTTTCAAGTAGCTCATTGTCCCGCCCTAGACTGTTTGCACTGAGACTTATTGTCACGTGGAGTACAATTCACGAGCCTGAATGTCCAGCCCGGAACACTTCTAGTAATATAAGGGGTACCAGGGGACCAACATCGCTAGCGTATGTTCATACTTATGTATCACTGCCCCCGCTGAAATAGGCTAACTCCATGAAAGCCCAATTTCTTTCCCATCGTCTTGATTTTCTGTTTACGAAATGTTGTCTTTGCGGTACAGAATACCTGCTGTTTTCGTATTCGATCAGAATACTTTTAAAACATGGTATTCTAATAATTTTCCACAGTACAGCCTGATTTCACAAGAGAGAAAGTAACAATAAGAAGGAAAGAGAGAAAAAAAGAGGAGTGAGAAATAGAGAAACAAATTGGGTGAGAAAGAAAGTGAGAAAGGAACGA
The DNA here is from genome assembly GCA_030765055.1 of Mantis religiosa. Lineage (NCBI taxonomy): Eukaryota > Metazoa > Arthropoda > Insecta > Mantodea > Mantidae > Mantis > Mantis religiosa. Next base: position 201,678,279 of record CM060947.1, on the reverse strand, counting down.
GGAGAGGAGGAAAGAAGGAAAAGTCACTTACTGTATTTACTTATAAAATTCACTTATTGAGTAAAATGTTTCCGCAATTACGTATGAGATTTGTATTCGTGAGGCCATTGCTTCGAACACCGTTAATCACCCAATCTACTTTAGTTTATTTGGGGTTTCTTATGGTTGGTAGCTGAATGCAGGTGTGGTTTCTCATCCAAAGTGATTTCCTCACTGTTATCTCCGTTTAATTATACTTCGATTTCATTTTTCATATGTGTTTCTAGATTTAGTGGTGCATGGTAATGTCGGATAAATAGCGCGCATGATTCCTCATAAGTAAACGCAGAAGGCGTGAGCTTTTTTTTTTCATAGGTATACTGCACATGGACTGTACTGCCATTGGTCTCGGATATAAACAACTATAAATAAATATAAATAGCTATAGCCTGACATGACAACCTCCTCACTGCGAGAGGAAGCAAAACAGTTGCGTTATACTACAATTTGATCTTGCGTCGGCATACACTTGCGAGGCTATACTTCACTAATTCGCAGAGTATTACGTTACATTGTTTTCGACCGTTGCACACTTGATGGCCGTGCTGTAAGCCTGACGTCATTCGTTCTGTCTGCCAGCTAACTTGTATCGAATGCGAGTGCACATCTCTCCGGAATCTACTAATAAGAGTGAGTTTTACCTTATTAATAATAACTAAACACTAGTAACACAACCTCACTTTTAAATTACCTTATTTAAATCCTGGGACCGGTTTCAAAGCAAAACATCTGCTTCATCCTCAGCGGATGAAGCTTGCTGATGAAGATATATTATATATAAGCATAAAGAATGTTATAGATTGCATGGAATTTCAACAAGACCTTAATTATTTATATGAATGGAGCGAAACGAACAAACTTCCATTTATTTTTAGTAAGTGTATAAAAATGTCCTTCACTAGAAGCAAAAATTCGGTTATGTATGTTTATAATGTCAATAAGTCACCGCTCGTTAAAGCGGTTGAAAATAAAGATCTAGGAGTACATTTTACAACAAATCTTAGATTCAGTAGACAGATTCTTTTTTTAAATTTACGTCCTCCAACGTTAAGTCATATCGGACGATGAATGGAATGGGTGAAATGATGCTCAAATGAGCCCGGGGTCCATGTAGCTTAGAGTTATCCGACATTTGTCTTTTAGGATAAGGGAAACCCCCGGAGAAAAACCTATCAAGGTAACTCGCCCTGACCGAGATTCGAACTCGGGATCCCTTGAACGTGAGGCAGACATGCTACCACCACGCTACCGAGGCGGGCTGATGGACACATTGACTTAATCGTATCAAAATCGCTAAACTTCCTTGGCTTTATTAATCGAAATTGCTATTCATTTATGCAAAAAGCATTAATTCAACTTTATAACTCATATGTGAGACAAAATCTCGAATATGACTCTATTATTTGGAATTCTAAGCTGATAATGCATATCACCGCAATAGAGAAAGTGCAATCAAAATTTCTAAAGTATATACTATTTAAAAGAACGGGATATTATCCTACTTACAAAGATGATGAAACCCTTTTGGATATATCTAAATTTAAAACTTTTAAGTTTAGAAGAGACATTGGGACATTGAGATATTAATATTACAGCAAATATATTATTTTGTGCACACAATAAAATAAGTAGATTCAGGAGGCTTTTTTCACCTCGAAAGCAAATACAGAATGCCATAAAAATTCAACATTACACAGATTATATATTTATATAATAAACATCACTGTTTCGATGTAGATATATTCAGCATGTCTGAAACTCAATTCAAAAATGCTATAGCTAACTACTTATTCGCAGATCGTTAAATTACAAAACAGTGGCAATAGTGGTATCGTTATTGAAATTAGGACTAGTAAAATAATTATTTACCATTATTCAATGTTTCTATTCCTTATATTTCCCTTTCGGTATTACTTGTGTACATTTATGTTTTTCTTGTGCTTCATTTGAGTATGTATATTATTATATGTAAACACCTATGTATGATGAACATTGTAATTGGGCTTACAAGCCTGTTATGTTCATAAGAATAAATAACTAAATACATATTTTAAAAAAGAAGGTAAAAAGAGGAAACAATTACCGCTATCTTAGGGTAACATACAAATGAACATTCTAAGCTTTTAGATATGAAACTTGTGTGTTAAACCTACAGGTAAGTACACCTCAAGTTAAAATGCACGTTCTGAATTCGTTACTTCTGAAAAGGCTTTCAGTTTTGTACTTGCTAATCTAATATGGCATACAGAGAAATACGTTCTAAATATATTCTGTGTTCAGAAAATACGTTCAGTGAAGTATTACGTTTAATGCCAAAAAGTACATTAAGTTTCGCTTGGTTATCCTTAACCTCGGCTTTCTAAGAAACACTCCGAGGTAAAAGAATTACCAAAAACTACTTTGAACATTGCTGAACATTTTCAGCGTTGTCTCAGTTCCATCTGTACCTTGACATAACAAATTATCGTTCAAAACTGTTCCTATGTGTTAGGAATATGCACAACAGCAAGTTTATTTAGATACTTTTAGCTCTCTCTTGTAATAAACGCGAGCGTCAGGGCGTTCATAAGGGCAACGTCACTTTCCCAGGCACTCATCACTCTACGGCATGTTTCACGGTAGCTGTCAGGATCCTAAAGTAATTTTATTTCTACTGTAGGATTATACTGTCTTTCACTGTTTGATCCGACTAGAATCATTTTTACAAAGACCACAGTTCTGCATTTATTTTGCTGATATTTTCATTCCATATTCAATAGCAATTTTATTTAACCAGTGTGGCATTTTCTGCAGGTCATCTTTATTTGAAGCCGTTAGTACTTGATCATCTGCGTATCACATAGTTTTCAATTTAACTCCTGAAATATTAATCTATCCATTAACGTTATTTTACCAAATTCCTATATTTCGTCAAAATAAAAATTAAAAAGGGTTTTGACAAAGGACAACTTGTCTTATACCACCATTAACTAACCTGGCTTTCTTTTATTTATTTTTAGTTATTTTTTTCTGTGTATATACGTTTTATAACTTTAGTTAGATGTAGTAACATAACATAGCATAAGAACTATTTGCTTTGGAGTAGTGTGGTAAAGGAGGTTCAACTTCATTATAAAAATGTGCATACATACTTCAGAGTAGGATGGAAAATGTAAGCCTGTCTTTTATGAGAAGCATTTCACCAAAATAACGTACAAACCAATAAGTGATAGCGGGTAGATAAACCGTTAACCACTAACAAATAAAATTCAGATACGACAAACTCTGAACCAATTTTGAAACTTTTGTCAGAAATGGCCGTTTATTGATCATGCTGAATTGACCAGTATATTCCCCCCTCGGTAGCGTGGATGGTAGCATGCGTGCCTCACGCTCAAGAGGTCCCGAGTTCGAATCTCGGTCCGGATAAGGTTTCTCCCGTGTTTTTCCCTTATCCTGATAGACGAATGTCGGGCATTTCTAAGCTCCATGGACACCGGACTCATTTGAGTATCATTTCATCCAATGTATTCATCGTCCGATATGACTTGGCGTTAAACGACGTAAATTGAAAAAAAAAAAAAGACCAGTTATTATGTTACAAAATAATATCCTCCAAAAATTCTCAAACGAGAATTTGGTAATTCCTTTGTTTTCTACAGTAATAGTTTACATGATTCAGACAGAGGAGCAAACAAATATATGTTAAGCAACATCTGGAGACTAAACATATTTTTACTTTCACTTATGTCGTCCTCGCAACATTCATTAATGTATATATACCCGTAGAGCTGTGCGAAATAGCCGTAAAATACATTTTAGCAGTAAACTTACAAATGCATTTATGTCTTAAAACGAGTAATTCCATTTGATGAAGGCTGTTCCATATACGGAAAACTATGTAAAGATATGCAAAATTAACCAACATCCAAAGCTAAACTACCACAAATGGTAATTTTTGCATAACTTTTAATACGCGAATAAAGATGCACATTTGCATAGCAATACAGACCACGGTCATCTCCAGCCCTACTTCTTAAGTAGTTTGTCGTGACCTAGATACGATAATACGACTCACCAAGACGAGGAAATTGTTGCCCAGGATCACTACTTGGAGGTTCGTCTCAGTTGTTCAGAGTTATGAATACATTTGCTCATTGCTCCAACTAACTACATTTCCTCTTTCATCACAGTAAATGTGATTTTTCTTTGTAATCTACGACCTCCAACGTTAAGTCATATCGGACGCTGAATGGAATGGTTAAAATGAGGCTCAAATGAGTACATGGTCTCGAGAGCTTAGAGTTACCCTACATTCGTCTTTAACGATAAGGGAAAACCCCGGAAAAGGCCTTATCCAGGTAACTCACCCTGACCGAGATTCGAACTGAGGACCTCTTGAACGTGAGGCAGACATGCTACCCCCTGCACTACCGAGGCGGGTGGATTTTAATTTACTGAAGTAGCAAAACATTATGCAAATGCTTGTAACTTTGGACCCAGAGTATATTAAGAAGCAATTCACTTCTTTGTGTTTGCTCTGTGCCATTGTATCATTAGGACACGGAAATGTTTTTTTTTCCTAAGGTTGACAGTAATAATAATAACCCATGACAGCCCTTAGAGGGCCAAGGCCTACCAACCCGACTGCCGGCCTCACGCCCACTAACGCATGGCAGAGGTGGACGATCATCCAACCGATACGGGGAGATGATGTGGTCAGCATCTCGACATTCAGCAGCCGGAATGTAGGTTTCCGTGACCAGGGCCACTTACCTAGCGTAAGCTCCTCACTTTGCTCACGATGCTGAGTGGGCACCGGTTCTATACCCGGGACCTAACATCCCCACCACATTGGTGGGATCGAACCCGGGCTGCTTTCCGTGGCCAGGAACCAAGGCATGCTGCCTTAGCCCGCTACGCCACGGCGCAGGACAAGGTTGACAGTAGTGATTGTTTAATTTAGAGGATTGCAGGTACTACTATCTTACGGGGATTGATGTTATTATTTGATCAACAAAAATCGCATACAAAGATAAGTATTAGTGATACTATAGGACCTTGTAGGTGTATAAACCAATATTATTCAACATATGTACTCCGCATTTGCTATGAGCTAATGAAACTCGCCTTAGAATAATGTCATGATTTAGAACAAGAGTTAAGAATTTACGGAAGAATCAAACGAAGGTTTAGTATGATAAACATTCGCTGTATAGATGAAAATAGCTTAAGAAGACTTATTTTACAGCATTTTAAGTGCCTAATCCACCATGTGTTGCATCAACGCATTTTGTTGTAATGTGCACAGAGATGAGGGTTTTGCCACATTTCATTACTGTTCAAATGAGCTCATGTGTTTGTAATGGAGAATAATTAAACCTGATGGTAATGGTAATTGCAGTTGCAAAGGCTGACTAATTATACCAACTCTTTTTACTCTAATTATTTGAATGTAATGCTATCTCTGGTCGCTGGAGTAATAGTATACTTTGAACTCTAAACCTGGAAATGGACATCTATGTGTTTCATTAAATAAACACAGGTTAGTGAGTAAGTTTTGGTACATGCAAGTAAAGATGTTTTGATACATTATAGATACAGCAAAACATGCATGCACATATGGAAATTGGGGTAGGGTTTTAGAGTTGACTACAAGGATGACAGTCTGAATAATACATTTCCAGGAACCTGGATTTACAGAAGAGTAATGTTTTCATTATCGAGGACTAAAATCACGGCGTGAATCTTCCAAATACTTATTAATGACATTAGATATACCTAATTCTCGATGAGGCCATGTTATTATCATAATGCATCTGTAAATAAAGGATTATTTAGTCTAGAGAAAATGTTTGCTGTTTGAACATATAATATATATAACTTACTAACAGCTGAACCCCACCGCATTATATAGTGCTGATATTAGCTGTATATTACGTCAAAAATAAATAAGGCTGCTCCGTGGCTGAGTGGTTAGATCTCGACTCACCCCAGGCGACCGCAAACTGAGATCACTGGTGAACAACACGGCGCTAGAGAGGGCTATCTCCGGGTTCTCCAGTTTTCCTCGTCAACTTATTGCACCGGTGCACCATCTTCAGCTCTTATATCACCACTGTCACCGCGTGCGGTGCGTCATATATTAAAAGCGGGCTTAAAACACTACACTTTTCATTTCATTTCAGCAATAAATAAATATACATAATATACAATCGAATATATTTAGCCATTTTCAATCCAATAGATTATCAGTGGCGTTAAATTACGTCTTGTACTATAACACTGTAAAAAGTATTGGCTTTCGATATCTGAATGCTGCCATTAAAACGTGCCTTTGAAAGAGTGGTTTAAAGCATACAGATCTCCAACATCGTTTAATATCTACTTCACTAATTTTAGATATTCTTTTTTGGGACTTTGAGTTCAATTATTCGGAAGTGTTTGAAATGCTCAAACACTGTAAATAAGTCTCCTTTTTAAACTGTTTGAGAAGGGTTAATTTTCCATGATATTCAGTCTGTATACAATCATAGAAATATGAACTACTTCTGTTACACCCCCCTCGGTAGCGTGGTGGTAGAGTGTCCACCTCACGTTCAAGCGGTCCCGAGTTCGAAACTCGGTCAGGGTGAGTTACCTGGATAAGATTTCCCCGGGGTTTTCCCTTATCCTGAAAGACGAATGTCGGTTAACTCTAAGCTCTATGGTCCCTGGGCTCATTTGAGCATCATTTCACCCATTTCATTCATCGTCAGACATGACTTAACGTTGGAGGACGTTAAATTACAAAACACAGAACAAGTACTTCTGTTACTTTGGAAGATATCTTAAAGCTATCTCTCGATTACTTTCATAGGGAAAGTAAATGGAAAATAATAACTTAATTACTTATTTATCTTGACTATAAAATCCTTTACAAAACAATCCTAACTCCACACAATAGATTATAATTAGTTTACAAAGGTTCTTAAGTTTCATATTCAGTTATTTGAATTACTATAACGTAAAATTGTGTTCAAATATGAGTATTTTAAAAGTAAAGCATTCTGTGACTGAATGGAATTTTGCTAAATGTTCTAAACATCTTGAAATAAGCGTGGACTTAAAACTGTTCACTTTGCCAATAGAATTTGAAAACATACATATAGGTTTAAGTTAATTGATGGAAATTAATCATTTATTCATACTAGCCGTATTTAGGCTACAGTTTTTGATAGAGTCAACAGGAAAAATTCAATGCCACGGCCGGGATATGAACCACGGACCTCCTGGTTTCCCTCCAGTCAATCTAACCCGTTGAGCTACCAGGCCAACGTGCCGTCCTGACATTAAATTCTCCATTTGACTCATATATTTCCCCAGTAAACCACTAGGGGCTCTCGCATTCGACATACACCGTTTGTGGCAACTTACTATCGTAAGTACTTGAGTCCCAGGTTTCATCATTTAACTCTTTAACTGTGTATCTCGAATGCGAGAGTGGTTTCCCGGGGAAATATAGGAGTCGAATGGAGAATTTAATGTCAGCAGGGCACGTTGGCCATGGTAGCCCAATGGGTTAGAGTGACTGGAGGAAACCCAGGGGATCCGTGTATCAAATCCCGGGCATGGCATTGAATTTTTCATGTTTATCTATACATTAGGTCCTTAATATGCTTCAAGTTCTTCAAGAGGTGTTAATCAAAGGGAATCTTGTTTTAATTGTTTTTGTGTAGTATTCATATACATTTGAAGTTGTTTTCTGTGTGCATTACAAAAATATCAATTAAAATATTTAGGTACACCAATTTTTAAGTGCTCGCCCATGTAAAAATACCAACTGATTGTTACTTTTCAAATCAACTATTCGTTTTAGATGCTTTTTCATAAAACTTATGTTATAAACTTCTTTGAAAGCACCCTAAATATTACGTGCTAATTTAACACGACTGTGCATTTGCTCCTTATAATACTTCAGCACCCATCCCTAGAGCAAAACAAGAACAAGTATATTGTGTTCTCCAAACTCTGAATTTGCCCGCCTCGGTAGCCTATATGGTAGCATGGCTGCCTGACGTTCAAGAGGTCCCGAGTTCGAATGTCGGTCAGGGTGAGTTTCCTGGATAAGGTTCCAATCTGAAGAATAATGGTAATCGGTTCGCTTATTAACTGCTTATTATTTTAAAGGGCGCTGATTCAAAACTTGCTTGGTTACTTGGTTGAACAGATATTTTTATGGTCATTCCCATTTTATGTTCCCTCTTTCCATAAAAGAGGGTTTCTCGCGTAACTCCCCACTCTGTGTACTCCGAGGTTATTTAAGCACTCACTAATGCTATTACTGTGTAAATATGAATCTTCGTGATGAAATTAAAAATGAATAGGGATTACAAATGAATTCTATTTATGTTGGACGGCGTTTTAGGAACCAAGCACAGAATGCACAAACTTTATCTTCTCCCCCTTTTTATAATACCTCTGCTACAAATAGTATGTAGGACACACGTTTTCCATTGAATCACTTTATGTCGAGATTTTACCGGAAATACATGTTTTCAGAGTCTTGTAAATAAAATTACAGAAGAGTATGTCTGTGAACATTGTAGCGAAAACTTTGATTTTTATTGAACTTGGAATTTGACTTCATTATTTTTCAGATATACAACTCAAAGGATTTATGGAAAATAAGGTAAAGACATTGAAAAATTGTCAACGTCGATGATTATTGGGGACGTGGTTCGTGAGAATGTTAATTGAAATACCATATGATCAAGATATTTTCATGCCAAATGACATATATGTTTTCAAGCACTCATGGAACATTCTCAGAATTCATCTCCATTCCATATGGCTTTTGTATAACTGACAAACCGAATACGATGTACAATGTTTCTGTAGAAAGATTGAGATTGAATTATACAAGTTATGCGAGGTGTATTTTGATGGGGAGTGTACCATTTCAGAGATATTCGTTGTTACTTGTCTGAATTTTCGAATCATAATTTCTCTCAAATAACAATGTGAATACATTTTTCTATGATATAGCAACTCAAAGAAGATGGAATTCCAAAGTCGTAGGGACCAACCTTTGCGCTTAAGAAATTTTTCTATCGCTTCTACTGCATTCCCGTATTCCACTTGCAGGGGATCATCCCCTTCAGATGCTGTGCTCTGAGCGCTGCGGACCCCTAGCGCTCTTTGTACCTCTGAAGTTACTAGGAGGAACCTCGGGTCGAATTACCGAGCCCCTCCCGTCGGGGAGTTGTCCAGATTGGGTTGGACTCGAGAGGGTAGTGGTTCCCGATACCCGTGGGACATGGAGTACGTCTCCGGACGGGGTTGAGGGCATACTGGCCTGCATTACTAGTAGAAGTTGTGCTAGATCACCAGGCGGTCCGCCCTAGGTTGATCGGTAGCCTTCCCCTTTGGGGTTGGCGCCCGTCATTTGCGTATCCACTTCCATTCCGTCTTGTGTTTTCGGACCAGATGTGGGGGCTTGTTAGTCTCTAGTTCTTACCCTATGGAAAGCCCCACGGAGACGCCGGTCGCCCTTCGGGGACAGTTCGTCATGCGTCATCAGAGTGGGTTCGGTCTCACATTGTGCAGGCTGCGCTGGTAAATACCCTTGCGTTATACTCCCTTTGCATTCTCGTAGGCGAGGAAATTCGTCAACTTCAGCTGCTGTGGTGCGGACCCTTAGCACTCGTGGTACCTCTGGCGTTACTAGAGGAACCTGGGGTCGAACTGCCGAGGCCCTCCCGTACGGGAGTTGTTCGGATTGGGTTGGACAAGAGCGGGCAGTGTGTTCCCGACACCCGCGGGATATCGGGTACCACCGGGCAGGCCTCGGGCGCCCGGAGGGTGTAGAGGTTTACCTCCTAAGTCCCTAGCCTGTAGAGCTAGTAGGTGTGCTAGATCACCAGGCGTCCCCACCGAGATTTTCGGTGGTCTTCCCTGCGGGGTAGACGCGATAAGTGGTGTATCAACTTCCACTAGTCCTGACGTTGTGGTAGGGGGGCATTTAGGAAACCAGGTGTTGCCTTATGGAAGGAGCCCCGGAGTTTTTCTTCACTCCCGGGTAGAAGGAGGCAATGTCTTCGGGCTTTTGTGTAGATCCCCTGCGCTTAAATTAAATCTAGAATTACCCTTGCATATACAACATTACTAATATGAAAATATATAAAACTTCTTATCTCACTCTTAGGTATAGGAATAAGGATTTGTAAGATTACGTTATGAAAGACCCTATTGTGTCATTGAAGTTAAACACATTAGCAATATAAAACAGAAGCAACAGCAAAATATTAGCTCAGTCACAAATTATTAACCCGTTTAATTAAAATGGAATAACATTTATTTAAGAAGTTAGTTCTACAGATTAATAAAAAGAAGACAGAAAATGTATGTCTTTGTGTATACACAACTACTTATAATGGCCAAAAAGGTTATATTGTAGTATTTTATACAAAAGAAGTTATCTTGATATGTTAGCCAATTTATTTGAAAGCAAATCTAGCAACGATATAATTAAAATCCCGAACTGCGTGCATTGTTAATCATACACACACAGAACATCACAAAATTTGGCATAATCTGTGTGTATATGAATACACACTGTATATAACTGTACATATATACAGTTGTGATTTTTACCTTTATTTATTTCATTTGGTCGCTTAGTTTGCTGTTTTCCAACTTCTTATAAAAGGAGACCTAGGTTTGTTAGTTCTTTGGTTTGGTGAGGGAACTATGAGAAGTAAAGATAACACTTTATTAGTTCGGCTCTGGTTGGTTAAGGATTACTAGGAAATGAGTCTCTTCTCTGAGGATATATGGAGAGGAGGTAAATGAATACTTATGGGCCACTCCTTCATGTCCCTTTCAATAGTGCTCCGCTCTTAAAAAGGAATTTTCCCGGGCTTCATTCACAAAATATTTTAAATTTTGTACCTAATTATTTCACTTCTTTCTGGTATCCTAAAGTTTCTCCCACACACATCTTAATCGTAAATGAAGTTTGTCCTAATTACACTTCTCACTTCGCCCTCAGAACTGCAGTTGTGTCTTTGCTAATAAACTCCGGACGAACGAATACGGGAAATAACCACAGGAGACTTACAAGCTACAGGAATGGACCAGATAAACGGTAAAGACGCGCTTGACTTCCTTAACAACTACCAGCTTGATGAGGCCGCGCGTGGTTGAGCGCGTAGACCGCTCGGTTCTCACAAAGGCGGCCCGTGTTCGATCCCAGGCGACCGCAAAGTGAAATTTGTGGTGGATAGCATGGCGCTGGGGCGGGTTTTCTCTGAGATCTCCGGTTTACCCCACCATCTCATTCCACCGATGCTCCATCTTCATCGTATGTATAATGAGTGTCACCGTCTGCGGTGCTACCTACAGTAGAAGTGGGCGTTAAACACTATACTACCAGCTTGGCCGCCCGGTTGTATGGTCCTCGGTTGCGACACATCCAAGGGGGTATGGTGGCATACAGATTCCTCTAGAAGGAACCAAGAAAGCTAAATTTGAGGGTGGATGATCCAATTGACTCCTTCTGTTGGTGCTGAGAAGTTCCACATCGCAAACCATGCGCCATTTGCCCACCGTCAACCAACACACATTTCATGTTACATTAGTAACATGAAAGAGGACACGAAATGAGAGAAAATGGTATAGAGGAGAGTCTGGTAGAAGACATGCCATTTGAGCATTCACCTTACTGATCAGGGAAAAAACCCACAGAAAATTCCATGAATAGAGCGGGTGACCACCAGAAATCTCGGAGCTCGAGACGTCCCGATTAAAATCCTCGCCATAACCGCGAACCCATCTCTTTCGTGTATTGTCCACGTTAATGCACAAAATGACTGTAACAACGCTGTAACACAAATTGTCAATTCTGCCATAATTTGGAACGGAGCTCTTGGTCTACATAAAACTGTTTTACCAACTTTCTAGTTCCCTAGATTTTTCTTTCTAGTCATGTGGCTCATTTATTCGATTTATTGGCCAAAGTGGTACATTATAGAGCAATGGAATTGGCAGTTATATGAAGGCGTAATCTGTTAGGCGTAATCTGCTGAAAATATATAGACACCAGGCAATCGGTTCCCAAAAAACTTCGACCGTGTTACTGAAGAAATCCACCGTTGTTGTGGACGAAACGTTTGGAACCTCTATGTCCAGGGGAACAGGTATAACAGCCCTAAAATAATTTCCAGTCATATTAGCTCCGGCTGTGAAGGCCTGTGTAATCTCAATTCAAATGCTGAGCTTGTTTGTCATATTTTAGAAATTCCCAGCTCAGTGCGTTTGTAATTATCACATTATTCTCACTTGGCTGGTTTTTAGACGCCTTGATTTTCCCGGTATTGTTTAAAGATTCAGATCTTGTATTTTCCATTCGCTTGCAACCTTTTATTCCTAATTGCCATTATAAACTATTGTACGTCCGGAAAGCACCAATAACCAGCACAATGCAGCTTCAGACTTAATGCATTTCCTTTCCTTATTCACATATTTGCCGCATGCACAATTTAATATTCATTTTCATTTGTTAGTAAGCTTCATTTTTTATTTAATTAGCTGGCGTGCTCTGTTTTTTCTCTTCCTGTTCTTAATTGGTGATTAATTTCCTTCTATTATGTTCAATATGTTATCGTTTTTGTATTGATAGGTCGAATAATATAACCTTAGGAGATATATGACATGCATTTAATTTTGCATTTACTATTATGAGTTTAATTAACGATTTCGTGTTTGAAAATAAACATAAAATATAATACTTTCTTACGCTGTAATAGATTAATAATATACTTCATCTTCATGACGGTAGAGTATTTGCGAAGCAAAGGAATAATGTCATAATTTTTGTAAGTGATAAACCATTTGATCAAAAAATGATTAAATACCCCAAATATATCGGTCACCTTCTACAGAATAAGTGCTGGTGACTTCAAGGAAGTCTTTTAAGAAGAGAAGGAGAGAGAGAAAGCTCAGATTGGAGTGTAGTTACATTTGTAAATTAATGTTTTTGTTTGTGACGAATTAACTGACGAAAATGAGGCTCAGATGAGCCCAAATTCCAGTGATTTTTGGACATTTATCTCTTAAGTACATATAAGAAAAAGTCTGGGATCATACATAATAGGCAAGAAACTTAAAGGGAACTCCTGGAAAATAGACGTACCTTATTATGAAGAGGAATATAACAACCCATGATATGTCTTCTAGTCCATTGGTATTTCATCTCTTCAGGCTGCAGTATTTACTATCGCATATGCAGCAAACTAAAGATACAGTACACAAGCTATATGACTTACTGTGATAAAGAGTGCTTTTATACTCTACAAATTTACAAACATTTCTGTTCATTTTTACCTTTGTTTGATCTATATTACTTAAATTGTTTCCATCTGCCACCAATGTCTCATTATTTTGTAGATTTGCTATAGGTTTCAGCAGTTTTGCATGGGATCATGAAAATGATTATTTTTCATCAATATTTTCAAACAATATTTTTATATACTTGGTCACAAATCCTTATTTATTTTTTAATCCCATAGCGTTAATTGGATACAAATATATATATATATATATATATATATATATATATTTCATTAAATGTGTAATTGCCTCATTTACTGCTGCTTATACTTTCTGCATCTTCTCCAGAATTCACTTCAGGAAAGAAATGCTGGATTTACAAAAGCTGATGTTGCTTCTACATCTTACAGAAAACTATTAACGCTGTCTATAATTTAAAAATAATTCACACCAAATCATAATCTAGCAAAAAATAATTTAAGATATAACCTGAACGTTTTCTGTGCAAAACACTATTATTTTGCAATTACTGCGCATTTTATGGAAAATTAAGTGTTGGCAATATTTAATATTTTCTTCATGGAGAGAGAGAGAGAGCGAAAGATGGACTTAACAAGTAAAAGCTATATTATTTTCATGAGTTTTAATGGCTAATGCAAATATACTGCAGTTCGGTTCTTGGAGGTGCTCATTCCTGATAGCATCAAACTTGTGGAAGGAGAAATTGTGAAAGACCGTCGGCTTAGAGTTTAAAGAAACAAGTAGCAAGCTTACGCTTTTCTAAAAGAACAGTCCTTCAAATTATTCATGACAAAAGAAACTGCAAGATGGGTGCCCAAAGCTCTTCCCTCAGTCAAAAGCAGTAACTAATCTGTTGGCAGGCATCTGTTGGAGCTCTGTGATAACGAGAGATAAGTTGTGCAGGATTTTGTTAAAAGAAATGAATATCTGATCCCTTGTCCAAAAGAAACTAATGGAGTGTCCTAAGCCTGGAGAAGCACCACCTCTAAAGCTCAGGGTCACTCCGTCAACGTAGAAAGTCATGGTCACCATCTTTCGGACCGTAAAGGAAACTCGCACTCCACTGACTTTTAGGAGAGGAGCATTACAGTAAATGGGGACTACTGTGCTGGTCTACCACATAGAAGAGTGCTGAGTAGATGTGCGTGCCTTGTTTACAACGTTCCCGAGCACAGAACTTATGTTGCAAAAGAAGCTTTGAGAGAATGATGTTTCAAGAAGATCCATCATCTAGCCCATATCTAGCCTCCAGTGAGTATTTCTTCTTCTCATAACTCAAGAAGGATTTCCGATGTCAATTTAAGCGTGACGATGAAGAGATGTATGCTGTTTATGTCCATTTTGTAGTCATAACTTCTGAGTAATTTTAAGTGGGAGGGATGGGGATGTCCATTCAAAGATGCGAAATGTGTACTGCAATAAAGGATGGCTATATTGAAAAGTAACATGAAGATTTATTTGTGCGTCGTACCTAGAAAACAGTTGGCAGGAAACTTATGTATCTATCCTTCTAGTTTATTTCACTTCAGGAGAGGGGTACGACTATTTCTCTACAGAAAATTAAAGTCTCCATGTCTCCCTTTGGACAATTATTAATCTGACGGCACGTCAGATCTCTGCCGGGAGATGCAACAGTAATCTTGAAGTTAGTTGGCATTATCAGGATTACATAAATAAATATCACGGAAAAGAAGGTCATGAACGTCTTTGCTGGAATTGCTTCTTTAAGACCTAAGTTGTAAAATTATCAAAAAATATCAAAAGAAGATATTGCTAGGGATTGAAGTTTCCCAATTCATCAATCAGATAAAACACCTGCCTCACCTTCATATATGTTCCTGCCTTCTTTTACCTGGTTTTGCAAGCTTCTCTTATCTCTTTGCTTTGTAGTCACATGCTGCTTGAGGGTATAAATGCATGTTTCTTAGTTCTGAGTTGATTCCTTTCTAAATAAGTACCTAATTCTACTTTTGACAGTTTATGAACTATTCAGTGCAATTATGAACAACCGGAATTACTTGCGGATACGAATAATAAATTTAATCAAGAGGCTATATATAAATAATTTAATACATAATCCCTGTAATTTAAAGTTAATATACAATAGAACAAGCAAGATTTATTTCTTGCTATGAGAAAAGTCATTAACGTACTTCCATATTAAGACTTGAAATTAGCAAGGTAATTTACCTAAGGTAGGTAATATTAATTCTAGTGATTAACGTTGACCAGAAAACGCTTATGAAGCGTTGGCACCCTAATCTGGGTGCCAACACGAAAAGATGTAAATCAAATACAGACTGCAGAAATTAAATTTTAAAGAAGTGTTAAAGATTGTACAATATTGGACAAAATAAGAAATGACGATATTAGAAAGGAATTAGAAATCGAACAAATCCATGACAAAATATCAGAATGAAGGCAACAATGGCATGAACATATGTTAAGAATGGAGGATGGAAGATTGCCAAATGCATTACTAAACTGTAATCCATAAGGACGAAGAGACAGAGGACGACCCAGGAAACGCTTCAGAGAACTATGAAGCCGGAAACGGCAATATGTCCAAAACATGGAGTGAAGACCAAGAAGAAGAAGAAGAAGAAGAAGAAGAAGAAGAAGAAGAAGAAGAAGAAGAAGAAGAAGAAGAAGAAGAAGAAGAAGAAAACGCTTATATTCAGAAAGCTGGTGCATTCATTGAGTAACTGAGAAAAAATTTCTGCAAATTAGAAAAGGACCACGATTTTAGTATGTAACAAGTGATTAGGAGAATAAAAGTATTTCTAACCGAAATGAAAGCATCAAACTTAGAACATAACTTAGGAGCATTGGTGAGGAAGCTACTTAAAGGGCGGGACTTAAGTTGATAAAAAAATTAATTCTAAACTTAGTATCATCAAGGGCACTGTGGTGATGTGATAATAGATATATTTACCGTCTTTTGGACTGCTCTGTTTTATGTTTCTTGTTATTCGTAACGGAATATCTATTTCCAATACTGAAGCGTTAATAATTATGTAGGTTAGAAGATTTAATTCTTCTAACATTACAGCGTTTCCAGCTAAGTTTCAGTGAAATTAAATCTTAATTCTCAAGAAGTCGGCAACTCATTTCGAATAGATCATTAGACTCCACTAAATTTATCGGCCCACTTAACGGGTCTCCTCAAAATCCGGCCTCGAGTTCCACGTCCTAAGGGATGTGCAACAGGAGGAAGAGAAAGCGCCTGTTTGGTTGAAGTGTGTGGGCAGTTTGTACCCCAGGACTGTTACCCTAGCTGAAACGCCAAACAGGAATCTCTAAAACTGACAAAGAAGCAACGTTCTGGTTCTTGAGGTTGGAAATTATATAGAGAGGTAGCTCACCGCTCCCGTAAAATAATTTTCTACGTGTTTCAATAAGAAAAATTCCGATTATGAAAAATTACTTTGATGTTTGGTACCTGGAATGCACAAAACGAAGAAAAATATTATAAAGAAAATCAAACTTTCGAAAACGGATTTTCTTTAAGTGAAACAGAAAAGAAGATCAAAGACCAGAAATAACTTATGTGAAGCGGAACACCAAAGACAGAGTTGTAGTGCATAAGGAATTGAAACAAGAAATTGCGATTTGAAGGAAATAACGGATAGAATTATTATGGTAACTGAAAATCTACGAAAATAATAACAGTACAAGTATGATAATGGTGATGATGATGACGATGATGATAGATTATGTGGACCATTATGATTCCTTCACTGATATGAAAGGGACCTTTATGAAGGTTTGTGAGAAATGGTAAATAATTGTTCAGGTGGATAATAACTTGTAATAGTGGGAAATTTAAGTGGTAGATTTTGTGGTAAGTTAAATGATGGGATATTTTAGCATGGGAATAAATTGCGTGGAAGGTATAAATGCAATTGAATTTTGTGAGGATTAAAAATGTGTGATTATGAAGAAAGAGCTCAGGAGACCGCGGCCTACAAGTCCGGATATACGTATTTAGTAGGCAGTTTCAAAAGTTGCAATACGACTTTCAGGTAAATTGTCCCAAATCAAACAATCAACTCAACTCAACTTTTCGAAAATACTTTAGTGTAGCAGTTAAATCGTACGAGGAAGCCAAAAGTTATTCTACAGAAGATGTTTATCTCGTTAAAGTATATAATGTAAGTATTTCAGATACTAGATTTTCTTTTCTTGGTTTATTGCCTTTGAGATGTTAGTTCATGCTTGATAGCTTTTCATATTTATAGTTTTCCCAGTTTTGAAACTATTGTTGTTTCCCTTCTGGTCATGCAAAAAGCAAGGGTATTTTATTTTTCATAGAAACAATTAATAGAAAAAGGAGTATTGTGAGCAACATGTTCAAAGCTTGCATGGGGCTAGATTCCCAAAATTATTAAAATTATACTAATTGGTAAAGCACTGGATACATTGCATAGAATGAGTGTACTCTAAAAAGATGAAATGAAAGAATGAAATGGCGCAAGAAGTAGAGCGGCAGAGAGGGAGGAAATAGGGGAATAAAGATGAAGGGAGGCTGAAGGGGTGCATGAATGAGTGAGAGCAATAAAAAGCCCCTTCTGTGCTCTTCAGGCTTGTGTTCATATTATTACTGAGTTATACTATTTAACCCTTAGAACGGAATATCCGTCTTGCAGGCGGATGTACCTTCATTTTTTGCTACCAGATAGCACATTTATGAATTTTGCGCGCGAATCTCTTAAGGGAATCTCCATTCAGGCAGTGAGGCCATATAATCTGTTGCATCAACTGATTTTTGCGACCGGAAGAAATCATTGTTTACAGAACACATCGCCTGACAGACGGATATTCCTCACAGGGTAAGTTAAAATACCCGTCTCTTAGACGATGTTCCTTGTTACGTAAAAAGCATTATAATCTTTGGTGTAAACCTTTTTATTATGAATTTGTAATATTTAAATTTACGATTAGCTGAGCATTTAGTTTCGTAATTTCAGGTTCCTACAATGAGTAGTAATCCGAATACTTTTTCGAATCGCACTAACAAGGTCAGACCCGTAGGATTCTGTATACATGCATACACAAAGGAATATAGATTTGTTTCTTATGTACCAAAGAGGTCAAAATCAGATATTTTACTGTCATTCCTGCACCATACCGAGTATACTGATGCAATGACTGGTAAGACTGAAAATATTCCTTTCTACAGCTCAGCGAAATCTGGAGTTGACACCCTTGATATGAAATGCAGTAACTACTAGGTAAACAGAAGGACGAGAACATGACCCCTTGACCATTCTCTCCTTTGATTGCAGTAAGTTCCAATAAGGTTTATATGCTGTACACACATTTAGAGAAAGCCAATATAGTGAGCAGATTTGATTTCATACATATCCTTGAAATATCTTCACGAAAACTCATTTACAACTAAGAATGAAGGTGGAAAATCAACCTGATGGTTTGAAAAATCGTATGATAGATTCTTTGAATAAAATTGATACCGCCCGCCTCGGTAGCGTAGATGCTAGCGTGTCTGCCTCACGTTCAAGAGGTCCCGAGTTCGAATCTCGGTCAGGGTGAATTACCTGGATACGTTTTTTCTGGGGTTTTCCATTATCCTGAAAGACCAATATCAGGTAACTCTAAGCTCCATGGACCCCGGACGCATTCAGCATCTTTTCATCCATTCCATTCATCGTCCGATATGACTAAAGTGTTGGAGGACGTAAATTTAAAAAAAGATATAACACAGCAACTATCAATTCGAAGAATCAGGGCTCCGGAAGAAGGATCAGCACAAGGGGCAATAAGAAGTGACAGACTACCAAAATGGAAGAACTGTCGTTATTTCCCTTATCAGAAGAACAGAATTACAAATTAGAAAGTGTAACACATGTGGAACTCCAATGTGTGTAGAGTGCTCAAGAAAACAGTGAAATGCTTGGGTTGCTGACATATGTTATTTTCATTCTTTTGCGATTATAAATTTAATATTTTTCTTAGTTTTGTACGAAAACAGTTACATACAGTTATATGTATTGAGTAAGTTAGTGTGTAAAACATATAAAACAAATATAACCATCTCTCAGACGGATGTTCCTCATAAAGGTGTAAGAAAAGATGTTCTTTTCTAAGGTTTAATGTTCTTCAGTATTATTCTCTTGTGAAAATAAAAATACGTGTTCTTGTTTATGTACATATTTTTTAAGGATTGCATAAGTTTAAAACCTAGCAGTGTTTACTTTCTGGTTCACGTACTATTATACTGTGTAATAGTATATTACTCTTTTGCATTTTAAATTAAATAACAAACACAAGGAGCTGTACTTATAAATAGAACCGGTTGAGTATAAATGAATATTAAAGTGCAAGTTTATAATTTTAGGAGCAGTAGGCTCATTAAGTTATGGAAGGCTGACAATTATTGAGTTGAAGTTTAAGTATCATGAACCGATGAAGAATATAATACTCTTTAAAACAAATATTCTCAGTTTTCCTTTCTGGCACTCCGTCACGCTGACGTGGCCTGCTAATCCTTTGTCGCATGATATTAATAATTCAAAAATCCTTGCTTTAAAACGTAGGGAGTGGAAATGGCAGTAGTAATGCTACATTATGCATACAGCAAGCAGTAGGTGCCGGATGCTCCTCAAGCTCATGCTAACTACCTCTTGGTCCAGCCGTGAGAACGTGCTTCTCAGCTAAATAAATATGCAGAGTCCTTCTCTCAAATTACTAATTCCGTCTATGCTCCCATTTTTTAAAAACAATTCTGTCATACAATAACCCACGATGAAGTAACTACAACTTTCAACATCAATAGACTTTAGAATAACTTCCTTATTTCCCTGAAGGTTAAGTATTTACTTTACTCAAGGAATGGAAATGTGTCAATTAATTGAAAAATGCGTTATAATTGCAACTAAGTTTTAAAATATACTGTGCCCTATCCTTATCTGTTTCTTGTAATCCATCTTTTGACTGGTAACGCAGGTCAAGCGTTGGATATAAGAAGTACTCAATGGAGTTGACTTTTAAAATGTGACAGGATAAACATTTTAGTTGATGAACTTCCACTGAATTATATGTTTCAGGTTTGACAAAAAGCGAAGAATTTTAATTTTTAATTTCTTACTGCAATGGAACTGATCACACACTATAAAACTAAAGATAACCTGGGTCATTTGGAACATACTTACCGTTTTTTAGAATTATGAATAAAAACGCAGTTTATAAGAAATTAAGGTCGTCAAAATTGAAACATGTCACATTCAACACGGACCGACACGGTAGACGAAGTCATTTAGGCATTGGCTCTGGACCGAAAATATCACTTCAATCGTCATCAAGACCATTCTTTCTGACTAAGGGTTCTTCCGGGTTTTCTTCAAAAATCGGTTATCTATTCTAAAGTTAACTATGGAAATTTTTTCATGTTCCATTTGCAAATTAACAGTTAATTTAACGTATCACCACTATCTACCATGTTTGTTGCATATATTTCAATAATAATCTACAATAAATAAAATTTTTGTAATCTATATTCAACTTATACATTAGCTTAACTAAATCTTTAAAATAAAATCTTTAAAACTTAAACATTATTAGGCAAATGCAAAAAAGTCCTCTTAATGCTAAACGCATCTATTTATTCAGAAATAAATAGAACATTAAAAGATTATAACCAAGAATATATTGGAAAAGGAAAAACATAAATTACGGAACAGCTTAGCTTCTTTGAATAACATATAAATAATATACGTAATCTTAGAGAAATTCTTCCAGCTTTAGGCAATGGCTGTTAATGTCTGTTTCATGTAACCTTGCCCCGCTGACATATATCACTTCGCATGCAACTACCTTCCCCCCTCACCCTAACTAGCTAATGTTTTCGCGCCATAGGCCATAGGCGGTGCCTTCCCGTCATATTTAAACCTGCAGTAAACGTCATATTAAATGCCAGGAAGATAGATAAAATCCTACAAATAAGAATATGAAGACATGCAAAAATAATGAAGTTTATAATGAAACTGAGTAAGTTGAAACTGAATGAATGAGCAATGAAACTGAAACAAGTTTATAATGAAAGGCCTTCAACCTTTTCCACTGGGATTTTTTAAAACCACCACACATACCTTGCAAAAATGCTTGTCTTTCAGTCTTAAAAGTCGTGTCATGCCATACTTGTCGTGTGTCCTTTATTCAGCCAAGTCTCGTCAAGGTAGTATATTTTGCGATTTACATCCCGGTACAATCTGATTGTCCTTAAATAACGTATTCGCCGCACAGCAATATCGCCCCTGCAGTGGTAAGCTTGTCTCAATTTCAAGTCGCGATGTTCCTACGCATCTAACACACCTGGAAGTTCAGAGCACAGCTGTTCGCCTTCTCTCACTGACAAAGACGTATACTTCTCTGTGTGCATTAAACATATGCACCGCAGTTCTTTTTTCGCCGCTTTGTAAAGGTTTTCCCTTGCGATGCCATGGCCGTGGACTCTGCCATTGTACATATAAGTACATGCGCAATAAACGATCAATAAAATAATTTAGCACTCGCACTCTGCACAACACACCTTCGAATGTCGATATATGACTAATCCAATTCAAAACAAGGTTAGTGATAAAAGTCATATAAACAAATGTCATCTCTACAGCTGAAGCACGTGCTATCGTGCCATGTGAAAGACGGGCTTCTGAGCAAAGGAACCTTCTCTTTACTTCGTTTAAGAATTAACATGCATTTCAGATAAATCAACTCTGTTGCGTAATATATTGAATTAAAAGTTACGAAAACATAAATTTGACAATTCTCTTCCAACATATAAAGATATATCACCATGTTAAATAACGAACTAATTTTTACCGCACAACACTCTATACTACAATAGCAGCCAATGAGAGGTGATAAGGTCACGTGACCGTTTAGAGATACGGGGCAAGCTTATGTGAAACAAGAATTGGGTTTTCTCCTCTTCTACTCCTGTGTTTCCACGCATATGTTATTGAATGGTTAACGAATTGCAACTTAAGATGCCATTACTTACTGATTTAGGCTTGATAATTTTAGAGGTATTTTAATTTCTTATTAATGTTTGTAGGGTGAAAGCTCTCAAATTTCAAATCATGGATAACAGAACAGTATGGGTTATGAAGATGTTTTCTCTCCAGTTACCTTATCACAAATGTAGCACAGAGGTTTACGTATGCAATCTCTTGTGTTTGAGCCAGTTTAGTGTTACGAGCGATAATGCACAGAGGATATAAGCACACATTCATCGCTGTTTCCTCACCAGAGAATCCTTCCGATAGTTTAACTCAGAAAGAGGACTGGCAAGCCAATTAAATTCAGTTGCCTGAACATTAGTACTGTTATGCAACCGATTTAGAGCGATTAATGTTGAGCAATTTCTGGCCTGAATGAGCCAACTAAGTTGCAGCATTTACACGGCTACCTCTTTGGGGATTAAGTACATTCATCTCTTCCATTCACAAGATTACAGCCATCTTTCAGACTTTCTTATGCCTCTACTACTTCTAGTAATTTACAGAAGCTTTATAGTCCATTTATGAAAATGGATACTATATATTACTTCCACTTTTACATACTATAGCACTGCTTAGAATGGTTTAAGTATGGTTTTCCATACAAAAGTCCTTGTAGAGAGGTTCCAACACAAATAAGGTCTTAGATCACCGAGTAAAATTATTTGAAAACCATTTTTATATCAGCGAGTGTGTGTGCCTGAATGATGTAATTTATATTGGGTATAGGATAAAGTAAAATAATTAGACCAAATAAAATGTGTTACAAATAATAGCCTTGAACAATTAGTAAACTTCATCTACTACGGTTGTCATAGGTTTTAACTTAGTATTTTATCCATGATAAATAAACTCTTTTTGAAACAGTTTCACGTTCCCCCTATGCATCTCTCGTTTTCTCTCCCTATCTGCTGTCAGATACCACATTATTTGTGACACAATCCCAAATTACTTCAGGAACTTTGTAATTTGTAGAAATTAACGTGCAATAATGCCGCCTCTAAGATTTTTGTCGGAAATGTAAGCAATGTATTCAAAGTGTTGTGTTTCTAACATAAAATATGTAGATAGCGTAGATATTCTAGCATATCTGATAGATTTTATGAAGCTAAAATTGCATGTATTTCAATAGTACTTTAGACTTTCTCCTTTTGCCTCTCAGTAAGTAAATAAAGAAATGAATAAATTGTATATTTTGTGAAGTCCCTAAGCTTATTACACCTTCTTAAATCCTTTAATACTGTATAAATGTTTCTGACTATTATATGATGGACACCTTAAATAACTTTAAAACACTTTTCAGAGCATGTGAGTCGTTGAAGACGTGCACCGCAAATGGAAGAGCGTGAACTGCAGTCAAAGTCTCAATTATTACCCAGCAGGTGACAACTTAGCTATGTGCACGCAATAAAGGATAGAACGATGTGACAAAATGTTACATCTACATTTAAACAAATTTATTTCAAGAAGACAAAAGTTTAGCTTCCTTAGGTTTCCACTCAGTAAATAAAGATACAGTAAAAAATGTTTGTTTTTAGTATGACGAAATAGGTGTCACTGCCCTAAGGCACAAGGACTCAGGGACTTGAAGCAATATGCTTTTATCACTTTTTCATCATACTTTCAATCTCACTTCATACACCGTAAGATAATTAAATACTGCAGCCAAGGGCAAATAAGTTTGCTCATTTTGTACCACTTCCTGGGATGACTTAAAACGTGGAAGCGTTAAATTAGCAGAGGTCCGTATAGGATGGTTAAGAAAAGGCACAAGGTATTTCAAAATTAGATGTTTTTAACGATATCTTTATACCCTTAAAATTTCAGATATAACAATATACAATTTCTCAAGTGTTCAAATATTTAGCAACATGTCAATTAATTATTCTTGCCACTGGTTATATATTATTATTTCTTTAACTGCATTGAAAGTCTTTAGGGTTTCTTTTGTTGTTTTAAGTGCACTAACTCCACGAAATTTGTCTTAATTGACGCGAGAGACAAATGGAAAAATTTGGAATAGAAATTTAGAAGATTTATCCAGAACTTACATAATGAAGCGAAGCCAAACAATGCTGTCCCCAATGTACGGAGCGACGAAGTTCAGATGCGATGTTCAATGTCCGAGTTCCATGTCAGAAGTCCTCTTTCTTGTACCGGAGTCTCCCAGACGAAAAGTCCAGACCGATCCCCCCGGTGCAGCGTCAAGCAATTGTCCACAACATATTGGCTCCCTCTACAGGCGAAAGTAGCGATTCCTAGCGCTCAGCAACGGAACTCGTAAGAGACTAGATGTAACTAGGCAGCATGTCTGGTAGTCTAACGAGCTGGAGATCACCAATATAGGTCAGGAGCTGGGGAAGTAGTAGTTAGCACGAAGTAGATGAGTCTTTAGTAGTGATCAGGTGCAATGTTCGGGTGCAATTTCCAACCGTATTTATTTGGATATGTTAAGTATAGAATGTTAAAAATATTTACTATATATTTTATTTTATATTTTTTGCTTAAACTCATGTATTACCTCCTAATTATCATAATATTAATGTTTATAGCTTACGCGTAAACAAAATCAATTTTTACAGCAAGTGTGTGTCTTTATGTATATGTGAGAGAGAGAAAGAGTGAGTGTGTATGTGTATGATTGTGTTAAGATTCATGCTCAGATCAGAGTATAAAAATTTGCCGGAAAATCAATAGAATTCAGTGTAAATGTAATCATCATGGAGGGAGCTTCAGAGGTCGAAATAAATTCTTGCAGAGGAATCGAAGGAAGCAATTTGGAGGATCATACATGTGAAATATAAAACGAGGTATAAAAAGGAAAAAGATTGTTGGAAAACATTAATAATTTGTACACGAAGTGTGAATTCGTATGGAAACCCCATAATTGAATTTAATGTAGAGGTTATGATGATTTATTGGATTTAATAAGTTTAGTATATTTCTTAGAATATATGACAGAACATCATCGACAGAAGGAATTCACATAATAAATGATTAGTTCACACGATTCATTTGCATACATCTCTATGTATCTAGATAATGATGTCAGGCTTTCTTGTCCTATTTTCCATTTTAATAGCAATTCAGTAGCATAAGTATGTGAAATAATACGAAGTTCTGTTTAATTTATTCTTTACTGAACCAGAATATTCCACGATAAGAGCGTAATCTCCATTCAGGCGGGTCTTGGTTTCGAATTCTGGGACCAACCACTCTTGATATGATTTCATCATTTTCCTTGATTGATAGGGTGAATACTTGTGTTATCTATTTGCAACGAGGAACTTTTCTTTCTCTGATTTCCATAATTTTGCTTCCTCTTTCATACTTCAGTGGACTTGGTCTGCAAACGTTCTACAGATGTTGCAGGTAAATGCTATTCTTGGCTCTGCATTCTTAAGCTGCTTTATGTGGGTCTAGTTCTCTCTGGTTCCACCAGAGGGAAGCTCTTTCTGAGCAGCTTGCTGATGCGACCAGTCATCAAGCCTGGAATCGTTAGAGATTTATGACTTCTATGTTGAGCTTCTATAGCCTCCAGAGATTTCCCCACCGGTTCTCTCTCTCTCTCTCTCTCTCTCTCTCTCTCTCTCTCTCTCTCTCTCTCTCTCTCTCTCTCTCTCTCTCTCTCTCTCTCTCTCCGGGATGCTTAGCAAAAAGTTGTGCTAACGTGCGAGGGGTCCTGCCGATTCCTTTTCCTAGACCCATATGAGGCGACTAAGAGTATTACTGTGTTATTTTAATGAAACTTAACATACTAAAACGTTTAAATAAGGGCAGAGAAATCGCTTATGTTCTGGAGCAGGTGTGAGAGCTTGTCGGTTAGTACTATTTGTGTGATCAAAACTTGGATTCTAACTGCTTGTTTCGTGAAGTTGTGGATGCAGTAATTCGGTACTGGAGCATGGCAAGTAAAATTGTTATTGCTACTGTATTAAAATTATCTTTATAATAAAATATATATACCCATTTATATTTCTGCACTACAACTTAAGACCAAAATGGTAGTATCAACAGCATATAAATTACGCCTGTGAAAATTATATCAAAACGAAATATGCAACTTAATTTGCAATATCACTAAGTCATAAATATTTAATTGTGGCTGTCATTAAATTCTACGTTCAAAGCTGCTACAGCACGAAGCAGCTACATACAATTTTCTCTTTCAAAGCATATTTCCACGAGATACACAACAGAAATAACTCATAAAATTTTACTGTTGGCTGTGCATGTTGTTTAGCCTCATATCAGATGGGCGGATGTGAGATAAGAGCTTCTACTAGCAGCAGATACCTCAATCAGTCCACTTCTGTGAGGGAATGAAGGTGTAGTAAATATTTGTTTGAGTGGTGTTTTCTGTACCGGAACTATGGAGATTTTGCAAAAGGAAAAGCATGTTATCACAAAATGTCCTTGTGCAAAAGATGAAAACTACATCAATATTAATTGTGAACTGGAAAGGTAGAGTCAGACTGAAAAATTGAATGCCATAGCCGGGATTGGAACCATGGATCTTCTGGTCTCCGTCCAGCCACTCTTACCATGGAGACGGAGACAAGAAGATCCGTGGTTCAAATCCCAGCTATGGCATTGAATTTTTCAGTCTGACTCTACCTATCCATACTTTAGCTTACGCACGGCCAGTGTGAAAGAACAATTTCCATTAATTGTGAACTGTTTCGGTGTACGGGGATAAAGCTGTGCACTATAACAATGTGAATACGTAGATTGCAAAGTTTAGAACGGTAAGAGTGTCCACGAGTCATCTGCCCCGAGAAGGAAAGCCATGGCCATGTGACTGTTGAACAAATTTTATCTTCAAATAGACTTAAGCAATGGAACAGAAATGAGAATCATTTAAATTAAAATTTGGCACCTAAGCTTAGAAAATTCTCTGTGCAATCTCTTGGGACCTAAAAGGGGTTTTCCTCATTCAACATTATCCAAAATGCCTGACAATCACTGGTGAGCTTTGCAAAGTCATTCTGAAGAAAACTTTGTTGCCTACAACTGCAAAAAGGCGACCAGAATTGAAGGAAAATTTCATTTTGTAACAAGACAATGTCCCATCTCGCAGGGCAGGTGTTGTCACAGAATTTTTCTTCGAAACATTGAGACACTCTCCGTATTCACCCGACATTGCTCCCTGTGAGTTTTGATTGTTTCACATTGAAACTTGGTCTTCATGGTAGAAAATTTTTAAGAGCAAGTCTGGCTTCTACTGTTTACATGTCTAAAAATCTACTGCAAAATGTGTTATCAGAAGTTCATTGAGCACTGGGAACTGTGCTTAGAGAAAGAAGGAGACTGAGTAGAGAAGTGATATCGGTGCCAGAAACCTATGTGCAAATAGGTTGATAATTTTTTATGCGTTATTTTTGCATCTTGCATACCAGAGCGTCTTGTACTTTTCATTTCTACTTTATATGTGTACAAGTTCCAAAATTTATTTTCATTTACTGAAGTGAAATGATTGCTCCCAAATTCTAATAAAAACATCTCTAGTGTGCGTTATGAATGTCAACAAGCACACAGAAATAACCAAATACAATTGATACACGAAAGAGTTAAATCAGTACATTAAATTAAAACCTATTGATCATTTTAATGAAAGACATGTAATCATAGGGTATTTTATTTAAAATATTTTAAACTATTTCATAAAGTGCTGTTTATACCACGGACTATGAGCGGGACTACCCTCTCGTCTCGATTACCTCACTGCTTTACCTCAAACTTCTCATTACTTATACGTTCGGAAACATAAAAGCTCCCTCTATAGGGGCCACGCCGTGGCTCAGTGGTTAGACCGCTTGGCTCTCACAAAAGCGGCCCAGGTTCGATCCCAGGTGACCGCAAAGTGAGATTTGTGGTGGACAACACGGCGTTGGGGCGGGTTTTCTCCGGGACCTCCGGTTTCCCCCGCCATATCATTCTACCGGCGCTCTATCTTCATCTCGTGTATCATCAGTGTCACCGCCTGCGGTGCCGTATGTATTAAAAGCGGGCGTTAAACACTACACATTTCATTTCATTTCTCTCTATAGGTAAATTATAAAGCAAAACATACTTAAAATTGTCTAAAAATATAACATATTTAAGCATCCATATAAGGATAACGCTCCTCAGAAGCTTAGCAGGAAGAGATAATAGGCAGATGTATGTATTGTTAGCTTCGAAGTGGCAATTAACAAGACGAATGTGTTATATTGCCACCGTCTCTGGAGATTGGTGTGTTCATCACAGTTAGGTGTGTTGCTCCGACAGCTTAGAGGTAGCTCATTGACCTGAATGATTAAGTTGATGGTCATCATGACTATTTCATGCTGCGATGTATTCGGAACCGTTGCCTTTGTCAATAAGAGCAGAATGAGGTTGGCGCCCAGGGGAACATACCCAGCTCATAGTCCCATGCCATTACGTGCTGGTTCCGTCCCAAGTGACAGATGCTGGATTCCTCTAACAAAGGTCATTGGTTGGTTATAAATTGCCACCACATAACTGCATTTGTTTCATGGGGTCGGAAACCACATAAATATTTCTGCTAACAGCTTGTGAAACAAGTGCGTTTTGTGTCATTTTGTCAAGCAGCAGTGTGGTAACGAGTGCAGACATATGCCACAAAAAATCACTTTTTATCATATTGCGCATAACTGGCCATATATTTAACGTAAATACCAAAAAATCACTGTCAGTCAACGTTGGCCAAAGCATTCCGAAAAAATAGGTTTTGAATAATACACCTTCCTTGTCTTGTATGCCTTATTTATGACCTCTCGCTAGATGAAAATGAATGTAATTATTTTAAAAAAAAATTACGTTCAAGCTAATAGACTGTATATGACGGACATTAGCTAAACTTGATCTATATACTTGAAAATAAATGTATATAAATAATTAATTACATATGTCTACATGTCTCAGTAGAACATTCTGCCTTGAGGAGGAAAGGAAATGTGGACGGCGAGGTCTGATGCTCAGCAGTATACCCAAAAACAATGACAGGAATCAGCGGCAAAGTAACGTCCTGGCTTTAATTGTCAGGGAACACCCAGTTCTACAATCGGTTTTTGTGGTTTTCTGCGTAGACAGACAAATGCTAGAGGTCTTCTTCTATCATGATTCTTCCTTTCCATATTTTCGCCATCGTCATCTGTTTTAGGTTGACCTTTTTTTAATTGTCCATAAACTTTATTGTATCCAAATACATTATGGTACTTATAGTTGTGAGCAAAAGTAATATTACATCACTCGAAGCGTGTGTTAGGATGCTGTTCAATAACAGTCCTACAGTTATTTTACGTAATCTTTTCGCTGGTTTGTTTGTTTATAGCATGATTCGATTTTGTTTCATGCATATTATGCATATTCAATCTAAGCTGAGTTCAGTAAATTCGCGCTGGTGGAACGGTTATTGGCACAAATTTTATGTTTTTACCATATCTGAAGCTTTTTTTTTTTTTGCATTATAAGATTTTGTCTATTCTTAGGTATATCACTAATACAAAAGTCATTAAAAATGAAGAGGATATCCCAGGCTATAGTACTTTTTTACCATGGATTTATCTTTGTTAACAGAAACCTCTCAGATAACGCACTGATTATTTCTGTAAGAGTGGGGCGGGGGTTACTGATGGGCCTCCCGGTCGTGTGCTAAGCACCAATGAACACATCACTTCAACCAATGGAATTCGCAGCATTCACAAATGACAGATATATGTTCACTCCACGTGGAGTAATCATCGCGTTATATGAGAGGTATCTATTACCAGAGATAAATCCATGGTAACTTTATAACCGTTCGAACAGCGCAACTATAGTAAAAGCTTTCTACACAATGAAGTGTTAAGTGATTTTATTACTGACACTTCTACCTGTGAACAACTAAATTATCTACTACTTACAGTAGAACCCAGCACAATATGGGTTTTAATTCTCCACAAATATCTTAATTTGTTGCACTAGTACAGAGAACAATAAAACACGGCCATGGCCCACATTGAACTTGTTTTAGGTTGATGGACCAGGTTCGGAGAGTTACGACTGCGCTTTGTGTTGGCTGATTGACGTCGGACTCATTGCTGAAGGATCCATCACTGTTTTCAGGTTCCCTTCCGGAACTTCAGGCTTGAACGGCGTAATGCGCTCAGCCTGGAATCGTTAAGGACCACTTTCAAACTTGTACACGTCGCCTACCAGCGCTTTTCCTCATTCATATTTCCCAGATGCCAGGTTCGAAGGTATAAGGAGCCGCATTTATCTATGTGGATTGCCTCGCCCTGTTTCGCAGTTCTCTCTATTGTATCTTTGTTTCTATCTTAGGTAAGGGGATATACGAGATCGAAAACTATGTCTGATACTTCATGAGTTAGGTTCTTGTTTTGTGTCATCGAACATCTTAAATAAATAATTTGAAAAGTATCCAGTGATCCAATCTTCAGTGATCAGCGGAACATTTTTAAAATTAGGTACTACTGGGTTTTCCAAGATGTATACTAAAATAAAGCATTGAAAATTTGACAGTATATTGATTACCCTATATATAACAAATATAGTATGTATGTGAAATTAATCATTTCTTCCACCCTAGCCGTATGTAGGCTAAGGTTTGAATGAGTAGAGCCAGAGTGAAAAATTTCCAGCTATGGTATTGAATTTGTCAGTCTGGCTCTACTCATTCAAACAATATTGCGTATGGGTTTGTGAGTTTTTAGGCGAGAATTAAGTAGGGACTCTCCTGGAATAGCAAACGAATGTTACATCACGAATTTACATTTCTACGAAAATAGCATCCTGTCCTCTCGATAAAGGCAATTTCACACAGAATTTCTCGAGTTCAAGAGGTCCCGAGTTCGAATCTCGGTCAGGGAGAGTTACCTGGATAAGGTTTCTTCCGAGGTTTTCCCTTATCCTTAGAGACGAATATCCGGTAACTCTATGTTCTATGGACCCCAGGATCATTTGAACATCATATCACACATATCATTCATCGTCAGATATTACTTGAAGTTAGAGGACGCAAATTACACACACACGAAAAACAGAATTGCCAACTTGATCAAAATTAAAGGCATGTGTAGTGGAATTATGGCCGGCTCATGATCATAATAGCCTGTCATTACAACCTCTTTGTCAGCTCTTGTGAAACTTCATTTATGAGGCGATGTACATAGACTGAACATAACCTCAATCAGAATCATGCAACGTCGTAACTTACATCCTATTAAAAGCATCAATAATTAAGATTACCAGAGTACATAAGGGGTTATATTTCATCAAAAGTTTGAAGTTACGCAATCGCCTATATGTTCAGATAAAAATATGATTTTTTAATCTTTAAAATTTATTTCGGTAGTGTATTTCTTTCATGCGTACACAACTTATTTACTATGCAAAATTATTTGGAATACGTTAGAAAAAAGTTACCCAGGTCTGCAGATATACTTTAGATATATTTTTACTAACTTTTCAGATATTTGCTTCTTTATAACAGCTCCTGCAGTATCAGAGTGAGATGAGGGCATTTTCCTGCATAGCTTGTCACAAATTTAATTAAAGAAACTAAAATATTTAAAAGTATTCATTTCATTCTATGCATTGGCTGATTATGAATGAATAAAGGTCTTTATGACTCTCTGATAAATGTCCGTCTTGTGATAGAATATTAATTACATTGCAATGCATTTACGGCTGCTTTATAAGAGTTTAAGGCCACAAATGTTGCTGATGGTAAATGTTTCAATTTCAACTTAAAATGCATAAAAGCGTAACATACGGGGAATATGTAACTAAATAAAACCCATTTAGTAGAATTTATGTCCTACAAAATTTACTTTGAAATAATATATAATATAAAATTTCTGTGGAAACACATAGACTTCTTTAAAGCATAAGAAGTCTGTAATTTGGTAGAGGAAATAGTATCTGCTTACCATTTTCAAACGTAAAGATACCAAAGAAAAGCTACGAGGCGTGTCCGTAAAATAAGGTATCCAAGATGTTTGAGCCGTGAGGAACGCTATTACGCGAAATCCGGCAATACTGGCGTGTAACCTGGTTTCACCCCTTCAAATCCCCACCACAATGAACCCGTTGCAACCATTAGTCTTGACTGGGCAGCCGTTTGCGAAGGGGCTCCCAATCACTTCCGCCGCTAAGTGCGAGTTGCGTTGCAGTGATCCGCTTTTTTGAGTGCCAAGGGCACTGCACCCACTGAAATTCATCGTCAGTTATGCGAAGTCTATGGGCCACAGTGTATGGACGTCAAAAACGAGTGAAAGTGGGTCAGAGAGTTCAAAGACGGACGTACAGACCTCCATGATATACAGCGTTCTGGTTGGCCTTCGGTTTCAGCCGAAACAATTACAAAAGTGGAGCAAGAAATGCTTAAAAATCGGTGTGTGACAGTTCGCGAGTTGTGCGAAGTTACCCCTGAAGGCAATAAGACTACGATTGAAAAGATGTTGATGGAACTTTTGCATTTCTCAAGGTGTTTGCGAGGTGGTTCCCCAAAATGCTCACCGAAGATCTCCTGGCCCAGGTCGGATGGTTCCTCACCCATCCCCGCATACAGTCCAGACTTAGCACCTAGTAATTATCATCTGTTTCCTGAGTTGAAGTCACACCTGGGTGGAACACATTTCCAGACCGCCGATGATTTGAAAAACGAGGTTGAGTGCTACCTGCGCAACTTGGCGGGAGAGAGCTATGACAAGGGTATACAAAAACTGCCACAGCGCATCGATCTCAATGGTGATTACGTTGAAAAATAGCTGTCAGTTCTGACTTTCCATCAATGTAACATTCATTGACAATAAACATGTTTATATTAAGTAAAATTGGAGACCCTATTTTACGGACACGCCTCGTATTTTTAAACAGTCCGCGCTAAATCATACTGCATATCATACTCCTGAGCTAACCATCAAACTCAAAGGCCATTTATTCATGCAACCGAATCTCTACTGCAATTTTAACCGAAATTTAAAAAGCAGCATTATTGTGATTTGCTGTATCTATAACGTGCCCAACAGATGGAAGCGGCAGTACATTTTATCCAAATATTCGATATATAGTTTTTAGCGAAAATGTGGTTGTTGTGACCCATTGATAAAAAATTCTTTTCTTATATTAGAAGCTCCTTGCGTGCACATCATGTATGCCTGTTTGAGAGCTTCTATATTTATGACTAGTAAAACTATGATGACATTTTTTATTTTCGCCAAATTTGGTTTAAGGATAGCTATGACTGAAACTTTGAAAACCTTAACTAATAACGCTAGGTTTCTAAGACTTATACCACAGATGTAACTTAGTGCAGATATGATACAGTAAAAATTGTGTCAATTGCATAGTTTGGAAAATATGGTCAAATTTATTTATTTTTGTTTACGTCACAAACAACTTAAATTTTTGTCTAATATTTTAACAGGTTCCCGAGACATCCATATTTTAATTTGCCATGGGTTTCTCTGTGTCTCAATAACGTTAAGCTCCAGAAATGTTTAAAGCTATGAATATGTTTTTTGCCCAAAATCTGAATTTTTTGTGTTTTAAAGTAAAGAAAGTGTGCTTAAATGCATCTCACAATAGAACCGAGGGCAATTTCTATTCAACGTTTCTCTGTGAGAGTGTGAGTCAAGTTTCATTAGTCTAACACTAAAACTGCGACGCAAGGAGCAACTTAAATGATGAAAAATGTTGAAATTTTCAATAGCGAGAAGACAAGGATAAAGAATTAGAATTCATATGTAACGCTAGCATTTGCGTAACTTTCAGACTGGATTGGAGCATTTAAAAATGGCTTGCGGATGATATCTAAGCATTCTTTGGATTCAGGAAGGCTTACACTGCTGTATAGACTAATAAGAGGAAAAGGTGAATTTTTGAAAATGTTCATGAAATTTCAGTCATATATACTTAAATCAGTGAATTATGATGGATTTAAAATATATATGTCGCAAGCTTTCGCCTAAGTCTGCCATTTCGCATAGATCAACGGCCTCTTTTAAAGCCTGCAGATTACGAAATGTTAGGTTGGGACACATTACTTTGTATTAGGTGAAGTTACTTAGGGTTAACATAGAGTTTAGTTTAGTTACACTATAAGCCCAACAGACACTAGCACTTTTAAACCATATGCAGCGCATTTTATTGTGACAAAATGACAACACGAAGTTTTACTACACTCACTTCATTTATCACTAGTATCGTTAGCCTAATGCTAGTTCACAGTTACTTTCTGTGTACATTTTACCACCACGCGATGCATACAGAGCAGACACAACTTCGACGTAACTTCTCGAGGTTTACTACTCGCAGACGGTACTCCTGCACTGTTCTGCTTGTCGACTTTGACCGTTTACAACTAACTTTGTTACTCACTCCTCTGCTGGCCGACTCGCTCACAATTATTCCGATACTGATTGGTCAACTGATAACTAGCAACTGAATTGAACTACTAAACTGGCTTTTGTGCTCTCTTTTATAGTCATCAGATTGCAAAAGGAATCTTCTAAAAAATCTAAAGGCTCTAGTTTTGTCTGTTTGAAACATTCTTAAAGTCGATTCTTCTAGATTTCTCGAAATTTCGCTGTATGGAACATCAGCGCGTTATAACAATAGGGCACGTTCTTCCCTGCTCCTGTCCTTAATTATCGGTCGGCAAGCAACAAAGGAGGTGAAATGGGGCGACTGAGGCTTAATTCCTCATCCTTAGAGACGAATGTCCGGTAACTCTAAACTCTATGGATCCCGGGCTCATTTAAGCATCATATCCCCATTTCATTCATCGTCCGATATGACTTGACGTTAAAGGACGTAAAATTAGAAAGAAGAAGAGGAAGAAAAGCCTTTTAGTTATTTTAAGCTAAGGGCAGAAAATCTAAAAAACTGAAATGTGTCTTGGTTTAAAAAGTTGTTCATATATAAATGGCATATTTTGGCAAATATACATTCTATATTTGTGCATTTTTGCAATAAATTTATGCACCGTATAAAAAATAATTATGACGGAACAGAACATGTTGCCAAATGAATACAGAGAGCAATTTTAACTTGTGAATTATTTAATTATTTGAAACACATAATTTTTTCTTCTTTTTGTACTTTACATGCTCCAAAATTGTCATATCGGACGATGAATGGAATAGGTGAAGTGATGCTCATAGGAGTCAGGGGTCCACGGAGCTTAGAGTTACCTGCCGACATTCGTCCCTCAGGATAAGGGAAAACCCCGGAAATATCTTATCCGGGTAACTCACCCTAACCGAGATTCGAACCCGGGACGCCTTGAACGTAAGGCAGACACGCTACCATCTACGCTACCGAGGTGGGCAAAGCATGGTTGTAAAATAAATCATTACTCATATTTAGAGTCATAAACAACAACTGCACATTTATTTACATAGAAACACAAGCATAGAACGCTGACATGGCGACCTTACGGATTCAATAAACATACATACAGATACATACATGCCAAACAGAATAATAAATAAATAAATATATAAAAAATTAAAAAAATATAAGAAGATAAAATAACATTAAAATTAATAGCTATATATAAATAGACAAATGTAAATATTATACCACTACAAATTATACATATTATGTAAATTAGATTCAAATGAAAAAAGAGCCATCTCTCCTTCCCTCAAAATAAACAAGCATGTTGGCTGAAGAGGGCGCAGTAAGTGCTGATGCAGCCTTGGGTGAAATAAACCCAAAATCCTCCTAGTGGTAGTTTATTTATTGATAGCTTCTAAAGTAATTGTTCTAAGAATATTAAAATTTTCAAAGGAGATAAATTTATTGTAGCTGAATGCAATTTCAAAACGATTGGTCACAAAACTAGGAAATCTCCATAATATTTTCACTGTTAAATCACACGAATGCATAGAGTGAATTTAGTCTTCAACATTTTATTTGTGTTTAGCACAGCCAAAGAGATGCACAATACAAATGAACCGAGGAAATGTGTGACATATGGGTGTTCCCTGCTGACATGCAGCTAACATCGTCATGGGGGGTTCCTAGACAGGATGCGGGTCCCCCGGGATATTCAGCTATCGTAAACACAGTTCTACATTCTACCGAGGAAAATATTTGTTGTCATTATTGCTTCCAGGGAAACAATAACACAATGGATGCGCCCAGCGTATTTTCACTTCGAATTATAAACTTTAAAAATCGCTTAAGTACCGTTCTTGATATAAATTAAATAAACCCTCTATCAGTCCAACCGGAACATGCATTTATTATTAACAGTTATTTGTTATCGTTATTGCTCGCAGAGAAATAATAGCAGAATGGTTGTGCCCAGCGGATATCAACTGTAAACCTTTATTAGCTCCATTTATTACCTTATAAACATTAATTATAATATAAATCTTTACAAATCGCTGTAATTTGAGCACCTACCTCAGCAAAAATTGAGATCATTTGCAGGAAAAGCTACATCAAAGTAATAATATGAAGAATTGAAGAAAAGGAACCATTGAAAAAGAAAGGAAGCATGTAGAATATTGATTAGAACAAAATTGTAATAGGAACCTGCGTAAATAAGAAAGATTAATAGTCCCTGGAATGAGTAGGACACCTGAAAATAAAATTACATCAAGGTGAAGAGGCTAATAGGATATATGAATTATGCACGTGAGGATATATAAGTTCAAATATATTGAGGGTGGTAGCTGAAATATAGGGAGTGTATGCTGAAACTGAAAATCTGTATTTCAATTTCGCTGTATTAAATTCTTAAAATTTAACGGCTTTAACCAACGAACGAAAATAATGTTCTTTAGATAAGATAAGTACCTACTATGTTAGACAGATCTACTGAAAAGTTTATCTTGCTGCAGGCTGTTCCAGCTAGCTATTGAAGCGGCATTCCTGCATCATACAATAAAAGTAGGCATTGTGGGTTAAGCTGTCTCACATCTAGTACTGTTTCTGTGCATTTACTTTTATTCGGCGCAGGACTGCAACATTTATGTTAAAGGAACCTGGTGTAACATTTTTGCAATTCAAATATCCATTTTACTTTCTACAGTTACCTATGATACAATAATATTTCTGTATTAAATGGTGAATATTCATTTGTCTTCTGAAGAAGTAGTGTGCTCTATGGCACACATTGTACGTCTGTATGTACGATCAATGTAAATGAAGCACGTAAAACCGGATGCAAACGAAATGTATACAGGATGATTCCGCGATGGTATTGGAAACATTCAAGGAAGATTCAGGCGGACAAATTCATTAATCTGATATATTGTATTGGTATTGTATTTATTTCTCATCTTTCTTCTACATACATTTTCATTGACACACTAACATTTGTAACATTTCTTTCACGAAATAACAAAATGAATTATTCACATCTAAGGTACCCTTCCTACTTGCTTGCCCCAAGTCTCGGTCTCAGTACACATAAACCCTGGTTTTCAGTGTATTAATGAACCTCCTGTCCCTTGTATCCCTCGTTCTAGTTTTTCAGCCCTTAATTGTTATTTATTCTTCATCAATCCTAACCATTTCTCTCTAACTTTACATAGATATTCACCTATATTTATGTAAAATACTGAAGCTGACAGTGAAGTAAACTAGGTTATCAATAATAACTAAACACTAGTAACACACTAGTAACTTCAGTGAAGTTGTGTTACTAGTGTTTAGTTATTATTGATCCCCTATATTTCTTACATTCTTTTCTCCTTTTACCAATAACATTATCTTTATTACTAATACCTCCCCCCATCCCTAAAACCGTCCCACTTTTGATGCCAAAATTGTTCTCTCCATATCTTTGTTTGCAACAAAGTACTATGCCAAGCTTTATCCTCTTCTCCACATATTGGGCATTTCCCTGTATCCTTTACATATCTAATACATTTCAAGTTTCTAACAGCTGTCCTTGCACAAGGCAAATCCTTCTCGCCCTGACCTATTACACACATCTATATTCTTATCCCTCCCCCACACTGTCTTTATTTCCCTATATGTCCTCAATGATCTTTTCTCCCTTATAATTGTAACTTGGCTATATAAATCTTCCAGTCTTAATTCTACCTCTTTCCAAAAGCCCTTATAATAATACTCCTCGTTTCTCCTAATAGGTTCTATACCTATCTGTTCCATCAGTTCCCTTACTTTTTACGCCCAAGACTCTCCCCATTTGCTTCTCATCTGCAAAAGAAAACATTCCTTGATAATATTGTTTTCCTCCAAATTGGCAACTCTGTGTATGTATTTCAATACCCTTGAGACAATTTCAACCCTTGTTGAACGTCTTCCAAACTCTAATTGTGCTGCCCCATTGGGTGTAGCTACCGGTAAGTTCAAAATATATTTACACAAATATTTGTTAATAACGTCCAACTCTTCCCATGCTTCATCCACTCCCCATATCTCTGCCCCATGCAACATTTTATTTTCTACTATGGCAGTATAGATCCTTTCCAGCCATTTGACATTAGTGTCAGCTAATTTCCTTAAGGAACCTTGGTTTCTTACACCATCATGGAATCAAATGGTTTATATATACGACGTTTCCAGGTTATTGTTTACGCGGAAAATATTCCATAAACAGTTTGTCTATATGGCACATTTGAGGATACTTGTATGCCTAATAAACCAGATATGATTTATATCCAGTGAACTATAATGTCTGAGTACATTAGTTATAGCTATGGTGACTATAACTTTCACACACAGTTATAGGTAGCGGCGGAAATCTATTTTTGTAAATATGTTTATATTCGAAATTTCGTTGTTATTGCTTTGTTTCCCTGATTGAGCTGCTAGACTAGCAATTTAGATATTCCCATCTTTTACCGATGGAGGTTCAGTATGCACAACTAGCGCCAAATTTAACCACCGACCTTCTGTTTGCGTATTTCTGCCGCTACCTTAAAAAATTAGGTTAGTATAGCAACTTTTCGTAAAGCACCTAAATACATAGGCCTCAGCTTTCTCGGTAAGCTACAAAGCACTATGAAACTTATTTTAGGGATAGGTTACCCCAGTAGTGACTTAAAATTTTGCACTTTAAATTTCTGATCAACAAGATTTCCGGTATTGTGTTAGGCAATAACTTAGAAGGTTACGTCGTCATGCTGAAAAGTTCCATATTTTTAAAAGATAAATTTTTAAAAAAATAAAAAGTTAATAGATTTTTCAAAACCTGTATTGAATGTTTAAGTTTCATTCCACCATTTGACATATAGATATTGCTTTTGCATATATTTCTTAGTTGGAAAGCTTCTCTGTAAAATATATCCTGAGCAACATAACATAAACATAAGTGTCCGTCTTTTACTAACCTCGTAATAGGGATAGGATAGAATCATGCAGAGAAGGAGTCGTGACAGCGCAAAGGACAGGTTCCACACTGTTGACCAGTTGGAAACTCCCTGGCAGGCCAATACAATCGGTATCACATCCACCGTGGTTCTGAAACGGCCCATTGGCCCGGCCCGGAACAGGTAAGCGTCCTCCGGCAGAAGATGTTTATCAGGAGTATAATGTCCTGCCATGCAGCGCCGAGACTCCCGCCTACACTTCTAAACTGAAAGAAACCACCAGATGAGAGATAATGGGATATGACAATGGAGATGAACATGCAAGCACAGGAAATTCAGGGATATAATTAACCTATCCAGCATTTACATGGCAGCCCGGAACCCCCCACCAAACAAAAACCCATTGGCCAGGTAGGCCAGCCACAGGATTCGAACCCGGGTTTCCGAATCGGGCCATAGACGAAACCACCTGAGCCATCCTGCTGGGTAGACTAATAATATATGTTTATATATTATGGAGTTATAAAGTTTGAGATACAGGATTAACTGTAACGCTTCAGTTGCTTCAGTATTTCGCACAACTTCAGCCTTCATAGGCTAAATTGATGGCTTTGTATTTTTTTAATTTATTTTAGGTCGCATGATTAGCTAGGTCATGAGCGACCATATAGATATAAAAACAAAATTTGCATTGTGTTTCAATACACACATATTGGAAACAGCATATGAGCAATAAAAGTAATACAGTAATTACAATACAGTATGGTAAATAATTTATAAATTCATGGTAGAAGTAGGGTGCCTTGGCATTGGAAAGCTATTGTAAAATTCATAATGACATCCATAGGGTTTTGTAATTTGTTACTTGCAAACAAGGCAGATAATTTTTGGCATATAATTTTGTCAGTATTTATGAAAATTCTGGCTCTTAAATCGTTATATTGCTACAGAATGGCTTTATTTTATCGAATGATTTGAGTATGTGCGTATTGAAAATTGCCTACGATTTAACAAAGCGTATAACAGTTTTTGGAATGCAAATGTTCCATAAGTGTAATTGAAAGTGATAATTTATGACATATGGTATTATTGAATAAAGACGTCAAAGTAATCCCAACGATTTCGGAAATGGTTGAACATTGTTAAATACAAACACTACTTGGGTAGCAGTTTCTCACCTGTGAGAAAGCGGCATACGATTGACAAGTCCGACTGCAAACACATTACGGCCTGTAGGTTGGAAGGGATTTGGTTGCTTCCCCGGGCCACCGCCTTGATCCCCTTGCAGTAATGGAATCCTCGACGTAATCTGGGTATTTGAACCTGGGTCATTCCGGCCGCCGCTTTCACACCTCGAGCTAAACCACCAGCTTCGATATTACAAATTACAGAGATTGCACAGCACAGCCATGCTAGCGCTAATTAAAATGTTAACCAAAGGCAACAAGGTTGCCATACAAACAAAAAGATATTTCCCATTAAAATAATGCATCTACTGAGGTAATATTTCAGTGCAATAAAGCAAGGTTGCTGCTAGTACAGTGCACATAGCCCAAGGCAAGCCAAAGAGAACTTTAAAAGAGAATAATGCGTAATGTAGTGTTTAAATATGTATATAAAAGGTTTTCTTTTTATTATTCCTGCAGCTAATTGGTTCTGGCATCTTGGAGCGTGTAGTAACCAAATAAATACACAAATTGATTCAATTTTAAAAGTTAGATCATTCCCTAAAGTAGATTAACAGGTGAAAATATAACAACCTGCATATTGGAAAAATGTTTTTTAAATCCATCTTAATAAATGACCTGCTGAACAGCAATCAAGCACACCAGCCATTCCCCTAAACCCCTCCCTTTGTGACTACTAAAGGGGGAAAAGCGGTGCCGAAAGCCAGTTCCATCTAAAACGTCCGTATTCGTCTGCCGGTAGATATTGCAGGTGAGAAAGTGTGGGACTAATGTGTTCAAAATTTCTCAACCACTAATAAAACTGTTCTTACAAATGTCTACTCTTGTATCTGCATCATATTATTTATTTATTTACTTTTTGGCTTTCTTAGTTACAGACGTAGCTTGATTATTTGAATGCAGTAGATTTTAAGTGAACTTCTTGAGGAGACGATCTCGTTCAAGAGGTATACCAGTTCGAAACTTGGTCAGAATGAACTATCTGAAAAAGTGTTTTCCAGGGATTTTCCTTACACTGAAAGATGAATATCGAGAACGTCAATGCTCAATGGACCCTGGGCTTATTTAAGCATCACTTCACCGTTTCACCCATCCTTCTGATATGACTTAATCGTGTAGAACATAAATTTAAGAAACTCTGATTTATATTAGTGTGGAGTATTTTGTTTGAAGGAGGTTTCTGATTATAAAATAAATTTTCTGTTTTAATTACATGTAAAGATCTTTCTGTAAAGATTTAGTTCATTTAAAATAAATTTGAAGTTCTCTGACTTAATTTATATAATTGAAAAGCCTGGATTAGATTATTCCATTTGAGGACTTAGATACCGTCAATGTGATATAACGATTCCTATCATATCTCAAGAGTAAACTACGGACGTTTAAAGCACTGTTTTTAAGGTGTCCTATTGCTAATGTTTCATATTAACTTGAATGTCTGTTGGAATACTTTAATTGAATGAGAGAACTAAGTGGTTGGATTAACTGGTGAGATCATCAGTACGAACAGTCAAAGATCAGTGGTTGAATCCCTGCTCCCAGCAAGTTTTTCATGTCATGTTTTTACAAAACATTAAAGATAGAAGAAGATCTGGAAGACAGAGAAAGAGGTGGTCTCCATTTGGTGCCAATCGGTCTAAACTTGAAGAAGAAATATAAGATACAATATCTTAAACATCTCAGTCTCACTATGCATTTTTCAGCAATGATAACACACCATAAGAAGCCTTCCTTCTGCTAACTTACTTTATAAGCGAGTAAGGCAACTTTGCAGAGATATGCATTTCTGAAATAACAATGTGCAAGATGAACCATATCTTTCTACGTTTATGAGAGGCTTCTCATAATTCAGTTCATCTTTATCCTCTGTGTTATTTTTACCCTATCGTTAATGTGCCTCACAAATAAGGAATATGGCAAACTGACCAAATGTTCATTGTATGGATTTCAACTGTATATTCTGAAGCCCAACAAATAAAATGGAAATTTTTAAAAAGGTTCCATTAGCATACCTTTGTGAACAGCAAAAGTTCAAATAATCGATCAAATGATCGATAAACACGGAACTTAATGTTAAAGTTCAGTAAATTCAAAGATACGATACAAAAGTTTTGAAACACTTTGAAGTTCAAAGTGACTTTTATGAATTTGATTTGATTTATAATATTTACACGAAAAACTATAACATCTATTTCGATTTAATGGAAAT
This sequence comes from Mantis religiosa, assembly GCA_030765055.1. NCBI lineage: Eukaryota > Metazoa > Arthropoda > Insecta > Mantodea > Mantidae > Mantis > Mantis religiosa. Next base: position 201,635,210 of record CM060947.1, on the reverse strand, counting down.
TTCTTTAGAAGTCCTTTATTACAGGAATAAATATTGTAGAATTTTGTATAACACCGGAAACATAAGGGGCATAAAAGTATATTAACTACAACTCATTAAAGCACATAACTTATTTACAACAAGAGCTTTAATCATCCAGTTTGGGATGTATGTTATTATTGGTTTGGATTTTTCAATACATTATCAGTTTTTTCAGTGCTGGTTGCTGTGGAGTTCTTCGCACGTTGTCTTGGAAACAGTACGAAATGTCAACGGTATATGCCAACCAGTGTTTCATCAATTTAGCATCGCTATTTCCTTAATGCGTATAACGCATTTAATATACGTAATATAAGGTTTTCTGAAAGTTATCCAAAATAAATTCAAGTGAATAAAAGAAAAACCTATCATAAGAAGAGATTTTATAATACATAAAATTGCAAGGTTTTAATCATTATTTGAAACACGGACCCTCCGGTTTCCATTTAATTTCTACATCTAGCAAATTTCAACTTTTGGGAACAACGTCAAATTCCTCAGTTCCACAATTCTTTTTTCATATACTATAAGGAGGTCACACATTCATTTTGAGATAACATGCATCAATGGGTTCATTGCTTATCAAGTAGTACGTCAATAACTGTTAATTATTTTTTCTCACACAAACCATATGTAGGATATGGTTGGAAATAGAGAATCAAATAGAAAATGTAATGCTTTAACTAGGATTTCAATCATGGATATTCCTAATACCTTAGCATTAACCTTCTCTCCGTTCTATGTTGGTGTGGATAACTCAGTTGATTTGGAGCTGACGTACTGATTCCAAAGTAGTGGGTTCCAATCCGGCTGTGATCGATGGCTTTTAAGTGTGCTTAAAAGCAATTGTGCAACATTAGTAGATTTACTAACATGTAAAATAACTATTATTAGGCCTAACGTGATGCTGATGATGATGATTATGATAAAAGTGACATTGTGCGTCTATAGGTCAGGGTATAAATGACACGAAAGTGTAGCCTGCAGTTATTTTCCACTTCCGTTTTTCCTCTTGTTTCCTGTAACGTTCGATATACCGTTTTGTGGAAGAGGCAGGTAGCACTTGAATCGATTCAGTGGTAGTTCGATTCCACCCTCCCCATCCTTCATCATCCCCAATTCAACTTTTATAAAAATGTCTCCTGCCGTCAAAGGCTGGACAAAGAACAAGGAAAAGAAATCCTCCTCACAGTACTATCGCCCTGCATGTCCCCATAAATCGAATTTTACTTTGGATTGAGTAACGAAGGAGAACAAAAGGGAAACTGATGATAGGGAGCCAAAAATACTTCATAGTCAACAATACTGCCTGTTCAGGAACATGATACTATCATCATGCATTGCCACGGAACTATGCAACGTAGCACATTCCTGTAACCTCAGGTTTGAGGAAAAGAGAGCTCATGTATAAATAAAAATATCAAAATACACATTAATGTCTTATATTACACAGTCATAAGAAATGTGGGAATATTCTGGAAAATTAAAATAATAAATGGATTTGTACCTATAAAAGAGAAAAGTGTGCATATATAATACGTGCGCAATGCATAATATAATACAAGTTAACTGCAATGTGCATAGTCCCATACGCTTTTTAGTATTACAGTAAGTAAATATCATTATCATCATCGTCGTCGTCACGACTATGTTGTCGTCACCATCATCATTACATAGAAAATCGTTAAATGTTGAATATTTGAATTTAATCTCCATTATTTGGAATACATTACTAAAAAACGTTATTTTGAAGAGGACCAAATATTGCTTATACTTTAAATAACGAGCTCTGATCAACCAATAATCTTTAGTGGCACAGACCTGTTCTGCATTGTCCATTTTTGTTGTTACTAAGTTCCAGAGAATTGTGGACTTTGGAACTGTGGAAACATCTGATTGTTCTTATGTATACACATAGTAATGATAACCATGGGCAGATGACACATTTTCCTGCCATATGCTTAGGTAACTTGGAAGTAGTTCACCATGACTACTTGATGGCCTTCCTATACCACCCCTTCCTTTCCTTCTATTTATGTTTTGAGCAAGTGTAACTTAAGACCGCGGTGTTTCATGCTGAATCTGTATTTACTAATAGTAATTGTCGAGATTGAGTGTAGTAGTAAATTTGTATTTTTTCCTTATGAATACCACTAAAAGTCTGTAATCAATGAGCTACTTGCTACTAGAGTCAATAAAAGCACTAAAAGTGAAATACATCACGGTTTACTCCAGGTATGGATATTTTTGACCACGTATTCCCCCATATGTCAAGTCAGCTCCCCCTTCTCCTCGTTTGCTGTTTGCAACACACAATCCGTTTTGAACCCAGTGACGGAACACTGATATCTTGAAGCACTCATTTTTTGTTCGCTGAACATTTGGGGAAAAGATGTACACAACGTGTGTGTGCATCTGTGTGTATGCAGTATGCGTTACTACATTGAGATTAGAGGCTGCTGTAGACCAAAAACATTAAACAAGAAAGAGATATAAATACATTATTCATCATCTGAAATTATGTATGTGTGATTGTGTGTACAAAAAAGAACTTACGGAAACAGATGCCAATATAAGAATAAACCTGTTACGTATCATACAGATGATTTTTCAACATAGCGGTCACCCTATAATAATACTAGGGCATTGAGTCCTTTAGTTTATAATTTATGCAAAGTACTACAAGAAAGAACGTGATATATCTACCTTTGGCTACTATTATAGCCAATGTCAGTTGAGTCAACACTGTATTTATTCACTGTGAAAGTTCCACGTTTTTAGTGTTGCTTTACGCTTAACCTGGGAGGTTTAAGGAAATATATTTATTTCCTATATTTGATCAAGTCTTTATTTTATGGATGATGTAGATTGATGCAGCTGATTTTTTTCATTTAATACTTAGTAAACTGCATAGACTGCTTAAACTTTAATAAGCTTTTCAAAACAAGGAATTGTATAATCATTATATCACTACTCAAGTAGATTTTTTTCTTTTGGTTATAATTTACGTCCTCCAACGTTAAGTCATATCGGACGATGAATGGAAGGGTGAAATGGTGCTCAAATGAACCCGGGGTCAATGCAGCTTAGAGTCACCCGACATTCGTCCTTCAGGATAAGGGAAAACCGCGGAAAAACCTTAACCAGGTAACTCAACCTAACCGAGATTCGAAATCGGGACCTGTTGAACGTTAGTCAGAAGCGCTACCATCTACGCTACCGAGGCGGGCCTCTCCGGTAGAGAGGTAGTTGCATGACAGTATAGTAATATGACAATGGTTCGCCCACACCTTGACGACTTAAGGAATGGAATTAATTTCGTTTATCCATAATTATAAGAATCCAATAATGATTTTCAAATTTCATAATATTGCATATAATTTCTTAGGTGCATGCATAAACCAGGAACATTGCTATCTATTTTCTATAGATGCTTGTAATCTTTTAAATCTCAAATTAGCGTTTGCAGCTTGTTGACCAGTGTACAACCCCATATTTAAAGGCAACACGTGCGTAAGAGTGCATCATTTCCACTCTTCTAAACTTGTAAGGTTTTATACTTGTACATGCACAGCACTGTGAAAGCATTTTCCTTCTCTGAACACAACTGATTATTTTCTTTAACGCTGGGGTTGGATGCTTGTTATTAAAAACTGAAAAAGTCTGCTTTTTGGGGTGTTTCCCGCTTTGGATGCTTAATATACCTAGAAGGGTTGAAAGCTCAATGCCGTCTGTCATTATACTGCGTTGCGTTTCACCATTAAAAGAAAAGTTCCCTACAGAAATTTTAAAGAAATGCCTCTTAATGAGATCTAAGAGAAACCCCACTATAGTGTGTTTCAAAATTTGTTACCTATTAGAAAGAATCGCTGTTTCTAGCATCAAGCTTAATAGGTAAAGACACAAAGTAATTATATTAATATGTAGTAAAAATGCCGTATTACGAAGCGGCAAAGCAACAAGGATTCTTTGCATTTTAAAATCTGCTAACATATTGAAGAACAACTTTTTCAGTCTGCGTAAAGTGCTTTCTCTGCTTCCGTTTTACGTAGTGCAGGTATACTCCGGGGAGGACACGGCCCGCCTCGTTAGCGTGGATAGTAGCGTGTCTACCTCACGTTCAAGAGGTCCCGAGTTCGAATATCAGTCTGTGTGAGTTACCTGGATGAGGTTCTTCCGGGGTTTTCCCTTATCCTTCAAGACATGTAGGTTAACTCTAAGCTCTATGGACCCTAGCCTCATTTTAGCATCATTTCATCCGATTCATTCACCGTCCGATATCACTTAACGTTGGAGGACGTAAATTAGAAAAAAAAAAAAAAAAAAAAAAAAAAAAAAGAGGAATTGCCACCTAACGCAGGCAGGCGAAGAAGCGGGGAAGTCTCATATCAGCTCTATGCTGCCCGTTCCAGTGTTGCAGTTGACTAGAGAGTGGTGACCGTCCAAGCAGCCTTCGTTGTCCACTAGAAATGCCCTTTTATTTGAGCAAGCATCTGTCCGACATTACCATAAGCCCCAGAACTACATTGAAAAAAATAAGACAAACGCGGACTATAAGGGGGACGACAGATACTCGGGCTGCGTGAGGAAGCACCACTTTAGCCTCTATCGACCAGGAAATATCAAATAAAACTCAAGTTCAGAGTGAAGGTATAACAGCAATCGAATTGCGATTTCCTAAATGCGACAGTCAGATGTTACCACTGAGTGATATCGCTTGGTTGTCGTACTCAAATAACTGATTATTTATGTCATTGCTCTAATGGATGTCTTCTTGCCAAAAAGTTTCAAATGAATTTCTGTTAAATTTGGTGTATAATTCTTGAAATCTCATCAAATATTCCGTTGTATTAATTTGTGTCAAACAGTGTCAGCTAGCCCGCCTCGGTAGCGTGGTGGTAGCGTGTCTACCTCACGTTCAAGAGGTCGCGAGTTCGAATTTCGGTCAGGGTGAGTTACCTGGATAAGGTTTTTTCCAAGGTTTTCCCTTATCCTAAAAGACGAATGTCAGGTAACTCTAAGCTCTATGGACTCTGGGCACATTTAAGCATCATTTCATCCATTCCATTCATCGTCCGATATGACTTAACGTTGGAGGACGTAAATTTTTAAAAAAAGACAGTGTCAGCTAATTGAATTACATGTGACGTATCATAGTCGTGTGACAGAAAATCGTTTCAAAGATTTCTTTGAAACGATAAGTTTATCTATAATAATCAGGGAAAGAACTTTAGATACCCAAATTAATAAGTTTTCTACGCCAAGACTATAGAATTAGGTTTATTTACAAAGAACTGAGCGTGAGAGGACGTCTGTAGAGCACGCTACACTTGATTCCGACGTTGGGTACGCAGTCAGTCGACGACAATAAACAGAGGATCTTGACCAATCGAGTATATATGAACATGTGAAAGTCCCTAAGCTCATTCATTCTCTACTTTGTGGACAGATACACAGGTCTATTGAAGTAGCATTGTTGAAATTTTAATTATAATCACCAATTTTATTGTAATGTACAACTACGTAAATTCGTAAATTCTCAAATTTGTAACTTCTTCTATTGTCTGACAAAATATTTTTGTATTGAGAGAATGTTCTGTCTACATTGCATTATCTGGTAGGAGCATACTTGAAATAGTTTATATTTGAATCTTTGTTGCTATTTAAATTACTTCACACTTCACACCATTTCGAAATTAATGGATTGTTTTAAAGAACATATTGATGTCTTTGTTTAACACAATTACTTTTAATATCATCAGGGACTTCGTTTATTTGTACTTTTTCTACTGCCCTTATGAAGCGCACAGTTCTATATTCGAACTCTCACCTCAGACCCTCCCTGGAACATGACTGTACATCAGGACAGCAGTAAATCGCGAGGTTCCATAGGTCGGTGTCTCGCAACCTGCAGCCACCTCGTTCTAATGTTTTTGTGTCCTGAGTTCCTGCCCTGATAATAATAATATAAGTATGAAGTACAGCACACATTATTTTGCCCCGTTATCTACTGTTAACCGCAACTCCATCTTTCTGCTTTGTCATTTGGCCCATACTTTTCAGTACTTTCTAACAAGAAATTGATAGCTATCCTCAAGGAGAAATCACCGAACTGGTTCTCTTCCTAAAGCGCTCTGCTGTTCTTTATTAGCTTAACTATCTGATTTAGAAAATGTCAATAATAATGCATTACTGCTTATTAACAGAAATACAAAACCAGTTCCTTACCTCCTTAAATGCAGATACAGCATTTTAAAGTATTTAAAATGGGTTACAACTGTTAATTTCATTATAATATTTAGAATTTTCTTTTTTGTTGTTGTTTGTTTCTTTTATTCTTTCCTTAATTTAATTTTTGTTTCTTTGAGACACCTATTAATATGATAAAAATGAATCATTAATACAGCGAATTTAGCTTCAGTACATGCAGCGTTGTTTGTAAACCTTTAGTGCGAACTTACGCGCAAATACCTAAGGCTTTTATGAGGAACATTGTTTAGATCAGTCCCAGGTATGAATATACAGGCGTCAAAATTTATGATTTACCACACTTCATGATTTATTCTTGAGAAAAAAGGAACCATATAGCAGATAAAACCAAGTAGGAGTATTTTGTTTTCGGTGTGTTGAAACAATAAAACATCGCAGTATGAGATACCAATGTGAGAGTGTATCCTTAAAGTGTTCGATTTCTTCTCAATCGATTTTGAGGAAATATACTTTTCAACAGAAGGGGAATCCATTTTCATGGTTATTTTAAATTAAATTAAAAAATAATTCTTGATTAACTTCAGATACAGGCACAGAAATTGCGATAAACGATAATACAATGTATATCTTCTGCCATTACGATTTTTTTTTATTTCAGCCGCCTTCTAATTCTTGCTAAATTACGCCGACTTTTATATTTGTCATAAAAATCACAGGTAAAAGGTGGAATATGATGCAACTTTTAAGAAAGCTGTGAAACTATTACATGACATCACTTTAAAATGCCAGAGTATCAAAGCTTAATATGATTCTTTTTCTTTTATGTTTCTTTTTTATTAAATATTGAGAATTCAAATTTACTCTTGTTAAATTCAATGTCAGTTATTCGTTTTTAAGTGGAGATAATGCCTTCTAGTGTCACTGCACAGTAGATTACGGGGAGAGGGGCCAATATTTTATTTTATGTAGTTCTTTCCCTATTATTTTGTCCTAGGAGATATATGTGACATTTTAACATTGAGAGGTGTATCTACCCCGAAAGAATATAATTAACGAATCAGTAGTTCGAGTGCTATAAACGTGTGATTCTTTTAATTTACATCATTCAACGTTAAGTCATTTCTGACGATGAATCGAATGGGGGATATGTTGCTCAAATGAGCCCAGGATTCATAAAGCTTAGAGTTATCCGTAATTCATCTCTCAGGATAAGGAAAACCCCGAAAACATTTTATTCAGGTCTCTCATCCTGATCAAGATTCGAATCTGGGACCTTTGAACGTAAGGGTGGCAGGATATCACCTACGCTATAGAGGAGGGGTAATACACGAAGGTCCAGTTTATTATTTCCCTTAAAACGTGAACCACTACGCTCTACATTGGCTCATTTCAATGCCGTCTTTATGTCTTCTATACATCGTTTAAACTCGAAATTTCAATGTTCCCTCATACTTATATTATAATTTAAAATTCGTTAAAATATTATATTGTATATATCGTTGTATATTCTGTGCTCTGTTTTATAAATATGTACTTCAAAAATAATGTCCGAGGTAGAAATGGTAGCTATTTTACTTCATATCATGAGCGCACTCTGCTTCTAAGCTTGTTTAAACCAAAGAGTGCTGTAACATTTTGGCGCCTTTTTCTATAAATCAATTATTATCGCTGAAGTTCTCTAAGCCTAAGTTCTCTAAGAAAGAGTTTCCGTAATGTATAAGAATACTGTGATATCTCAAACATTGGCAAAAATAAGTTCCATTTTGCAGAAGTTACTTTTGTATTAGTTTCAGTGTTTTATATGTTTTATATAGCTCAATTATACAGCGTCTATTTGTACAAGGAGTTTACAATCTTGTTATAATTTTATTAGTCTGTTCATTTTACTACAATATATTCATATAGGACAAAGAGTATAACGTTTTAAAGAAGGAAATCATTGGAATACTATCATCAATAATTTGTGAGGCAGTTCTTCGTGATTTGATTGACAATAATGTATATAGTCATACTAATGATTGATTTGCTTACACTGATAATGTAAGGAAGAGTTTCCGTAATGTAGGAGAACACTGTTTTATCTTAAACTTTGCCAAAAATAAGTTTCATTTGTCAGAAGTAACTTTTGCAATAATTTTAGGGTTGTATGTTTTAAACACAGTAATTGGGAACTGGCTGTTGCCTGGCTTTTTGTAGGGGATTGATACTGTAATTATTGTAATAAAATTACTCATTAGACTTATTGTTTCCGCAAATATTAATGTAATAAGGGCTGCCCATAATTTTTCACAATAGAAAAACGTTGCAGCTCCACCCCCACAACGGCCGCGCCGTGGCTCAGTGGTCAGACCGCTTGGCTCTTACCAAGACGGCCCGGGTTCGATCATAGGCAACCGGAAAATGATATGTGTGGTGGACAACACGGCGCTGGGGTGGGTTTTCTCAGGGATCTCCGGTTTCCCCCGCCATCTCATTCCACCGGTGCTCCATCTTCATATCATGTATCATCAGTGTCATCGCCTGCGGTACCGTACGTAGTAAAAGCGGGCGTTAAACACTGCACATTTCATTTTCCCACCCCCAAAAGTCACTATGAAATCCATGTTTCGCGAAGTATATAAGGTACAGTAAATTTGGTAAAGATACTCTATAACAGATGGCTTAAAGTTGTATGTCTTGCATTTCATAACTACAATTTTACTACGTCTTCACTTGTGAGGTTTATATCTTCAGTAAGGTATATTTTGTTTTCCTTTCATCAATTCTAACCAATCCATTCCGCTCTGAATGTTGAATGGAACATTCACTTATAGTCATCTTACTTATACCATAATCTTAGGGTTCCTCAACATGATTCACATTTACGCTTAGTAAGGCAAACTTACTCAGGCTGGGAAGGGGGGAGGAGCTAAGAAACCCGAAATTCAACCGCCAACATTTACCATCCCTTCCGTCTCTCACGACAAGGTTTTGGATCATTTATATTACTCAACCTGGAGTAGACCTCTCCGGCCAGAGACACAGGCTTTCACCGCCATAAGTAAGGGATATATTTGTCATTCTATGCAACATATCCTCTCCTGAATTTCTTCTAACCATTGTATGCAGTGAAAACAAAATACTCAAGTAAAAGCAATATTACCTGTTGTGGGTTTTAACTTCGGAAGCATGACAAAGGTCATCAACTTAGAGGTTATAAATTTACCACATATGTACTTCACATTTAATGGTAGGATTTATTAGCTCTTAAGGTCTTTTAGTCGGTTGGTCTCTGATCTCTTCTTTTGTTGATACAAGGTTATCATTAGTGGATGTAGAAGCAATACAGATAGTAGATAATAATCAAAATAGAATTTAAGATACTATTAGGTTGCCTAATAAGTGTTATCGGTTTTTTTGTTTTAAAAAATGTATTGGGTTTCTTTGTTTTTGGTCTCTTTACTGTGTTGCGTACGTATCAATGTCACAAATTGCAGATAAAAAAGTCTGAACCTAGAGTCCGTCTAAAAACCCATAGGAAACAAGATTATAATGTCGCTGCCGCTGCTGCAGCTCGAAGAATATGGGAAGTGGAAGAATAAGGCGTCGCTAGTGTGGCGGAACGATGGTCCAAAAGTTTTAACAATGGAGAAGAAAAAAACTACAGATTTAACACATAAAACATGACATAAAGTATGATTATTAAGGATACACGTCATGTTTTGCGAGAACATCCGCAAAAAGTTACCCGTAGCCTTTGAAACGAACTTGGTGCATCAAAAGATAGCATACATCGCCAAACTAAGACATTTGGAAAACCATGCAGATGCGGTGGATCTGTACATAATGAACTGACACCTCAACTGGCTGAAGTTAGAGTGGATGTCAGTCATCAGCTTATCCATAATCCCATGGATGATAGATTTGTCAGGAGAATTATCACTTGTGATAAAAAATACTATATTATCGAAGCATTGGTGCCTCGAAACAGTAGATTGATCCCCGCCAACGAGCCAAAGACATCGTTAAAAATCAGTTAAGTTCAAAAGAAATGTTCTGTGTCTGGTGCAATTTTAAAGGTGGATTCATTGGGAATTTTTTCCAAACGTGCGGGCAATTAATTGATGCGGAACTTTATTCTAACAACTGGAACAAGTTCATGAAATTTTGAGACGGAGATACACAGCACTAATTAACCAAAATAGGGTTCTAATGCATCAGGAAAATGTAATAAAATGACATACTGCAAGGACAACCAAGCGGAAAATATTCAGGCATTGGGAAGAATCAAACTCTATCGTACGTAGCATACAACTCTGACATCGCACCATCGTATTATCATCTTTTTCATTCCATGGCGCATTTTCTACGAGGAAGAAATTTTCTCAAATTTGAAGCAGTGCAAATGGGTGTCACCAAATTCTTCGCATAAAAACCAGAGACTGGTGCCATCTTATATTAACATACCACGTTGAAAGATGGCTCAAAACCCATAGAATGTTATGGTATATACTTTGAAGATTAGTTAATTGCTTTTCAGTACACATTTTAAATTAATTGCTTTTTTAATCTACATTATTTAAGCGACAGTATCTATTCTAGGTAGTAGTAGTACAGTCATTTAAACTGTTAACGTCAAAAGGCTACTACATTATGTGGATACAGAACTTTGCAGATATACTATTTCTTTCTGTGTAGTATTTTCCAATATAGCTTCACAAGTTTTTAAAACAATGGAAATATGTGATACTCATAACGATAAATATTTTTAAAAATGTTTTGATGCATAGAAGGACACAGAATGCTCAGAGGACAGCCAAATATCTAAAAAGCAGTTCAAGATTTACAGACCTCGAGGTTAGACTGATCGGAAATAAGATAATGTACACAACATATCAAGAATTGATGCCTGAAATGCTTGTAATTTCAAAACAAAAGAGAAAATGCATTGTTAGCAGCCAAAGCTCCAAAACAAATTATTTAAACAATAGATGTAATATTGAACGTATGCTTCATATCTTTTCTTTCAAGTAGTAAATTTCTATCTCTTATAATAACCGATATGTGAAACTCTTTGAACTTTGTGAAACTGAAGCGTGCTTGAAGACTTTTCACTTAAGTTTCACGTTTTATTTTCTGTTCTTCAATCTCGTTCTAATAATATAGCTATTTGTTTGAGAGAATAAAAGAAAACTGTTTGAGGTAAGTGTTTTCTTACAATACCAGCCTGTTACATTTAAACTCAAGTATGTTTTCGTTCTTCAGTGACATTTTGACATGGGATTTCCATATCAGACTTTCTCCTCCAGCACATTTCTTCAATAGGAATGCACTAAAGCCAATTGTCTGCTTTTCTTGGTGAGTGGACACTATGACAACTGACATTTCGTGAATAGCAGTACGGCAAAGGAGAATTCGTCTCCACATTCTTTGTCAACGGATATTATCCCAATGGACGTTTGTCAGAAGCAACACACCAAGGAACAACTGATTTCTAAATTTTGTGCCAAATGATACTATGTCTGCAGGTATTTCATAACTACAGTACACCAACTTAAATGTTTTATACATTTTTGGCGAGGCGACAGTTTACTATGGAAATTTTATAAACAGCCACACATCAACGAAAAATTCAATTAACATTTTTGTAAACGGTCCGCATAACAACCAAAATTTCATAAACAGCAATAACCTAACACTCAATTGGGCTTAGTTTTTAATCAATGGTGAATGTATGCGTTTTTATTTAAGTCAACAAAATTTGTACAGTAGCGTTTCTGTTCAACAACACATAACACCATTCTAATAAGAGCGACTGCCGATTTTACGTAGGACGCGCTAATAAAAATGAGTTGCATATGGCTAAAGGCCGTTAGGGAGCTTCAACCTCAGTGAAACTTACATGTGGTTTCCATATTATACCTGACCGCAGCTATTATATAAATTTGTCTATACTCGTAGTATCACATCAGATTCTCCATAATTTTCTATCTACAGAAGCTATGGAAAACAGCCAAACCCTATCAGATAGAAATCTTTACATATAGTTTTGGATTGCTCCATTATTGAAAATAACTTCAAATAAGATATAAGGAGGTGTTTTAGATGTTAATTAGAAACAAATAGTTATTGGGAAAGTAAATTTTGTAAACATAAGAATAAAATAGGGACTGGGAAGTTATAGAACCTACAAATCAAATTAATGGAGTCCATTTTTGAAGTATTTTTCGATATAATGGTGAATTTTACAAATTTACAAAATGTTTCCTTGTTGAAATATTTGCAGACGACTATTATCTAAATTATTTTCGGGCGTTATGAATCACTTCAAATGCTTTCCATAAACCTACAGATACATAAATCATCTGTTTTCTATGACTGTGGGGTGCTTGCTATTAATTTCTCTTGAAACAATTGTATTTTACTCTAATAACTATTATTCTTTCATCTCATTCAGAAAAATTAAAAAATAAATTACATAGGGTGTAAAATTATTGTCACTATATCCATTATGCTGTCCTTTATCAACCATAACACAAACATTTAATATTCTACAATTGTCGAACTATATAACAGCACTATTTCATAGTTAAAGAAGCTACCTCCATGCCGCAAAAGCCATATAGTATAGCTAGGAGTTAAATTTGATAGACAGCAGCCAATGCTCCTTGAATTTGTTTTGAGAATGTAGAGCACAACTTTTTTATCCTATGTTGGAGGATCTAGACAGTTTAAGCAGTTACAATTTATCTAAAGTAAACTAAAAATTAAGTCAGAACGATTTAAATCATAAATTTTACAATTATTATTTAAAAAACACGTGTTGTGCTGCTCTCCCTACTCCCTTATACCAGCTAGCTGGGACCGTGAAAGCTTAGTGCGTTAGCCAGAAGCTGGCGGTTAAATGAAATGTGTAGTGTTTAACGCCCGCTTTTACTACATACGGCACCGCAGGCGGTGACACTGATGATGCATGAAATGAAGATAGAGCACCGGTGGAATGAGATGTTGGGGGAAACCGGAGGTCCCGGAGAAAACCCGCCCCAGCGCCGTGTTGTCCATCACAAATCTCACTTTGCGGTCGCCTGGGATCGAATCTGGTGGTTACTAGCCTTCGAGAAATATATACAAAACTTTATGAAATGATAATTAGTTCTATTTACATATATTAATATATTGCTTTTAGAAGAAAGGGAGTTTTGTTTATAATAAAATTCATATTCACTTGACCAAAAACCACAAGCTCCTTGCTTCTATGGGCGACCTAATATCTCGAGTATAATGAAAGCAAGGGCATTTTTTGTGGATCGTTGCTATTCACAGCTCATCGTGCATCAAAACATCCAACATCCTGCTCAGAACCTTAGAGGAAGTAACCGGTTAGGTGCAAGGATTATGGGATAACAGTCTTATGATTTCACAATGAGTTTCATTCTGAGCTACTGTCATAAAATAGTTACAACGCATAGCTACTTACATATAAAATGAAGCTAGTAACTTTTAAGGTATTGTACAAATATAACTATTTGTAACAAAAATCTTTACATGTCTTAAGAAAAATGATGTTGATATTTCTTATTAGTTGAATTAGTTGAAGTTGAAATCGATTTCACAAAGCCTTGTTCACGTCGTAGGTCAGAGAAAACGCATTCGTCGTGAAGGAAGTTACTATGTTAATGTGCTTTTTTCAGTATTGCCAAAATCTGAAAACGAAACAAACTTAAAAACAGTAGTTGTATTTCAAAATTCCTTACGCGAAGTTTAATTTTTAAAACAATTATAATTTCCCAAACCATTAAATCTATTGGGATATTTAATTCTTTTAATACTTTAACTTCAGGACTTATATTATGGTTGAATGATCAAAAAGGATCTGCTACGGCTGATTGATCAGTTTCTTTATGCTTAATATTACGAAAATGTAAATGAAAACCAGAACGAAAGTTATATTTGTATAATACATAGCAACTTGTTAGCCGAAATAATGAGCTTAAAAATACACCCCATTGTCTTTCAATCTGGGGGCTGCTTGGTCGACGGTGGATTCATTGCCTTCTCTAAGCTGCAGCTGTTATGCCCTTCCGGGTCTGACTGCGTCCTATAACATTTTATTTATTTCTCCTCTAGATGGTACCTATAATTAATCCTTGTTTCACATAAGTTTGCCCCGTATCTCTTAACGATCACGTGACCTTATCAAGTCTCATTGGCTGTTGTAGTATAGACTGTTGTGCGGTAAAAATTAGTTCGTTATTTAACATGGTGATATATCTTTATATGTTGGAAGAGAATTGTCAAGTTTATATTTTCGTAACTGTTTTAATTAAATATTTTACGCAACAGAGTTGATTTATCTGAAATAACTGTTAATTCTTCAACGAAGTAAAGAGGGAATTCGAATCTCTGTCAGGGTGAGTTACCTGGATACGGTTTTTCCGGGGTTTTCCCTTACCCTTTAAGACGAATGTCGGGTTGCTCTAAGCTCCATGGACCCTGGACACATTTGAGCATCATTTCACCCATTTCATTCTCCGTCGTAATGACTTAACTTAGAGGACGTAAAATTACAACAACAAAAAATGACATATTTGTTTATATGACATTTATCACTGACCTTGTTTTGAGCTGGATTAGTCATTCGACACACACGCCATTCGACGGTGTGTTGTGTCGAGTCTGAGAGCTAAATTATGTTATTGATCGTTTATTGCGCGTGTACTTATTACATGTATATTGGCAGAGTGTACCGCCAGTTTTTCGCTGAAGCATCGCAAGGGAAAACCTTACAAAGCGGCGAAAAATGAATTGTGATGCATGTGTTTAATGCACTCACAGAGAGGAATCCGTCTTTTTCAGTGAGATAAGTTGAACAGCTGTGCTGTGAACTTACAGGTGTGAGTGTTAGATCCTTAGGAACATAGCAACGTTAAATTGAGACAACAGGAAAGCTTATCACTCCAGGGGTGATATGGCTGTGTGGCGAAGACGTTATTTAAGGCCTATCAGACTGTACCGGAATATGAATAGCAAAATATACTACCTTGACGAGACTTAGGAGAATGGAAGACACACAACTATGGCATGACACGACTATTTAAGACTGAAAGATAAGAATTTTTGCAACATATGTGTGCTGGTTTAAAAAAAATCCCTGTGGAAAAGGCCGAAGGCCTTTCATTATAAACTTGTTTCAGTTTTATTGCTCATTCATTCAGTTTCAACTTCCTCAGTTTCAATATAAACTTCATTACTTTTGCATGCCTTCATATTCTTATTTGTATGAGTTTATCTATCTTCCAGGCAATTATTATGACGTTTACTGCAATTTCAAACGTGACGGGAAGGCACCGCCTATGGCTTATGGCGCGAAACCATTAGCCAATTAGGGTGTGGGAGAAGGTATTTGCACGCGGAGTGATGCACGTCAGCGGGGCAAGGTTATATGAAACAGAGATTAGAGCTTCTCTGTGAGTGAAAGTACGCTGTGTCACCACCATTGTATAATCCATGAACATTATATTCATTTACATTCACTCATTTACATTTACATTAATGTGCATTTCCCAGAATCAAAATATGTTTTAATAAAAAGAAGTCCCATGTTCATAATTTATTTTACATCAAATAACAGCGGTGCACTCCGCTACGTGTTACTATTTGATGGAAAGTTGGCGTCCTTAGAAGGTCAAATGTTCACACTATGGTTGTGGGATTCAGCATATGACTACTGCTACCCTCATCTGCACTCCTACGTAGCCTTTGTTGTGACTGGAGGTACGCAGAGGCCAATCAAATAGGGTACTCCTCGTATAGTGAAGTGCATTTCTACAATTTATTAGTATAACATGAAGCAATTAATTTATATAAAAAAGACTGCAATGCGTGAAGTGGAGTTTCAATTCAGAAAAGAGGTAAAAACATTAACATCTCAGAAACTAATATGCTAAAGCATTGTGTATAAATAGTAAATCATAATTCAGTCTGATGTGTTACAATCTCGAAAGAATAGAGCTGAAATTATAGATTTTAAAAATGGCTTAGGAAGATTCCCTTGAGCAAGAAAACTAGGTATTTCCATCCAAACCCTATCACTCAAATGAGAACTTTTATAGCATGATTAACCTGTAAATGCTTACATTCTTAACGGCTGCGCATTTCTTCAGCCTAATCCAATAAAAGCATTTAGGACCGATTCCTCTACAGTCCCTGCAAAGGACCGAAGCTGTAACACCCTCTCATCCACACGAGTGTCCTATCTAGATAAACACTACAGGTTTGCAAGTGGATTATATGCACCCCAACTTGTATTCTCACTTCTGCACCGCCACTGGTCTAATCCCTTTTCCCTGTGTTCTAGTGTGGTCGACCCTACTACGTGAGTGCCTTTTGATCTCTCATTCTTTCTGCTAGCCTGTGGCAAGACTTTTTAGCTTCTTTCTAGCTCTCCGAGGGCCTTTGAGATGCCACTCTCATGCCATATATTTGTTTAAGCCCCTTAAAATGCGTAAAACAATGCTGCTCCTCTTGAAGTAATTAACTCTGAAGAATCAATCCTATTTTCCGTTCCTCAATTAAAAATACAAAGACAGAAAGAACAGCCTTTCGCAGTTTACAAGTTTAAATTATGGAACCAACTTAATTATTCCTCCTTTGTTTTTAATTTTCTGTGAAAGAAGAGGCAAAAGAAAAACAAAAGGCAGTATAAGTAGCTGCAAAATGTGCAACAAAGGTCTCTAAGCTTTGCGCTTATTTTGCTTCCAGTTATAACTGGTCTTTGGAATAATGCATTCACGCAAGTTTTAAACTAACGTGTGACGTTCAATACTAGAGAAAGAATTACGCTCACAGAAATTTTGGTATCTATTGAGATTTCAACCTGAATGTATGTACGTATGCCTCTGTATGTCAAAAAGAAATTATTGGATTAATACATAACTTACTAATAACAATTAATACGTAACTTTACATACATACCAATATTTAGCATTTTTAAGGATACAGGATGAAAATCTTGAAGAATATCTGCCCATTTAGATAAATCCTCCTAATTCCAAATGTTTTTATTTATGAAGATAATATATTTTATCTCATCTTTATTAAAACATATATTAAAGATGGAAATTAATTGTTCATTTACACTGGCCGTGTGTAGGCTGAAGTATCGAAAGATAGCCAGACTGAAAAATTCAGTGCTATAGCCGGGATTTGAACCCCGGATCTTCTGCTTGCCGTCCACCCACTCTAACCCTTGAGCTACTATGTCCAACGTGCCGACATGACATTACATTATCCAAACAGACTCGTGCTTTTCCCGGTAAACCACTTAGGAGCCCGAATAAACACATGAGACACACTACACATGGCCAGTGTGAAAGAACAATAAATTTCAATTAATTGACCTGATAGTGGTTAACTATAAACCCTGGGGCTTAAATTACTTACACATTTTAAGTCGCCATTAACGTAGTTGTCTTTTAATAGGTTTTGTTACATTTGTATAGTTTTAAAAAAGTTTTACATCTGGCTTTTGCCATGACTAGTTTTTTAAAGGGCGCTGAAGACCGCCGTAGTTGATCGCCCTTATATATCATCATCATCATCATCATCATCATCATCATCATCATCATCATCATCATCATCATCATCATCATCATCATCATCATCATCATCATCATCATCATCATCATCATCATTTATGAGAATTCATAAGTGGTTTACTGCGAAAAAAAACGAGTCAGTTGGAGAATTTACTGTCATGTCGGCAGCAGGCCATAGGAGCTCCAGGGTTAGAGCGGCTGGATGGCAACCAGAAGATCCGTGGTTCAAATCCCGGCTTTGGCATTTAATTTTTCAGTCTGACTCTATCTTCCCATACTTTAGCCTACACACGGCCAGTGTGAAAGAACAATTAATTTCCTTTAATTGAGCTAATAGGGGTTAACTTTAAATCGCGGGCTTTAAAGTACTTACACGTTGTAAGTCGCCATTAAGGCAGTTGTCTCATGTGTTTATGAGAACTCCTAAGTGGTTTACCGGAAAAAACACGAGTTACTTGGAGAATTTATTGTCATGTCGGCAACTGGCCATAGCAGCTCCAGGGTTAGAGCGGCTGGATGGCAACCAGAAGATCCGTGGTTCAAATCCCGGCTTTGGCATTTAATTTTTCAGTCTGACTCTATCTTCCCATGCTTTAGCCTACACACGGCCAGTGTGAAAGAACAATTAATTTCCATTAATTGAGCTAATAGAGGTTAACTTTAAATCGCGGGCCTTAAAGTACTTACACGTTGTAAGTCGCCATTAAGGTAGTTGTCTCATGTGTTTATGAGAACTCCTAAGTGGTTTACCGGAAAAAACACGAGTTACTTGGAGAATTTAATGTATGTCGGCATGTTGGCCATAATAGTCAAGGGCTAGAGCGGCTGGACGGCAGCCAGAATATACGTGGCTTTGAATTTTTCAGTCTGACTCTTATCTTTCCATACATTAAAGATATGAGAAATACAGGGTTTATCCTAAATTTTCTATAGGCAGCCTGATAATTGCTGGTTGTTTTAAATGAACTTTGTGTGAGATGCAATCTGGCAGAGTTAGGGATAATCTTATTGTCATATACTCATTAAAACCCACAATTTATGCCAAAATTTCTGTGGTGGCTCAAAATCTTAAAAGTTTTATTTATTATTGAATTAGTTTGTGTATCATTTATACCTGTAAAACATCTAAGTCGTTATTCCTATTTTTTCCTATTTTTTATGTAATTTTAAATCGTCAAATATCCTGCCGTTTTAAATGATTTGAATACCGCTCACGCATAGTATGTATCTGATGCATGCAAGAAAATGTGCGATAAAAGAGTAGTGTAACTGACTTTTATCGGGATTAATATGAAACAGAGGTTAATCAACTTTTGGAAATATCTTTTAGAACCGTGGATAGAATACATACTAACACTAATATATCATATAAAGTGTTATTCTTATAGTAGTTCTTGCTGCATATATGTTTCACAAATTCCACTGTGCAGTGTTTTGGTGTATTTAGAACATAACGTAATTTTCATTGATGTACCTAAATAGATTTCGTAAAACTCGGATATAGCTTAGAAATAGCATTTTTGGAAGCTCTTTGACTCAAAATGCATGAAATTGGTGGACATTATACATAATTACATATTATTATACATAATCAGAGTTAGGACTTTTATGATCCCGCGGGAGAACATAGTTAACTGCTACGCGACGTAATATAACGTATTATGTCCTGCGTCAAAGCGCTCAGGGCGTACAATCACTGCACGCGCTGCCGTTAGTGACAGAATTGCAGTGTTTGGAGACAGTGATTTGTTCACTGGCAGTAAAGAATATAAATGTTTGAAGCACGTAAACGCACAATGGATGAAGTTAGCAAGAGGTGATATCTTCACACAGAAGGGAGAAAATATACAATACAAGGTATGCTATGTAGAAATTAAGGGCATTAAACCCAAATGGCTGAGATAGCACTGCAACACTAACAAACATCAAGCAAGGATTTTAGCAAAATCAGAGGTCGAGGAACAATCAGGGAGGGCTAAGGGTAACTTCACCGTCTCAGTCCTAATTTTTAAACACTTGTGTAAGATAATGGTGTGTGCAAGTATACGATGCACACAGTAGAAAATACTCATTTTAGGTACTTGATAACAAAAGCATACTAAACGCGATCCTCCTTCTCAAACAAATTTACTTAAACGTGTATTACCACAATGATATAATGATGTTATCTCGCAAATACGATAAAGAATGGGCGAAAATAAAATGTGGATTCAATTGATTTTTTTAAGTAATTTACGTCCACCAACGTTAACCCATGTCGGACGGTGAATGGAATGGATGAAATGATACTCAAATGAGCCCAGGGTCCATGGAGCTTAGAGTTACCGGACATTCGTCTTTCAGGCTAAAGGAAAACCCCGGAAAAAATGTATCCAGGTAACCCCTCCTGACCGAGATTCGTACTCGGTGCCTCCTGAACGTGAGGTAGACATGCTAAGACCACGCTACCGATGCTGGTGGATTCAATTGAAATGGCTATTGAAATTGTTAGTGTGTTAGATAACGAGAATAGTTCTGCAGTTCGAGTCGCTCATTCACTCATTTCAAGCAAATTACACGAAGATTTGCTCTCCATCAGAAACTGTTTTTCAGACTTATCCAAAACTAATGTTCAGCTAAAAAAGAGAGGTAATCAAATGCCTCATGTCATAGCGCTCATAGAAGAACTACCTCAACAGATAGGGTCCGCAGCTACGGGACCTTTCATGGGTAAAATAAAAAGCAAAATGAAAACCATACTTAAGAGAAACCCAGCTATTTTAAAAATGGTAAACATTAAAAATAATTGGCAAGCACATAAGAAAACAGCGCTTACAAGGAATACGATTTGCCAAATATTATGTTTGCACCTGTTACATCATTTGATGTCGAGAGAAGCTTTTCAGATTGCAAATATTGCTTGATTGACAGACATTTAAAATGTATGTTGCTATACACTGTAATAAGTTGTTCAATTAAAGAGTAGGCATTTATTTTTGTGTGCAGAAGTAACTTATTTTACTTTATTATTTAAAAAGGGGTTTGGTACTTCTATAATTTATATACTTTTATACTCTTCTTTTTATACTTCTATTGAATGATTCTGAAAACGGTTATATAATTTACATATTGTTTTATTAGGAAGTTTGTTAGCACATTTGTATACCCCTAAGGCAGCCAACCTTGTTTACTAGTGGCAGTAAACCACGACCCTCTTCCTATACCCACAGCATGCACGTACAACTAGCCGAGTCCTAGAAGTCTTAAGTCTATTCTTGATATATGTCATCATATATAATCTTGGTTTTATTATCACGTATAAGGTTAGTCATTTAATAAGTATTAATGAATGAAATTAAAACGCAAATACAAACAATGTAGCTTCTTTATTTGGTGGGCTAGGAAGAAAATATATCTCCAAAGTATTTCTGATATCAGACGTAGTATATTTCTTTGTATGGAATAATTTTACCTTGCATATTTATATTTTATTCCCCAATTTTTTATCTAAATGTCCTGGCCATGATTCATATCGTCAGTAAATTTGTATATTAACAAGGAACTCATAATTAACTTAGCTATTTATCTGAAAACCTTTTATAATGTTGAATGATTGCACATTTTCCACACGATAAAGCATTAATTGGCCGCACCGTGATTAAGTGGTTAGACCACTTGACTCTCACCAAGGCGGTCCAGGTTCGATCCTAGGCGACCGCAAAGTGAGATTTGTAGTGGACATCATGGGGCTGGCGTGGGTTTTTCCGGCATCTCCAGTTGCCCTCGCTATCTCATTCCACCAGTGCTTTATCTTCATCTCGTGTACACCGTCTGTGGTGCCGTATACAGTAAAAGCGGGCTTTAAACACTATACATTTCATTTCATACAGCCTTAATAAATCGTAATATCTTTAAAACATAGATCCTTATACTTCAGACACAAATTTCAGCAATGTATATGTATGAATTGGAATGATTGTAGAACTTATTTCAAAATTCATAACTCTATCATTAAAAATATATTGATATAAACACCCCTTACTTATAAGTAAGCACAAAATCTAATATGAATTCAAGTTAAATTAATTTAGGTTTCAGGAGTTTAGCATTCGCAATTTTTAAATAATTTGGAAACCAAAATGATAAATATTTCGAGGAATGATCTACTTGCCCCGGAAAATAAAACTGAGAACCGGAAAGTGCAACTCGAATTCCATATTAAAAATTTCTTCGCATGGATTGGTCTTGGTTTCGTGTCAATTACATCAGAAAATACCCAAAATAATTAACTTAATAGAATGTAGGTTATAGTAGGTTATAGAAAGACTAAACATAAAGGCAAACGTTCTATACTTTTATCAGACAGATATGTCAAACACTAAGTAGTTAATAAAACTGAAATAATTAAAAAACTGCAAATATCTAAAAATGTAAAATAAAATATAATTTCATTTCGTCCCTAGAACACCAGTAAGAGTAGATGAAACTCAGCAGTGGTCTGTCCATGCCTTGAGCTTTTGTTTTAACCAGTCAACAAGCTTTAATCTGTGCTGTTGACCGCAATCCGTCTTCGATTGTTCCACAGTTCTTCCCAGTAATCACACTGGAGGGGTCATTGGAATTACGGAAGCTTCTCCACAAGATATACCCAGGAAGTGGAATAGAATAAAACCAGTGACGGTAGCCTCTCCAATACTCTAACATGAATTAAACTAGTGATATTTCTATTCTTAATTAGGAACAACTACTTTCTCAATTATGATTTCAGTTAGTAAACAAAAGAAGTGCTACAAAACTGATGAATGATTCTTAGAATTAAGATAAGCCTAAACTAAACTCCTGAGCATTTTTCTGAACATTCAAAGTACTACAAGCTTCAAATTCTAATGCTGAATGAATCACCTGATTTTCTCCCATAGTATAAATTATACAAATGAATGACGTACCTTATTATTACACAACCTTTGTGAATGATGAAAGCATATCTGGCTCTAAAATAGCTTTAATGTGCATTTCTTCCTTTCAGCAACAAATTTGTAACTTCACTTATGATTCTCAACTTTACTCTAAGGAACCGTAACCTCAGACAGGATTGGATAACTGTGGAGTGTTATTTTATTAATTGTATTATTAACACCATTCCTGAATTGCGATAATTAATGTAATATATAAAATGTTAATTCATTTTACTGCTTATTGAAGGGTAACAATTTACTATTATAAGTAAATAATGTTTTTATGTTAGGGGAGCAAAACATCCTAATAATATTAATTGCACTTTTTTCTATTCAAAGTTCAAAATATGCTTTATTAACATATATAATCATCTTATTATTAAAATAAGGAATAAGTAATTATATTATGTTTAAAACATTTACGGACAAATGTTCAGTGTAAAACAGTTTTTTTTAATTGATTCCTTGAGTATTCTATAATGATGATGATGATGATGATTGATGATGATGATGATGTAACTCCTAAGAGCCTCACGCTTACTTGTCGGTACCTACTTATCTATTGCCCAACTCGGTAGCGTGGTGGTAGAGTGTCTGCCTCACGTTCAAGAGGTCCCGAGTTCGAATTTCGGTCAGGGTGAGTTACCTGGGTAAGGTTTTTTCCGGGGCTTTCCCTTATCCTATTAGACGAATGTCAGGTAACTCTAAGCTCCATGGACCCCGGACTCATTTGAGCATCATTTCACCCATTTCATTCATCGTCCGATATGACATAACGTTGAATTACAAAAAAAAAAAAAAAAAAAATATCTATTGTGATAATCTAAGTGCCACTAAATTTAAGGTGATGGATTTGTGATATTTCTATAATTTGTACTCTTCTGAATTTGGTGATCCATTATCTCAATTTCCCTTCTTCGCAGCTTGAGTTTTGTAATTTACTTTGGTTCTACTGCTCTTTGAACTGCACTTCAACTTAGCACTGACACCAACACTTCTGTTGCAAATTACAAGGTGGTGTATTTGTGTGTCACCTTAGTTCGTTCTTAGCTTGTCTCGCCCAAAGTGTTCCTGCTGTCCTCCTTAAGTCGTCTGCCCAGCGTATCTTGGAACCCCCTATCGATATTGGTCTTCTTCTCGGATCCCTTATTGATGTTTCATAAATAAGAATTCAATAAAACATTATTTTTCCCATTTAATTAATCTTACATCACAGAAAAGATTAATGTTTTAACTTACGCAATTACCTAACAGGAAAATTATTCCCTTTGAATCGACTGCAATCAGAATAAAAGCATCACGAGTTGGTCTGAGATTCCAATGACAGACTGAAACTGATTATTCATTTTATTACTATACTATTTTATGTAAAGTTCAGGCAGAAGTGCTACTAATTTTTGCAAATAGACCTATTTTATTTGCAGACATATTCCCTTGCTACAACAGAGTATAAATGGGTTGGTGACTCAAGTTATATGGTATCGTTCTCCATAAAAAGTGTATATCACTGCCAAAATATATATCTCACACTTAGTAAATTTTGTCTAATTTAATACAAAGGAGCTTTAAGATTTGAAGCATCCACCTCAACGCTGTTGCTTTCTGTGCCTCTAAACACGGAAGCTACGATCTTCTCATTTATGTTATTGATTTATGCATTTAAAATATGTTATTCAGTGGTCCATTGTTTTCACATTCATTTCACTTTTTAATAACAGAATCGTAAAGCCGTACACATGCTACATCAGGTGCACAAATGCATGGCCATTAATATTTGAGTGCTTTCACAATGCTGCCACACCTGTATTTAGATGTTTTTCTTTTATCTGTATAAAATATTCATTAAGGGATTTTGTTCTACTGAAATGGAATTCGAGGCTTCGCAGCAGCATAATATTTGCCTTCCATTAACATTACTTAATACTTAGCAACACATAACTACAGAAACAGTATTTAGAATGCAGTTTCAGCTGGCTATTACAAATAGAGATCTCCGTGTAATATATTTTACACCTGCCAACGCTGATTGTTACGTTAATATAAAACAATTCCGGTTAATTTACGTCATTTAACTAGCTTGTCTGCAGAATTAATTTATTTTAGTACTATTTCCTGTAGTCAGTACCACATTTCACCAACATATTCCATGTCATGCACGTCTTGAAATGCCGGAAACCGTCCAAAATCGTCCATGACTGTATGTCTATGTAACTTATATTCTCTATTTTTGAACGTCAAGGGAAATTTCAAATAAAAGCTAAACCTTATGCTTAAGATCAATATCTTCAAAACAAGGCTATCTTTCTGCTTACGTTTCCTTTTATTTGCCATTACGTTGCTATTTCTGATTCTGAAATTTACGTTGTTTTACGCTATTTCTCCTCCCATATGGAGCAAATATATTTATCTGAACAATTTTGAAAAGATTGTTTCTACTAAGATCAAAATTTAGTTTATATGACATAAAAACTTCCATTAATATATCGCACCCCAAAATATCCTTGCATAGTGACTTTTGATGTGACTTTTATTTAATTAACAAAGTTCATAAAGTGTGATTAAAATGTCTCATTCTACATTTTTATTACATTACTAACAAAAGGCACTGCTTGGAATGTCCTTGCAAACAGCCTCTTATGTTTTCTTCGTTAAAATTAATACTGTTGAAGAATAATTTATATATAGCGTTTTATTCTGCCACAGGTTATGGGCTATTTGTAGAAGATTCTTATGAATTGCGTTTTAAAATTTATTAAACATCGAAAGTTTGTAAGAAATGTACTTCATAACTAGGCAGACCTACCTGGCCCATGGGATTTTTTCGGGGAGTTTACCAGATTGCTAGGTGAATGCCTGGTGGGTTAATTACGAGGCGTGTCCGTAAAATAAGATCTCCAATTGTATTTAATATAGAAAATATATTTATT
This sequence comes from Mantis religiosa, assembly GCA_030765055.1. Lineage (NCBI taxonomy): Eukaryota > Metazoa > Arthropoda > Insecta > Mantodea > Mantidae > Mantis > Mantis religiosa. The sequence goes on along the minus strand of CM060947.1, from coordinate 201,609,545 downwards.
GTCAATGAATGTTACATTGATGCAAAGGCGGAACTTACAGCTACTTTTCAGTGTAATCACCATTGCAAACGATGCACTTTTGTATGCGCTATGGCAGTTTCTATGTACGCTTGTCATAGAACTCTCCCGCCAAGTTATAAAATGAACGTAAAAGGCTTAGAATAACTCGAAGGGAGTTAAACCCCAAACTTTTTTGTCATACATAATGTGATTTATCCAGATATGTACTTCTGTATAGTAAGATTTCCCTTAGCTCTTGCGTAGTTGAGAAATATTATACAATAACATAATGTCGCGGCGACGGGCATAAAAGTTTGGGCGCAAATAGAAAACAGACAGATAGTGTTTCACGGAGATAACGAGCTTGCATAAGCAGATAAACATAGCGCCGGAGATAACAGACATGCCAGCAGAGATTAAGTTACGTTTCTAGAAGGAGATAGAACATTCGATTTCTGGTTTGTTTTAGAACAGTCTAGAAATTATCAGTGAGGTATTTAAGGGAGCGACGACTCGCCAAGAGTTAGTCGTAAACAGAAGTAAACAGCTTTGAAGTGTTGTAACGAGAGTTGATGGAAACAGGTGTAATCAGAACGCTGTTTGTGTGGTCCTCGACCTTGGTAGATCGCCATTGTGTATGTGATGTAATTCTGCTGCTAGGAAGTGTATTCAGAAATAAAGAACATTTAGAATTTCTGGAAATTGGAATTTTAATTTTACGAACCCACAAAGTCACAATAATATAATAATACAGTAACAAAATAATACGATAATAAAGTAATGCAAGGTATAATGAAAATATACTGAACGTCTATGTAAATCAAAATTGTTATTAACATTTTTGAACGTATAACAACTTTACAAAACTGTGCGGCCGCGCCGTGGTCCAGTGGTTAGACAGCTTGGCTCTCACCAAGGCGGCCAGGGTTCGATCCTAGGCGACCGCAAAGTGAAATTTGTGGTGGACAACACGGCGCTGGGCGGGTTGTCTACGGGATCTCCGGTTTTCTCCTCCATCCCATTCCACCGGTGTTCCATCTTCATCTCATATATCATCAGTGTCATCGCCTGCGGTGCCGTATGTAGTAAAAGCGGGAGTTAAACACTACACATATTTTTACAAAACTGTTCCATGGAAATTGTATTTTGGAGTGAGATATTTCTTTCTTTTAAATCTTCTCGCCCAACAAAACGTTTTATGCATTCCAATTCTTTTACAGAAATCTCTGCATGAAACTCCTAAGCGGAATACAATACTTACTTTACTTACTGTAAAGACGCAGTGGAGAAAGAAGTAATATAATAAGGATAAGCAAATGAAAATGAAACATTTATTACCGTACAGTAAGCACTTTGGATTGCATAGTGGTTCTTTCGACAAATGTTGTCTATGTTAAACAAAACAAGAAAAAAACAGAAAAGAAAAGAAAATTACTGAAGTCCTTACTCAGGCAATAAAGTGTCATCATTTTCTGCTTGGTGTAACTGTGACATTCCTAAGATTTTTCTAATAATCTCGTCTCTGTAAAACTCAAAAGGTCGCTCGGGATGACGTGTCATTGAAGCAGAAAATGAAAACCTCGTCCATTATCACGTTAAGATGAATTTCTCTTTAAATGGTAATCTAAGGCGAAGGAGATACCTGGTTGCCGAATGTTGTTCCTACAGCCTATTTGAGCAGTTCGTTTTATCTGCAGAAACCGTCCATGCTTTCTCTGCTGAGCCAGAAGCTTCCTTTTAAAAATTATTTAACGCCTGTCGTATCGGACGGTGAGTGAAATTCATGCAATGATGCTCAAATGAGCTCAGGGTCCTTAAAGCTTATATACCACGTAAGTTTTGTTTAGGATAAGGGAAAACCTCGGAAAAATCTTATCCAAATAACTCGAGATATCATGAATGTGAGTCAGACACGGTAACAGTGCTATATTTAAGCGCACTGTGAGCCAGAGGAATCACTGAAGTGTGAAAAAGTCGACTTCAAAGGCGTATTCCCAGTCAAGGAAGGAATCTAGAATTATTTGCCAGAATAGCTTAAAACATCAAACTCTGAAAGTCCAAACATAACATTGCTGCAGATTATTTGTAGTATTATTAACCTTTTTATATCTATAACCATCAATGTATAACGAACAATGTAATAGTAATGTTGATTAGAATATTTTGGACCAAGATATCTAATTTGGTATCCAAGTAGATAGTAGAACGCATTTATTCTTGCACATCTAGTGCATACGAAGAAAAATTAAGGTATGTAAAATGTGAGTTCAGTTGCAACAAAACGGGTAGTATGTACAATATTATAAACTATATGAGGCTGGCTCTACCAACGTTGGTGCTTCATTATTAATTTAAATGTTGTCTTATATGGCTTAAAGTATTAAATAGCAGCACTGCCAAAAATTATGACACACAGCACACATACATTCTGCCCTAGTGACTATGACTCAAGCCTATTGGGATGAATGACCTCCGACTGGCCGGTTAAAGAGATAAGAAGAGATAAGTAGATGGAGTAGTGATCTCATCCACTATAGACCCTGGAAGCACAAAGAGATATAAGGGGATTATTATTGAAGCTCTTCTTTTAATGTCATCTACGGACACTATCACGTCACTTGAAAAATCCCAGGGCTAAGAAAGCATGCTAGCGAATATGTTGGTGAATTTGCTATTCTTGATCTGACAAAAACTGCAGTTTTAGGTTACACTTTTGTTGATTGTTCTGGCGTCCATTAAATACTGCGAGGCAAAATGAAATGCAGTGGAAATTCAACTAAATAATGCCGCCGAACGCTTATTTTTTTTTTTTTTTTTTTTTTTTTTTTTTTTTTTTTTTTTTTGAGTCGCGACAAGCCAGTGCCGTGAGCAGGAATGAAAGAGACAGAGCGGAACAGAGCTACGCGCTTGACGAACGAGAGAAAGAAAGGCACACATAGATGTTTGGAAGTTTCGTCTTTCCTGATGCCGTCTCGACTGTTATCGAAAAATCCACCGCATTCTAGAACAATGATTGGAAGGTATAAATAGCACCACGGACGGATGAGGAGTCAGTTTCGAGCTGCTAGTGAAATCGCGCGCACGCGCGCGCGTGTGTGTGTGTGTGTCTGCACGCGCAGCTGTTTGAAGTGTACCGCAAGTGAATTCTTTTACGTTGGTGAAGCAACGAGAGACCTTGGAGATAGCTTGCGTGTGTGTCACTTCATTCTGCTGCTGTCAGGATGGCACGAATCGTCTTTTATTGAAATAATGGGAATTTAAATTTCTGCACACTAGACTTTTCATTCTACGAACCCACAAAGTCACAATAATGTATCTGAGCTGACAATAAGAGCGAAATTAAATCAATTAAGTAAGTGACATTAAGAACTGCTCAATCAACATTTCCGGATCAAATATTTTGAACCTAAATCTAGAAAGAAATTTAGATTTTGAGCGATAAGATGTCAATTAGTGTGGATATAAATTTAGGCCCATAATCACTGAAGGGTTATACAGTCTAAATATAAATCAATAATTCGTATATAAGCTTAACTTTGAAATAAGAAACAGGTATCGGATAAAATAAACTAATTTGAATATATTAATTGAGAAATTCACACATTTCAAAAAAGATGCAACATTTATTATATTGGCTTAAACATACTCAGTTAGTTTAACATTTTTGGAAGTTATATTTATCTGCGTTTAGGTGTCAGGTGGTTAGGTGTACTGATGCATTAAAACTAAGGTCGCTCGTTTAAACCCGGCTCACATCGATATGTGTTGAGTGCGTGATCGTGCGAGTACATTTACTGGCATGTGAAAGATCTCCTGCAGGACAAAATTCTCGCAAAGCGGGAGGCTCATATGATCCTGAAAGTATCGTTAAGAGGCGAAATATTTATTTACGCCCTTAAATGTGACTTTTGAGAGATAAGTCCCGAAACAAGTCATAGCAATGCTGTAAGGCTATCTGCATTCATAAAAAAAAATTATGAAAGGGGGATAATGCGATTAACTAAACAAAATTGTATATGAAGTTCACTAAACGAAACAAAATATCAGTGTGCCAAAATATTACTTCGATATTATTTCCACTCGGCAGTAAATTATAGAAAACTTACTAATTCCTAACATTTCCGAAGTCAATATCTGATAGGCATTTATTGCAAACGGTTGTAACGACTTCACTTTTAAAGATGCTGAATTTCATTCTTTGCCTATTATAAGTTCTGTCAATGAGAAATTCCCCGGTATACTTATTTATTGTAACGTGTGTAAACTTAATTAAATATATTACGTGTTTGTTTTCTCTAAAACATTCAAAGCGCTATGTTCATCCCTTTGCTTCTCTGTTTCATGCATATCAGCATTAGATCCTCTCTTATCTTGTCTCTTGTGTCAATTACAGCAAGAGGTTAAGACTCTGCTCCATAACAATGTACAGCGTTTACAAATGAAATATTGATTTAGAGCAACTAGGGAAACTAGTTTACTTCACCCTAAACCCGATTCGAATGTTTTAGAAAATACTTGTTAAATAAAAGATTAAAAGGGACTAAACATAAATAAATAAAAGAGACTACATAAGTAAAAAACAGTTGTTTAAAAATAGTCTGGGTGGATGTAGTTTGCCAAGAAAATATCTGCAAAACATAAAGCCGTTAATTAGAAGTATATGACATGGTCTTATACCGTGCGAACACTACACCTGTAAAATAATCCCCCTCATCTCAAACTAACCTTTACATTTAGAACACTTTTAGTTTCTCAGAAACTGCTCAACGATTTTGATTAAATTTTAAAATAATTTTACGACAGATGAAATATACATATATGCTGCATTTTCTGGTAAAAGCTACTTAACTGCTTCATTTTGAATTTTAAATTTCTAAAATTCTAAATTTGAAAAAAAAAAATAAAGCTTCTGGTCCAGGAACTAAAGGGAAGAGTCCATAAAACAATTACGGTTCACCATAAGCGTAATGAAAACACAAAGAATTTTTTAGCAGAAACCCAAAACATGGAGCACTTATCCCCAGAATTACTCGCGTTGAACACCAAGCAGCAACTACCCTCCCGATTCGAGGCACTGTACAGAAGAAGCTTCGGGAACCGTAGCGCTCCCAGATAGCAACGGCGGGAAACCGAAGCGATCCCACGAAACAGCAGCGCCTCCAGTCGGGAAGGCGAGGAAAAGGTGCCGGAGAGAAAACAATAAATGGCACAATTGTTTATAAGGAAATATATAGATATAGAATCAGCCCTCTTTATGTACGGCAACTCAAAATACTTGTAGTATTTCTAAGTCAGAAAACTGAAAAGAGAAATAAGAGGTTTTGTAATTAATGATAACATTTTAAAAATGCCGAAAATTACGAAAACTTGGCAGAAATACTCGTAGTTGTGCATGACAAAGAAAGTTATACGGGAGTAATTTAAGGAAATGGGAAGTAGGGAAGCGAAAGAACTAAAACGGAAGTAATTGCCTAGAATGAAAAAAGAAAGTCAGAGGAACAGAAAGACAAAGCTTGGATACAAGCCATGGAGAAAAACAAAAAACAACGAAAGGGACGTCCTATGCCGTAGCTGGGGTGTGCAGAACTGGGTTGCTTTTCTGCGCATCACAAGCAGTGCAATATACTCGGAAAATAATGTGCTATTTTATTTCTACAACACAACCACCCTTTGTTTAAAGGGACAGAATGTTACAGAGCATGTGGGTTCATTGAGACATAATTTGCTTACTGTTTGTATGCAAAAAAGCACAGAGAGGAATAGAGGGCTGAAATTTCCCGCTTCTGAGCTAGTCACCCAGATGTGTATAATAGAATTTATATTACTGTTTATGACTGTGTGGGTAATTAAGCATTTGTGCTTTGTCACTGATTTGACCCATAACTACATTTAATCCATTTAATATTCGGTAGCCACAACGCTTAAATATGGCTACACAAATGTTCAACAAATGTGCTATTATGTACATTAATACCTCTGAGGCAAAATGCTCTTTATGTTGAATTACTATATATGCATACTGCTCATTAGTTTGTACTAAACAGATTGTAGATGCTCAGGAAATGTTTATACTAGAGTAAATAATGAAAAGTCTCTCATAATATTGTTTCTCCTATATATGACAACGATTTGAAAAATAGAATTTGTTATTTTCAGACTATATGTGGGACTATTATAAGAACCCTAAAGAATAGAAAACGGAAAGAAAATGCTAAAATTTATAAGATGATAGCAGTGGCCATCTTGACTTACGACTCAGAAATTTGGGTCATATATTCCAAGGAAAGAGGAATAATACAAACAGTAGAGATTAAATTTCTTAGAAATGTTGTTGGATATTCCATTACAGACCATATGAAAACTGAAGTTATCAGAGAACGACTCACAATACTTAACTTAAACGATAAAATTAAGAATTACAAACAAAAGTAGCACGAACACATTCTCAGAATGCAAAATAATATACCGGCAAAGAACGCAATAAACCGACAGGAGCTAGAAATATTGGACGATATCGACGCTGATGGGAGAATGACTTCAAAGCAAGGCAAGTTGAGATAGACAATGCATGGTCTGTCGCTAACTATAAGGCAGTTGCCTTAAACCTAATTTGTATCAGATGCTGAAAAGTTTGTATTTATAAAGGTGTGTGAAAACTATTGGACTAGGATGTCTTGAAAGCTGCTTCCCGACTTTAGAAATGTAAATTTTTGGTAGGTCACTTTTGGCGCCCTAAAGATAGAATTCTTCAAAGATCACTCAAATCTGGAACTAATCACCCACCACACTAAACAGCGGTTCACTGCCCTTTTAAATCATGTAGTCTACTCTAGTACTGCTTCTGAAACTGCTATTGTGGCCCAAACCTTAGCACCGAGAAGTGGTATTGCAAGTGATTCGGTTCATATCATGTACTATGATATGATATATTTATTGTGCATATTCCAAAATTGTTGCAATTGACAACTTTAGGGCACATTTATTTGTAGTTACCTTGTTGCTACCTTGGCTTGCATGACACCCTGGTCTTTTGCTCTGCCAGGTAGCTCTTAACCTACAAACAACCTTGATTACTTAATTAGTCCCTTTCTTCCCCCTCCTCTTCCTTTCTTACATTTTTTTACACTTAAGGTCCAATTTTCGTTTACTTTCTGCAAGAACTCACCAATACTTCTTACCTTCTTTTTCTCCCTGCCCACTATCATTTTTATGGCTACTATCCTCTTCTTTACTTTCTCCCATTTTTCTTCCCAAACCCTTTTTCAAACCCTTTTTCTCCATATTGCAACCTTCTCGCATTCTGTTACATAGTGTTCTATGCTTTCTTTTCCCCCACACAATTCTCAAATTCCCTTTTCCCTGCCTCCTATTCCTCTTAGAAATACTATTCCTGTTCTCATCCTTGCTAACCCTTCTCTCCCTTGCTTATTGCAGTAATCTACATGTGCTTCTTGTCCCCAATTTCTTTTTAGTTGCTTGTAAAGTTGTAATAATTTCATAGTTCCTACACTTCACCATATTTCCAATTTTTCTATATCTTCTATTCTACATTTTACTAATTTACCCACAACGCATGTATTCCTTTCCTCTAATCTCCATATTTCTTCCATTCCTATTTTTTCCATAATTCCTCTTATTTCTGCCCACCAAATATTTGAGTTCTCTAATCTTTTTTGCTGTCTCATGCATAATTTAATAATTTCTCCTTCTTCAACCAAACACCTATACCAAAATTTTATTATTATTTCCATTATTATTCCATTTCCTCTTGTCTTTCCTAATTCTACTAAAGATACTGCCCTAGGTGCTGACCTTAATAAGCCTAGTAGCTCTTTACAAAACCTTCTGTAGTTTTGGCCCACCGTTTTGTTTACCTCTGTACCCCCTAGATCTCCACTGCATACAACATTTTGGATTCAGCTAGTGCTTCGTATATTCTTTCTAACCATTTGGTTGTCATTTCTAGTTTATATTTGCATATTCTTATTTCATTCATTGCCGCCCTTCCCTTTGCTTCAGTTTTTCTCCTGTGTGCTCCCCGCTTTCTATTGCTATTCAACCTTACTCAAAAAGTATTCAAATTCATTGACTACTTCTACCCTTTTGCCATTTAGTACCCACTTGTCATCCTTTTTTTTTTTAGTTTAACTCCCTTCTTGAAGACCATAAATTTCGACTTATTTAATACCATGTAATAAATTTATTTTCTTCTTTTTAATGCGTAGATTCTGATAGGAAGAAATGCTATGATTCATAACTAGCTGCCCGAGTAATAGTAGCATGTGAAGATATTCGACACACACAAGGAATTTTGGAATACAACAGTCGTTCCATCGCGCTGTCAATTTTGCATTGAAAACGTAGGTCACCATTTCGAGCAGTTCCTATAAACCTGACGTAAAGTGATGCATTTACTTTATATTTTATGAAAGATCGTTCACTCTTTAAACCACCTTCCATTAGATGTACAACGTTTGAAAGTATTAAGCGGGAACTGAAATTTTGTTAGAAAGAATTGTAATTAATTGCACTACAAGGTGAAATTACTCCATAAAATGCATACATTTATACAAGGATTAAAATATTGTACGGAATATTAAAAACAGCAACCAGACGAACAAACAAATCAAGGAAAAAAGAGAAACAAAGAACAAGAAAGCTAAGGACACTCGTACTCGTTTACCTTTCACATTGGACTCCAAAACATTGAAACCAGGTGGGTGCACGTCGAGATGACACTGGCCTATGGATCCTCGCGATCCACTGTTATCCTGATGTACAGTTATGTTCCGAGGGAGGGCGTGAGGTGAGACTTCAAATATTGAAATGTGGTGGTGGAAATACTTTGTGAACAAATAAACGAATTCCCTGATGATACTAATAGTAATTGTTTAAAACAAAAGCTGCAAAACAATCCATTATATTCGAAACTTGTGAACTGCAAAAAGGTTTAAATATCAACACAGAATTCAAATATAAACTGTTTCAAGTATGCCCCAATCACATCATGGGATGTAGAGTGAACAATCTCTCAATACAAAAATATTTTGTCAGACAAATAGAAAATGTTTCAAATTTGAGAATTTACGAATGTTTGTAGTTTTACATTACAATAAAATTAATGACTGTAATTAAAATTTAAACAATGATATTGCAATAGGCCTGTGTATCTTTTCACAAACGATAGAACGAATGAGCTAGGGTACCCTCTCAAGCATCTGTTTTTTGTCGTCGTCTGACTGTGTACCCAAGCCGGAATCAGGTGTAGCGTGCTCTACAGACGTCATTCTCGCACCATCAGTTCTTTATGAACAAACCTAATTCTATGGTCTTGACGTAGCAACCGTTTTAGGTTTGGTGTCTAAAGTTATTGCCCTGGTCATAGCCATTGCGTTAGAGGAGGTGCTCCAAAATGTCTCTTCATTTTCTGTGTTGTGCGCTCAAGTGGTATCATCATAAGCACTTTAGAAAATTATCGCCGTAATTTCCATATTTGAACAAAGAAGCTGTAATTCCCCTATCTCAAATTACTTAATTAAGATGTCTCCACTTGATCTAACATTATTTCGGTGTAGTTAATTTTCACATGTATATATAAAATTTTCTAAGAAAAGTCTGGTATCTTTGATAATTTATTCAAAGCTGTCATAGCTATTTTTGGAAAGATATAAATTGTTTAATGTTCCGTTAAATGAGAACTTTGTGTGAAAGATACTTTCTCTTCCTTTCTTCCCCTCCCCCTCTCTCTCTCTTTCCTGTAAATATTCTTTCGCATTCTAGAATACCTGGTTCTGTATTTACTCGACATGTTTCTGATTATGTTGTCCACAGAACTGCCCAGCGCGCGCACGCGTGCACTCACATAGACTTTGGAACAGAGATTCCTACGTAAGGGCGCGATGATATCCTACGCTGTGGCTGAGGCTGTTCTGCCTTCTGGGATGATGATGATGATGATGATGATGATGATGATGATGATGATGATGATGATGATGATGATGATGATGATGATGATGATGATGATGATGATGATGATGATGATGATGATGATGATGATGATGATGATGATGAAATCACAGATTGCTATGTCTTCTGGTTCTGAGTCTTCTTCTCCGATCTGGCACTCAGATGTATTTGTGTATCTAGAAAATCTCCTCCGGCGCTGCTTCAGTCAATGCATGAGAGCTCTGTTTTCAAGCTTGGTCGCGAGCGGAAGAATTAACCTTTTAAATGAACTTTGAAATAAATCAATTTTGTTTAATTTAAAAATATCCAAATTTAATTTCAATGCACTTTACCCTTTTTTCATACAAAAGCTATACACAAGAGCGCTTGTCAAGATTTAACGTACATAAATTTTAAGTCTTTATAATATTTCATCTCTCAATGAATTGTGCTTCTGTTTCCTTGGACGTTCCGAGATTAAAAGACGCTCGTTCAGTTCGACTTTCCTTGTCCAAGATTATTGATTTTTCTCCTTCCGTTGCAATGACTACCAAAAAACTCAGTTTTTACTAGTTCACGTCAACACCTTACGTTATATTATTTTTGTAACCACCAATACTAACTCATTACATCATATTACATACCGTTGCATCATATCATGTCCCACTGAATTTCACACTTTCATTTCTTATGCATATTGGCCTTTCCATATTGCTTTTTAAACCAACATTAAACATATTTAAACATTTTCAGCTCTTGGAGTCTAAACCAAGACAACGGTCACAACTTTCTCGCCTCTTTCTAAGAACGCTTCACTCATGGAATGTCAACATCTTAATTTGGAGTAATCGTTGTAAGAAATTTTGCGATGGAATACAGTTGTTCTCTTCAACTTGCTTTAAAAGTTTACTGGAGGAAGTAAAAATAAATTATCCGAGAAAAATAGGTCAAAGAAAAACCTCCGAGTCCCAGCAATATATTTCGCTTCTATAGGTGCCCGATTGCACTATACAACACAAATCACGTGTTTCGTTTGGTAACACATCAGGTTAGATTATATAGTATATAGTATTGCCCATTTACATGATACAATGATGATTGTGATCTTAATGTTCTTGTACTGCTTTGTGATTCAGTGAAGCGCAAAGAAAACAGTACAAAATGTGTAAAAGTCACGAAAATTAATAACAGAAGCGTGCCTTCTCATAATGGGGCTCCTGTAAGTAAGAGAAAAGAAGATAAAGTTTGCAGACGGAAGAGCAAAGCTGGACCGTTCTATGTTTCACGTTACTTAATAAAAAGCACGGTTATTAATTCCTGTTGACTTAAGTCATTACCTCCCAGCAGCTGTTTGGAAAGATAGAGTCAGATTGATAAATTCAATGCTACAGCCGAGATTTGATCCACGGATCTTCTGATCACCGTCCAGCAGCTCTAACCCTTGAGATACTATGGCAAACATGCCGACATGACATTAAATTGTCCAACTGACTCCTGTTTCTCGCGGTACACCACTTAGGAGTTCTAATAAACACATGAGACAACTAACTTAATGGGAGTTACAACATGTAAGTACTTTAAGGCCCGGGCTTTATGGTTAACCACTATTAGGTCAATGAATGTAAATTAATTGTTCTTTCACACTGGCCGTGTGTAGGCTAAATAATGGAAAGATAAAGTCAGGCTGAAAAATACAATGCCATAGCCAGGATTTGAACCGCGGATCTTCTGGTTAATGTCCAGCGGCTCTAACCCTCGAGATACTATGGCCAACATGCCGACATGGCATAAAATTCCAACTGGCTCGTGTTTCTCCTGGTAAACCACTAAGGAGTTCTCATAAACACATGAGAGATCTACCTTAATGGCGCCTTACAACGTGTAAGTACTTTAAGGTCCGGGCTTTATAGTTAACCACTATTAGGTCAATCAATGGAAATTAATTGTTCTTTCGCACTGGTCGTGTGTAGGTTAAAGTATGGAAAGATAGAGTCAGACTGAAAAATTCAATGCCATAGCCTAGATTTGAACCACGGATCTTCTGGTTACCGTCCAGCGGTTCTAGTCCTTGAGATACTATGGCCAACGTGCCGATATGACATTAAATTCTCCAACTGACTCGTGTTTCTCCCAGCCAACTACTAAGGAGTTCGCATAAACACAGGAGACAACTACCTTAATGGCGACTTGCAACATGTAAGTACTTTAATCCTCGGGCTTTATAGTTAATCACTATTATGTCAATTAATGGAAATTAATTTTTGTTTCAATGCCGTAGCCGGGATTTGAACCACGAATCTTCTGGTTGCCGTCCAGCCTTAAAGTACTCACATGTAGTAAGTTGCCGTTTAGGTAGATGTCTCATGTGTTTATGAGAACTCCTAGTGGTTTACGGGGAAAAACACCAGTCAGTTGGAGAATTTAATGTCATGTAGGCATGTTGGCCATATTAGCTCAAGGGTTAAAGCGGTTGGACTGCAACCAGAAGATCTTTGGTTCAAATCCCGGTTATGGCATTGAATTTTCCAGTCTGACTCTATCTTTCCATACTTTAGCCTACACACGGCCAGTGTGAAACAACAATTAATTTCCAACAACAACTGTTGCTGTCGGCAGAGATGATGCTCCTGGCAAAATAAATTGCGTTACAGTGGTCAGAAAATAGCTGACGCCTTAAGAAATGTTCCTGAAGTCTGCAATATTCTTTCTTAATGATTTTTAAACGGTTCGAAAAATGCAAGTACTGTATGAAACCTGTCCCGCCCACTGGCGTTACCGCACCCAGTTTTCCGGCCTAGATGTAGCCGGACTCCCTCAAAACAAAAGCACGAGCAAGTACAATAGCCATTGTGTGTTACTTCCTCTAGTTTGATTAGTTTTGACCGTTTAGATTAGGTTCATTGTCAGAACGTAAATTTTATATTCAAGTCCAATATATTAGGTTAGCTAGTATTTGGCGGAAAGCTTTCATTAGATATTAGAAAATAAAGTTGAGTTGAAAGAAGTACACAGCGGCTATGCTGAGTAGATTTCAGTTGAGGTTAGCGGACAGTGCAGTAGCTCATTTGCGATTTCATTCAGCGGTTGAGTTATGTTATGTTTTGAGTCTGTGAACCAATGTCTCAAGTGTAGCTTTTACGTTACATGAAATGTCTAATGAAAAGTATTTAACAATATCGGTTCACATTTGTTACAACAATTTCAGAAAAAAAAAACTACAACGTTTTATGGTATTTGCCACTTCAAACACCTGCAGCTTCACTTTGCTTTGTGCGTAGCCAGTAATATTGAGCAGATGCTCAATCTAGTTGTAATCACAATTTTCCGGCTTCATCAACCAAAACCACTTGTTTAATGCACTTTTGGCATGTTTAGACTTTCACCCAACTTCTTATCACATCTTAAATTATGATTTTGTTTTCAAATTAGGTTTATTCATCTTTTCATTCGAGTTGAAGCACATAAACTTTGTTGAGATTACAGCTTATTGTCTTGATTTTATTTATTATTTTGCATTACTTATAAGAGTATTTTTAAGACCTGAAAGTTTCCTGGCGACGAATATGCTCAATTTGTTTTCTGGCAGCAAGCCAGGTGAAAAGACGATTAGATATCGACGTTTCGGGAGTGTGTATACTCACTCCATATCCTGACCTGGCATTTAATTTACTGAAAATAGTATTTTGTTCAATAATGCGAATTTTGATAGTGTTTTATCCTTGTTTATATTTGCGTTATACCCAGTGTTTCATTTTTTGGTTATAATTTTTAATAAATATCCTGATGATGGCAGAGAGATGCTCACTCCTGAAACGTCGATTTCTAATCGTCTTTTCACCTTTCTCGCTGCCCGAGAAGAAATTGAGCATCAGCATTGTTATATTTAATATTAAGTCCAGCTGTCCGTTCTTTTCACATAAAGGTTATTAGATCGTTTCTTGATGAAAAAAATGCTACTAACCTATTAAGTGTTTAAATAAATTACTAAATGAGTAAAAACACCTATGTTTAATAATTATGAACTAACCAAAAAGGTATATGTCTTAAATATATCCTTACAACTTGGTAGCTCTGTCAGTTCGAATATTCTGTTTTAGACAAGAGATGGAAAAGTTGAAAGTATACGTATGTATACTGAATACATGATTATTGGGTTTCACTTCAAGCAGGGCCTGCTTAAAGCAGTCACCCAACTGGACAACAGAACAAAGGAAAACAAACTGGTAATCAGCGCAACGGAAAAAACACCAGACAACATTCAGCAACAAACACTGAAAAGGAGCGGATGACAGAACGCACTTAAAGGTGGAGAGCGGCAATGCTATCTGGGGCAGTTCATGCTGAATTATTATTTCCTTTTTAATTTCATTTATGAGCAAGCCATTGACAATTATAATTTACAATGAATACAATTACATCAATACTTTGACTAACAGTAAGCAATGTCAATGACGCCTGGGTACAAATAGTAATAAAGGAAGAGCTATGAATATAGAACAGTATCACATCGGTGATAGCGCAAGTTTTCAAGCGCTCCAGGTCAGTTACCGGCTAAGTCACGAAAGAGGAAGCAAGTTAACCACGAGAGAGTAACACGTTCTCAAGGGCACTTACTGGCTAACGTCAGAACAGGAATCAAATTTTGAGAAAATAAACAGGCGTTCAACTGCAGCTGACCACTTAAGTGAGTCGATAATTACTATGCAAAAGGACATAACGCGAGGGCAATTCCAGGGGCTTCAAACTCCAGAAAGATTACCGCGGCCAGCGGTAAAGACTGATGCCAGGTCTAAAGTGTCAGTGTGTGTAGTGAGTAGTCAGTCTGTGTGTAGAGTAGTACAGCACAATGCACGGTAGGTGTGGATTCGAGCTGAGAGTGGTACATTCCAAATTCCGTGATGAGGGGGTCGTTAACCGTGGAATGGTCAGGAAGCAGTTCGCCGCTCCTGGTGAGGGTCTGCCAAGCTCTGGAACCGGTAGCAAGGTAGTTTTAAGTTGTGTGTACAATTGGTGTGTGCCTCCGCGTTAGATTTCAGAAAGCTTATAGCAGCACACACGGTGCGTGCTAAACATATTTAAAGGAACACTGGTGAAACGTTTCTAAATGTTGGATATGTGTAAAATAAAGTTTATCTTATATTAGCATTGTACTAATTATTTTTATGAAAATAAAGAGGGTTTAAGTGTACTTTGTCCCAATATACTTAAGATTTGTTTTAATGAGACTTATTGATGTAGGGAAAACTGTCATAAAATTGGCTGAATGGAATGTCTTGGAATAATGTGTTTTCTATTGGACTTTTATCCCAGAGTTCCAGGGAGATGAACCAGTTTGTTATAGAGAGAACTGGGTATTAGTTTGATTTTTTCTCTATGTGAAGAATACCTTGATCTTGTTGGAGCTGTCTATTTCATAGGAATCAAATGTGGTAATTCTAATACATAAAGTTGTGGAATATGCAATTGATTAATGTGTTTTGCTGACAGCATCCATACAGGAGCAACATAAGTAATTTGTAATTTATTTCTCATCTTTCTGTTTACATTATCAAATGGAAATAAAAAAACCAAGATTACAATTATAAAAACCATACTGGAAAGTGCCATATATTCCTAAATCCTGAAAATCCTATCATGTTTCCCACCATTGAATAATAATTCGGTTCCCATACACCTGACCCTAGGTTATTGTGTATTGGAGGGCCTCTATTCCTTTTGCCATTTCACCTATTCTACGCTAAATTTTTTCTTAACTGTTCTTAGCCATCTCTCTTTAACTTTCCCTAAATAATTCCCTATATTTCTCTTATTGTTTTGCCCTTTTACTGACAACATTTTTCTAGTTACTATTTCACTCCCCAAATTGTCCCAATTACGTAGCCAGGACTGCTCTCTCCATATCTTTGTTTGACTACAATATAATATACAATGGAAATCTGCTTTATCTTCCCCAAAGAATGGACATTTATCTAGCTCCCTCTCTTGACCTATACCTTTGAAGTTTCTCACTCCTGTTCTCGCCCAAGCAAAACCTTCTCGCTTTAACTTACTACATATATCCATACATCCTTCCCTTCCCAGGTTGCTTTTATTTCTCTATATAATCTCAGTAACCTTCTGTCACTTCTATTGGCCAAAATGTCTTGTCTGTCCATATATTCTAATCTTAGCATAACTTCTTTCCAGAAGCCTATACTCTGCATTTATCCAAGAATGACCATGCCTATCTGCTTCAACACGTCGTTCATTTTATGCGCCCAAAACCACCCCAATTACTGCTCTTTTGAATATTAAAACACTATTTAATAATATTTCCATCTTCTATGTTAGTGATTCTGTATAAATATTTCATTGCCCTTGACAAGGTTTTAATTTTAGTAGAATGTCTGCCCAGTTGCAATTATGCCGCCCTGTTAGCTGATGCTATATACTCCCCATACCTCTGATCCATGTAACATTCTACTTTTTACTACTGCCGTATAAATCCTCTCCAACCATTTGGAATTTATATCTGGAAGGTTACCGTAGAATGATCTTATCGCCCTCATGGCCATTTTACCTTTTGCCACAGCTATCTTAACATAAGTAATGGGAGGATGCTTTTGGGATCTACAGGGCAAAATGATTGATTCCATGACAACCAGAAGAGAGCTGCCACAAAATCAGGTTATATTAAGATCCTCATTATAGCTCTTATTAGGAGTCCCGGTGATAATTTTCAACACGAATGTAGTCCTCGAACTATGTATGCAATATATGTAGTGGGGGAATCTAGGCACAAAGAATCTGAGGTAAATGGAAGTATAAGTCACGCTTCCTGCTTTAAGTATTTCAAAACATACAATGTACAAGAACCCAATAGTGAATATTTATTAACGACCTGTGTATGAGTTCACCAGGTTCATCTACAAATAACCAGAGAGAAAAACAGAAAGAGAGAGAAACAGAAAGAGAGAGGGGGAATGAGATATGGTTCAATTTCCTCAAGACTTTAACCACGACGGACGCATTTTGGACTGATTCTAATAAAAATCTCAGTCTTGATAGTTGTTGACAGTACATAGATACGGCCATAAAATTCATAGCCCCTAATAACAACCGCGTCTATGAAGAGCATGACCAGCTCTGTGACCGTAAGTACTCTATAGCGTACAAGAGACGAGTCAAATCTTTGACATGTATTTAGAAAAGAGAATGCCGTAATCACAGTATGAAGTGCACGTGACGTGGCAACACCAGAACCACTGCGTATTTATCTAAGTGGCCTTGGTTGTTGTTTTATTGAATATTTAACACATTATATTCCTCGAAATTTTTGTGAAGTTTCTTTTTAATTTTCACAATATGTTCTTCGGAAGTGAATAATAAAAGATACAGTAACTTTGCTTTATTTCATGCATAGTTTAACATTTGTTTCAACATTTCAATATTTTAACAAGTGTAGAATATTAAAATAATGATCACTTTTTTAAGAAAAGCATTCATTTTAGCATGTACTATGCAATATTAAAATATTTCAAATTTAAAAGTCATAATCTGTTACAGTATTTTATATAAGATGCTGTTTTTCCTTTCGAGAATTATATTTACGGAAACTTAGGCTAGCAGGACTACAAAAACTGTAGTTATTCTCTAATTTTGAAAAATTCTGTGATATTTTCTGCATGCGCAATTTAGTATGATTATGGTATCCTGAATATTTACCATAATTAACCGAAAGTATATAAAACCAACATTTATAATATACAAAACTGAGAATATTTTATGTTTCATTTCTTAATGACAATATCAATTGTCGGAATCATATCAGCACCGCCCATTAGTTGAAATTTTGTCCTACAGGAGTTCCTTTACATGTCAATAAATCTACTTATACGGCTGTAATTTAAAAGACACTGAAAAACTATGTGTCCTGGCCTAATTTGAACCGGTTATGGAATGATTAAACAAAATTATAGAAATATTATATTTAGAAAATGTTGCTCAGCAGCGCTTTTTGGAAATGTGACTCTTTTGAATGAATTGTATTAGCAATGATAACAATTACGGAGTTATACTATTAACATCTTCAAAGTAGAACGTGTAATGCTCATCTGGATCAAAATTACTCTTGAATCCATTAAAATATGTAAGTTGAAAAACAATATGATTTTAAAGGGATACATACTGTAGACGATGTTCTTCATTATAATTATCGCGGTGAACATATTTTAATACATATACTGAAAGGTCATTGGTTAATACTTCAGAATGATTTATATTAGTAAGACTTTATATTCATCAATATATTTATTGTTGTAATGTGAAATTTTGTAAACATCAGTGAAACATAATTTAGCACCATATCATTTAAAGCTTCACAAACTAGAATCCTGATCTGAGATACCAGAATGATTAGGTTTACATTACACGTCATAAATCTAGTACATTATTTTGTATAACTTAAGAGTTTATGTGCCAAATTCAAGCTCTGGTTGCTAGGATGTGTGACGTAGCCTTCTGAATTCTTCATAAAACAAAATGTGTACTATAACTATATTAAATTCCTAAGCTTATATAACGGTATCCTAACTGGGTGCAACTGATGAATGTGTTTTGTTTCAGGTGTCGTGGGTTCGCCGAAAAGACGACGAATTGCATCTGATCACGTTCGGGTTACACACGTATTCGAGTGACTCGCGGTATTCCTTGCAGTACCAGCATCCCAATGATTGGCGACTACAGATTCAGTTTGCCAATGAGCGAGACGAAGGATATTACGAATGTCAAGTCTCCTCGCATCCACCCCTTGTATTCTACGTCCTTCTCAACGTTGTCGGTAAGTACACTGTTGTTTTCTTTCACAGACTGCATTGCAATTAATGCCCACCTTGTCGTGAATTAGCATCAAACCATATCTTTACAGTTGTTTAGTCTACAACATGTAAGACAAAGGCAAATGAAACCAGCTAGATTGAATCATACTTCTGTAATCTATAGAGAATTTGAATAATTGGGAAACAATGGCATAATTATTCATCTTTAATTTGAAATCAACTCACCACAACAACCTATAACCATTGTTTAAATATCAAGTGAAACTAACAGTTGAGGAATTAAAGAGTTCAGGTTATCTTAGGTTACTGGCCTGTCCCTGCACCAAATATGTTTTTTTCTGCTTTCAGTGCTCTACAATAAACAGTCAATCAGCGGGGGAGAAAAGTTAATTATTATGGGTAACAACGAAGGGTAAAGTCTTTTACCAACACTCTATCAAACTTTGTTTACTGTCTTTATTGAGATAGCTTCTTTGGAATAATTGCCATTAATAAACATACACCTTGTATTGTTAAGAGGCAAACAGGTAATTACAACTAACATTGAAGTTCATGTTTATGACCAGACATCGGAACCCGTACACCTTTAAAGGAATATGAAGTTTATGAGTCTCCCAGTATATAACTGGTGACGTAGTCCCGGGGACAATACGCAGGGATAATGCGGTTCGCAACCGTAGCTTTAGTTTCATTATAACTAGGTACTGCTCCCCACGCAGGTAGATTTGTCTTCCAGAGAGTAGACGCTGTTTGATATATTGTGTTGATGCATTACTTTCACAACAATTGTTGGACAATCTCCATTTTATAAATCAAAAGATTTGGGTATTATCAACAGCCATTATGCATACGTAAAATATGAAGCTATTAACAATAAAGCAAACAAATATATTTAAATATAATAAGTTGTAACTTAAAATTTCACTGATCTTATAATAAATGATGATAATTCTTATAAATTCTCCATATTTTATAGGAAGTCTACTCATATTGATAACTACATAAAAGATAAAATTTTTAACCCATTTGCACATAAATTTGTTGTTTTGAATAGTTTGATTTATGGATTAATAAATGTACCCCTGAATAAAGATGCATTTAATAAATAATATAAACATGTTGTTAATACTGCTTTAATTAATGGTTTTAATAAAAATTTTATAAATACAAAGATTGAAAAATTCAAATATCAAAAACTGTTAATGATATTTCTACCCTTAAACAATAAAAGACGATTGTAATTAAAAAAAATTACTTACCATCATTGGGTTACTAAACATTTAAAAAAAGATTAAAAAGCTTGGTATAACTTTAGTTCCTCAAAATAAATATAGTATTAAAAATGCATTGTATTTCTCTATAAAAGATAGAATTCCAAATAATAAAAAATCTGCTATTTTTCAGTTTAATAGTCTCGATTGTGATAACGTTTATATTGGAAAGACAAAACGTAATTTATCAACCAGAACGAAAGAAAATTTTCGTAACATTAACTATAAACAAAACTGATAAATTGGCCGTAGTCGATCATTTTTGGTCATTTAACAATGAAATAAATCCAGAATTTTAATTATTAAAACAATAAATGGTCCGATAGATTTAATGGTTTGGGAAAATATATTTATGTTAAAAACCAAACTTCGCGTAATGAATTTTGAAATACCGGCAGTCGATTCTGTTTTTAAATTTGTATTATTTTCAGAATATGGTAGTAGTAACAAGAACATATAGACTTCTACTGTTTAACATCTATGGGGACAGCTTTGTTTTTCCAGCTGAAGATCTGTATGAATATACACGAAATCGCGATCCTGGAGAATTTTTAAGAATTATGATCACTTCTTATAAGATACGTGAATTTTTAAGCTACAAACTATTATATTTGTATATAACCATTATACAGCTTGAAGCATGTACTTTCGAGCTATCTAAAATAAGTCAAGCAGGCGTCTGCAAAAATTAACAATATAGAAAATGCACCACCTACCAAAAGAAAAAAAATGAATTGCCCAGTATTCATCTAAAAAATACTGGATTTTCAGTGCTGCGTAATATAAGAAATAAACTAAGTCTCGGACAAACATATGAAAATGATCTGTACTACTCATATGCACCATTAACGTCATGTGACATTGAACGAACTTTCTCCCAATATTTTTATATTGTTTCAGTGACAGGCACAGAACATTCACTTTCGACAACTTACGAATGAACGTGGTTGTTCACTGTAATTCCGGCATCGAAAGTAATGAGAAGGATGACATGTTGTAACGTAGCTTACGCTTTGTATCCGTATCGGAATGTATACATACAGTGCTTCGGTACACGAGGGTGGGTCAAAATGTAATGCTTCCTATTTTTTTCCATAAATTAATAAGTTACGTGAAAACTTTGAATTTGGCGCCATTCCTCAAACCTTTTTCTCCAATCTTCTGCAGTAGTAATTTCCTAGGTCAACAGGTGGCAGCCCTGCATTCTTTTGTAAAATGGCTGACATTGACATTCGTATCAGACAGAGTTCTGTGATTTAATTTTTGATTTCGGAAGGTGAAACGCCAATTCGCATTCACGAAAGGCTAAAGAATGTGTATGGTGATGCAACGGTAGATGTCAGCACTGTTAGACGATGGGTTCGTCGCTGTAACGAAGCTGAAGGGCAAACACCATTGGCAGATGAAAAGCGAAACGGCAGGCCGGTGACTGCAGTGACTCCATGCAACATTCAGCGAGTCGATGACATCCATCGTGGTGATCGCCGGGTAACAACAGCTGAATTGTGTCGTATTAATTCCCTCAGTAAAGGCAGTGTGATGGTGATTATTCAACAACTGGGTTACTCAAAAGTTGGTTCACGTTGGGGACCAAGAATGTTAACCGCCCAAAACAAAGAAACAAGGAAAACAATAGCCTCCCAACACTTGCTGCTTCAATTTGGAGTGAGAGGAGTTTCTGGAAAAAATTGTTACTGGGTTCATATTTTTTAACCTGAATCAAATAGGTAGTCAATGGAATGCCATCACACAACCTCACCGAAGAAAAAACAATTTAAAACTCAGCGCTTGGCAGAAGAAGTTATGGCGACAGTGTTTTGGGATGCAGAGATTGTGCTTATGATTAATTTCTTGGAGCAGGGATGCAAAATGAATTCTGTGCAATACGTCAGATCTCTCAAAATGCTGAAAGCACGTATTCGCCGAGTTCGTCCAACAGAAACTATGGCGGATGTTCTTCTTTTACATGACAATGCAAGACCACACACCAGCCGTTACACCACTGCAGAAATTGAGAAATCGGGATGGCAAGTCTTACCTCAACC
Organism: Mantis religiosa; assembly: GCA_030765055.1. Lineage (NCBI taxonomy): Eukaryota > Metazoa > Arthropoda > Insecta > Mantodea > Mantidae > Mantis > Mantis religiosa. Next base: position 201,587,468 of record CM060947.1, on the reverse strand, counting down.
CCTATACAGCTCTGACCTGGCACCATCAGATTTGCATCTGTTCGGGCCACTAAAGGAAGCTCATCGTGGGATTCATTTTGAAGATGGGGAGGCTGTGAAAATGTCCGTGCGTCAACTTAGGAGGCAAGACCGTGAGTTTTACCACACTGGAATACATGTTCCAGTTAAAAGGTGGACCAAAACTGTGGAAAAGGACGGAGATTATATTGAATAGTAACAAATTAATCCTCAATGTTGTAGTTTTCAAGCTATGTAAATTGGATTCAATTGTATTGGCAATTAAAAGAGAACAAAAAATAGAAATCATTATATTTTGACCCACCCTCGTACTTGTTGACATCGGGCATTTGTGATGTCGTGCCTGACCTTGTATAGTACCTGTGTGCGTACATTGATTGCTAAGGTGTACGGGACACGATGTTTGTTTATGACAAAGCAGTACACATAGACTTGTTAATTTTGCTATTGTTATTTTTTTTATTTTGTTAATTTTTTGTATTTTTATTATGCTATGGTTTAAAAGAATAATTCAATATATAGAAGGTATTATATTGACAGTTATATATTCTATAAGCTTTATATTTGAATAAACCTGAGATGTCCCATTAGGGCAAAGGCCTCCTTCTAGAGGGTAGTGCCTAAAGTGTTTCTCACGCGTTGAGCTATTTACGAAACAAAAATTAATAAAGAACCATAAATAGTTAACAATACAAAAACTTAATAAAGTAGTTGAAATTGTATGCATTTAATTATGTAATCCCTAAATAATTATAATCGATATGCGTTTCCAATTTAAAGTTATTTGTACAGGAAACGTTATAAAGCATTTAATAGAAGTATTACGTATAAAAACATATTCATTATAATTATTGCTGATAGTTTCTCTATTTATCAGACCACAAACGGTTTTGTTTTATAAGTAAGCTGTCATCACCACCCCTCATTTGATACGTTCCCACTCTCACTCCAATAATAATAATAATCACTGGTTTGAACTCCGAAGTAATTTCCTTTTATTATAATCAAACTCTTTGCAGATGAGCACATCCATATACTTTGCTTTTTATTGATTGCAAATAAAGGCTAGATAATATAAACCTTTATGCTCTGGTGATCTTTCATATGAGGTCGGTACTGTTATTGAAATTATTCTGTTTCAAAAGAGTAAAAAATACTACACTTTCCGACTTGATTATTTTGGTAGTTATGCATCTATGTTACTGCATTGGGAATTCATATACACAAGTAACCCAGCGATAAAATTCACAGAAATGTATCGTTTTAAAGATATTTTATCTGTCTAACGAGGGAAGCGTTTCCACTCCAGAGGAATCTGTTAAAAATATCTGCATGACTTGCAATACATAATCAGCAGTTTTATAAGAAATAGTTTAAAAACCCCATATCCCAACATCTTTACGAAAGTGATTACATTGCTATCTGCCCGCCTAGGTAGAATGGTGGTAGAGTGTCTGCCTCACGTTCAACAGCTCGCGAGTTCTAATCTCGGTCAGGGTGAGTTACATGAATAAGGTTTCTTCCGGGATTTTGCCTTATCCTGAAAGACAAATGTCAGGTAACTCTAAGCTCTATGGAACCTGGGCTCATTTGAGCATCATTTCACCCATTCCATTCATCGTCCGATATGATTAATGTTGGAGGACGTAAAATTACAATAAAAATTGCTATCTACACAATTATTAAATCAGAACAGAGCAAACGGGCAGAACAAACATGAGAGCAATACATAAATATTCTTTGTGAACACTTACCAAGACCTCTGCAAATGAGAAATTCATTATTCGCTTACAGTTTAATGCTTTATCCAATATAAATGCATACCTATAGATTTTATTCAATTAAGAAGAGACTGTTTAATTATCTGCGTTCAGAATTTTCTTAGCTTCAGAAGTAAATGGAATGGAAATAAAAAGGAGAGGTCCCAACTTTTACCACGTTTTATACGCCTGTGGCGTTAGCGTGGTGTGTGCTTGGGTTCCTGGTCACATGGGTTTGCGGGGAAATGAAGGAGTGGATGCGGCAGCTAAGGTGGCCACCGTAGAACCCAGCATTAATATCCCCTTCGTCACTGCGGAAGGCTCTGGGCTTGTCCGTAGAGCGGAGCTCTCGTGCTGGCGCGATCAGTGGTCTGCTCTGAGTTGCAGCAGGCTTAGAACGGTTAAGGACCTTCCGATTCTGTGAGCGACCTGTCGAGTATCTCGGCGGGAGGAACTGATTTGGCTCGGTTGGGCATTGGGCACTGCTATTTTAGCCACAGATAATTATAAAACCGGACACCAGAACCAGTTTGCCCGCTGTGCGGTGCTGAGTTGAAGGTCAGACACGTACTTTTAGACTGTTTTAGCTTAACTCGTCTCCGAAGGTCTTTCCAGCTGCCGGTCAGTTTGGCAGAGATACTCCCGGATGACGAGATGGCGGTCGGCAAAGTTTTAGCTTTCCTTTTAAACACAACTTTTAGAATTTAGATTTTAGCCATTTTAACCTTTTACGGGTTTCAGGTTTTTATGGTTTTAGCTCCTTTTTAGTCTCTGCCACAACGTCGTTTTTATCTTGATTTTATTTGTCTTTTAGTCTTTTAACCTTTTAACTTTTTTATCCTTTTAGTTTTTTTTAAACTACACTGGTTTGTTAAGGGCGCTGATGACCTGGAAGTTGAGCGCCCTTAAAACGCAATCATCAACATCATCATTATCATCATCATCATCATCATCCCACATTTTAAAGTATGTGAGTAAAATGAAATAGTGGGATAAAGGTAAGCGTTTTTCGAAAAATTGCTGAGCCTACGGATTGTGCTTTTCTTACAATAATAACGTATTCTAGAGACACTTAGATTTTTCTTGTACTTTTCCTTTAATTTTTTTCAATCTCTTAAAACGTCAAAGTAATAAACAGCTGCAAAATATAGAGAATAAACTAACCACTACAAGTTAAGAAATGCATTTGCAAACTGATCTTGGAAATTTTCAAGGCCAGTTTTTGAAAGAATGAAAATAGTATTTGTTCCCCTTACGAATGTGTCTTGAGTGGAGGACATTTTCTTCAAAGTGTTCATCTACATATTTAACATGTGTTTAAGTATAATTAAATAATAAAACCCCAAGGGGCAAAGGCTTCTTGCTGGTGCAGGGAGTTGCTGCTGTGAGCACATTAGGGTAGTAACTCCTAAGAGCCTCATGTCTGCTTGTCCGTAGCTCATCTACTGTGATGACTATTAATGTTCTATATTCTAAACAGCTTGTACTTAGATATATGTTAGATTACTTTATATCCTATGTTCTATAACCTATGTTCCACTGAGCTTAAAGTGATGGACATGTGATATTTCTATAATTTGAACTCTGCTAAATTTGGTGATCTATCATCTTAAGCTCCCTCTTGCGGAGCTTGATATTTGTAATTTACATTGATCCTACTTCTCCTCGAACTTCATCTCAACTTAGCACTGTCACTAATACTATGCGGCATACCCGCATGTCAGATTTCAATTGGTTGGTGTTTACTTTTGATTTGGGTTCTAATTGGAGCTATGAGATCTCTTGTCCTCAGGTGAATGGTTGTAGGAAATGGATTTGTTGTTTGTTGGCTGCTCAGTTGTCTCAATAATACACTGGTTCGTTGCAAAAATGATTTAATTTAATTCTCACTAAGTTCGTTGATTCAGATTGATTTGTAGCGGTGACCACCTGTTACTAAACTTCCTAACAGAATTCTCTTAATTCTTTATACGGCGAATACTTTGCTATTATAAACTTCTTCTGCTGCTTCTCTCACGCTGGTTGCGTTATTCTTGACTTCCCTACATTTCGGACTTAGAAATCTTTACTACCTCTTCTTCACGCGCACTAACACGTCTTTCCCCTCGTAGTATGACTGTTGAAGTGATCTTTCGTCTACTCTGCGATTCAGTTCGTACTTTATTCTGATCCCCACTCTAACCCTTATCACATGACCAAAATAACTCACCCTTCTCCCCGTTTCTCAAATCTTACATTATTATTGGTTTCTCATTTTATTTCGATTTTTCTTTATTGGTTAGCAAAACTCATCGAACTCATTGACGTTACATCCCACCGTGAGTTGGGTCATGCCTACCCTGGGCTCTTTGTAACGGTATACATCGTTATCACCTCAGCAAAGTAAATCCTTTTAGGTCTTACGCTTGACCGCATCTTGAAAACCTTATTGTTCCTACACATTCTTTGTTACAGTTCTCAGACATTGAACCTTTCCTTAAACAAAGAGGCTAACGGTCACCTCTTCCTGTCCCTCCGACTTGTGTTCAGATTTTACAGAAATATTTTCTCTCCCTTACATGGATTTTAGCATGTTAGTTGTCTTAAATTATATTCTTCCCATCTTATTCTTAATTAAACCGCTATTTTAATCATTACTCTAATTTCATTCTAATTTCATATTAATATAACAATATTTTATATTAGTTTAGCAAAGCATTTTTTATTAATTTATCTTCTTTTTTAATTCTCGTGATTTCAATTAATTCGCCACCTCCTAATCGCTGTCTGATACTGCGGTTACATAATGCCCGTTTGACAAAAATGAAATACCCATTATTTAAATTTTGTCAAACCCCCGTCATGACATTTCCTCCTTATATATCTTATAATTTCTCATTCCCTACTTGAAACATTTTTCGGTGGTCACCGTTTCCCTCATCTTCATCAGTGTGTTACTTTATACACATAGAATGGTCAATATGGTACATCATATACATAGAATTATAGATATGATACATTACGTACATAGACAAGTACACTGTCGTATATGTGGTTATTACCCTATATACAAATAACATTCGTGATACCTCAACTATATATACACTTCACTGAATTATCCTTGTCTCACTTGACATCAACTTGATTTTACCTTATTACATTCCTTAAGTACTACATTAATGTTACTATATTACAGTTTACAATATTACATTTTACATTCAATGATTTTTTTAATATTATTATATTAACTTATTGGGACGTTTCTTTATCTTTCAGTCCTTCACCGTAAGAAGATTCGTCCTCACATTATTATAGTTTGCGTAATGATGTCCAAATATGGTTACCTCTACCTGCACTCAGTTGTCTACCTGTAATCAGGTGTTTCGTTTACCTGACAGTAAACATTGGCAGTTCATTGTCCTGCCTTTCCACTTCACTTTTCACTCTAAACTTTCTTTCACTTTGTCACGCCTAAGTCTGTGACCTTTACAATAACAATATAGCCTTTTGGCACATGAATACATCAGTACTTATACTATATTTACATTTCACAAATTATTTTTAAAGATCTTTCTAACATGTTCATTAGCTGTGGTTATTCTTATTACATTATCATTTTGTTTGTGCACAGGAATTTTGGAACTTGCAACTCCCACGCAGTATTTGAATTTCAAACGAAAACGTTACCCGTACTAATTATATAACTTTTACTTGGTATTCTTTACATCTTCGTATATATAATTTCAATCACATTTACACAGGTGATTCTTGGGTCTGCTCTGTACTGTTTACAACGTTTTTCTGACGATATGGCCTTATTAGGGAGATGTTATATCTGCCTATCGGTTTACCATTTCTTGGGTGTGATAGAGCATACGCTCTGTCACCAAATATTTTCTCAATCCGGTATGGGCCTTTCCATAGCATATATAGCTTTTTAGTATTCTTTCCTAAAAAATCTGACTTGTCGAACGATTTCACTAGAACTAAGTCGCCGACCTTTGGTTCCCAATTCTTCTTATACCGCAGTTTCTTTGCGTTTCTTTTCTCTACTTTTTCCATTATTCTTTTAACAGCATTCTGGATCCGTTCTCGATCTGTCTCGGTCATCACTTGGATACTTTCCGGAACACCCTCTATTAGTGGTTCCGGTGTTAAATTCCTATGCAATTGGATAGGAGCATATCCTGTGGTTAGATTGACTGAATTATTGAATATAAACTCAATATAGTTGATGTGGTCTGGCCAGGTAGTCTGTTTCAATGAACAAAGGACTCGGAGATGAACACCTAGGTCTTTCAGTACGCGCTCGTTTGGATTAGAGCACGGATGGTACGACGTTGTATTATAGATGCGAATTCCGGCATCCTGAATGGTGTGCACGAATCGTCTTCCATGGTGTATGGACGCGTTATCTGCTAATAGTGCTTTCATCTTCCCGTATTTGACTATATAGTCTTTCACTATTTTATTCGCGCATGCTGCACTTGTTAATTTCTTGAGAGGGTATATTTTCACAAATTTCGACATCACGTCGATAAGTACAAATAAATATTTTAATCCTCCTCTTCCTGCAGGGAGTGGACCGTATGCATCCGCTGCAACTAATTCTAATGGTTCCTTCCTGGTGATGGATACAGAGGGTCGATCTATCTTATAATTTAATGATTTTGCCCTCTGGCAGATGTCACATGTAGATATAAAGGTCCTAACTTTCTTGCCTAATCTAAATATGTATAAATGGTTGCTTATGGAAATCATTGTCTTCTCAACGCCAGCATGTATAAGAGCTGTGTGGTAAGCAGAAATCACTAACTCTTCCATCGCTGCGGGTATATATGCTTTCCAAACAGGTTTGGAAACACCCTGTAACTTATACAATACGTTATTTAGCACTCCGTATTTCTGTGAATTTGCTTGATCTATGGGCAATGCCTTTTCCATAATTTGTTTTTATTTCCAATCCTGGCGTTGTAATTCCGCCAATCTTCTCATCTCCTTTGTTAATTTTATACTGAAGGTTACATCCATCTTTAACACTGGTAATTCTGTACCATTACTACTGATATTTTCTGGAAGATTCCCCTGTGGCTTTATACGTGAAAGCATGTCACTAAAGATGTTAAGACTTCCCTGTATATGTTTAATCTCTGGGTTGTAAGCCATGATCTCGTGGATATATCTCGCAATTTTTGTACTGGTCAATTTGCAATTTCGTATAAATGATAGGCTGATATGATCGGTGAATATCACAATCCTTTTATTATATATATTGTCTAAATTTACAAATGGCATAATAAATAGCCGTAATTTCCTGTTCTGTTATGCAAGCAATTTTTTCTGTTTTCGTTAACCCTCGGGAGGCTGTGGCTATGACCTTTAATTCTCCAGTCGGTGTCTCTTGGGCTAAAATAGTTCCTAACGCCACCATGGAGGCATCCGTGTATATGAGATAAGGTAAATCTGGATCAGGCCATGTCAATAATACGGATTCACTGAAGAGTTCTTGTAATCTTTTAAAAGCATTTTCTTCTACCATAGTCCATCGCCATTTTCGATTTTTTTCCAGTAGTGCTCGCAACGGTGCGGCTTCCTTTGCATAGTTTATCAGGAACCTTGATTGGTACCCAAGTACACCCAGATAACGTTTTACTTGTTTTGGTGTCTTAGGTCGTGGTATTTTCAAAATGGCTTCCACTCTTTCTGGATCAGGAGCTATATGTTCGCCTGTTATGATATATCCTAAATATTTAACTGATTCCTGGAAAAATTTACATTTGGCCCAATTCAGTGCTAATCCAGCATTTGCTAGCCTCCCGAGCACTAAATCCAAATATGTAAGGTGATCTTCCACTGTTCTACTGCATATCAATAAATCATCTACATACTGTGACACATATGTTTCCCTTTGCGTGTTGAGTATTTTCTGCATCGCCCGTAGGAATGCGCTTCCAGAATTAATTAGTCCAAAGCAATTTCTTGTAAACTGGTACTGATATCCTCCGTGCACAAATGAGGTATATTGCCTTAACTCAGGTTTCAACTTAATTTGCAAAAATGAGTTGGTCACATCTAGTGAAGTAAAATACCTTTGTGCCCCAATACCGGCCAAAATTTGCTCTATTGCTGGGGTTCGAAAATTATCCGGAACAATATATTGGTTTATATGACGTCCATCTATCGTCAGTCGTACTATTCCATTTGCTTTTCTGACTATACATAGGGGACTTATAAATTTTGATGTAGATATCTCCAGAATTCCATCTTCCAACATTTCCTGTATTTTAAGGTTCACTGCCTCCTGTAAATCCAATGGAATAGGTCTGCACTTATATTTGAATGGGGGAACATCATGTATCTCGAATTCATACTCAAAATCACTATAGGTCCCAGTGTGTTCCGAAAATACATTTCTATGTTTACATAAAATGTTATAAAAATCTCTTTTTGGTGGTCGTTAAGTAGGTTCGAGTTTGCTACTGTTTCTCTTATTCTATAGGTCATGTTTACGTTATTTTCGACTACCTGGAAATTATCTGGTAGGGTAATTATCTCCTGTTCACCTGCTTCTGCCTGCCCAAGTCCGTATGACGTCATCTCTAAAAGCCGTTCTTCTCCAGCTATATACTCATCCTTATCATAGTTTCTCATCTCTTTTGCTTCTAATGGATTCATCTTAACTAGCTCCATCCCTCCTATTCGTATAAATTCTACAAAAAATGTTTCTCCATCTATTTCTTTTTCTTCATCTGTCAATCTTATCTCATTTTCTGCTTCCCTTGAGCTAAACGGAACTTTAACTATGACGTCTTTAATTTTGATTTCCAAGGCTTCCATTTGATAATTCAACTTAGCTTGAAGCGCATACAACACGTCATTACCCATAATAATGTCTACAGATAGCCTATTAATAACAAAACATACAAATTCTATTGTATCCTCCCCAATGGTGACTTTCAAAAGCATTTGTGTATTAATCTTTTGTTTGGCGCGACCTACCGCCAGAGTACAATATGCACTTTTCACGGGCAATGTTTGCAATTTCATTCCATTGTTTTTTAAGTGATAAAAGAATGCTTGACTTATAGCTGAAACTGAGGATCCTGAATCTATTGTAATGTGCCATTTTTCTTTGTTTATTATTGCAGCAATACGTGGAGCATCTCTCACTTCTTGCAATTCTGTTAAGTGATTGTTTATTTGAGTACCGTTTACTATTTCTGTTTCTGTTTTATTCTGTACCACCCTACTCAGAGCTGTGTCCCTGTTCAAATTAAGAACTAGCGTGTTCATCCGGGTCCGATGCGGGACGTCTTCTATCGCACCCTGGAGTCGTTTCCCGTCTGCTGTGTCGTATCTGGCCTTTCATCCACCTCGGGCGCCGCGTCCCTCGGTGTGGGTGGAGGAGAACGCACCCATTCTCTTGAGAGAAATTGATTCCTCTGTCTTACTTCAGGTTTGTCTGTATTGTTCTCTCTACCAGCGTCACGTGGTTGATACTGTCTATTAGCTTCTGGTAGTCGGAACGTCGGTCTTGCATTCCCTCTTCGAAGAAATGGGGGGTGACCCCTATTTCCATTCCTAGTTACATGTACATATCTTATAGGGAAATTATATGAATTTGAATTTGGTGGTCCCTGTCTCCCTCTATTGTTGTTAGGGAATTCCCTCGGGACGTGGGCATCGTATCTTTGACGCGTAGCCATATGGTTTGTGTTAAAATTTCGGGGATTGTGTGCCCTTTCCCCGTCATGATTATTATTATTCCACGGTCTGTGTGGATTTCTCACTGGCATTCGATTCTCATGTCTATTTTGTGAATTTTGCGTCCCAACGCTTTGTAAAGCTGTTAATAATGTAATTGCCTCTCTCAATGTCTGAGGTCTTGCTACCACCATGTGATTTCTAATGTTCTCAGGAAGGTGGGGCGTCAGAAGAGAAATCAGTTCGGCTTCCTGTAATGGAGGTTGTAGATATTTACTTATTTGCGAATATCTCAGGAAATAATCAGTAATAGACTCTCCATTATTACCTTGGTAGCGGCCATTTGTTATCTGATTCCTTACTTGGTATTGGACATTGGCGTTCCAATACTTTTCTAGGAAAGCTGTTTTGAACAACTCGTAGCTGCATCCTTCTCCCACAGTTACTCGTAGCCAATTAAGTTCGGCAGATTCTAACGCCCTTTGAACTATTATCATCTTATATTGCTCGGGTACACCTCTTATGGCAAAATACTTTTCTAAGTCGGCCAAAAATTGTACTGCGTTGTCATTGCGACAATTAAATTTCGGGAGGGGCAATTCGCTTAGAAAATTCATGTGCACTGGTGGATACATATTTACGTTTTGCATATTTACTTCGCTATTATTGCTGTTTTGAGGAGAGACAGAAGGGGCGCTAACCTGTTCGTTCTGCCTCTCTCCATTGTGTGTATGTATAGAACAATTGGAACTCTCAGGTACCTGCCCTTGCTGTCCCAGCTGTAAGCCAGTTACAGTGTCTCTGATTTGAGATATCTCGCTTACTGTTTCCCTCAACATTTGTGTATTTTCTGATTGAATATTTGTTACACGTGCTACCTTTTCTTTTAACTTCTCCATGTCAGCTGCTATACTATTGTTTACAGTGTCCAACCGGTCATTTATCTCTTGTACAAAAGTTACCTGTGTCGTGGTCAGTTCATCTAATCTTATTCTCTCCTTATTAATTTCCTCCCCTATTCTATTTTCTACTCCTGCAACGAGAGATTTGGTAGCTTCTAGGTCACTTCTTATAGTACCTACTTCTCGCTGCAGGGCCTCTTTTACGGTCTGGATTTCCCCTGTTATTCCTTGAATTTTGACAGTGATTCTAGCTTCTGTTTCTTTCCCTTGGCTTGTAATTTGACTTAATTTTTTGTCCATAGCTTTGCTCTGATCTAGTAATTTAGTCTCTAGTGATTGGTTCTGTTCTACTAATTTAGTCTCTAGTGATTGACTCTGAATAGTAATTTGCGCCATGAGTTTCTGGAACATCTCTTGTAGATTTTCCATTACCCCAGGATTGTCACTTCTATTTACATTTAAGCTACTTACACCATTTACACCCTCATCTACTGATCCTATAACACTGCTTTCCATTATCTCTTCATTAACAACTTCCAACTCTTTCTCTGTCTCCATAATTATTTGTTCCCCAGAATTTTCCATTTTAAATTTATTCTGTACGATCTTCTTATTTCTCGAAAGCATTGAACTTCCCCTTTAAATTTTCTAATTTCCCTTCCAAAATACTTATTACTAAGACATTACATAGATATTGATCTCAATGAATGATATTACATTTACAAGAAATATAAATTGAGTATGTGTAACTCACAGTTCTGTTGTACGGCTGTGGTATTTATGTGATGTCTTTACCAATTTTTGTCGTGCTGCTCGTCGTCTAGTAGGCTCAGTTGATGTCGAAAGAACTTGAACTTCTCTCTTGGTTGGGGGAAAATTCTATGTAGTTGTTTTTGCCGTCTTCTTCGTAGTCTCTGCTGTCCTCATCGTAGTTGTCGTCGTCGATCTTCTCACTTTTCCTCGTAGTCGTCCTTCGTCGTTGTTCTTCTCACTTCTCCTCGTCGTTGTCGTCGTTACATTTCACCCATTTCCTACAATTCGAAGCCCCAACGTGTCGGCGCCATTATGCGGCATACCCGCATGTCAGATTTCAATTGGTTGGTGTTTACTTTTGATTTGGGTTCTAATTGGAGCTATGAGATCTCTTGTCCTCAGGTGAATGGTTGTAGGAAATGGATTTGTTGTTTGTTGGCTGCTCAGTTGTCTCAATAATACACTGGTTCGTTGCAAAAATGATTTAATTTAATTCTCACTAAGTTCGTTGATTCAGATTGATTTGTAGCGGTGACCACCTGTTACTAAACTTCCTAACAGAATTCTCTTAATTCTTTATACGGCGAATACTTTGCTATTATAAACTTCTTCTGCTGCTTCTCTCACGCTGGTTGCGTTATTCTTGACTTCCCTACATTTCGGACTTAGAAATCTTTACTACCTCTTCTTCACGCGCACTAACACGTCTTTCCCCTCGTAGTATGACTGTTGAAGTGATCTTTCGTCTACTCTGCGATTCAGTTCGTACTTTATTCTGATCCCCACTCTAACCCTTATCACATGACCAAAATAACTCACCCTTCTCCCCGTTTCTCAAATCTTACATTATTATTGGTTTCTCATTTTATTTCGATTTTTCTTTATTGGTTAGCAAAACTCATCGAACTCATTGACGTTACATCCCACCGTGAGTTGGGTCATGCCTACCCTGGGCTCTTTGTAACGGTATACATCGTTATCACCTCAGCAAAGTAAATCCTTTTAGGTCTTACGCTTGACCGCATCTTGAAAACCTTATTGTTCCTACACATTCTTTGTTACAGTTCTCAGACATTGAACCTTTCCTTAAACAAAGAGGCTAACGGTCACCTCTTCCTGTCCCTCCGACTTGTGTTCAGATTTTACAGAAATATTTTCTCTCCCTTACATGGATTTTAGCATGTTAGTTGTCTTAAATTATATTCTTCCCATCTTATTCTTAATTAAACCGCTATTTTAATCATTACTCTAATTTCATTCTAATTTCATATTAATATAACAATATTTTATATTAGTTTAGCAAAGCATTTTTTATTAATTTATCTTCTTTTTTAATTCTCGTGATTTCAATTAATTCGCCACCTCCTAATCGCTGTCTGATACTGCGGTTACAACTAACACAGACACTTCTGTTGCAAACTATGAGGAGGTGTATTTGTGGGTGGCTGCGTTTTCCAGTTTTTTCCACCTTTGTCCATCCTTAGCTTGTCTCGTCCATAGTGTTCCTACTGGCCTCCTATACTCATCTGTCCACCGTGTTTTCCGTCTCCATCAATCTTAGTTCTATTCTCGGATCCCATATTGTTGTTCTTTTGGTCTATCGGCCGGGGTCCATTCTGCCGAAGTACCCTCCCTATCTCCATTTCAGCTTTTTCTGCCCATGCAGCTGCAAAAGTCATACCTGTCTTCCTTCTTATAGTCTCGTTTGACATCCAGTCTCTTATTGCTATGTGCAATATTCTCCTCTCTAAGTCATCCGCTGGCAAATCTGAATCTTTGTATTCAAGCACAGAAGTACTTATCTCAAGTTTTGGTTTTCAATAATGAAGTCATATATAAATATATGCACACATTATTTCCGTAAAATTTGTATTTTTGGAATCGATGTATTTCCGATTAAATTAAATTTTTAAGTGGAAAAATGTAGCCCTGCAGTTCTTAACTGGCGATTCAATTCAATATGCACAGTCTCCTAGTTTTAGAATGGAAGCTGTGTGCATCAGAAGTTCAATACAAAGATTGATAACATTTAAGATACTGCGTGGCAAGGTATTATTAGCTGTTCCCATTTGTCAACACTATTTTCAATGTTATTGCTAAGAATAATCCAATTATAAATGCACGGGTAACAGAATATTTTATTAATATACGTAAGGCATAATTATTTTACTGTGATTACTACTATAGAACTATATCCAAATATAAGTGTATGGTTAAAAATGTTCCCAAAGTTATCGGCATATTTGATAACGGTGAGTGAAACAAGCCATCCTATGTGCTAACAGTTCCAGAAAGACCAAAGAACGCAAATTATTTAAATACTTAATTCCATGGTATTTCTCCGACTAATATCTTCTCACGAGAGGACTAAAGCTTTAGTTATCATTAAGCACAAATCGAATGATAGGAGTTTCGTAAAACGTATTTGCTATTGATTTTACCTACTAATAATCGGATTTGCTCCCCATTTCCTTTGCTTACAATACAATGCCTTGACGATATTCTTTCCCTTAAACGTAGTATATCATTGATTTTTCATCCTTTTTCTGCATTCATATTCGTAGCATTATATCTTCTCGTCTTTCTACTGTATACATCTAACACGTGGACGTCAATGCCTATAGGTTTTCGCTGAAGCCTATAATAAACGTAATTCTGTTAAAACATAATGTGATTTCTTACAATCTGCACTAAATAGATTGGTACAGTATGTATAATGCACTAACCTTGTCTAGCACGGGCGCTGGGTTTCTTTCCTTGAAATGGTAATTTCCTTTTAAAGTTCTATTGTATTCCTTAATTACCTGCTGCAATGTAAGCACAAGCAGGCATCAGTGGAGTTACAAGTGAAGTATCGGCTGTTAACTTGTTGGAAACATGAAATTTCTGACAGTGAAGCACAAGAGGAACCAAATTTGGAGGACGAAGAAGGATCATCCGCCACTGATGTGTCTGCCATACCTGGCTGGCCATAAAAGGGGGGCGAGTTGGTAAGAGATGGGAGTACGTATTTCTTTCACTTTCTACAAACCAGGGGCCAAGCTAAATCTCGTGCATTGTAGTAAACATATATTCATCATGATCAAAAATTATATTTTGTTCCATACGTCAACGTTTCTTGTGGTTATATGGGTTACACTTGCTCTGAAAACGCCCACAATTGGCGATAAAATGCATTTAGTAATACCAGGTATTGATGTTTTGTTTACTCTCCAGTTGTTGGTTAATGTAAGCCTATGGAACAGACAACTGCTGTACCATTATAACACAAGGAGCACAAGGTGCAAAAGTTATGTATTGACCTTTACCACGGAAAATATAATTTGTTGCCTAAACTACATTTATTACGTCAACCAAGCTGTCCTTTAGTGATTAGACAGAATTTTTCCACAAAAACTCTTCAAAATCCGATATAAGAAAGATCTCCATTACTTTTCCCCTGTAAAAGTTACTTCCAATGATTTGGATTAAAATCGGTTGACTATCGGTAGACTAAATATTTATACAACATCGAAAACATAAATATCATTCATTTATAGAATGAATGCACAATAACAATGTCTGAAACATTACAATTTTCCGTCATAAATTTTCCATTATGTGGTACACTTTGAAATATTAACTAGGGCTTCCACTATTTCTCAAAGCTTACGGAAGCAGTTTCTACGAGATCAATACAGCGTACAAGACTCTTAAATCAAATCAAATCTTTTCGACAGGAGATATGATATTGATTTCACACAGTCAAATATTGCATATGCTCAATTTTTATCATTTTTACAGGAAGTTTCTTACAGGTAAGCTAAAGAATGAAGCTAATTCATAAAAGTAGATAGGGAAGTCTGTGTGATTACCGTCAAACAGATTATTTTCTCTTTAAAGAAGATGTTTCTCTAAATTATATACGTTGCAGTATTTCAGAGCATTTTTATGCAGTGAACAAGAGGAGTGGATAGTATTTACAAAAAAGGCAAGCTTAGTAATTCAGTCCATGCATCCAGTTTTCTTTTGTATTGTGTATCTCATAAAGCACATGCAAAGCTCGTAGACCATGTCGAATATATTGCTTTAAATGCGCTGGCTTCATGAGCAGAGATGCCTGCAAGTCTGGTATTATGCACACTAGTCATGTCCCACTTCCAGATGTACCGGCAAGTTGGGATTCTGAGGCAGGATTAATGAGCCAAGTCGAGCAAAGAGTCAGAAAAACGATTTACTTCCCTCGGCTTGTTTTAGTTTCAAAACCCATTATTTCGTTCATATTCCAGCGTGCTCAACGCTTTCACTACTCTAGTTATTTATTCACAAGAAACTTACAACGGTTTTTACGATCGTACTGACGGAGTTTTTTAAGCAGAAAAGGATGGAGATGTGATAGAAAGTAATAATTGATTGTCATTTTTTTCTCCCACTACGCTCCATTTATATTGTAATACAATTTTAATTCCACTTTATTAAATTTGTATTTATGCACGAGATGAAGACTTTTGGTTTCCCCAAACAGAACTGTCATCCGGATAAAGTCTATCAAGTGATAATTAGTTTAAATAATAAGTTGAGCCATAAAATTACAAAATAATAAGTCTAATAAAGTTATTAAGCAATGGTGATTTGTATCCTCCAATATAAAAGTGTGGCAATATATTCCTGTTGTGAGCTAAGATAGAGACTTAGTAAGGGGCAACGTTTTATGGTTATATAGTGGTACAAGGCTCACTAATGCCATATAATGTTTTGACTTCTCTAAGCTTTATGTTTGCAGAGCAATGGAATTACAAAATTTCAGTCAAATATTAAGCCTGTCGTTGCTCGAAATATCCTCAGTCTAATATCAGGAAGACTATAAATTCCACGTTGGGGTTTGTGAAGGCAATAGCGATACTAAATATTAACTTTTGTCTTTAATTGTTTCAGTGTTTTTATTGTATTGGACATCTTACCACATTACTCGTGTATGAAAAGATGCAGCTGATGGATTTGTAGTCTGTTCAGTTGAAATTAAAAGCAATAAATAGCAGGCCACAGACGGTTCTGAATCACAATATCACACTAATGCGATAGGCTGATGGAAATATTAGGATTGTATTTCATCTCATAGAACGAACAGTGCTACTGGCATGTCCGGTTTTGCATGGCCGGTGATACCTCAACTGTCATGTGTTATTGACAATTGTGTTTATGTTTGAGTATTCCTTCCTCTCCTCTCGGAGTGTTCGGGGTTTCTGTACACTGCTTTCCATTGGCTGAGAAGTTTAACTATCATTGCGTTTTGAATACAAAATACTGCCAAAAATATTTGAATACCGAATCTCTCTGTATTACACACAGTAAACAATAACTCGGGAAAGTAATTGCACCCTCGCGGGAAGAAAATTACTGACCAGCTGGTAATTTAGTTTTTTTTTTTTTTTTTTAAATTTTACATCCTCCAAAGTTAAGTAATATCGGACGATGAATGAAATGGGCGAAATGATGCTTAAATGAGCTCAGGGTCCATAGAGCTTAGGGTTACCCGAAATTTGTCCTTCAGGATGAGGGAAAACCCCGGAAAAAAACCGTATCCAGGTAACTCACCCTGACCGAGATTCGAACTCGGGACGTCTTGAACGTGAGGCAGACACCGTACTACCACGCTACCGAGGTGGGCGGTCATTTAGTGAAAAAATAGTGATAAGACAGTGAAAAGATAGTGAAAATAATGATAATGGTAGTAATAATCATGATAATGATTATTATGATAGTGATGGTATAAATGATAATAACAGTAATATTATATAGCCATAGCAATGGTAATGGTAATGATGATTATATTAATAATAATTAATCATAATTTCATTATGCTTCTATATATTAACTTAAAGATTTTAGCTATAGTTAGATAAAATGTCGTTTTGCAATTCTAATAAACATAGCTAGTTGTAGCTATAGCTAACATAAATAGATCAATAAGACCCATTCTTACACCACTGTTAAGGTGATATTACCTGCATTACAGCAAGGTAACAGTTACGAACCGATACAGGGAGCTGGAACTGGCAAACTATAAGTGAAAATACATGGGTCGTAGAGAGCAAAGATAAATGCTCATCTGTTGGGTTAAGGAAATCTGACGCAAAATAAAATAAATATTTAATTACACATTCAAAGTACCAGATCTAAGTCGTTAAAACTGATAAGTACATCCGGTATTCTGACTAGAATAATTTTTAACTCCATATCTTATTGGTTTGCCTTTTTTATGAAAATAAACAAATGTTAGTTCAAATTAATGTTCTTAATGATGTTCCTAATATACCAGATCATGCACCAATAAAATATAATGTTCCAATGTCTTTATGTTTTGTTAAGAATAATCATTGTTGCAAAAATATTATAGAGAAAGGTGATAAAAAGTAACAGAAGAAAATTATAATAACGACACAATATTCTTATTTATTTTTCTCCGCACGCTTTATTCATATATGATCTTAAAGATTCTTATCCTATATCATGCCAAACTTTAGTATTTATACGACTGGTAGCAGTACTTTAATGGGTTTCATTAAAGTACACCTGCTCATTAAAGTATTGGTATTCGACCAATAAGAAGTGATCACGTAACATTGAGAGAGTGCAAGTATAGACTATACTCTTTTCGATCGACAACGATACTAGCGCCAGTTTAGGAAAGAGTAAAAATGTCTGACACTACTAATAGTGACATTGAACTTGCACTCCCAGAAATTACTGTTAAAACACTCAATGTTATGGATAACTTGTTGCCACAAAAGTCAAGAAAGAGGTACTAGAAATTCTATTCACAACTCCTGGATTGGGGAATATCATAAGGTATAAATTTGTTCTCAGTTTATTTTGAAAAGTTGTTTCGAAATATGAAATCACCGACCTCGTGGGCTCAGCATTCTATTTTGAAATCAACATTTAGCATTAGGCACCAAATTGACTTATCTAAATACTCAAAGCTGAACAGCTTACTAAAACTCAAATCCGTAGGATATAAAAGGAAAAGAACCAAACCATTTACACCATGATTAACGTTTCTAAATGAAGCACCTGATATTAAATACCTAATGATAAATATTAGTGCCTTTCTAATGTTACCAAAGTTTTGTATTAATATTTTTAGGTTAAACTGTTACACACGTTAACAGATGTTTATAAGGAAGTGATCAATATTTCTGCGCTTGCATACCACGTACTACGTCTCACTTTAGATAAAGGAGTAACGATTGTAACATATCACTCAAATAAGAAATGAATAATTTGAAATAAAACCTTTAATTTAGATACATGATAAAGCATAAACAGTTGCATGAAACTAACTATGATGGTTATTAAAACGGTCGTATCATAATACTCGTGTTTTAATTACTACATTATAATCTCGTTGCATAATATACTATTTTATGTGCTGTATGGCATCCTCCAAGCACTTTTATTATATCCTCGTTGTTTATACCTCCTCTTAGTGTGTTGCGAGAAATGCTACATCTTTTATATTTGTGGTACAATAACTGTGGTAAATAAAGGAAATTTTATATTTAAAAATTATATATACATATAACCTCCATTAAATTCCATACATATCTTACAATAATATGACCAATGGATTATTTTAAGAACGTCCTTCTTCTCTTAGCTTTCTTTTGCATAGTTTATTTTCTCTCATTCTGTTTCCGCTAATATCTTCCATTTTCTCAAAAATCATCAATCTTTCAGATGTCTATTTGCGTGAAAAATAGGGTATTAGAATATCTCGTTACAAAACACAATTTATGTAAAACAGTAGTTTTGTGTCAGCAACCCATTCCAGGACATTTTTATTATTTGTCTGAATTTCCAAATGCGTAATAATTTTTCCATCCGCTTAGTAATTGTTTATTTTGTTTCCCTCTTCTCTCCCCTTCCTAATTATGTAAATGGAAGTAAACGTCAAAGTCATAAATGGTCCGCTTTCATAAGAAGTGATTACTGCTTAAACTCACGGTTGTACTAACAGCATAAGATTCTTAAAACTATCTCCCCCAGTGTTGAAGAAGAAACAGCTGGAAGTATAAACTATTGTAAGAACAGTTTGTAAAAATGTGAACAAAGAACTTCAACAGTTTAACGTGTGAATTTGTCAGAAAGATATGAAGCCAAATACGATCTGGGTGTCAGAGTCTCGCATCATTTTGTGCGCACGTTCCAATCAACAATGCCATCGCATCGTGAATTAAAATGAAATTACCAAAGGGGTTCCAAACCTGCGATTGAGGCACTGAGCATACGCATGTGCATCAATCTCTCCACCGCCTGTAATCAAGTGAGAGGACATTTTGAGTCCGTTTTATAATGTAATACAGGAGGTAATGCTATTATTGGTTTGGTGGAGGTTTCATGACAAAATGTGAAACTCAGACCCATCTCTATAGCACATACATGTCATACTATGAAACTCCGTGCCTAAAGGGTATTTTTCTGGACCTGAATTTTGTAAAGCTGGCAAGGTTTCCTTCGTACAATCATACGGTAAAGTGCTGTCAGTATCATTTTGGATCTGTGGTACAAAATGGTAAATATTTTAACCTCTCTTATTTCCAATCCCTCTTAAAATGTTAGTTTTTACCGTTTTAAATCCGTTCTATCTAAATACAGTTTTTTTTTCGTGGTAAAATACATATTTAATCCTAAATAATTACAACTACCTAAACTGTTTAGCAAAAGGCGTGCAGAATAACCAAATATATTTGAAAATCCTTACGAAACAAATTAATGAAGACTATAGAATATATATCGTATGATTCACATATGACCTAGATTTCAAGAAATTAAATCCTCATACGAGAACGTTTTGCGTTATTTCATTTGTACTTATATTGCAACAATGTTTGTTAGAAATATAAGTTAATAACAATGCATCAATTTAAGATCAAAAGCTGTGAATCTATGTTACATAATTAAGATTGACAACATTACTTTTCTCGGCGGTTGCAGATACTATATTTCCCAAAGTGTAAGACGTAAACTTGAAGACAGGGACATGGGCGATAAGCATAATTACCAGCTTCTCCACTGTTTTTCTGCATATATTAGGAGTTTTTATTATGCAGCTTTTTTATTTAATATCTGCGCTTACAAAGGTATATAAAATGTCACCTATTATTATTTGTAAAATTTACTAAACCACTCATTCGGTCATGACAGCCTGCCACCAATACCGAGCAGTAGTGCATGCTGCAGGCAGACTCCTGCAACTCGTTAAGTTATCTGCTACTATACTAAGCTGGGACACCCTGCTCTTGGTCTTGTACAATTTCAAAACGGACAAGGCAAGAAAAATTAGTGTAACTAAGTCGTAATTCAAGTGCGAGGTCTATAAATCAACTAAACCGCCAACAAAATGCAGTTGGAGGCGTGGCTTAGCAAATATAGCTATCCCCCTCTACCGCCATTTCAGGTTCCCTCTCCTCCATTGCGTGGGCTGCACTGTTCATCTGCTTCACTCACTTTCGCATTCGCTGTTACATCCACTCTTTGCATTTTCTGCCAAAACACTGCTTAATTCCTCAGGGTTTAAAGAAACTATGATTCTACCTATTTTTTTATCGATTGTGAGGTCTTTTAAGAGGTAATTATTTTCTGTTAACTTTGAAAATCAAAAAATACATGCATTTAGTTTGGTTTGCGCTCTGTCGTATGCAGGAAGGGAGGAGTGGGAGTAACATGATGCTTGGATGGCGAGAAGGGGAGAAAGCTCTCCTCGCGCATGCGCACACCGACTGCATTTTGTTTGTGATCTACATGTAGTTCTACTTGTATAAGATAATCAACTCATAATCCAAAATCGTGATCTTAACGCTCACTTGTGAACATTCTCTGGTATCATTCACAGCAAAATTAACGTTGCGTCGGACTCACTATTTCAGCTCTAGGAATGTTTGAGAAGTTTCCCACATTGCCACTCTGTCACTCCTTCTAGATGCTTTTCTATTTCTTGTAGCAAACACTTAATGTTTCGTAAATTCAAAGTAATCCCTAGGCTTATTTTGAGAAGCGATGATCGACTTGGTAGAAATTGATATTTTGTATCAAAATTCGTTTTAAACGGTTGAACTTGCTTTACCTGCAGCGTGATTAAAATGCATAAGGTGAAAATATAAGTATTTAAGTTTAAGCATTTCTTTTTTGTCTTCTACAATAATAATTCACACAATTACGGTTTGTCTCACTCTGGCATTCTGCAGTATCAAGAATAGAGCAGCATTTCGCTAACAATATTCGAAGCATCCCTTCAACTTCATCACCATAAACTTAATGAGGGCATAAGACGTTTTACGACATGTTTCAAGGAGTCAATAACGAATAAGAGCCTATAAAGTGCTATAGTAAGCAGATTTTGTGCATTAGATTATCCTTCTCGTTTGTAACAGGTTACTCGCTCATTACTCCAATAAGTGCACAAAGGAGATATGTTTTAATTTAGTACTTTATCCACTATAAGATTTATTTAAACGTCATCTGTTTCAAATTAGAGGCAGAGAACCGGGATGGAATTAGAATGTCCATTTTTTTGTAATATTAATGAATTATATGGTTATAAATCTCACCAACAAATATATGGCTAATTTTTCACACTTAATGGCAAATCTAGCGTCACTGGAGGCATAGCAAATAGAATCTGATAGTAAACATCAGGAAGAATACAATATGCTCCACAGTTAGCACAATGTCTATTGTAAACATTAATCAATTATACGTACTTGAGAGAGTAAATCATGGTTTATCTGTTGTATGTTGAAACACATAGGCAGATTACGTAAAAGTTTTAATTTATAGGGGAGGAAAAAAGTTTTAATTTATAGAGGAGGAAACATAATGGCATATCTATGAATAATTAAACTATACACGAAAAGTTCATGAATTAAAAATCATGCTGTTTTTCTGAGCTAGCAATAACTCAGATACTAAATTAGTATAGCAGTATCCATCACTCACAGTCAGTTATTTTATAAGAAGAAAATTTTCTTATGCTCCCCTTAATCTTTGCCCATTTTACAGGTTTATACTAACTTGCACTTAATATCTTCAATAAAATTGTACAATTTTATTCACTAAAGAACCAAATTAACAAAATCGCTTTAAAGAAAGCAGTATCAAATTTTAATAACATATATTTTAAAAGAGAGGTGAGCTGAAATAAAAAAAAAAAAAAAAAAAAAAAACAAAGGTTAGTTATGTGTCGTTATGGTTAGTTAGTCGTTATGTATATTATCGCATTCCCGTAGAGGAGGGGATCCGTCCCCTTCAGCTGCCGTAGTGCGCGCACTACGGGCCCCTAGTGCTCGTGGTACCTCTGACGTTACTAGACTGGTACCACTAACGTGGTACCTCAGGCCAAAACGAGCCCCTCCCTGATGCGGAGTTGTTAGGATAAGGTTGGACTCGAGGGGACAGTGGTTCTCTATACGCGTGGGTGATCGGGTACGTATCCGGACGGGGTTGAGGGAAGCCATTAATATTCCCGCGTACTAGCCAGCATAGCTAGTAGAAGGTGTGCTACATCATCAGGCGGCCCTACCGAGGTCATATCGGTAGCCTTCCCATTTTGCACTTGGCGCGCGTAAGTGTGGTATCCACTTCCATCCCGTCTTGAGTCCACGGGACCAGATGCGGTGGGCCTTGTTAATCTCTAGGTCTTGCCCTACGGAAAGCCAAACGGAGACGCCGGGCACCCTTTTGGGACAGCTCGGTAACTCCCGAGGAGTCGGGAGGAGGCCCGGGTCCAGGACTAATGGGCGTAGAACCTCTGACATTAAATAACTGTATATTATCACATGTACCTTAATAATTGTGAGTACTGTGGTAATGTACTGAATATTACTCAGGAGTACGAAGGTACGCGTTGTTCCCACTGTACAATTGAGGATTTTGCACATGGTTTCAGCTTAAAGAATAACACCATGTTAAACCATCCTGCATCCATCTTAAACAGTTTTTGTATTACTCCGCATCCCGTGCACAAACGTATCTGAATGACAGTGACACTTTTCTCCATGTGTTACGCAATATTTCATTCAAGTTTTATGCACAAGAGTAGATTACCAGGTTTTGTTTTGTAGTACGGCAGGAGTATATAAGCCTTATGATATTAGAAGACACATGACTCGGAGATTGTGAGGTCTCTCCTAGAATGACTCCTATCATGGGTATCGACATTGTGATATGCTTTGGTATATGTGGCAAGAAGTTTTGAGGCAGCCCTAATAAGGTCATCTTTTCTACGACTTTTGGATAAGGCGCTATCGCTTCGAGAATGAACACCTGACTCCCTTATGATACCTTCAAATTCCAATCTTAGACGTGTGTTTATTGCTTTCCATTAGGCAGTACTGAGTAAGACATTACGAAGTGGCGTTAGGAACTGCATATGTTTAGTTCTTAAATTAACTGACCAGGATCATTGCAAACCAGGAGCTGGCGTGCGTATTCCTTGAAGTTTGATTCAAGAGCAGCGCTTAACAAATTGGGTGTGCATTGTGCAACTGAGAATTTAAGCACAAAATTCACATTTATACACTTTTTGTAAACTGTTAACAATATCACTTACAAAGCCTGGTATCAGTGGCGCAGATACTAAGGGTAAAGTACTCCGCTTCCAGGCCAGAAATGTTCTTACAGTGTACAATTTCTTTAAGTAATGGTCATCTGAGAAAGTGCATGACTAGAGACATTTTTACTAGGCCAAGAACTCATGAACAGAGCTTGCAATTTAAGTATGCATATGCGTCCCGTATTGCCAAGTCAAAATTTCTAGCACAGAAATTTATGAGCTTTATTTAAATCTTTAGAAAAACATGCCAGAAAAAAAAAACTGTTTCCAGTTTAGATTATTTTGAAAGACGTACTCTGCCTCATAATATATATAATATATGACAATTGAGAATACCCCACTATTAAAATGCTGGTACATGAGGGTTTCCTATATGGGTTCCTCTATCTCAATGGGATTTCCCGTCTGGGAGGGTATCCGTCCCATTCAGCTGCCGTGGTGCGGGCGCTGTGGACCCCTAGCACTCGTGGCACCTCTGACGTTATTAGAGGAACCTCTGGCAGAACATTCGAGCCCCTTCCTGATTGGGATTTATTCGGTTTGGTTTGGCCTCGAGGGAGCAAGGGTTCCCGATACCCGTGGGAGATCAGGTACGTCTCCGGACGGGGTTGAGGGAAGCCATTAATATTCCCGCGTACTGGCCAGCATAGCTAATAGAAGGTGTACTAAATCATCAGGTGGCCCCACCGAGGTCATATCGGTATCCTTACCATTTTGGAGTTGACGCGCGTAAGTGGCGTATCCACTTCCATTCCGTCTTGAGTCCACAGGACAAGATGGGGGGGAAGGGCTTGTTAGTCTCTAGATCTTGCCCTATGGAAAGCCCCACGGAGGCGCCGGGCGCCCTTTTGGGACAGCTTGGTAACTCCCTGGTCGTAAGAGGGTGGGGATCCGCTCTGGTAGATACCCTCGAGTTTATTATATATATGGGATTAATACTTGAGAATTTGGGCTTTCTGAAGTCCAGGTACGTTCTTTTCAGTTAATAAGCATGTTAATTTTGAATGTAATAGCTATAATGCTCTCATAATTATCCTTCCTTGTGTAAGTTTAGGTTCTAACAATTAGTGAGACGGCAAATGTTACTTACCCCTTTCCCTTCCCCATTTTCCGCTCACTGGTGCGTCAGGTGGCAACAGTGCAGCCACCGTGTGCGCGTATTGGTTCATTTCACAAGCCCTCTAAAATCGTACGCTGTGTCTTGTCCCACGGCTGAGAGTTGACATTTGTCTGCTCGAAGCTTGGCCCAGAGAGGTATCACACCTTTTATTACCGAAACAACCACTTCGTTTGCTTAACCAAATTATTTCTATTATTCACTCATCCTTCCGATAGCGGTATATATCCATTTAATAAAACAGTAAAATCTTCCAAGGAATACCATGATGTACTTGTTCACAAATCGTTAATTTCTATATTCAAAGAGATAAAAACAATTTGAAGACTATACAATGGCATTCTTGCTCAGTAGATTCTACGTTTTTGTGAATGCAGCCGGAAAAGCCTTTGCACTGCTCCTTATAATTCCTAGGTATTGTAAAATCAGAGTATTTTAATAATAATAGCAAAAATATACGTTATTTGAAAAACAAGTGGATAAAAAGCTAATTTATTTACTCCTTTTGAATTCTTTGGAACATAAATTGCAGTCCTCTTTAAGAGACGTTCTCTTTAGAATTTCTTATAGCTGATCTTGGTCCATCACTTCAATTCAAAGGATATGTTTGACTTTTAAAGGGAAAGAGTTTTAAAGAGAAGAGGAAAGAGAAGAGTTTTAAAGGGAAAAAATACTTAGAAAACTAATTCCATATGGTATTAACAGTTGCACATGAAATGACTTGTGCTGAAAGAAAGTATTATCGTGTAAGATTTTTCGAAGACTTAAAATTGAATTTAAATAGTTAAGATATATTTCGAGATCATATACCACCGCTGCTATACAGAGTAAATTTCAGTGAGGGATTCTTCCTTACAACAGATACATATAACAAGTTAAAGTTGTCATTTTTAACACTTGATGCAAAGTTACTCCAGTTCCGCTAATTTTTGTGCAGAATGTATTGTCACATTGAATGCCTGAGGAAATTCTGTTCCATCACATAACAATCTAGACTGGAGAAGCTTCATGAGAAGAAATATGAATTCTTAAAATTTCTAATTTAAATGTCTTAATGGTTCAATTATAATTCTTGGCGTGTACACGAGAAAGAAAAAAAGAAGGGAACTGGAAAAAGGAAAAGAAACGTTGTGAGCAAGTATTCTGTATAATGTCGAAATTGGTATTCTAAAGATGAGAGGCGGTTGAAATTTGAAACCATCAAATGCCAGCAAATAAGTCACGTGCACTTCTTCCGCAGACTGCACTAAATGGGAGTGTTTTATGAATACTACAAAGCTATCACCCATCTCGCGCGATGCATGCTGATAAGGGGAACAGAGACTTGGCTTTTCTTAGTTAGAAACTTGATCCTTAGATTGGTTGTAAGACCATGAAGGAAGAGTTTTTAAACCCAAACTATGACTACTAGCTCTTCGAAAGGTAATATGAACTTCATCGTCAACTTGATTTCAGGATTTGAGTATGCTTTCCTGCTCCGGCTTCATAATTTTAGATTTAACTTTTGCCAGGTGGTTCTACACCCGTTACAACAGACTTTGTAATTTTTTAATTTATTTGGTATTCCTTGTGGTTACTGAAATATACAGAGAATTATGTAATACGGCGATAACTTATTGGCAGCAAGAAAGCCTGGATAAAGTTAACAAACAAAATCAACACAGGTAATTGATACTTCAGTCGAGGTTTTCGACAGGTGAACTAGATATATCCCCGCACTTTTCATTACTCATGTTGTAGGCATATTCTCGTACACTTCTGCTTTCAGGTAACTACTATCCAAAATGCTGAGCGTGTCCTAAAGCTTCTGCTTTTACTTTTGTCTACGACTTAGTAAACAGGGAAGGTATGAGTTCATTTCAGTCAAATATTCAATATCAAGGTTACATTAAAAGTTCAATTTTGAGATTTCCTTAATATAAAAATAGCTTCTTCTGCTTCACTTTATGGATTAGGCTCTCGCCTGTTCCGTCTTCACAGTGTCTCCTTCCATCTTTTTTTTTTTTTTAATAAGTTCATAAGTATAGGAATCTGGGTGTATTTATCTGTGCATAACATAATTCAAAACAGGAAACTTTGACTAAATCTAGAACTTGATATTTATGTTCTCCGGATTCCAAAGAAGTAACAGGAAGAAAAAAACTCCCAAACCGTACTACAATGTACATGGTACACGTTTGGAACATGTTGATTTTCTCAAAATAATTGACAGTTTTGACTAAAATACCATGTATCTTACATATTTTCATAAAAACTGAAATTTACATTTTTTTGTGTAAATAGCCTGTGAAGGATTATTTAATTTCATGATTTTGCTTAACTGCTGAACCGCTCTCAAATTTTTGTCACTTTTGCGGAAATAACTACTTTGGGTACATTCCCAATTACTCATTTCAATTTCCGAACGGACACCTTTCTCCAATGGGTAGCTATTGATGTTTGTTTCTCCTTCTCGTATAAGGCGAACGGAATTTTATAGGTATCACATAATGATTTGCTCATAAAATATTTGACCACCGCTGTATTCCCTCATTTTGATCTTTATGCATTAAAATGCAATAACAATTTCTACAAATATTCATCTCGATCAAAATGTTTGTAAGAATAATTTCTGCAAGTGTGTCTGGAGGAAGTAATGTGAGTTAATCACATAAAATGTTTAAATATATTGACGTATATGATATATGCATTTATATATTTTGTGGCTATATATAACCACAGTAATCATAGTGAATGAGCCAATTATTATAAAGTATAATTAACAATTGGTTTACAGATTAGGAAAAGTTATACCCCTTTAGAAACTAAAACTAGGTGCTTAAGTAGAAGGATTCATTTTATAACTGAGAGAGTACGCCTTGTTGGAAGGGAACATGCGTGGAGTTAGTTTCACTGATGTTATTAGGGAGGGTTGTGAGTTCGTTCCTAGCTCGGGATTTTTGCATGGATCTCTTATCTCGGGAGTGGTAAACATCAGACTGCTTCGTTTTTCCCCTCCTTTATTCGATATTGCTTTCTCTTCTTGTTCGGAGTTTCACACACATACGCGTTTGTTACATACATTCCCTAGTTTTACCTCACCTTCCTAACACCACTGCTTCCGTCGATGTCCAGGATCAGAGTGCTTCAGGTAGAACACTAACTTGTCTTCTGGTTTTCCAGTTAGCACTAACGCTTCCCTCTTGAAGGTAATGACCAACCCTTTCTTGCCTGCCTTTGTTTACTTCAGTTTCACAATGAGTTACCCTTGCGCCTAATAGTACTTCTCCCTGACTGCCTAAACTAGGAGTGTATTGATTCATAATGCGTATTAAAGAAAATATCAGGTTAAAAATAATTATCTCACAACCAGAAAATATGAGGATCAATTAGTGGATCATTTAGACAAATAAATAGCGAAAGAGTTGCATTTTATAAATGTATTAATGCCGTGCAAGAAGAGCTGGTATCCGAAATTATATGTTTAAGAATATTAAGAATGGCAAAGCAGGATGATGTATCAAATCAAAGCATTGTAGAAGAAGTAGGATATTTTAATAACAATGATAGATTAAAGGACTTTAAATAACAGGATAACAACAACCCTAGAGAATACGTTTGACATGACTCATAAAATAAGCAAGGAAATATGATCTTAAAGGAGGAATAAATCTATGGACACTCACAAAATGGTGGCTGGAGGAACTGGCAGCTGTTTATTTGTAATTTGAGTTAACAACGACGACGATGCTGATGGTGATAATATTTTTGTTGTCCGTCTGTTTCATACTCTTCATTACATAGAAGCTCCGTCCAGACCCGTGGGAACCAGATTGGTAATTTCCAGGATACTATAATTCCGCCGGTGTTTCGGAATGTCGTGATGCAGGAATACCTTTATATGTTGGGGCTGTCTTTTACAACCAGACTTAAAAACAACGGTTGGGGCTTGTGTTGAACCTGACTGACCTTTGAAAAATTATATATATATACGTCCTCCAAAGATAAGTCATATCGGACGGTGAATGAATTGGATGAAATGATGCTCAAATAAGTACAGAGACCATGGAGCTTAGAGTTACCCAACATTCCTCTTGAAGGATAAGGGAAATCCTCGGAAAAACCTTACCCAGGTAACTCACCCTGACCGAGATTCGAACTCGGGACCTCTTGAACTTGAGGCAGACATGCTACCACCACGCTACCGAGACAGGCTTGAAAAATGATGCATGAATATTCCTTTAATGTGGCAAGATAAAACTAAGCAGTAGTGGATAATAGTGATTGTTTGAATGTTTCTTTGGGCAGTTAACAAGAAGAACTGCAATTGCTTTAAACATTTTTTTTAATAGAACACCGAGTACATTATTGGTAAGAACATTCCTTGTGACGGCCACAGCTGTCTTATTACTCTGTTACAAATTTACTCGAATATATAAAAATAGAATCATTGAATTGCTACAGAATCACTGTGTACAGCACTTTGATTCATGAGGTATGTGCAAACAAAGAATTATCTCGTATATACCTGTGAAAAATAGCATAAATTGGCACTAAATCCAAAGCTGTTGCAACGCTGGTAACGTTAGGATCTCGGTCAGGGTGAGTTACCTGGATCTGGTTGTTTCCGGGGTTTTCCCTTATCCTTACAGAGGAATGTCGGGTAGCTGTAAGCTCCGTGGACCCTGGACACATTGAGCATCATTTCACCCATTTCTTTCACCGTCCGATATGACTTAACGTTGGAGGGCGTAAAATGACAAGAAAAAAAATTATAACTGTAATCTATTTTTACTGTCTGATTGATCAGCACTCTCACCTGTTTCTGTCAGCTGACACACACACACACACACACACACACACACACACACACACACACACACACACACACACACACACACACACACACACACAATTTCACAAATGTCAATCACAAGGTAGTTTTTCACCATAGTTAACCACAGTCCACTTACATTTAATTGTCCACTGTTTCCTTTGGATGCTAGACGATTGATGTATTCTAAAATTTGATCCACATATTTTCCTATTGTACTTTTCTTTGTACTTTTCCTTACTACACTTCTTATTTCCTACTTTTTCATATTCTATGATCCCGTGATTGCTTATTCCTCGATGGATTACTGGCGTATAAGTCCTATAAAGAAAGTGTTGGACAACAAGGTTATTCAAAGTAACGCCACGTACGAGACAGTTTGACGTTGGCGATGAATCTGTTTGTAAACAGTTGTGTGATGAGTTCACTACAGATATTCTCTTCAGAATAAAAGTTTTCGTGTACACACTGTGGCTCTGCCCACATTTGTAGGGCTTAGAGAAAGACTGCTCTGCAGAATGTGTTTGCATTCCATTCCCTTAGCTTCGGGTGCCACATACTATCTAAAGAGGTTTCGTTTAGTATGCGAAGTAAGCAAGTCCTAAGGGTCCAGATATGGTAAAGGTGGGGGAGGAAAGAGAGACACAGGAATGTGGGATGGGAGTGGTTCCCCAGAATGGGTTAAACACAGTTTTCCAACTTGCTCTCTGCTCTAATTCGCTCAATATGGCAACAGTCACGATAAAGGGCGTGACAAGCTGCATGAAATTCTAAACTGACCCGTCCAGGAAACAAAAGAATTAGCTCAGTGTTTGGAGATACCGCATGCCTGCTTCCCTCATCTACACGACAATTCCAGGATTTATACTCCGTTGTTAAAGGTAGCTGTGCACAGGAGGGAAATAAAACTCCCCATAAATGCTATACTTGTAATGGTAATAGTAGACTAGAAAAACGAAAAAAAAAAAAAAATACATTTAGAGGGAAAATCGAATGTTTTCTACTTGCCATATTTTTGTTTCGCGATAGCAAGTAGTACAAATAATACATACACATAAATATGTTAATTTTTACTAATTACAGACATGGTAATTCCTGTAGTTACATTACAGTGTGGAAATTAACAGTGTGGACGAAGTAGCTTTCCATTATCCAGGTCTGCTTTAAAAAGTGTCAATAAGTTCCAGTTCATATTTAGCTTTTGTAAGAGCTAAATCCTGAGTAAATATTAATAAAACTGTTAAATTGTATAATTTAAACTATCAAGCATGATTATATCTGTGTCTGCTATGGTGAACAGAATAAAACATCAAGGATTTAATATAGTTTATTAAATAGTTGGAATAAAGCTGACAAACCCTCAGGTAGGTCATATTACTATCCCTACATCCAAATTTTTGCCATAAAGCATGACTCAAAAGTGAATCAAAATATTTTAATCAAACAATTCGGTATTATTTAGGCATTCCAAGGCGTAAGCGTGTAGATATAAATTCCAAAGTTTTTATTATGTGTTAAATAATTTAGAAAGATATAGAGGGTATTAACTCGCAGGCGAACGTTGAAAAAAGGTAAAATGGCATTTTACAGCAATATGTGACTAACTTCCAGCCTTTCCAACCGCCTCTTCTAGAGCCGTCACTGTTCTTACGGGCAGATATGGATAGCAGAATCATACAAGGGCAGAAGTTATCCTCTAGTGTTTCGACTGCATTTACTGCTCTAGAATAAGGAGGAATTGAAATAAAAGGAGCTGATTAGCAGCAATTTAATCCAGCAGTTGTCTAGCGATTTGAGAAGAGCATAATAAGAGACGGGAATCATTCACGGACCTCAGGATTGTGAGCGATTCCACTTGCACAGAATGCCCTCAATGTAAAGTTATTTTCCAAAGGATGTCAAATCAATTGCAATTTTTCGTTCCGTGTATTGCAGATTTTACTGTATTGCAATTAACATAATTTCCAAACCAGTTGTTGAAGGATAGTATGGACCAAACCTACGCACATTTATATGTTAATTTCGCAATGCTTTCAATATCAAATCTTCAACAAACTATTTCTGAAACAGTTACTGCTTATCTATTCTCTTAATATTCCTTCTACTGACCGTATAAATACGTTTAGTAGGCAATATTACTTCGTAGAAACGGGCCAGTACATCTTTTTAGACCTGGTTGCTGTGTGGTGACATTGAGGCTCCATTATCTTTACAAGAGCACAAGGGGGAAAAGATGACATAGAAAGAATAACGAAAGTTGACGTTATACGAAAGTATAAATATCTCTGTATCTTACGGTTTACCAGTTACGAGGATATCATCCAGAATGCGGAGTACTTTAGGGGCTATTTCTAGAAAGTTAGCTACCCGTTGCCATTTGAATGTCTTACATATGTTGTTCCAATCAAAATGTTTATAAACGTTTGTCGGAAAGGCGTCAATGTTTGCAAACGTTTCCATGGAAAAAATTGTTTTTATGAGTGTTTTTTAAATTCCTCTTACAACTTTTTTGAAACATATTGAACTTAATCTCCCAATTTGGAATATATGAACGGTTTTTTATTTATGCAGTTTATGGATACACTCGGTCTTATAGTCAGTGGTTTATGATGCCACAAGACATACATACATATTTATATTTCCGCAGGAATCTCGAAATCAGATGTTTAAGTGCTATGCAATACTTCCTTTACGTACTGTTAAGACATGGAGGATGCAGAGAGTTGTTCGAAGCACTACCAGGAGCTTCTGATTGTAGTTTATTGGAATAAACAATAAATATAATTACAATTAAACCTTAGAAAACTTATTAAATGCAATTCTAAATTATTTGTTTGAATTTTACCACACATTTCTTAACATTATCCATAGGATATCCAGAACGACTGAATGAGAAGGTTTCTCTCACCGCTGTCACCCTTCGTCTATCCTATTAATTTTAGTCTCTTATCACCTCACCTCTCCCTCCCGAGGAGCGTCTCACCAGGGGCTTAAGCACAAAAGATCATCTTATAGATCGGAGCACTGAGTTTCCCCTTGAAACCTTTTGGTCTTTCTGAATGTACATAGTAGATAAAGTAAAGACTCTTTCATTAAAGTAAATCCCAATGAAATCTGAAGTATTTTGATTTCCCCAATTGTACAAATGCTGAATGCTTTTAGCTGCTGTGCTTTAAAGCAATGTATCATGCTGGATCGTAATTTTTTATAATTAATTAATAAACTCGACTGACTGCATTGTTTTACATATGGACGAATTCTTTTGTAAACGTATACTGGATTTACAGTTGTACTTTTGTTATCTCTAAAATAAGCTTTTCCTAAGGATAAACTTTCTAATACTTGCAAAAGTTTTCGTATGGACTTGGTGTGAAGTTCATTTATATGCAATTACCCATTACTCCAAAGATAGTCGCGATGGTAGTGTTAGGTTAGAGTTGGTACAAAATTAAAGATAAGTCTTACTGAAGACTTGCCCTTTATATTAACGCTGCCGAACGTGGAACACGTACTTATGCACATGAACTGAAAATGTCATCTTCATTAATGAAGTTCATATATTTCAAACACACAGGTTTAAATGTTTCAATAAACGGACTTTCATTTTCTAATCACGGCCTCACAAAAGTACCCTCTCTGTATACTTCACACATGAGCCGTGCTGCTTTCATACTCAAATTCCAATAATTTATTAGCCGTAGTAGTCAGCCAGACTCACGGCCTCGTCAAAAATACAGTTTATGTACAATATTTTCAAAAATATAAATATGCATTACAATATAGTTGAAATGCTACAAATTAATATGTATTCTAGTGCAATAGTACATTTTAAAAGTACAGTAAAATAAAATTTATATCACAATTTTATAATTAAAATTTCACTTATGCTAAAAAGTAAAAATGTTAATCATATCAAACTTCGCATCTAATCAACAATAAGAAGCTGAAACACCCAATCAATAGTTTGTCAAAATATTGACCACAGATTCAGGTATACAGTGATATTAACTACAATGTTCGAAAATATATTGGTTAATTTTAAGTTCGTTTTCATACTAGTAGAGTA
This sequence comes from Mantis religiosa, assembly GCA_030765055.1. Taxonomy (NCBI): domain Eukaryota; kingdom Metazoa; phylum Arthropoda; class Insecta; order Mantodea; family Mantidae; genus Mantis; species Mantis religiosa. The sequence continues at coordinate 201,553,764 of CM060947.1, read as the reverse complement.
AGTTAAGTCGTGTATCAAACCACCTGTTAGCATATAAATTATTACAATATTTCTTTTCGTCTGGTTTGTGATGCAGGTATGTGAATTTCTCCATCGTAGCTTGAAGAAAGGCAAATTTAGAATAACAAACTTTGGAGTGATTGAGCTCAAGTTGGAAACATTGCATTCAATGGAAGGAACTTAAAAAGAAATTAAGCAAATAAAAGGTTAGTGTCTCACCATAAGTCATGGAATAACACCAACCACGTCGTCTTCTGTGATCTTTGGGTAACATGCTAGTCTTTGGTACCCGGTTCATGGTTTCAAACTCGGGTGATGGATTATTTCAAACTTCCTTTGGATGAGAAGTAAAAGTCTTTGGTGCCATGCATTGGCTTACGACAAGTAAAGGATAAGGACTGTTCAACATTACAATTCTCTGCAAAATAGCCTATATTTTATGCCAAGTACTCAATGGGACACTAAAAACCACAGCGGGTATAAATCAAAAAGTAAAAAAGTAAAAAGAAAGAAATTTATACCTTCAAGGTAAGATTATATGTTTGTGCCGATATTTATTGTTACACTACGTTCAGAAGTTATTGAATGAACAGCCTGTTTTTCTGCAATTATAAAACGTATAACGTCAAACAAGGTCGATTTTATATTACATATGATATAAATCTATAGAATCATAATTGAAATTTACTACGATACTTTTCTTTATCAATTTAGCATTTGTTGGCCCTTATAGGAACACTCGCCCTAATGTTGTTTTGGATGTTATTCACAGACCTTCTGTTAATAGGTATTGGCTGTAAACATCACTTTTGTACTTCATAAGCACGTGAATGGACTCATTGTTTTTGTGTAGTTGAAAAGTTTGAAATGGGTAAAAAAAGGAGGTTTCAGCAGGAAAACGTTTTGCCATAGTCAGTTTACGAAAAGCAGACAACGCTGTGAGTCAAACTGCCGCAAAAGAACAAGTTTCCTTGGAAGGTGTCCATTTCACAGTAACTACAAATAGCAATGAGAATCGCTATCGAAAGGGGGGGGGGGGGTCTAGGATGACCTCGAAAAGTGAGGATAAACATTTAATAGCTACAAGCAAACGTGATCTTTTCAAAGCGGCACCCATGCTGAGAGCGCGCTGATCCAGTTTAGGGATAAATCTGTGAGTTCTTCTACAGTGAAGACATGTCCTCGGGATGCACATCTGAAAGTTTTCATTTCTGCAAATAAACCCCCATTGAGAACTGTTAAACGGAAAATATTACAACGGGCCAACTGACATGTAAACTGGACTGTTATCAGCGTAAGAAGGTGTTGATTACTGATGAATGTAAGTTTGGGCAATTGGACTCAAAACTCGTCATTTTGTCTGACGTGTGAAAGGTGAACACATAACCCCTCAGTGAATATCCCCTACAGTCAAATATGGAGGTGGTTTGGTAAAGGTGTAGGGCTATTTTGTTGGCAAAAGGACAGGAATATGTGGAAATAGCAGGAATTATGAAGAAGGAGCATTATCACAACCTTTTCCAACGCCATGACAAACCACCTGGGATGCTGTTAATTGACAAGGGTTCCACTCTGCAGCAGGACAATGAACCCAAGCATACAGATCTTTTCCCAGAAGATACGCTGAACGATTGGAAGGAAAACAAGACTTGAAGATAATTGTTTGGCCGCCTCAAAACCCTGACTATAATGCTGTTAAACTACTTTCGGATTATGTTGACAGAGAGGTCAGAAAGAAATAACCCTTGTCATGTGTGAAACGTATGGAGGGATATTTATTAACATACATCCCAGAGTTTGTAAAGCTGTGCTTAAAGAAAGGGGAGGCTACTCTTAGGAAAGCAAAGTCTACAAAATAAGTATATATATATATTGTTGTGACTCATATTGGGCCTCTTTTATTCCATTATTTTAAGAAATCCTAAAAATGAGGTGTGTACAAAAGCTTTTGACCGGTAGTGTATGCACAGAGTTATCTGCGGTACACTGCTGCGCTTGGCAACAGTGCTGTACATACCATAGGAGAGCTTCACATGGGTTTAACCTGGATCAGTACAAATATAAACAAATATTATTGCGCTTTGATCTCAAGGAGCCATTAATTTTATCGAGTTTACAAAAAAAAAAAAAAAAAAAAAAAGTATTCAGTGGAGGAAGCTTGATATTGTTAGTGTACATCCGCTTGAAGACATGCTTGCGTATTAATTGTTTACTATAACACTTACAGAAGGCGTCAGAAGTCCTTACTAAGCGGAGCAAAACAAAGCCTTTATTCAATTGCATAATGGCATTTCCATGTTTAATACACAAGCTGTGCAAACTGCATTTCTCTAACGATATTGTGTAATAAACTACGGTGTAAACTCCATTCCAGGAGATGCTAAGTTAAGAGCTAATAAATTATGCGACGAGAGTGGATTCCACATTTATTAAAAGCAAACATTAACTGGCAAGGAAAAGCAGATTCTTAAAATTCCAACATGATAACTATCTTTCATTTAAACACATAAAGGCTTGAAGTGAAAATTGTTTGGCTGTTTTACCGAGCGGGATATCTCTGGCTGTTTCGTCTGTGACCCGCAATAGAGGGGCCCGGCTTAGATACCCGTGACTGACTTATCTGACCAATAGGTTTTTGAGTTTGTTCCGCCAGGTCTCGGGGCGAAGGGTAGGTTAATTACATCCCCCGAATTTATTGTCCCTCCATTTCATCTGCATTATAATTTCACGTCATCCCTCATCTGCTGCTCTCTTTCAGAGTAGAAGTGTCGACGGGGGTCTCGGCGCTGTTGTGACTCCTTGGTTTGACCGCCCTTTGTCTCCTCTCTCCTCATCGTTCCATGCTCCACTTGAGGCTTACGTACAGTAAACTACAGGTTTCAGTGCCGAATCCCCTCCGTAGTAGTTTAAATCGTAATACTTTTTTATTTTTGACTTTGAACGAGTATGTCAACTAAACAAATGTTTTTAAATATGAATCCGTGAGACCGTTTTTACTTTCTCTTCTACTCACTTTTAGGTATATTGTATTAAAATTATATTGCAGTATCACTGTAATTACAAGTTTAGAAGCTCCATGAGCTATCTCCCAACAAGATAACGGTAAAGGTAAATATTCATCCCACACGTGTCCCGAAACATTTGTTAGCAAGTAGGCTGTTACACACCTAGCCTGCTTTTTCTGTGAATGAGTGGATGCAATTAATAGTATTAGTTTCTTTAAGTTTCTGACACAGCTCAACTTATTATTAGGAAAGAAACAACCAGTACCCAGGAAGCGACGATGATTCTATCCTTAACCCCCTACAGAAGCGACAGGGAGAAACAGCAGGAGCGATCCCTAGAGGCGGGCTGGCAAAATACCACTGAAAATACTCCCGAACTTCCACGTATTATAGCATGACAAAAGGCATGATTTTAACCTAGGATTCCATAAAAAATTTCTACCAATATTAGTTATCACATTGATTTACATCGGTAAAGGTTCTGCGTGTGAATGTATATGTGTATGTTTGTGTGTGTATGTGTGTGTATTACAACAGGTTAACATAAATACGAAAATTCAAAGCACCAAAATTAGAATTTAGCTCAATTTCATTTCAAAAATGTGACACGCAGTCTTGATAAAAAATCCCTAGTCTATCCTGCTTAAAAATAGAGTTGAATCAGTTATTTCAGAAAGGCCCTATGTCCAGATGACGTAGCATTGAGAAAACTGAAAGAATTATTTTACGAGGGCTGTTCAATACAGAATGATCTTAATTTTTTTCACGTGGTCATAACTTTTCGCACTAAAATTCAATATTATTATATTCTGTTATCTTAATGTGAAGCAAACCCTCCGTAGTAGTTTCATTGTTGGAACTCCTCGTTCCCGCCTGTGAGAACCAGGCAAGTTCAGACATGTTCAGTATCGCCTACCGCTGCAATGGAGGTAACATGCAGTTAAAGTTGATGTTAGAGGAAGATCCGGAGTTTCTTTCAATTATCATCACTGCTGATAGAACTTGGCTACATCATTTTGATCCTGAGAGCAAATAGCACAGCTCAGTGGGGAAATCTCCTTCATCACCAATCTCCAAAAAGACAAAAGTAGATGCTTCTGCTGGGAATGTTTAGGTCATCTCATTTTTTGATATTCAGAGAATGGTTTATCAGCATGTTGTACCTGCTCACACATCAGTAACTGGACAGTACTGCAGGGATGTCCAAAATCAGGCGAAAAAGACCGCATTTCCATGAAGCAGGCTGGATGCTGCACCACGATAATGCGCGTTCGCATATTGTCAATGTTGTTGCTGAATATCTTGCAAATGTCAATGTGAAGTGCATCCCTCACCCTATCTATAGTCCGGATATAGCCCCATGTGACTCGTTCTATTCCCTAACATGAAGAAACGCCTTCGTTGGAGGCAATGTCCATCATCAGAAGCAGTGGTGACGGCTGCGGAGGTGATGTTGATGGATCTCTCAAAAAATGGTTTCCAGCATGTTTTTGAAGACTGGCAGAAACGCTGGGACAAGTGCATCGCATTCAGGGGAGACTATTTTGAGACGGGCCATCAAAATTATGAGGATGAGTAAAGTTTCGTTGTCAAAAAAAGGTGATCTTTGTTTATTGAACAGCCCTTGTATTGTTTTTCAGGAACGTTTCCGTTTGGTAATTGTGATTTTAGAGATATCAATTATAGCTAGAATTGTGATAGTTTATGTTTTTATATGTTGTGTCTATTTTGAGGTAAAAGGTAAACATTTGTAATGGTCATAGGTCCATTCTAAAATAAGGAGAAATAACATAACTTAAGCTTTCAAGATTAGCAATAAATTTATTTAATCATCACAGAACTTAGTCAGGGCAACGTCTAAGCTACAAACAACTCATGAAAACACATTTGTCTTAGAAAAAAGGATTTATAAATGGAACTTAGTAATTTTCTACATCCTGTGCCCACAAAACAGTCGGTCACGAAGAATAGTATTCCAGAACTCTAAAACATCTTATGCTTGCACTACCTAAGCAACTTTATGTCTCCTATCTGATCTGCAGCCATTGTATTGTTTAAACGTTCTTAGACATAAGGCTGTTTTGAAATCAACAAGAATGCAGCAGCTCTACTTTGTAGCTATTTGATTGAATATGAAGGCCATCTCTGCACTCAAACACATAAATACACCTAAATCAAAATGTAAAAAATGCTGGACTTAGCGCCTTTTCCGAAATAAGCGATTACGTTTACACAGAAAATATTGCATAACGATGTACTCTCTCAAAGTGCACTTGGACGATTTTTTGTTAAATACAATGTATGTTTGTTTGTGTGTGTGTGTGTGTGTGTGTGTGTGTGTGTGTGTGTGTGTGTGTGTGTGTGTGTGTGTGTGTGTGTTATTCCATGAGAAATAAAATTGTATCTTATTTTTTTCAGTTAATGTAACAGCTGGTTATGCTAGTAGTAATACGTTTGTAAAACTCTCTATCCAGGTTTATGTAGATCATGGAAACAGCTACTGAATTTAAAGTGAACAAGCTGCAACAGTCTGAACGCGTACTCAATTAACTTTGCGGAACCGGGAATAAAAGGAAAAGAAACATGCAAGATTAGAAGAATCTTGTTACAAGTCTCTTGAAATGCATCTTATGGGTAATAGAAGATATTTAAGTGACCCAGACTGCACTGCTCGAGAAATTGGGTTAGAGCAAAGCCAAGTGGACATCGCAGTCATATGGAAGATACGCGAAAAAATACTTGCTGTGTTTTGAATGTACACAAACAGTGTAACACTGCACAAATAAATGCTTCATCCCAGTGGACGGTAAAAACGCTTTTATACGAGCATCCCACAGCATCTCAGATGTGAAGGAACCTGAAGTAAATCTCGTAGATTGAAAAATAACATGACAGCGGTTCCGTTTAATCAAAACTGTGGTGCTGCATAATGTATGAAAAACAAATGTTCCTTAGTTTATTTTCTTTCCGAAATTACAAAGTGTTTTCAGCTCTTCTATCATTTTTGTGTTAATTCGAATAGATTGAAAACGTTTTTAAGGGGAAACAGTATTGTGACTTTGTGGCTTCGTGAAATTAAAATTCCAATTGCACAAACTCAAAATGTTGTTTATTTCCACCGAATTACAGTTGGAACACTTGCCGATTACACAGAATTACGTAGCGCACACAATTACCTTTCGCCAATTCGTCTGTCACAGGTCCACTCTACACTCACAATTACGTACAACTCCTCTGATACACGTACACAGTCTTCCGGTCAGTTCACTCACCCGGCGCTGCTCACGGCTGCTCGCCAAGAACTCCACTGACTCGCCAACTCCAGCCTCTTTTTATAGGAATATCGCTGTTTCTGGAAGTCTCGCGGTTCAGTGAATCATCCTGAAGGTTCCAGACGTCAAGGAGGGGGAAAGAGATGGCTAGCGATGATTTTTACAACCATCCCCCTCGGTAGCGCTACAAGACACATGGGTAGGCGTGGGCTAAATGCCTCCTGTCGCCTACCCGACTGCTAGCTGGTCGGTCCTTCCGATAATTAGGTGACAGTATAATTAAACTGAATCCGCAAAATTTGGCGTAGAAAATTAAAGAAGTTTTACAAAAATTGTGTTATACTATACACATGTAATACGTACATAATCCTTAACTTAAGTTGTGATTTCGTGTCCTTTGCCACCTCAAGAAACCGCATCAGAAAAACCTTGATTGTATATATGTTTAGTATAAGTGGATTTGATAAGGAATTCTAATCTCTTTTAATATTCCATTTTTCTGCTGACTTCAAGAGTTAAGCTATATATTTGAATTTAACTTTTTGAAACAATTGCTCATTAGCACTGATACTACTTTCTTACAGTAGTGGTTATAGTAATGGTTTAGTATTTCGCTGTTTATGATATTGTCGCTAGCCGTTATTTACGATCGCGCGGCTGGTGTACACAAACGAAGTGATAGGCGGCTAGCGTTCACAAAGAGCAGACAACTAACGATAGCGCCGATAAACAAGAGACGGATAGTTTATCACAGAGGTGAAAGACTTGCCGGCACAGATAGGATTTCACTTTTGGAATTTTATAGTGATAACTCAATTGACATAGAGTAGTTGTTTTCCTTATTTGATCGAGAACTGTCTCGAATTATGAATGAGATATATAAGAGATTGTGACATGCCAGCGGACAGTTGTAAAACGAGATTCAGCTGTGAAGTGTTGTAACGATAGCTGATGTTTGTTATCGTCATCGAACTTGCGTTGTGTATGTGATGTAATGTTGTTACGTGAGAATTGAACAGTGTATTGCTACGGAAATAAATAACATGTATAATTCGGAAAATTGGACTTTTAATTCTACGAACGCACAAAGTCATAATATGTATTAATCAAAGGACTATGACCCATAACCCTGACTAAAATAATTCTCACCCTCAGTAGGGAAAAGAAACCGGCACCGATTTCAAGCTTTAGAATACCGTATTACAGGAGCAGTCATTTTATTTGTTACAATTAATATAAATAGCAAATACATATTTACAACCCAAGGTTTCATTTTTCCGTTTGGAAATCATAATAATAAAATAATTTGCTTCGGAAACATACACAGTGTGTGGCTTTTTAAATTAAAATTACGTAACGTCTACTTTTATTGAAATATGCCTTTTATTAAACTAACATATATTAATATAACATTAACTATGAAGCCTGGGACTTAAGTAATTACAGCATAGTAACTCGCCTTCAAAAGTTACATGTCTCATAACATATGGGAGTCCCTAATTGTCTACCGGGAAACATACGAGTCAGTTGGAGAATTTCATGTCAGTTTTGGCATGTTGGCCATAGTAGCTCAACGGTTTAGAGTAACCGCACGGAGAGCGGGAGATCCGTGGTAGAAATCTCGGCTCAGGCTTTGAATTTTTCAGTCTGAGTCTACTCATTCAAACCTTATCCTACACACGGCAAGTGTGGAACAAATGATTACTTCCATCAACTTACCTAAAAAAACATAGTGGTTTAACTATGAAGTCTGATACATAGTAGCCAACCGTACGGAGAGTAGGAGATCCGTGGTTCAAATGCCGGCTATGGCATTGAATTTTTCAGTTTGACTAAACTCATTGAAACATTAATATACGAGACTGTTCAATAAAGAATGATCACAATTTTTTTTTTTTTTTTTTTTTTTTTTTTTTTTTTTTTTTTGCTACAACGTACCTTTACTCATCCTCATAATTCGTAATTTTGATGGTACATCTCAAAGTAGTCTCCCCTGAATACGATGCACTTGTCCCAGCGTTTCTGCCAGTCTTCAAAGATATGCTGGATTCCATTTTTTGAGAGATCATTCAAAAATCACCTCCGCAGCGTTCACCACTGCTTCTGATGATGGATAATGCCTCCCACGAAGGCGTTTCTTAAGTTAGGGAATAGAAAAAAGTCACATGGGGCTAAATCCGGATTACAGGCAGGGTGAGGGGTGCACTTCACGTTGATTTTTGCAAGATATTCAGCAACAACATTGGCAATATGCGGCCGTGTATTAATGTGGTGCAGCAACCAGCCTGCTTCGCGTAAATGTTGTCTTTTGCATCTGATATGGACCTGCAATGTTTTCAGGACAACCCTGTAGTGTTGTCCAGTTACTGATGTGTGTGCAGGTACAATATGCTGATAAACCATTTTATGAATATCAAAGAATGAGATGGTCATAACTTTACCAGCAGAAGCAACCACTTTTGCTATTTTGGGGGTTGATGATGAAGGAGATTTCCAGACTGAGCTCTTCTGTTTGCTCTCAGGATCAAAATGATGTAGCCAAGTTCCATCAGCAGTGATTACGTTTGATAGAAACTCCGGATCTTCCTCTAACATCAACTTTAACTGCATGTTATCTCCATTGCAGCGGTAGACGATACTGAACATATCTGAACTTACCAGGAGTACCAACAATGAAACAACTACAGAGTGTTTGTTTCACATTAAACTAACAGAATATAATAAGATTGAATTTTAGTGCGAAAAATTATGACCGTAAAAATTATGATCATTCTTTCTTGAACAGCCCTCGTAATTGATAATCTCGAATATAAAATATACTGATGCAAATTAGAAAAACCATAGTGTTTTAATATGAAAGTAAATATTGCCCGTGTGAGACCCAACAATTAAAAAGAGGCCCCGAAGGGTTATTTCAACCCCTCTGATGATGTTTGCCTCAGCTGTAAGCGGCACGTCTGGGAGTGAAGGGATGAAATTCAATCACGGCCTTTTAAATGGATCCATCTTTTATTCATCATTAGTCCATCTGTAAAATCCTTCGATTATTTGTATTGTACAAACGATTTGTTTCCTTCTAGTTTAATATAAGTGAAAACCTAGAAAGCAGTACGTTTACAGCTTATGGTTAGTATTATTCACTACTAAGGGGAGGAAAAAAAAACAATTAATTAGCTGCAGTTTATTTGGTGTAATATTTTGTCTATGTCGTTAATGGCAAGCTCTAACCTTTGTTTTGTCTAAGACGTACAAAATAGCTGAATTATGGTAATCCACACAAATCCAAGTGTGCCACAGATAATAGTTTTGTCTTAAAAAGCATCTGATATTAAACTAAAAATTTAGAATGGCTGAATTCTAAAGGTTAACAGAGATGATTGTTTTTAAAATCTTCACCTCGGTTTCTGAAATGCTGTTATTTATGTGACTTTTTATTTTTGTAACTGTTTGATTGGTGTGTACGTTTAAATGTAGTAATTTCTCTTCTAAACACAAGTGTTGTGAGATCCATTTATTTTCCCGCCTCGGTAGCATGGTGGTAGAATGTCTGCCTCACGTTCAAGAGGTCCCGAGTTCGAATCTCGGTCAGGGTGAGTTACCTGGATAAAGTTTTTACGGAGTTTTCCCTTATCCTTAAAGGAGAATGTCGGGTAACTCTAAGCACTGTGGACCCTGGGCTCATTTGAGCATCAATTCACACATTCCATTCATCCTCCGACATGACTTAACGTTGGAGGACGTAAAATTTACATTTCAGAGAAAATGTTGGGTGTGTCCTCCGCCAGCATCTATACATGTTTGCACTCGTCTCACCATATTCTCTGAAGTTTTACTGAGATGATTTCGAATAGAGAGAAGGTTATCTCCAGCAAGATGGAGAAACGTACCATACATCTAATGATATCATGGAACTTGTAACCGATTTCTCTGATAATCGAATAATCTTAAAAGGTCTGTGGCCCTCCAGATCCCCTGACCTAACCTCATCGAATTTTTTCTTGAGGGGATATCTAAAAATAGAGTATACAGCAGTAAACCACGGACAATTGATTTTCTCAAGGAATCTATTCGAACCTTGACGGGGATACTTTCCGTAAAACTTCATAGAATATGGTGAGACGAGTGCAATCATGTATAGATGCTGGTGGAGGACACTTCCTACTTGCTCTCTGAGATGTAAATAGTGTAATGTAATCTCCCAATCGTGCATTATATTCTCCCCAATTTGCATGTGTGTCCTATTATTGGTTCAGGTTCAGGTTTATGTGGATCGTACTGTATGTGTTACACAAATAAAAGGGACACAAATAATTACTTATATGCTTTTAGTCTTTCGAAAAACAGTTGAAATAGTTCTACAGAAGCTTAATAAAGGACTTGAAACGAAATAAGCAATTTGTACAGAAGCGCTATTTTTTGTTCCGGGAATTTATTTAAATTTAATGAAATCGTAGCCGTAGAAACCTGTGGTGAAGCACAGAGGAGGTAAACCAAGCTAGAATACCGCATCTATCCTTAAGTGCACAGAGCTAGCCTACCTGAACGTTAGGGCTCATGCGGGCATTCCACAACATAACCACAGAAATAGCTCTACACAGTGATGGAATTCTGTTTTACCTCAGTATGCACATAAATTATACATTCAAGCTACCAAGGGAGCTTCATGTATGCTGTCGATACGCATAATTAATAACGCAAAGGTATGTGTATGAGCAGCTATATTTGATATATATCACCATGTCACATCCCACATACCTCCGATGTGATAGAGGCTTTCAATCACATAACGTTGCTGAGGAATGTAAATGATTTTATTATTTTTATAGCAGTGATAATCTGCTTAAACGACTGCTCAGCTAAAAACCATCTAACCAAAATTAAATTAAATTGCACTGACAACGCACTTAGTTGTTTATTTTGAGGGATGCAATATTACCAGCGCGTTCAATTCATAGTGATGGTATTTAGAACACCTCTAAATTAACTTTATTGGTTACATTAGGTGAAAAAATATAAAAATATATAAAATCAGCATATCCAATAGCCCGGATTCTGGAATCTATACCAGGCCTTATTGTGCAAACTTCATTTTTAACTTTATTAACTTCTAAATCAGATTACACAAAAACAATTTACAAATTTTGCAGATATCTACTTCCCACTTTACCGAACTAACTAAGCCTAAAGATTACTAGATTCCAGTAACCTTACAAATCTATGCATTAAATCTATCTAAAGCAGTCTTATTTACTTTATTTCTACACCAACAATATAACCAAATCTGCATTTCTACTACAGCTTTAATTCTTATATCAAGCTACGAAAGACTGTTTCCTACAATTTTAAAATTTCCTCTTCTGCAACAGGTATCCAAAGCTTCCTCCTACTGGTATCCATCTACTAAAGGGACTGGCATCAGTAGATGGAGCTGGTTCGTCAGTTCCAGACATCCGGGTAGTCATATCTCCGCTTCTACATAATCAGTTGTATATGTCCGCTCTGATACTCTCCATATATATCTTCTCTCTCCTGGTGTTCTCTTTCTGTCTATGGTTTCTGTCTTCTTTCTTATATCCATAATTGGCGTCTTCTATTTATCGGCTGTGCATCTTAAATTAGGTCTTCAAGTCTGGTAATCTATATCTTCAGTTCCTCTTGGTCTTATTTCCCTCCGACGATCTCTTAAGTAATATTCTTTTCTTGTAGATTGAAATGTTCTTACATTCCTTTCTTGAAATATTTTGTCGCGGGTCATATATTCCTCTAACCCTTAGCGGATATTATCTGAGATATATTTTCTAAATGTGCATAATCTTTCTTTTTTAATTTGTCCTCCAACGTTAACTCATATCGGACGATGTGAGTCAAATAAGCTCAAATAAGCCCGGGGTCCATGGAATTTAGAGCTTCCCGACATTCGTCTTTCAGGATAAGGAAAATCCCTGGTAAAACCTTATCCAGGTAATTCACCCTCACCGAGATTTGAACTCAAGACCTCTTGAACGTGAGGCAGACATATACCACCACGCTACCGAGGCGGGCTGCATAATCTTCATGTATATTTATTGCACTAAAAAATAACATGTTCAGGGGAATCTATACAGTTACATTGCTCACAAAAATCTGAGTACTTCTTCTCTATTCTTTTAAAATATACATTATATGGGCCATGTCCTGTAACAAAGTGAAAAAAATCCTTTCCTTGGTTTTATATGTTCCAATTTTATCCTCTCTTTAATGTCCGGAAATAAATCATGTACTCTTCTTCCTACGTGTGCATTAACCCCCTCTTTTTGTCATTCTTGTACTAAATAATTTTTCACTTCTTTCTTAGTATGCATCTTTTTCCCATAATTTTAAAAACATTCCCATATTCTTCCTTCTTTAGCCAATAAGTTGCACCCCTTAATCAAATGATATAGTCAATAGGCCAAATTCCCGCTACTATTAGTAGGTGAAGAGAATAAGAACTCTAATAATTTAGAATTATTGTGTTTTAAATCAATGCAAACTATCAACATTTTAAACATAAGTTGTTCTAATGCAAAGTAATCCTATAATTACTTTACTTGGGTAAATGCATTTGACAAGAAAAAATGTTGGCTGCACCAAATTGTTCAATTTTCTGACCCCAGAGGTTATATATCAACAGCATGAACCTTTAAACCAGATGATTAGTGAACAATAGTTCAGTACAAATAAGCTTTACGTTTAGTTATTTAATGATACCTGTTCTCGCGGATTCTTTTTATTAGCTCTTGAGGGAATACGAGTATAACATTCAATGAAGGCAGGAAATATTTGCTGGACAATGGAAACTATACTCAATTTGCACTTGAAGTAAGTGTTGATTTGCGCACATAATTATTTTAAACATTAATTGCTGATCTATTTGGTGATAATAATAATTTTGGTCTTATAGAATACCAGTGCAAAAAGTTCCTATCACTCTTTAAAAGAAGCTTTATAGATCAACAACATTTATACAGGATAACACATTCACTGGGACTATATATTTCAAGTTCAGCACTGTTCCCTAAACCTAGCTCATACATTTTTTCTGCAAACAATTTATTTTATTTAATTAGCTGTTTTATTTGTAATTAACAGCTATGTACAGAGATATACAAGATGTTTCAAAACGACTCCTAACGAAAATATAGAAGTAGTTGCACAGCTTCTATGTGACACATATAGATAGTTTTTACGCCAAAAGAGCCCCATTAAAATGCTCCACAATGAGTGTGGAATAGTCAGTGACAGGAACAACGAAGCGTGCCTCACGCTGTCGGAGTTCGTGGGTATAAATCGCACGTCGTGCCGCGTACTGTAGCTGTTTGTAAACATACAGGCATATTCCGCAGTAGCTTGCTTGCTACTACTAATAATTTGAAAGGGTAGAGCCAGACTGAAACATTCAATGCCATAGCAGGTATTTGAACCACGGATCTTCTGGTCTCCGTCCAGCCGCTGTAAACTATTGAGCTGTGGTTTATGAGAACTCCTAGTGGTTTACCGGGAGAACACGAATCATTGGAGAATTTAATGTCATGTTGGCACGTTGGCCATAGTAGCTCAATGGTTTAGAACTGCCGGACGGAGATCAGAAGATCCGTGGTTCCAATCTCGGCAATGGCATTGAATTTTTCAGTCTGGCTCTACACTTTCATAGTGCGTCCTACACACGTCTAGTGTGAAAGAAAAATTTTCATCAATTGTGCCTAATAGTACTATAGTACAATAGTACTCCTAAGTGATTTACCGGGAAAAGCACGAGTCAGTTGGAGAATAGTTGACCATAGTAGCTCACTGGTTTAGAGCGGCTGAATGGAGACCAAAAGATCCGAGATTCCAATCAAGGCTATGGCATTGAACTTTTCAGTCTGGCTCTACCCTTTCATAGTGCGTATTACACACGGCTAGGGTGAAAGAACAATTAATTTCCACTAGTGGTCCTAGCTATAAAGCTTGGACCTTAAAATACTTACAGCATAGTTAGAAGCCATTAAGGTAGTTGTCTCATGTATGTATGAGAACTGCTAGTGATTTACCGGGAATTTAATGTCATGTTGGCACGTTGGCCGTAGTAGCTAAATGGTTTAGAGCGACTGGACGGAGACCAGAAGATCCGTGGTACAAATATCGGCTATGGCATTGAATTTTTCAGTCTGGTTCTACCCTATCATAGTGCGTCCTACTAACGACTACTGTGAAAGATCAATTAATTTCCAATAATAATGTATTTGGCCTATGAAATCGCAATAAAGAAGCTATTGCTTAATTATTGCTTATGAGTATTTAAGGTGTTCCAAAATTGTGTTATAGCAGTCCATGAAAGCTACTAAGCTGGTGGACATATGCAAATGATACCTTTCAGAGGGACGTTAATGTTAGTGAGCTTGAAAATGGAAGAATTAAAGGATAAACAGAACAGAAAACAATATAAATAATTGTATATAAATTGACCAAAACAAAATTCCTTGTGCAACGTGACGAGCATTTTATTTCACGTGTTTAATAATACTAAATAAGGCATTGTTGATATTTACAGTAAGTGGTTAAAGTATTGTAAAATTAAGATTATAGCAAAATGCTCTGAAATTAAACAAATAAATATTATCATTGATGTAACTATTTTTACAATTCATATCTTTAATGAAGCTAAATTAATCGTGCTTCAGCTCTTCCATGCATCAAAACCATATGTCATTTCGGCGTTCGTATAGCGCACCATAATGCTTGGATTTGCTAAGTACGCGCAAAATCATCCCTTTTAGGACGGAATGTGTAGTTTTACACTGAAGAGCAATCTTGCAACTGTCCGAGTTATTACTCGACTTTTGCACAAATAACTGTGCTTTGCCCCATTACCTGAAAGCGAGGCTAGGGTCACTGATGAAGAGCAAGGAGTAATATTTTTGTTTTCGTGGGCAGTGTGTCCCAATAACAACTTCTGAGGTGCGCACACCAGTGATTCCTGCGCTGCCTAGTCACAAAATCATGTCATATTTAATACTGCATGAAATTATGCCTAACAGAATTTCGAAGCTGCGATACCGAAAATTGGGCTAGTTTTTTCTTTATTTTAGTTTTATTTTTTAAAGGCTTTGCAAAAAACTTCAATAGATGCCGATCTTAGCGAATTGGATTCTTCTTCTTCTTCTTCTTCTTCTTCTTCTTCTTCTTCTTCTTCTTCTTCTTCTTCTTCTTCTTCTTCTTCTTCTTCTTCTTCTTCTTCTACCTCCGTGGATTAAGCTATAGCCTGTTCCGGTCTCACATCGATCCATCGTTTCCTAGGTCGTCCCATTGATCTTCGTCCTTTCGGTTTATATTCCATTACTTGTTTAGGCATTCTCTCTGGAGTCATTCTTCCTAAATGTTGGAGCCAATTTTCTCTATATTCCATTAATTTGATAAAACAGAGCTGATGTTTAATTAATTTCTTATGTCTTCATTTCTAAGTTGATCTTCTCTTGTACATCCCTTAACAGATCTCAGGAAAAGCATTTCTGCTGCCTGTATTTTACTAAAATATTTGTTTCTTAATGTCCATATCTCGCTTCCATATAGCAAGACAGGTAGTGTCATAACAGAATAAAATTTTAATTGAGTTTCTCTTCTTATTTTACCTTTTAGTGTTCTCTTAATTGTTCCAGTTACTGCTTAAAACTTACTTATTTTCTGATTTATATCTGATTCATTTCATAACTTAGGTCGCATCCAAGATACTTAAAATGTGACACTTGTTCAATAATATTATTCTCAATTAGAATTTTTGTCCTTACCGGGTATTTGCCGTGGAATGCCATTACCTTGTTTTTCTTTTTTTTTACTTGAAATTTTCATATTATATATTTTACTGATTTTATCAATTCTTACATAGCTTTTTTCAGCTTATCCTCATTGTCAAAAATTAAAACTACATCATCAGCATACATTAATATATTTAACGTTCTTTGCCCTATGTTAATACCACTATATAGTTTAAATTTCCATTTGTTTAAAGTATCGTCTAGATATACATTAAATAAAATGGGTGATAGACTGCATCCTTGTTTAAGTCCTTGATTTATTCTAATTTCTTCTGTTAACTTACCATTTACTTCTATAACCAGTATGTTATCTACGTACAAACTCTGTATGATTTTGATCAAATGCTCTGGGTAACATTTTGTCTTTAAATCTGCCATAATTTATTTTGTTCTATTCGGTTGAAAGCCTTCTCAAAATCCAGGAAGGCAAGGTGAGCCTCCATATTAAATTCTATTCTCTTTTCTATCATTTGCTTAAGGATAAATACGTTGTCAACACATGAGCTTCCTTTCCTAAATCAAATCTGCTCCTCCATAATTTTTGCTTCAGATATTATTTTTAATATATTATATAATACTCGTGCATATACTTTATAGATAGTGTTTAAAAGACTTATACCTCTATAATTATTGCAGTTAATTTATCTCCTTTCTAGTAAACAGAGACTACTTTGGCTATTTTCCATTCCTTTGGTACTTTTTTACTTTTCCAACACATATTTATTAAATGTAGAAGACTTAGTGTAAGTAATATACCTCCATACTTAAATAATTCCACTTGTAGACCATCTGTGCCTGCAGCTTTCCTATTCTTGGACCTCTTTAATGCTTCATTTAGTTCTTCAAGGGTGATAAGATCTACTGATTCTTCAATTTGTTTATTTTCTAAGTCCATACTTTCAATTTTTTGATTATACCATAGGTTTTTATAGTGGCTTACCCAATCTACTTTAGTAACACACAATAACCTGGCTAAGTCTCTTTCAGTTGAATTCAATCCTCTCAAAGTTTTCCAAGCAATTAATTGTCTCCCATGGACATCATGTTCAATATTTGCTATACGTTTGTCCCAGGATTCCCTATGAGCTTTACGTATCATTTTTTTCGCAGTATTTCTTCTTTTTACATATTGATTCTTTGTATCTTCGCCTTGTTTTTGTAAAAATATTTCATATGCTTGCTTTTTACGCTTTACTGCTTCTTCGATATCCTGCTTCCAGAATCCTGGTCCTTATTTCCTCCTGCATTTACCCTTGGTTCCCACTATTTCGTTTGCAATCCTAGAGACAGCCTCCTTTATTTGTACCCACTCCTCATTCACGTCCTCCGAAGTAGCAAGTTCACCTATGAGTTGGATTCTTACCAACCAAAAAAAAGCCTACTAGCCACAAGAGACTTCTTTCTGGAACCACCAATAGGTATTACTTCAGGATGAAAGGATAAAGATGGTCGACGTACTAATGTACTGTCACCCGAGCGTCGGAACACCCTATAGAGTTGGCAAGCAGGAGAAGGGTCGGCGTTCGCCCCGCCCCCTCGTTTGTCTTATAGCGTTAAGAAGGGATGGCTGGGACAAAAAACATCACTGCGCCGTCTCTTTCTGTTCCACCTGTGTTCTCGAACTTACGGGATATTTCCCCTAATTGAGAACCTTCTAGATCGGCAGGCGGATCCTATATAAGCAACACGACGTGCAAGAGGAGCGAGTTAGTTAGTGCTTGACGTGCTAGTGAAGTAGCGCCGTGTTAGTGGAAGAGAATACCGTGCAACGGAAGAATTTACGTAATTTTGTAAGTGCATCGGAACGGTAACAGACGAACTGGTGAATCGTAATTGTGTGCATTACGTAATTTTGTGTAATTGACAAGTGTTTAACTGTAAGTCGGTGGAAATAAAGAACATTTTTGAGTGGTGAAATTGGACTTTTCATTTCACAAACCCACAAAGTCACAGTACCAATGGAAGGTATATAACACCTAAGGCACTGAAAAGTGGAAAGTGATGCTGTGGTAGGACTAACTAGGTTATAAACTACGCAACGGCTATAATCGCTCGGTGTGGTTTTGAAACAACGTGTATAAGCGCTAGCCACTGATTTTGCAGCAAATGAAATTCAGCAGGGAAGAGGCGTTCCGCACCTGCCATTTGCTAGTTAAGAATCAGAAGTGCGGAAAATCTGTAAATAAAAACGGCAGATTCAAACACGATGCTCTGGCGAAATTTAACTATAGTCCTCCCCAATGCATGAGCTATGCTGCCTATTTGTGTCGGTAATTCGATGAGAGGGAGAATTTAAATGCTGCAGTACAGTATAACGGGACAAGTTATTCTAGCCCTGCCTCTAAATAAGCATGTAACGAACGCATTTATTTTCATGTTACTATTTTGCATTTTCCTAGACAGAATATACAAAGTATCGTAATTTTTCTTAATGTAATGTAAACAGGTATGGTTTTTGGTACAAAATTCTGTTTTTATGTTAGTTAATTGTATATCCACGACAAAATCCTCCATTTTCAAGTATCCGATCCCACCACAACCGATCTCATCCCATATTACATTAATCCATCCCAATCATATCTCGCACAAAACCTTCTGCCAATAATATCCGTCAATGGTTTGGCTATATCGCCACTTGCGGATTGTGCATTAGATACGCGACATTTCCGGTCAAAATAATAATACTACACTGTTTTATGTGGCTTTTATGCTAGAAGAGTTATACGCGTAATGCTGACAATGTCCAAGATTCTGCAACTGGGCCCAGAAGTTTGTTCTGTGTTGATTTATAATACGAGGGCTGTTCAATAAAGAATGATCATAATGTTTCACGGTCATAATCTTCAATCTTATTATGTTCTGTTAGCTTAATGTGAAACAAAGAGTTAATTTAAGCGCAGAGATTCTGCTCCTATTAGTTCTGGACCCGTAGGAACAAGGACCCGGGTCTCCTTCTACCCGGGAGCGATGGATAGCTACTCCGAGGCTCTTTCTATAGGGCAATACCTGATTTCTTAGAAAGCCCCCCCCCCCCACTGAGCACAACGTCAAGACGGGTGGAAGTGGATACGCCACATACGCGCATCAACCCCGCAGGAAAGACTACCGAAAACCTCGGTGAGGCCGCCTGGTGATCTAGCACACCTTCTACTAGCTCTGCAGGCTAGTACCCGTGACTTATGAGGCAACATTCTACCCCCTCCGGCCAGACGTAGCCTGGCCGGAGGTACCCAATTCCCCGCGGGTGTCGGGAACACACTGCCCCCTCGAAACCAACCCAATCCAAACATTTTCCCTACGGGAGGGGCCCGGCAAATAGGCCCGAGGTTCCTCTAGCAACGTCAGAGATTCCAAGAGTGCTAAGGGTGTGCGGCGCCCGCACTTCGGCAGCTGAAGGGGACGGATCCCCTCCCCTACGGGAAATGTGAAACAAACACGCCTTAGTAGTGTTACAGAAGGCCTATGGAGAGTCTGTTCTTCCCTACAGCACAGCTCAAAGGTGGTTTCAAATGTTTAAAGATGGGAGACAATGTAAAAGCAAGGTGGACCCGGTGCTCCAGTTACTGCTCTTACGCAAGAAAGCATCAACAATGTTGCTACCATTGTGAGAGAGGATCGACGAATTACTCTAAGATTACTTTCTGAAATACTGAATATTTCAATGGGTGATACCCACGTGTTGGTGACAGAAACGTTATACATGAGACATGTTTGTGCGCGATGGGTTCCCGAACAAAAGGAAATTCACATGCAGGTCTACATGCAGTTAAAGTTGATGTTAGAGGAAGATGCAAAGTTTCTTTCAAACGCAATCACTGCTAACGAAACTTGGCTACATCATTTTGATCCTGAGAGCAAACAGCAAAGCTCAGTGTGAAAATCTCCTTCATCCCAAACCCCCCAAATTAACAAAAGTGTTTGTTTCTGTTGGGAAAGTTATGATCAACTCATTCTTTGATATTCATGGAATGGTTTTCAGCATGTTATACCTACACACATATCAGCAACTGGACATTACTACAGCAATGTCTTGAAATCATTGCAGGTCCATATCAGGCGCAAAAGACCACATTTTCGTGAAGCAGGCTGGATGCTACACCACGATAATGCGCGGCCGCATATTGCCAAAGTTGTTGCTGAATATCTTGCAAAAATCAACTTGAAGTGCATTCCTCTCTCTTCCTATAGTCTTGATTTAGCCCCATATGACTGTTTTCTATTCCCTAACTGGAAGAAACGCCATCGTGGAAGGCATTATCCATTATCAGAAGCAGTGGTGAAGGCTGCGGAGGCGATTTTTAAGGATCTCTCAAAAATTGTTTCCAGCATGTCTTTGAAGACTGGCAGACACGCTGGGATAAGTGCATCGCATTCAGGAGAGACTATTTTGAGAAGGACCATCAAAATTATGAGGATGACTAAAGGTTCCGTTGTCAGAAAGGAAAATTGTGATAATTCTTTATTGAACAGTCCTCGTACTTTGGAACAAATTTATTTACCGGACTATAGATTTCAGGACCACTTACGCGAATTAAAAAGGCTGTCGTTGTAATAACTTGTCAAAACTGTTTGATTCTTTCGCCGATAAAGCGTCATTTTTAAAGTTTCATCAGATGGAAATTTTTCAGCTACAAACGAATCAGCTGTAGACATCACCTTACTTTAAGCGTACGTATGTCGTAAAGACAACAACTTAACGACTTCTCTTTTATTCTCTCTAACCCATTGTGAATGTTAGAAAGGGCGAAACTGACGCTATGGAGGAACTCGACAGCAGAAAAGAACAGCAAGACTCTGGAATGAGATAGCGGGTGAGAAAATGGGAAATTTATGTCACAGAGGAGTTATTTCCGTCTTTTCTTCGGGGCACATTTTCTATTCTCTTTTTGGCAGGGCGTCTGCCTTAGAAAGATGATAAGAGCTTCATTGGAAATTATTGTAAAAAGTACCGCCAAGAGCATTGTTCTCTTCTTACGCGGCCTGTATCAGCACGAGTAAGTTGAGGAATATTTTTGTAGACTAAGGACCGTTCTGCAAATTAGTTCGCCCGTTAAGAAACAACGATAATGAAAATCCTACCGTTAATCAGGCAACAAACTAGCAATATGAACCTAAGACATAAATAATAACACACATTTGCTATTTCTGAAATGACAACAGAGAAACAAAAATATCCTTCTATGAGGATGTATAATTTTTCTTTCTCTTATCTTCCAACTTTACAATCTTGTATGTTCTCAAGACACTTTAAAGATTAGTTGGAGACTTGGATATCTTCTGTAATACTTGGTTTGAATTCTGATGAAGTTTACAAACCAATTTTGTACCGGCAAAGCTTTAAGTCCAGTCATGAGAGTGTTATTCTTTTGCTCTCTCACTCCAACTTTGCCTGTTGGGGGTAGTCGGATTTTTAGGTGACACGGTGCTAATAAAATAGGAGTTCTTTGGATGATAGCCAAGCCGGGTAACAAAACAGAGAGCTAGGTTACACCTCATAGCCCCTCCAGCGATAACATTGAAATTATTAAAAATTAAAAATTTTGGACACGTTTGCATCCAAACTGTTTGCGGAGAAGAATCATGGACACGACTTTCTGTAACAATTACTGATCATGAGTATTAGTTTTATTTTCTCTTAAATTATTAAATAGCTATCATTATAAACGTAATTTATATGAAAATAAATGGATCAGTTTTCATTTCTATTTGTAATTTGTATTATCTTCTTTGCTTAATCAACTTGGATCCAGTAATGATGATTCTTTATTTTGTTTTGTCTACATGTATATTGAAGAGTGAGAGACTGTGAATGCGGATTTTGTGATCACATTAATGACAGCTAACTTAAATTACGAAGATTTATTCTCTAAATATAATTACCTAATAGTAATTCCATGACACGGCAACCGATAAGGGCTTGGGCCAATTAACATGATTGCCGGCTTTACGTTTACATATGGATGGCAGAGGTGACCTGCACACGTCCTCCAGCCGGAATGTTGACTTTAGAGGCCACAGTTAAATTAAGGGCAATGGGAGGTCGATAGGTTTCAAAAAATCAATTTTTTGTTTTTAATGTTAAAAAATTATATAATTCTTCAGCTTTAAAATGATGTATGTAAAATAGGCTGTGAGCTGGTATTAAAGTCCTTTAATTCGTCAATTTAAACATGGCGGCGTAACGATACGCCCACTTCCTGAGAATGGTGCTTAATCTTTTATCGTGATTTCCCAAAACCTTGTTTTTTCATACTTTAGGTGCATGTTTCTGAAAAACTATAAAAGATATTGACAGAAAATTTGTAGTTGTTATTTGTCAATGTTCCTTGAACACATTCGGCTAACATTTATATTCATGTTTTTTTATAAAATCGATGAAAACAAATATTGAGTCCTTGAAAGTATTTTCTTTTTTTCTTTTTTTTTAACTCAAAACTAATTAATTTTTCATGCGCATAGTATAAACTATACGTGATTTTCATTTAACCGATATTATAAAACTGTATCTTAGGTTATTTAGGATAAAACGTGGTGCATGTAACTTTGAATTCCTACAAGTAAAGTGCACCTGAAATATAGGGTGCAATATTTTTTCAGGACACACGGTGTGATTTATGCCCTTTTTGCATGGACCTATGTGAACGTAATTTAAACATTATACAGTAGTTAAATGCACAGATCCTTATACAGTAATCATATTGAATTTAAATATCTGATAATATTTAGTTTTCTATATATGCAAATTTTAATATTGGTAAAAATTAGCCTTGTCTGGGTAAAGTGCCCTTAAACCACGATCACAGTCATGGCCAGGAACAAGAGCTTCACGCTCTAGACTAAACGTGTTTATAAAACATACAGTTACCTGATAAATTTCGTAAACTTTATAAAATGAAAGTGTACCTCTCTCATATTTTGTATATATAGTAAAACCTGCATAAAACAGTGTCTTATTTGCCCACCTCGGTAGCGTAGATGGTAGCATGTCTGCCTGACGTTCAAGAGGTCCCGGGTTCGAATCTCGCTCAGGGTGAGTTATCTGGATAAGGTTTTTCCAGGGTTTTCCCTTGCCCTGAAAGACTAATGTCGGTTAAGTCTAAGCTCCATGGACCCCGGACTCACTGAGTATCGTTTCACCCATTTCGTTCATTGTGCGATATGACTAAAATGTTGGAGGACGTAAATTACAAAAAAAAAAAAAAAAAAAAAAAAAAGTCCCTTATATGCTGGAAACCTGCAAAAACGGAAAATAAATTTCGGAATGGAGCTCTTTTTTCCATGTACAATTATTATACTCTAAGCCGCCCGCCTCGTTAGCGTAGATGGTAGCATATCTGCCTCACGTTCAAGAGGTCCCATGTTCGAATCTCGGTCAGGGTGAGTTACCTAGATAAGGTTTTTTCCTGGGTTTTCCCTTATCCTTTAAGACGAATGTCGGGTAACTCTAAGCTCCATGGACCTTGGACCCATTTGAGCAACATTTGACCCAATTCATTCACCGTCCGCTATAACTTAACGTAGGGGCGGACCTAAATTAAAAAAAAAATTATACTCTAAGTCATAAAACTTCCTAACGTAGAAAATGAATTTTTTGGGGGGAACAGTTTGGGTAAATAAGCTAATTAAAACGGATTACTTTATGTGCAATTGGTTATAGCGTACGTATTTTAAAAGGTGAAATAATTTTGAAGGAACTGTGCTGGTATCGAAGTTCCATGAATCCCAATGTCATAGAATGCTAGGTTATGGTCTTCTCTAGGCTTAAAAAGAATATTTTTTTTACTATAAAATAAATGGAGTTAACATAAAAATGTTAGAAATAACAAATGATTTAGGATTTATTATTAATAGGTATCTATGTTTTAATAAACACTTTAACACAGTAATCAGTGCAGCATATAGAAATTTGTGATTCATTATTCGTAACTCGGCCAACTTCAAGAATATTATACTTTTTGTTACATTATATAATTCATTTGTAAGATCCAGACTCGAAAATTCTTCACTAGTATGGAGTCCTTATACCACCAAATTTATTAAACTTATCGAAGTTATTCAGTACAAACTTCTAAGGTATGTGTTTTTCAAAACTTTCCATTATTTTCCTAAGTTCATATTATATATTTCATTGCTTCAGTTATTCGACTTTAGAAGTCAATCACATAGGAGAAATTGCCAATTTTTCCTTTACAAATTACATCAAAATATGATGTAACCTAAGACAATTAATACGTTTTTACGTTGCAAATGTTGCAGCTAATAAATTTCGTATTATTTTTCTTCCTCAGAAGGTTAATATTGATTCTTATAAATATTCACCTATGCGTAAAATGCAGTCATTATACAATAAATTACATCCCTTAAACATTGATATATTTGGAATGAAAATCAGAAACTTTGCTTCATCCTGTGAATGTTTATTACCAAATGTAGAATGATTGATTTACTGTACAAGTGAACCAATGTTACGAGCATTTTTCTTTGTTTTTGTTTTATTATCATTTATTCTGTAACTAATTTTATGTTGTTTTAATGCATTTTGTTAATATTGTAACTTAATGTCAACATTGTAATTGGGGAAACCTGTAATGTTCACATTCAATGAATGAATGAATTAATTAATTAATGAATTAATTAATTGTAATCTTTCGAGGAAAAGGGAAAACAAACCCTTAGCTATCTCAATTATCTTCCAACACACATGGTAAGGGTACAACTGTTTTGTAGTGTGTCCATTCGCAGTTTCGTTGGTACAAGCGATCAAGTAAGAGCGGAAGAAGACTGTGAGCTTTGGTGATTTTCAAAATCACAGTTTGTGTGCACAAATTCTGTGAAATGAGTTCTAAATAAAAAGCTTATCAGTGGAGAAAAAAAAAAGGTTAATGAATAATACGAGAAGTACAAAAGTGCAGCTAAAGAATTAACTTGTTTAAAGTGGAGGAAACTTAGACTTATGAGATCTTGGAAAACTAAAACTTAAGCCGAGAGGTTAAAGGAAACAGAAAAGCATATGAAATACATCACAAAACCTACATAGTATGACAAGTAAATCGTGCTTTGTTCGAGTGGTTTGTTAGTGTACCTGCCAAAAGAATTCTCATTTCTGTACCACTGCTTGAGATTAAACCCTTAGAAACAGCAAGAAAATTAGGCAATGGCAATTTCAGCACTTACAATGAATGCCTCTAGAGTTCCAATTATCGCCATAATATTGTTTTGAACTCTGTGTGTCGTGGGGCAAATGTTGTTAATATAAGAAAGTTGCAGATTGAAAGGGAAAATTGAAAACAAATAGAGAAACTAGACGATAAACTACAATAATTTTATGTAAGTTGAAAATATAGTACATGGTACATATCAGATTATTACTTACACTTCATTCTATATTATTGCTTCACTGTAAACCTGTGCAACTATTTCTTAATTTCTGTGTATTCAAACACAGCCCTCTGTAAGACGGGAACCTGTGTAAACGAAAAAGAAATACCGCAACAATCACGTTCTGCTTTATAGAGGATTTGCTGCACATATATACATTAATATGGTACTGCTCGCCCCAGTGTTGCAATACTGAGAACACTCAGATGAAATTAGATTATTTAAATTCCAACTCCTGCTTTCTAAAGATTTCAGATGGGAACATTCTAAGCTATGAACATATGCAAATGTTCAAAGTGTTACAATGTTTCTTTTAGTGTCACAAGTTTCATAGTTAGACCACTATTAGGTAGAGAAAATGCAGTTACTACATAGTAAGGCGTCACAAATGTGTATGTATCTAAATGCATATGAGATTTCCTAGTGACTTATCGGGTAAATACTCAGTTGGAGAATTTATGTAAGCTAGCATGTTTCCATAGTAACTCAATGTTATGAGCAAACGAATGGAGGCCGGCAGATACGTGGTTCAAATCTCGGCATTAGCATTGAAGTTTTCAGTAAGGCTCTACGTCTCAAATTAGTACAATATGTAGCGAAGTGGTTTAACTAGGTTTAAACATTTGCTGTGCCATAAATTAACAGTTGCACAAATGACCGATATAGAATTTGGAAGGGTCATAGTTAAAGCTTAGGGTATTCCAAAGTAATAGTTGGCCTTGATAATCCTGCATCATATTTAATTTCTTTTGAGTGAATAAACCACTTGTGAAAATCCTATATTTAGAAGATTTTCTAGATGCCCAGAGGAAAGAACCCACACCTAGGTATTCATAATCTGTTTATCTCCCACAAACAACAGACTGTGGCAAGAATCTTCTCTTTCTTCTTCTTGAACAACTGATTCAGCAGAGCCCTCAAATCTGTAAATTCACCTTGTTTGTCTTTCACGTAAACAGAAACTTTTGAGCACAGCTAATTGTAAGGACGAATTAGCAAATAATAATGCTATAGTTGATCTCCGTATCCTTAAAAATATATAACTTGTTGGTTGCTTCAGTATTATTCTTTGTGTGTGAGACGAGTAAATCTCCAAATAAAAACATTGTCTGTCAACTTCTCAGAAAATTAATAAGAGATACTCATGTGTAATTTGAAAGTTTATTAACTTCGTTTATCACTTAGAGCAATTTTTATCCAATATAATTTTAGAGGGTATGCAAATGCAACAAAGAAAGTGAATTACATCAAACACGTTCATACTCCACAGTTATAATGTATGACAACAGTTGAAAATTTGCTTTCTTCTGATAGCTTGCATATTTTTCTCTTTGAAACATTGTTTAGAAGATGTATCAATATGATAAATATGACAGATTATATGGTCATATATTACTCTTTGTGTGTGTCAAATGAAAGTTATTTCTGACAAGCGTTATTTACTTAGATAATGATTATTTGCATCTACATTCACTACAGAATCATAGCAGGGAATATCTCAAGCAAAACTTTATAATCCCATATAAATACAGTAGTTGAGTTTATATTAAATTAATGTAATTATTCAAAGTGCTGTTGAATTTAAGCATTACAATGCACTTGAAGGAACGGCAGGATTAGTAAACTCGCAAATAGGTTTAAAAGGAAGCTGGTTTGTACTTAAATATTGCCAATCCATTTTTTCTCACATAACGAAACATTAATTTTGGACAAGAATGTTTCTAGTGTGATAAACATGAACCGGTAGGATTAGCAAACTCGCAAATAGGTTTAAAAGGAAACTGGTTGTACTTAAATATTGCATATCCATTTCTTCAGACATAACGAAACATTAATTTTGGGCAAGAATGTTTCCAGTGCGATCAACATGGATCAGTCAACGTATATACTTTTGATTTAAATTGAAGCGGTCCGAAGCAGAAGTTGCTAAGTCACTATCCCGAAATTGTGCAGGACGGCACAAAGTAATTTTGTATACAACAATAGTAATAGGAATTAAAGAATTTTATGTGATGCGTCCGTTTGGAGGGACAAAGTACTGTGTTGAAGTGTTTCTCACGGTTTCACATATGTAGCAAGTGTGGCAGAATATTTCATTATTAAGACTTAAATTTAAAATGGATGAAAACTTGTTAAGTCACTTGACTTAACTGTTTCTGATTCGTAATCTTAGATTTTTTCCATTACACAATATTATAATATGTAGTCATGAATAAACAATTAATTTATTTTCACCAATACATCTCTACTATGAACTAATCCAGTATGCACTTCATGGATTGGCAAAGTATCACTCCATCTCTTCTACATCATCTTTTATATCACTTCCATATGTCATTGTGCCATAAAACGTGGTGACTTCTAGCAGAGTGATATGTTCCGGCAGTGAACGAACATCGTAACTTTGCCTTCTTAATCTTCCAAAGCCTATCTGGTGTGTTTTGTCGCACTGTCACATGCCTTGTGTAAGGCTTGCAACCTCACTACTCTCCTCAAAGGTGCCTGGGGACGATAAAATGAGTACACATCCTCTTTCGAAATACACACACCGGAATAAAGTGAATTCAGGAACCTTTCTTGCAAGGACATGATCGGGGGCATCTTTGAGGTCAAAAACCTCAACAATTGGAGTGGCATTATGTTCCACATTATCTTTCAGAGGACGTTTGTCATGCACACCATCAATGGGCTTCTTCTGTAGTGAATCTTTGATCACTTTCACCCATGTGGAAGGGACTAAAGCTTTATCAATTGTTCATTTCTTCTTCTCAATATTGCCAAAAATTCTGTCAATAGGCATGAAAGAGTGCCCTGGTATTGGGAAGTACAGATGAACTTTCTGAAAGCGCACTTGAGGAATGTCTAAAATGTCTAATGCCTAAATACATAATCTAAGATGTATCAACAGGTGATATCAAAGACCTTGGGTGGCACAGTGTAGTTGCAGCACCAAGCGGCTAATGCGGCAACTACTGAACTTAACATCTAACTCGCCCGCCTCGGTAGCGTGGTGGTGTCATGACTGCCTCACGTTCAAGAGGTTCCGAGTTCGAAAGTTGTGGTGAGTTACCTGGATAAGGTTTTTCCTCGGATTTCCCTTATCCTGAAAAACGAATGTCTGGTAACCCTAATCTCCATGGACCCTGGGCTCTTTTGAGCATCATTTCACCCATTCCATTCATCCTCCGATATCACTTAACGTTGGAGGACGTAAATTAAAAGAAAATAACATCTAACTCGAAAAGGCTGACGTAAACCATTTTATTTCTGAAATTTATGCCCATCCAACATGCCAGGATCATAATTTGTTCGACCTTACATCTTCTGATCTGCAAATCTTTTAGAGCTATCACATAACTGGTATTCAGAATGCGTATCGTGTTTAAAAGGATTTTCAAAGATATTGACTTAACAACTTCCGAATCTGAATGCTTCAGTTAATCTTGAATGATTGGCAGAATCTTCCTATACTCATATGGTAGAATGGCACGCATACGAATTGTTTTACTTAGCACATGCTATGCCTTACAGTTTATATTCCACACTAGTTGCATAATATGTATCCTATGAAGAGGAAAATATTCTCAAAATACGTTTTCCCTTCATTCTCTTAAAATATTTACTATATCTGGAGAATAAATGGAACCAATTTAAAAGGTTATAGAATGTAACAGTAGTACAAACTCATTTTATTAATATCAGTATCACTATCCCCAGAAATTGACCTGTTGTTTGCACTGGGCATAATCCTTTTTCTGGGTTAATGCCACCAGTAAATCACACCATTCGCCTGCAAATCTCTGCAACGTCAGATCTTTTCTAAGGATACTCTGTCGTTAATTACTTTACATAATTTCCGTTTATGGTGATACCGCACAAAGAAATGCACTATAATTTGTTGCAGATCAAAACTCTCTCAACTGTTCCTATCACAGAAGCTAAACTGTTATTGCCATTGGTTGGAGGAAATGGACTACATGTAAATATAGTACCTATCCCTTCGTACATCAAGTCATAAGAATCGCCACAATTAACATGAGGAAAGTAATATAACACCATATGTAAGGGCATTTAAAGTACTTAAGCATTCTACCATACAAGCAGACTTGGGAAACAGAAGCAGGAAGATGACAAAAATATTGAAACAGACTAAACCAGAAAGTGATTTAGGAAAGTAAAAATAAGAAACAAATCAACCTAAAATGCTTACTTACTAGAGTCCATAGAGCCCTTTGGATGAGTCTACGTAGACAGACAATAGAATGCTGTGGTGTAATATTTAAGATGAACTGATATCTCGGTTGCTGACAACGTCATGGTATGTTAATAGAGAAGATATAGTAATCGCACATTATTTAAAGGGTGAATAAATATCTGTGGGCAAATTTGTTGATTTTGTTTCAGTGGGCCTGGAATTAGATTAGCGCCAAGCGCAATCCTTTTATAATAACTTTAAGTGATACAATGTTCATTTCAAAGCGAACGGAACTGTTCTATTACAAGCGGAACAGATTCTACCGTATGAGATTCTCACTTTGAAATCCAGGGTTCAATTCACAGTGACCATCTGCTCTGATTTTTGTTCTGGTTTCCTCGGGTAGTTATGCGTATTGCTGTACCAATCGTTTCCTTCATTAGAATTTTCTCTGACTGGGTAGTAGCAAGCGATGAAGCTGAGTGTGCAGAATTTTGGGTAAATTATGACATACTGAAGTTACAGCAATGCAATCAAACTGCACAAATATGAGATCTGCGGTCCCACTATAAATGAAACATTTAATATAACCATAAAGTTTATGAAACCTATTATTAATCTGTTATGAAATAAATTAAATATATGTAATATATGATTCGATCTAAAGGTTTATGAAGTAATACAATACTTTAAGAATTAATGTATAGTATACTCTCTTTGTGATAACTAAGAAATTCCATTAGCATTTGCAGCGCTAAATCTCCAATTTATGGTGGGAATATCCTTAAATTAATCACAAGAATTACCTAAAAAGATTATTGTCTGTTATACACTTTATAAGTAATTTGTAAATAACATCTGCATTTAAAATATAGACTATTGAATTGTTATATTCTCTTGAGGATTTAGGGGTATAAGTCAAATTTTATGCACGTTTCCCTCATTGGAAGCGAGGAGGGTATTTTGTTCTAAGACACAACTTACAGTTCGGTAATTACTCTCAGGAAATTCAAAACACATTGTGAGCATCGGCATGCTAATTAATTACCAGGAAAACAATACCTCAGCATCAGTCATTAAATAATCTGAGAGCTCCGTGCTCTGTGGCTATAGTAGGAACAGTGACCACAATTTGGTAATTTTAGGATATCCGTTTTTAATAATGTTATAGATACATTTCTAGACGATTACTACTATCTGATTTCAGTCATAAGGAGGTGATATAAATACAACTTGAATAAAGCATATATGTAGCATCACATATATGCTGCCATAAAGAATGTAGTTAGTAATGACGTTTTTAAATGTTATGTGTAGATTTTAAATATATTTAGAAACTAAACCTTCATTTGGTAGTACCTTTACGAATCAGAGTGTTTTAAATGTATGAGATGCAGCATTGACCGATGCAGCCACATTAATCAAAGAATGAAAATTATTTGCAATAGTCACCAAATTTCTATACCGGCGCCATGCTTACTTTATGTGGCGATGCAAAGAGGACAAATGCATTTACACTGGTGACTGTGAATGGAGGGAATGATAACGCTATTTTATCCACCACGTAGCGAAAATGTGCGCTGTCAACAATCTTCTATGAAAAAATTTTCTTTGCCCTTTTCGATGTTTGAGTAGGTTATGCCAAAGCACTTTTACGTTACAATTAAATGCACTGGGTAATATAAATTTCTCCTTCTGTACGTTAAAAAGTGAACGAATGCTTACAATTGCAGAGCTACTGCTGGAATATTTGATTTCTTCACACAACTCCACCCCATTTATAAATTAAAATTTAAGGAAAAACTGGAAAAGATAACATATTTTACGTGCTTGATTTGAATCTGGAATCCGGACGAGTTCCTTCCAATGCTTTTTTGTCGTTGCCGATGGCCTTGTCAGGATATATTACCAGTTCATCTGCAATAATGTCACCCAAGCCATCATAATTAGAAAATTTGGTTCCTTCCACCTCCTTGGCATGCTTTATGCACGACCATCATTTTTCTGTCGATACCAGCTGACTTTCTTTTTGCACTTAAGCACTTCACTCGGCTTAATAGTTTTATTGTTTCGGGCAGCATCTCCTTCTAATTGACTCCCCAAAATTTCAATGGGATTCACAACGCAATGATAGGGAGGAAGCCTCAACACTGTTACTTCGCTAGGTTATCGCCAACAACGTTCGCGTTTCTTATCTCTCAGATGACCTCATTCTTGACCGTGTCAAGGCATATGCGATGCCTTTCGGGTCCACCCACTGAATTATGCCTTCCTTTAGTCACTGCCTGGTTAGTACACAATCTAGTTTTACACTACAGTATGTGGAAAAAAAAGGAAAGTATCTCTTGAACCAAATTATAAAAATTTCTCCAGTCATTTCCTCGTGGTAATCTGTAATCGTCATTAACTCCTTTGTGGATTCCCTGCCCTCCAAGAAACTAGCATCACTGCCGATATGGAGTAAAATCAGGCGTTTCGCCTTCCCAGTTGAATTTTACCCCTATTTTAACCTAGAAAGGAATGCCAGCTTTTTTGTTATGATGGTGGAAACTACACATACCTTGGAAGCAGCATGACCCTCATTAACGCGGGTTTCATCCAGCACACAGAGTTTCTGCGCTTCTTCCATCCGCTTCCCATTTTGCTTTAGATAATTCCTGAGTTACAACAATATATCTTCACGATCATCAGTAATATGTTGCGCATTTCTCTTCACAAATAATTTCGGATACTATGTCGTAACGAAAGGCGTGGAAGCTCGTTTTCCTAAAGCTCAGTAAATGGCGATCATTGTTTGCTGCTTGAAGCACTTTTGTAATTGTTGTCGGCTCGTTTCTTCGGAAGAGTCTATGCACGTTGTGTTGAATAGCACTTTTGACAAATCCATCACCATTACCTTCCACAACTGGCTTTTCTTTATCGAGCTTTTTTTTCCTGGAGTGAGGTGGCATTGATATTTATAACTGAAACACCGAGAAATTCTACTGACAGATTAACAATATCCTTAACTGATAAAGTCGGGTATTTTTCTAACAACTTGCAAATCACGTTCAATATAATTTGTTGATTAATGCATGCAAGTTACGATTATGTTTACCAAATAAAATAACAATGAATTACTATTTGACAGTTGCATTTATGTTAATGTTATGTTGTTTATATATTTTGCATTAGAAATAAAGTCTTTAAGCATGATATGTGAACATAATTTTCATTCGCAGAAAGTTGCAAGACTAAACAGCCAAAATGTCATACACATGTCCCTGAGGGCTAGCCTAGTCTAGGAAGCAGCACGTAATGCTGATTATACAAAATCAACATCGGAATGTTTACCTATTATATATAGATAAGATCACGTCACATATTTCCAGTATTCTGACGATAAAGCATGTATTATCTGCTACTCAAACTATTGCATAGGTTTATCCTTGTTAATAGAAACCTTTCAGATAACGCAATGATTTCTCCTTGTGAGCATAACGTCTATCATGTGTAATTCCTACGCATTCCATTGGCTGAGGTGATGTGTTCTTTGGTGCTTAGCAAAGAGAAGCACGCCAGTACCCCTCTCACTTTTTCGAGAGTAATAAGTAGTTATCTGAGATGTTTGTATTAACAAATATAGACAGAGTAACCTTCCGAGCAGCTTGATAGTAATGATGATGATGATGATGATGATGATGATGATGATGATGATGATGATGATGATGATGATGATAAAATGTTACGCGATAGTTGCGTCCGGATTTAGGGCAGTTTTTTGCAATAGCATACCTCCCATTGTATCGAAATTAAAAGGGGAAGCCTTGCATAGCCGGATTAGCGAAATAGTAACGAACATTTATGAATTTAGGAAACAAGAAGCAAGGATTAAAAATAAATATGTTCAACTGGTTATCTCAAGAACGCGCTGAAGTTATATGTCACTGAGAAAAGCTACTGGTGTCTCAAGGCGTACTATTTCTACGATTCTAAATTATAGTAAAATGGCGTGCTCGAGGACGTACATGTTTTGTTACTCCCGACAAAAACACAATGTGAGTAAAAAACTTGGAGGTAATGAGGACTTCGGCAAATGTGTTATCAGATGTACTACACACAGTTTCTATGCCCAAGAGGGAACTGTACCGACTATTGGAAGACATCAGATTATGTTGAATGAACTAATCGAATATGAAGGAAGTCGCACAAGGCTTAGGAGAATATTTCCAGATTTGGTATTCAAATGGAAGAAAACCAGAAGTAACACAAAAGTGCTTATTGAAAAGCAGGATATACGCTCACAGCGTGAAACTTATCTGCTATCTCTTCTGCAGTAAAGGAACAAAGGCAGGTTTATTGTGTACAAGGCAGAGATCTATATACACAGTAGCCATACAAATCGTTAAAGCTGGACTAATTTAAGTAATTCTGGTTTATTACCACCCATATCCAAGGAAGAAGGACTAATTTTTTACACTAGTGAGAGGTATGGTTTCATCCTAAATGCCCTACCTATGTAGAAAACAAAGCAAGAGTCTGAAGATTTTCACCATGAAAATAATACACGATATTACGTTAAGCGTTTGAAAACCATGTTCATTCCCAATCGTACTCAAATTCTGTATTAATAGTTGACAACGCGCCCAATCCAAAAACTCAAGTACGTAAACCACCAACATCCAATTCCCTAAAAATATTACAGCCTGGCTACTAAAAAGGTTATTGAGTTGAAGAGTCATTTTCAAAAGCAAAAACTATATGATTTAATGAACTTGCATAAACCTGAGAAAATTTTTCATGTAATATGTCAGATATCGGCAGAACATGGGCATATGTAATCAGACTCCCAATCTACCGCCAAGATATAGTCCAAATAAATTGGTCTAGGGAGATAAAAGTAGTGGGTAGCAAGCACCAACACTGCCTTCTAGACTAGAGATGTGGAGAAATTGTGCCGATAAGGATTTGACGACATTGGTCCTGTAGAGTGGAGAAAATCTTGCCAACACGTGGAGACAATTGACGAACAATATTTTGAAACAAAAAAATGTTTTATAGAAAATACAATAGAGAAAATGTTTATTGAGGATAATGAACCTGAAATCAGTGACAGAAGCTTAAAAGAAGAGGAGGAAGATGAATAAAAGGATGGTAGTTTATCAGGGGTAGGAGAAATATAAGATACAGAGTGAATTAATGATGTGTTGATCCATATGTTGTTACATGGAAGGACCACTGCATATAATAACTTGTTCAAGTGTGAGTAGATGTCCTGAATTTTTCAACCCGGACTATCCATTTCCTTCTACTGTATAGTATTCACAACTTGGACCATTAGGTATCAACCTTCATCATTCTTCAAGCTACAGCCCTGCATTTGTCAGATAAGCGATTCGCATCCAAACACCCCATTAATTTTTATACGCCAAAACTACCTGGCGCGACCTATACAGATATTCCCCCATTAATAACTAAATAAAAAACATACGTTGTATCATGTATAACAGGTGGCCTAACCGCTCCATGTTTCAGGTAAGCAATATCCCTTTGTGCCTTAGAACAGTTGCAGAATGCAACGGGGTAATTCCAGTTCAACGCGAGGCAGTTCCCGCAGTGAAGAAACATTTCACTAGCTGTGTTAAATCAAACAAGCAATCATCCGAGTTTCAGTGCGCATAACTCAGTATCAAAATCTTTCATTTTCCAGGGAAATTAAAATTAATTATAAAACAAGAAAATTAGTCTATTACATCATAAATTGAAAATAAATTAGCTTAATGTGCTGTATTCCCTGACATTCTTTATTCTTTATTGTGCATAACTTACGAACGCTTATGTCTTTCTATTCATGTTAATTACGATAAACATTAGCAAAAATTGTCTTAATTTATATGTTTCTGAAGGTCAATGACAATAGGGAATTACAGTAAACATAAGTGATTGTGAAATCATCAAACAGCTGGCTGCTAATTTATGGTTTAAAGTTGCATTCAATTTTTATGATCAGTAGAAAAAAATAACTTCCCATTTAAAAGAGGTATAAATTGTAGAATGTTCAAAACGATAAGAATGAAAAACATTAGCAATTCAACAGAAACAAAGGAATACCTCAGATGTGATTCACTCTGATAATGTATATTTTTATCTATAACTCTCGGTTTATTAGTTATACATAAGTAATTCATAATGAAAGGTATTTATGAGGATATTTCACGTGAAAATATCTTAAGAATATCGTACTTCGATCAAAATTGTTAGAGCCACTTTTGAAAACATTAAATGCTTCGAAAGTTGCTCGATGTAACATGTAGTTGGGAGTGTAGAGATTTTTTTTAAATCTTGGTGTCTTATATTGGAAGGCGGTGCACTACACAAACACACTCACACACACATACACACAGTAAACACTTGCGAACTTAGGATTCTTTTCTTAAATAAAGAAAACCCTTCCTTATTCAGAAGAATCTAAACAGTGCCATTCCACTGAAACCCCAGTATAAAACGTTTTGTCTCTACATTATATGTACGTGGTGGAGAAAGTAAAAATATGTAATCAGCCATTAGCACCCCCAAAGATATTACAAATAAGAGCAATATTGTATTTGCCATATGTTTGTAGCCTGATTAAGTTGCAGGGAGAGTAATAAATTTTATATGTCATGGCCTATCATAGTATGAATCCTAGAAGTTTTAATGTTCATGTATTTCAATTATTGATATTTACCGGTAGCAGGCTCACGTCAGATGTGGATAAAACACCTAAGTTTTAAATATTTCAATATTGACGTGGATTTTAAGAGCCGTGTTTCGATATTTGCTAGTAAATTTATTACCCTTAACAATTTATTCTATTACACTTACAAGCGTAAACAGCTTGCACCGAACGCTCCAAATATTTATCTTCAGTTAGATTGGGGATTGTAACTGCAACAGGTGAATTTACCGTCATGTTTCGCAAACCACTTCATTACCTGCTGTGTCTTATAGCATTATTCTATTGAGACACGCCGGGAGGTTTGTTATCATGAATTGATGTACGTGGTCAGATACTACACACAAGTATGGTCTCTATTCAGTCTCTGATTAATGCTAAGCTCTAATTCTCCGACAGCAAGGGATGATTGCGTTCGGTCTCCTGAAGCTCTGAGCAGCAGCAAGATGATGGATTTCCAAGAGTCAGCTGTCACAAATCGACGATCCAGATATTTCTTAAACACTTAAGAATAAAACATCAAAGAAGGTCACTGCGAAAAGACATTGAGACCTCATGGGGAATATGGTGAAAAATATCAACTGTCTATTTACTCAGAATTCCTGACATTACTACATAAAATCGCGGTAACTGACATATGTAATGGGATGCAGGCTAATGTAATGTGAGAACAAACCTATTAATTAAGATTTTTCTTTCACACATGTCTTGATTAGTCAGTTCCATAAAAATGTCTCAGTCAGTATTTGAACTATGGTCCTCTCCCTTACCATGTCACTGCTAACCAGCTAAGTTAGCAGGAAACATGCCGATATGCTATTAAATTACTAAATGAGTACTACTTAATCCAGACATGTGAAAGGACCAATAATACATATTAATTATAATTAACATATAACTAATAAAAGTATATAAACAAAATGAAGGTAACAAAAGGGGAAACAAAACGAAAGCCTCTTGCATATACGGAGTGTCAAAAATATCTATTCCTGCTACAAATTCTGATAAAGAAGGGGTCAACTAAGGGAACCCCAAATAGGAAACAGTCATGCGGAAATCCATAAAAACGCCACCCAACGCCGAGAACAGTGCGCAAGCATCCGAGCCATCTGTATGTAACCATCATACATGATGAGCCTGGTAGTACTTCTAAAAGACGATGGGGAAATGATATATAGTAAAATGATGCAAAGGAAATCGTGGTAGTTAAGTAAACCACATCATTGACCGAGCGGGATGTCTTAGGCGGTTTCGTCTGTTTCCGGCATTCGGTAGGTCCGGGTTCAATTCCCGTGGTCTGTCCAACTGCCCATGGCCTTTTAGGGTTTTCCCCTGGTCGCCAAGGAATAAACACCTCCTCAGTTGGGACGGTCTCCGGTCTCCGGGTCGGCCTACCGGGCCGTTTCACGACATTGGTGGGTAGGACACACGAGTAGGGTTTACACAGGCAGCCGACGCTGACCTCCCTCTTGTACCAGGAAGTTACCGAGCTGTCCCCGAAGGACGCCCGGCACCTCCATGGGGCTTTCCAGTAGGGAAAGACCTAATGAATAACAAACCCCCATCTGGTCCGAAAACACTGGACGGGCGGAAGTGGATAAGCTACTTACGCGCGCCAACTCCAAAAGGGTAAGTCTACCGAACAACCTCGGTGGGGGCGCCTGGTGATCTAGCACACCTTCTACTAGCTGTATGCGGGAATATATGGCTTCCCTCAACCCCAGGCGGAGACGCACCCGATCTCCCAAGAGTATCGGGAACCACTGCCCCCTCGATTCCAACCCAATCCGAACAACTCCCATTCAGGGAGGTTCCTGTTGTAACGTCAGAGGTACCACGAGCGCTAGGAGTCCGCAGCGCCCGCAGCAAGGGAGCTGAAGGGGACGGATCCCCCCAACGGGGGTTGGATAAAATACTGTTTGTCCTGGCCTGCCGGGAGGTTTCCAACTGGTTTATTATATAAAGCTTGCCCTCTGTAGTCCTGAGACTTCTTGGGTCGGCCGCCCTCTGTCTGCTCTCAGTGTAAATCCCCTGGTATGATTGTATCCTATTCTGTTCTATCCTAAGCCAGAATATACGTCTAAGTAATGAGAAAACACTAAATCCCTACGTCAGTAAATGGGAATCGAACCGTGGTATCACCTCTTGCAATTATTGGGATAGTATTGGCTAACTATAAAGGCTGGACTTAAAAAGTACTTACGAGATTGTAAGTGGTATTTGACTATGTTTTCTCAAAGGTTAATTAGAAAACCCATGTGGTTTAAAGGGAAGGTATAATTCATTTGGGAATTTTAATATATTACCGGCAACTTAGTTAGAGCCGCAGAGTAACCAAATATTACAGATTCAAATACAATAAAGAATTAAATGTTTACCTTGATTCTTTCCAAATGTATCCGCCAAGTGTACAAAGTCCTTCTGTCATTCTCATTACACTTAAGTCATCACTGTATCAATTTTTGAGATGCTTTCAATTATTACGAAACTGCTAAAGCTTGGTTCTGGAGTATTTACTCATAAGCCTCCGTTCCTTCCTCGAAGCCTGAGGTCTCTAGGCTGTAATCACATAAAAAATTGAACGTATTACAATTGCACGTATCCAGGTAATAACGGGCACGTCTCTAGCGAATTCTTCGGCCCAGGTGTAAACAGTTCGCGCTAGGCAAAGTAACAAGGGAGAGGATATTACAAACATTCACGCTTGCTATTGATGGCTGTGTAGAATTGAATTATTCCAGAGCGATCATGTGAAATTTGTGTTGTTTTAAGTAAGTAAAACAAAGTGCATATTTTATCTGTTCTCTACTGTGTTTCTGCTGGTAGTTTGTTTCATAGTTGTATGAATGTGCTGTACGTACTGCACCGTGTTTTGTTGAATGCATTTTATTATTTTAGTTATTTTAGTTATTATTTATTATTTTAGTTAATTACAGAATAAATGGTGTGTGTTAATGAAATGTGTACATTATTTCTATAGTAAGAAGTTATAAAAGACGTATTCATAATAAAGAGCGCCTAATTGGCTATCCTCAGGAAATTCCGAATGTATACTTTATTTGTTGTAGTGTCACTGCAACAGGCATAAAAGTTTCGGCACAAATAAGAAAACAGTCAGCGGATAAAGTATCATGGTAATAATGAACCTTGCTAAGCAGTTGATGATAGCGCGGCTATTGTAAACAAGCGCCGGCAAGCAGAGATAACTGAGTTAAATGACTCGCCGGCATAGATTAAATTACGCTGCTAGAATGTGATAGAATATTTGGTTTCTTTATTCTTCCGGAAATTTCTGGATTGATAGAGATTGTTCGGGTTCTGGATTATTGTAGAACAATCTAGAGCTACGAATTAGCTATTTAAGGACGTGACGGCTCGCAAAGTGAGGTAGTTGTGAAACAGTGAGTTGTGAACAGAGTAAGCAGAGAACAGCTGAGGGTGTTGTTGAAAAGACAGTTGCGTTGTTGTAACGAGAGCTAATGTAATAAGCTGTCACGGTTTGTTATTGTCATCGACCTTGGAAGATTGTGTTATTATGTGATGTAGTATTGTTACGTGAGAATTGAGCAGTGTATCTCTGCGGAAATAAATGAGATTTTTAATTTCTGCAACTCCGCCTTTTAATTCTACAAACCCACAAAGTCACAAATAGTGTCAGGGGTGGTACGATGGGCATGCAATCGGCATTGGAAAAGATTCTACAGAAATTTGCGGAAGAATAAAGAAACCAAATTTTCTTTCACATTCTAGAGACGTAATTTAATCTATGCTGGCAAGTCCTTTAACTCAGTTATCTTGCTTGCCGGCGCTTGTTTACAATAGCCACGCTATCATTAACTGCTTAGCAAGGCTCATTATTACCATGAAACTTTATCCGCCGACTGTTTTCTTATTTGTGCCGAAACGTTTATGCCTGTTTCCGTGCCAGTATTGTTATTTAAAACATATTTGATGTCTAGTAAACGATTGTTATGGCTATTTTCACAAAATAAATTTAAAAAAAAACCACCGGTGGTAGTGAATCGAATTTTTGCTTTTCAGTATTCCAGAAAGACGCCATATACATATATAGAACATTTTCTATTCTTTTTTTTAAATAGGGACTTCGAGATGTATTTGAAGTGAGATAACGATATAGAACCTTTTTGTGAAATGCAGAAGCTCCTGTACATACTATAGATAATCATTAGAGAAAGTAAAATAGCACTGTGAAACTTTTCGATCATGCAGGATGCAAATGCGATGTGGAAATTTGAAAATAATTTTGGTGATGTGTATCACCTGCCAAACGGGCTTTCTATGCAATAAATATTTCCAAACAATAAATAACTTAATGATAAATTACAGAATATCAGAAAGCAATTACAGAATTTAGCACATTTATAAAAATTTTAAATTTCTCTTAATCAAAAGTTATTTTGGGTGGGAAAATTTTATAAGAAGGTTTGTATTGTGCTCTTGAAAATCTTATAGCTTTAGTGCGAAATTTGTATATAGGTAACTTATCGTTTTCACTTCCTCGATTTGCAAATAGTGACACAGATTTGCATACTTATTCTAAGCAAGATATTTAATTACTCAGAAGATCTTAGAGAAAGTTTTATCTTAGCATTTAATTTATGTTATCATGCTGAAGTGTGTAGTGGCCAAAATATATAAATACATGGCTAGTGCACAAGTTTCTTATCACAGACTTTCGAAGACATTATGGCTCCCCAGGATATCATTAAACATTATTCAGCTAAAACAGTTAAGGGTTAATGATCATGTCTTCATTGGGGAAAAAATTTGTGGAACACATACTGGCGTTTCCTCAATGTGACTGAAACAGAGTCTGAAGTAGGTGGTGGTATTCTTGATGATTACACAAGGGAGCCATCCATTAGGACGGACTACCACTCACCTCCCAGATAACTCCACCCATTTGAGGCGTTATGTATCGGCTTACTCCGTCAATGTCACCTCTGAATTGAGGAACAACTATTATAGCACGTGAAGGAAGAGTAAGAAAAACAGTGACAAAAAAGGAAAAGGGTCTCTTAGGAGCGGAAAGAAGTAACGTAGATGAAGACAAAATGTGAAAATAAAGAGGGATAAAACGGTGTATATAAGTCACACAAACCTCGCAAGAGAGTATCACTAAAAGTGAGACCAACAATGGTAGCCGAGTTGGCTAGTTCAGGCACTGGCGAAAGGGAAGTCTTGGATTCAAATTCCGCAGTACCGTCCATCTGACTGAGATATCTTACAGGGATTCCTTCAGTCCTCAAAAATGGAAAATGCTGAATAAGTATTCTACACTTATTCCTGATTTAGGCACACATTCTTCTTTATTGTTATTTACCAACAAAATTGCACATCAAGTATCAGCAGTATCCACACCGGTGCTGACGTATGCAATAAGTGCAGGCGATAAATGTTACTAAAAGTTAAGGTAAGCTAAGTATACCTCAGACGTGATTTGGGCTCTTTGACCAAGTAGGTCGACTTCTGCATCTGTGTCACACAAGGGGAGGGGCGAGATGAGAGGTGACAAAGGGCGACCAAACGAAGAGCACATAACGAGCAGAGGTCAGGATTTCTAATATTTACAGATTGAAGCTCCCTGGTGGCGTTTATTAAAACCGTATACACTTCCCCGCTGAAGATGGACGCATGCCTCTTAAGCCTCCGAGTCTGAAGTCTTTTTCCTTTCCGTACTCCACCAAAACACCTATTGCGACACTTCAACCCTGAGAGGACCTAGCAGATATAGAATGGAGTGGAGTTTTAGGGCCAGTCAACGGCGAGGTCATTTGGGGCAGATGTGAAGAGCAATGAAATCAGAAATATGCTGAAATGGCGGAAAATCGGGGAATTTAATAAACACTTTAATTCATCTAGTGTCCCATGGAATCCCCGAAAAGAACCATAGTGCCAGAGAGATCAACCACATTAATTGAACCTATTATCTCTGCCAATGCGGGCCAGAGGTCTATCGCCTGATCATTTTATTTGACCAAACATAGAAAATATCGAGTACGCATCTATATTCTTGTGTCATTGAAATATCTATGTATTTCTGACCCCTGAATAGCACCATTCTTACCAAATACAACAGATTTAGGATCTATAAATGTTATTTATAATCACAGGTAAAAAATGTTAGGAAAAAGAACAGTGCGGTGGATTTAAACTCCACAAATTAAGTTGGCACCTGTTTTAGAACCATTTATAGACACATAAGCAAACTTAGGTTTACAAGACAGTGCTTCACTATTTATAGAATATATATTTTCATACAGACCTATGATATATAATTTCGTTAATAACGGATTAAACAGTGAGAATACTTATAAAATCGCTTACTATGATGTGAATTTTCTGATCCAATAATGAAGCAGATTCATTAAAATTACGGTCCAGTAGGAATAACATATGTCTATTACACTTAATATAGAGTAGTATAAATGAAACTACCGTGTGTTACGTAAGTACACTCATAACAGAAGTACAGTGGCGTTTACTTTATTCTATAAGGTTATTATTCCGCTTATTATTTTACATTGAAACAAAACTATGCAACATTTAGTCACATTAAAGAGACTCTTACAGTCTCTAGACGAATGTCCAAAATAAAGAGTTAGGATTTGGATTACTACGGAGGGGATTCGGCACCGAAACCTGTGGTTCACTGTACCTAAGCCCCAAGTGGGGCATACCCGGTAGGAAGAATACGACGAGGGCGACCAGTGCAAGGAATCATGACAGTGCAGAGGGCAGAGTCCCTGCTACTTACCATTTGAAAGCACTCCCGCCAGGCCATCATTTACAGCTTCCCAGCCTTCGTGGTCCAGAAACGACCCATAAGGTCGGCTTGGAGTCCGAAAACCGTCCTACCAAAAGAGGAAGTGTTTACCAGGAGCTTATCTTCCAGCCATGCAGCGCCGAGACTCCCGCCAACATGTTTACACTGAAAAAGACCAATAAATGTGAAATAATTTGAAAT
The DNA here is from genome assembly GCA_030765055.1 of Mantis religiosa. NCBI lineage: Eukaryota > Metazoa > Arthropoda > Insecta > Mantodea > Mantidae > Mantis > Mantis religiosa. The sequence continues at coordinate 201,510,420 of CM060947.1, read as the reverse complement.
GATAATGGCGATGAAAAGGAGGGGCAGGAAATTGGGGAAATGTAAACCTACACAGCAATTGCCTGGCACCTCGGGAAACCCATTTAAAAACCCATGGCTTAGGTAGGTCAGTTAAGAGAATAAAACCTGAGTCTCCCAAATTTGAGCTTCAGACATAAACACGTGAGCCATCCCGCTAGGTTTAAGATAAAGAGCTAGTTTGCAACAATTTATATACGAGGGCTGTTCAATAACGAATGATCATAATTTTTTACGGTCATAATTTTGTGCACTAAAACTCTACCCTATTATATTCTGTTAGCTTAATGTGAAAATAAACACGCCGTAGTAGTTTCATTGTTGGTACTCCTGGTTCCCGCCTGTGAGAACCAGATAAGTTCAGACATGTTCAGTATCGCCTTACGCTGCAATGGAGCTAACATGTAGTTAAAGTTGATGTTAGAGGAAGATCCGGAATTTCTTTCAAACGTAATCACTGCTGATGAAACTTGGGTACATCATTTTGATCCTGAGAGCAAACAGCAAAGCTCAGTGTGGAAATCTCCTTAATCACCAACCCCCAAAAAGGCAAAAGTGGTTGCTTCTGCTGGAGAAATTATGGTCATTTCATTCTTTGATATTCATGGAATGGTTTATCAGCATGTTGTACCTGCACACACATCAGTAACTGGAAAATACTACAGGGGTGTCCTAAAAGCATTGCAAGTCCATATCGGGCACAAAAGACCATATTTCCCTGAAGAAGGCTGGATGCTGCACCCGATGCGCGGCCACAAATTGTCAATGTTGTTGCTGAATATCTTCCAAAAATCAGCGTGAAGTGTACCTCTCACGCTCTTTATAGTCCAAATTTAGCCCCATGTGACTTTTATATTCCCTAACTTGAAGAAACGCCTTCGTGGGAGGCATTATCCTAGATGAGAAGCAGTGGTGAAGGCTACTGAGGCGATTTTGAAGGATCTCTCCAAAAATGGGCTCCAGCATGTCTTTGAAGACTGGCGGAAACGCAGAGATAAGTGCATCGCATTTAGGGGAGACTATTTTAAGAACGACCAATAAAATTATGAGGATGAGTAAAGGTACTTTGTCAAAAATAAATTGTGATCATTCTTTATTGAACAGTCCTCGTATATCTTACATGTTTCATATTTTAATAGAAACGCTTCAAAAAATTTTTTAAGGAAATGAAAAATAAGGAAGTGTTTTTAAGTTAATATTATTTTTTTATTTTAATGAAACCTTCACCAGCCATTCTTTCATTCAGGGACTTGGTACATATTTTCCGTTGAGCTCAAAATATACCAAGTTCACTCAATGCCATGACTGGAAGTTTAGACCAATACCAGTTTCTATCGCAGGAAACCACATGAGAATGTCTTTCTGGATGAAGAATACCACGATGAGAACGTTTTTGTGGACGAAGAATCTTCCAAGAGGTTTTTCTGAGGATCTTCGATTACTCCCAAATTTCGTTCCACCAACTGCTCCAAAAGTCCATTTCACATCATGTACTTCCTCCCTACCTTGTTAGAAATAAACAAATTTTGTTTCTTGTCGTCGCTGTCAGTTGCTAGGATGTCGCATGATGCTTTTTTACGCCACTAAAGTTTTCGGTTCACTTAAAAGCTATCGGTTTTGGTTGGGTTTGAGCTCACGAGCCAGGGCTCAGAAGATTAGCTATACATACAATGGGTCGTCTAGATTGACATACTGCAGATTGATCACAGTTCCTGCATAGTCATCCTAATCCAGGGCCCGCCTGCTTTCCGATATGTATTTGACCAAGTGCTAACTTGGAAGTCCGCAGGCGTAAGTCCTCCATACGAGAAGGATAAGCGGGATACAAGAAGAAGGGGGAAAGGGAGAAGTTTCACTATCCATAAACAGTAAAGCATACAAATGGATATACGAGGGCTTTTCAATAAAGAAAGATCACAATTTTTTTGACAAAGTGCCTTTACTCATACTCATAATTTTGATGGTCTGTTTCAAAATAGTCTCCCCTGAATGCGATGCACTTGTCCCAGCGTTTCTGCCAGTCTTCAAAAACATGCTGGAAATCATTTTTGAGAGGTCCATCAAAATCGCCTCCACAGCCTTCACCACTGCTTCTGCTAATGGATAATGCCTCGCACGAAGGCGTCTCTTCAACTTAGGGAATAGAAGAATAGTCACATGGGGCTAAATCCGGACTACAGGGAGGGTGAGGCATGCACTTCACGTTAATTTTTGAAACATATGCAGCAACAACATTGGCAATATGCGGCCGCGCATTATCGTCGTGCAGCATCCAGCCTGCTTCATGGATATGTGGTATTTTGCGCCTGATATGGTTTCCGGGTAGTATTGTCCAGTTACTGATGTGTGTGCAGGTACAACATACAGATAAACCATTCCATGAATATCAAATAATGAGATGACCACAACTTTCTCAGCAGAAGGAACCACTTTTGTTCTTTTGGGGGTTGGTAATGAAGGAGATTTCCACATTGAGCTTTGCTGTTTGCTCTAATGATCAAAATGATGTAGACAAGTTTCATCAGCAATGATTACGTTTGAAAGAAATTCTGGATCTTCCTCTAACATCAACTTTAACAGCATGCAGCTATGCGTGTGAATGTCCTCTTTTTCGGGAATCAACAGTCTTGGAACACATTGCGCACAAACATGTCTCATATGTAATGTTTTTGTCACTAACCTGTGGGTGGTACCCAATGAAATGTTCAGTATTTCATAAAGTGATCTTAAGGTAATTCGCCGATCCTCTCTCCCAATTGCAGCAACAGTGTTCATGTTTTCGTCCTAAGAGCAGTAACTGGAGCACCGGGGGTCCACCTATCTTAGAAATTGTCTCTCCTCTATAAACATTTTAAACCACCTTCGAGCTGTGCTATAGGGAAGAACAGACCTATCATAGGCCTCCTGTAATATTGTATAAGCCGCAAATGAAGATTTGTTGAGACGAAAGAGGAATTTCAAAGCCGCATATTGTTCCTCGCGTGTTACCTCCATTGCAGAGGTAGGGGACACTGAACATGTCTGAACATGCCTGGTTCTCACAGGCGGGAACCAGGAGTACCAATAATGAAAGTACTACAGCGTGTTTGTTTTACTTTAAGCTAATAGAATATAATAAGATTATATTCTAAGAATGTAATAAAATTATGACCGTAAAAATTATGAACAGTCTTTATTGAACAGCCCTCATGCATATAGACATTTGCTTTGCTTGCCCTTCCACGTCCTCAGTAGGTATTAAGATTGATATTCTGCCCTAAACCTCTGCGATTTTATCTTAACTACTCTGGGGCCAGTGAATAAACTGCTACTTTAATAAGATGGTTTGTATGTGTTCCTATATCAGTAGGGTATACTTTAAGATTTAAATGTCGGATAAATACAAAAGCTGATATTCGGATTTACTATGTTTCAAAGCTTGTGACATACCAAATGACCGTTTACATGTTACTTCTTTGGAAAAAACTTTCTTTTCAAAACTGGCTTCAATCATTAACTTTTCATGCGAAATTAATTTTGTAAATTTTATATAAGCTGTAAATTTAAAGGACACTGGACAAAAACAGTGGAACTATTTAACAGGTGTTTGTGCTCAAATAATATTTCTGTGGTACCAGTTATTTCGGAAGTGTTTCTATTATTGATTTGATTGCTTTTACAATTGTTAAAACAATTATTACTGTTCATGCTTCTGGTGACGTGATGGAAGTAACGTGTCCAGCTGTAAAACGTTATCTCTGATTGGTTTGTACAAACCACCATACAATACCACTGAGGGATGTATGATTTGTTTCATATGACGTTACGGTATGAAGTTCATTAACAGATCAACTTAATTTAGGTTTGTACTTGCTGTAACACTGGCAATTCTTGTGTATAGTAATGAAATATATTTTCTATGAAGATATATTTTGATTAACATTAAGTAGCTAGAATAAATCTGTCAGAAAAGTTTACAGAATCTATATAAATGTGAAGAAAGCTGGTTACAGAAACTCATGATATGTATACATATATATTGTCGCGTATGCTTTGGTGAAGTGAAGGAACTTGATTTATTTTAAAAATATATTTGAAATTTTAATAGCATAAGGTTTCTTTATACAATTGAAATTATTAACTTGTGGAAGTAAAAATGTAGAAACCTCATAGCGGAACATTAGACGTCAAACCCGTAGTTTGCATATTTTTGGAGCATTAACTAAGTAGGAATGCTAAACGCAGCAACTTAGACGCTCAACCCGGTATTTAGAAATGGATGATCTGCAGGTCGTTAAGCTCAAACCAACATGGCGGATGGAAATTTTCCAGAAGCTTTACTGCTGATCAAAGGGAAATAGTCCCTAGGTTCAACGTGTGTTGGCCCCCTCTTTTAGGGTTTGACCGTTAATACATATGGCCCTGATTATCGGGGTGCGGGTGAGTCTAAAGTGTATCGTTGCGGCCGGAGGCTACGCCGGATCTTCACTTCACCACGCACCGACATCTTCTCGAAGGTAAGCCCGACTGGGTCGTAATGTACTAATGCAACTATCAACACCATTCCACCCAAAGTCTCTTCAAGACTTCGGGGTTGACTTGTATTGTAGAAAATCATGAGGTTATAGTAAACTGGCATTTCGTAGAAAGTTGTGCTATTTTTATTTACCTATTTGTAACCTGACTACAAATTCCCTATATCATTTACCGCTACCATCTGATTCCCTATGCTTTCAGCTACGCCCCAGTTGCAAATTAGATTGTAAACCCTTACGGTAAACTACGTTTAAGTAAACCCAACCCTTTCCACAACTTATAATCTAAAGTCTTCCCGATTTAGATCTCTAGAATGCAACAATACCCTACAACAGGTGTAATTCCTGTTATAGCCCAATTTCAGTTTTGGGGTAAAATTAAATATTTCTCTTGTGCATTACAAAATAATAAAAAATGTGCAATAAGAAATAATGTTGCTGTTCAATGAATAGCAAAGAAGCACAAACTTCAAGGAGGTATTTGGTTATATTTTGTTGAACACTGATTGGCATTGTCAATCTACTGCTATAACAAGTAGTCAAGTTACTGTCTGAAACACTACTGCATTCATTTCGATGTTGAAATGTACAGAAACGTGTCAGTGTTAGTTTGGTGAAAAAGTACAGCCTATGATCTGCGCATAATACATTACAAAGAACTTGCACATTGCCTTTTTAACGTTCATATTATAAAGCACACATCACACCGAAAATGGCTGCATTTCCTTCTTTTTCCAGTGCGTGAAGAAAATAATATAATAGAGCCGTAATTGCATTTCAGATGCTCTTTGTGAGAAACTTTCTTTTATGCGTGCACAACATATATGCTTTTGAAATACCTGTGTGTTGTCATATGTGTGTTAATATCTCTTTTTCATAAGACTTATTTTTGGTTGCTCATACATATGCATTTGCTACAAGGCCGTCCCCTTATCCTTTAAATAGCATGAGCTTCACAAAGGAAGATAAAAGCCAGATTAAGAATTAAAATTGCCCCCTATAAGATGCATTGGAATGGCGCTAATGGATCGTGAATCAGACGGACTTCCCGGCAAACGGTTTTAGCTGCAAGCTTGCATAAAGACTCCATAAATGTTGCAGTAAAGGAATTGGTGGCGCCGGCGGCAAAATGAAAAGCGTCGCTTGAACAGAAAGAATTGGACTGGATAATATTTCTCCAAAATGTTCCACACTTTGGTGTGAAAAGTATAATTGCATCATTCTTCGAACGTTCATGATCTAGTGCTACAGATATTAAAGGCTTGAAAAGAGCGAAAGGTATCATTCCACACACGAGCTGTAATGGATGGAAGCCAACATGTATTCTTTAAACCAGAGAGATACCTCGATAAATGCTCTGAAAACGTTGACAATTAAATTATGTATGCCATAAAATCTTAATAAATCTCCTGATATAGTTAATAACCTCGCACTTCATGTTCTGGATGAATGAGAATTTGCTTTGTAGGTTCAAGTCACGATTACGCTCAATGAGATTCAAAATTACTGGTTCTTTATATGTACACAGGAATGATGTTAGCTTTTGCTATCACTACTTATTTGGCAGGATAATAGTTCCTTGCAATTTGAGCCAAATGATACAACGCACTACCCATATGTGTGAAGTTTAAAAGAACTAAAACCGGAGAAAACAGATCATTTAACTTTAAGAGGTTAGGTACAGATGCCTACTTTATATGAAAGTAGACATGAATAGAGAGCAGTCTAAACTGCAGCGCAAAAATATATCTAAATGTTATTTACATATTTGTATTGAACCAAGGCTAATTGTTTTAATCGCTTACTCCGTAGAATAGCCTAAAGGATATTAACCTTTTAGTTTTATTTCAGATTGGAACAAACAATTATAAACTAATACAGAACAACAATTATTAATAATATCTTTCGTATCTTTCCAGAACTGTTCAGAGAACACAAAGTTATGGCAGCAAAATCTTACTTCATTTGGACATTTGTATTCATACAAAAGAAAGAGAAATGCGGCAAAACTGGACATTTGTACCAAAAAGTAGCATAATGACGTTCCCGCAAGGAGCCTTACGGAAAATCCAAGAAGTAAGAAGGTTTTGAAAGCAGACGTAACTATGGGTAGCTAATGTCGCTTTCCGGGGCTATCTAAAAACTTATTAGCATTCTGCTGTCATCGATTCCTGACATACTCGTGTTTGAGTACTTTTTTACTGGTGTAACTTCTTTGTAGCTTGTTCGCGTTTTGGGGCGGGATCTTTTCAATACATAATTAATCGCTCCTTGTTTGAGTTAGAATGTTACGAGAAACGTGTACACATGTTTGTTTTGAAATAAGAGCTCAACCACTAAATTGATAATATAGTTTATTATCCATCTAAACACGTCATCCGTCGCCTCCTATAATGACATTTATGTTCTTTGCGCTCCGTAGAACATTAATGCAAAATAGTTTATCTTCTCAAAGGGAACAAAATATAAGTGAAAATGTTAATTACATTTTCCCAAACTCTCTAGTTTACTTCGTTGTATCAGTTTCCTGAATTTATAATGGAAATCGAACAACATATTTTTGACTATTAAGATGTTAAGATCAAACTGGACGAAGAGAATCCTGATATGAAGATACATTTGCTTTTTGCCTAGGGAGAGCACAATATAATTAACACTGCATACAATCAAAAATTTAAATTAAAGTGCCTAAAACATTACTCCTCTTAGATGCAACAATTAAACAAACTTATACTTTATTTTAGTGTTATTCCTTCTGCTATGTGCCATTCAAAATATTAAAACTGATACATGGTTAAATTAAAAAAAACAGTTTTTTAGATTTGAGTATAGTTATAACAAAAGTGGTGTAAATCAGGAATAACTAAGCTCCTCACAATATCAAGTAAGATCTGTAAGCTTCATACTCAAGGCTGAAAGCCCGTTTATGATGTAAGAAAGTTCATGAGAATTATTCAGAAGGCTAAACGTTTCTTACTTTGTAAATTCTATACCAAATATGGAAATAGTGCTTACTGTAAGTCATGCAATGCAATGTTATATGTTTATACATAACATATGCCATGTAGCCCGCACAAGCCATCCTCTGTAGTCTTGTGTTTCCCACATACGTTAGTGCAAGAAGGGTTGCCTCGTCGCTCCTGTTGAAAGGGGAAGTGTACAAGCAAAGCTTCACTGAGCGGAGCTGCCATCTGCGTACGTTTTCTCCTGGTTTCACTCTGATAAGGTCGCGTGGGCGTCTGTTTGCTATTTGCCCAAGGTGGGACTCGAACCCGCAACGCTCTACCTGGTGGACGCTAGAGATCTACACACTAGTGACCACGGCTAGAGGGCTGGAATCTGTTAGTATTTCGAGTCAGGTCTTGCAGTCAGACAGTTAGCAAGTGCAATGTACTCAAGCGGAGAGTACACAGATATGGATAATGATGTATGGAGACGCATCGCATGCATCTGAGGCCCGAAGGCCGTATTCACAAGTTTTTCCAAGGAAAAGTTTACTTTCTGCAGGTATTTTAATCGTACAGGGATGCGTTTAAGAGCAGAGAAATATGTCGTACAGCATTGTTTTTAATATTGCTGATTGTGAAACACAAATGGCGTTGTTTATAATTTAGCTGTCCAGGAATCTAATCCCGCACCTCACCGCAGTGAGCAGCGCTGTAACGACCAGCTATAGGGCCAACTTCATTAGTTAATTGTTAGTTTTAAAGCTAATTCTTATCTCTCTTGGTACTGCGTCTCCTTTTCTGACATGCTTAGGCAAGCCTTTCGACGTCGAAGTCATCCGGGAGTAACTAACCTCAACAAAGGACGCTTTGCTTGAGCCACCTGGTATATGCATGGGCACCTATATCCTGGATTTGCTTCTCGCCAGCACTTCCTAATCATACCGTGAACATATGCAAGTGTGCTTAAAATAGCGTATTCCCGCGAGTCACCAAATCCGCAACATGATATACTACACAATTAAATACCATGCGACAAGCAAATGAGTGATCTTTTAGGAAATTTGCGATTTTTTCGGGTAAAATTATTTGTGATGGCATATATTGAACAATTGTACATTAAAGTTAGAGAGGAAAGGTAAACTCAGCTGTGATAAAAACGAACTTGAAGTCGGTGCTTTAAGGAGCAGTAACATTTTAAGCTGATTTGTAAGGCACTTCCTGTTGATTGCTTCTTAGAGTTCTTATTTACATACATTTTACACTTCCCCATAATAATAAAGGAAGAAAATATGTTGAGTTTAAAAACATATTATTTAATAGTCGACAGTTTCGTTTTACTAAGTTTAAAAAGTTGATGTACTTTAGAACCAAATGAAAGTATTCTAACATGTTTCAAAGCAACAAATCATTATTCAGAGATTATATATAGGTTTTACATTATAGCTTGCAATTCATATTCGGAATTGGTAATATGAAATGCTCCTTTGACCTTCACTTTAATTAATTTTCAAAACTGATAATTATCCTTTGATATGTTATAGCTATTATTAAGAATTAGAATTACCTTGAGAATGTTTTAATCTTAAATCTTCTTTATCTATAGAATTAACTCTCTTTCTTTGTGCAACAATGATTATTATTCGTAATCAAAAAGACACTAAATTATATTTTTGTGTGAAATGTTTTTAATTGTTTTAAGTTCAAATACGTTTATTATTTATTAAAATATCCTTTATGCGAGTAGTAAAAAGAGGTATCAGTCTTAATCGTTTTACTTTTTAATATTTTTTAGCAATTTAAGAAACCTCTAGTTATATTCAAGTCATCTAATGATTCAAATATATTTGGACTTTTACTCCTCCGAAATATTTAATTTGAGCTTGATATTCAAACATAGAAAAAGTTTTGTGTATTTCTTTTAATATTATTATTTTAAGAGAATATATTTAATGCATAAATTATACTAACGTCAGAGTTACTTTAAATACTTCACCAGAATTATTTAATTAATTTGATACCACTTCCCGACAGAATTAAACTGGCGATGCTCTCCTGAACATTTGAAGCACATTGTTTAGAACTGGGTTCACGCAGCTCTTCGAATGATGGGAAACGATTGAAAAAGCGATTATGTCTTTAAATTTGTTCGATATTTGAAGCCAAAGGCACAAGTTGGAAGTGCAATAAAAGTTAAAAAAGAAAACCCTCAAAGGTATTCATATTGTTACCAAGTTTCACTGATATATTGGCTTAAGATATAAAATCATGTGGTTACTAAAAGGGCTCCCAAACTACTTTGATGTTTCATTGAATGAATAAGGAGTTAATAAAGCTACAGATCATTACTTGGTTCAAGCAAAAACTCCAGCAAACCTGACCGCACAGTATTGAAATTTGCGGTTTCAGCACATGCAGCCAATGCCAGCCTAACCCCTTGCTAATTCTGCCACAAGGTCGCAAAGATAAACGAATTATTTCATTCAGTTGCTCTGATTTGCAAGCCATTCATCCGCATTGCTTGCAGAAAATCCTTTTAAAATGGATCTTGGGTCTTAATTCACAGTCAGTTACAAACGGAATTCTAACTGATAATTAATTTCATATATGATACTCGAGTGCATTTTTTCGTGCTACTTTTAGATTATAGTAAGTAAACATTTGAATATAAATAATATTGTTCGATGAAATTCAGAATATCAGACTCCTTTACATTTATTTATAAACATTACAAGAAGAACACTTGACATGGCAAGATAATTAATATTCTTAGCATTAAGGATATAAACTTCGCAATCCTTTGCTCCTGAACCTGCATATGACAGCAATACTTATTTTAGATATATTGGGGCATGTCGGGGTGTCGGGGGAGTATTGCCGCGCAGTTCAGCTCAATTATTTGGCAGGGGCTTGACTCCTAGGGTTGTCAGCATCGCTAACAAAATTTGAAGAATATCGATGTCCTCGGCTGCTATCGGAGTTGTCCTAATATTTAGGATCAATGGCAAGGATATCTTGATACAGGGCGTTCTGGGTGGATCAATTAGGGTACTTGGAAAGAAACACAGGCTAGTTCTCCTATGGCGATCGATTGTATTTCAATTACTCTCGAAATATATGTTAATTAGGCGAACTCTGAATGGTAGGTTACGCGTTTGCGTGGTAGCACTCCCGTGTATATAACACGAGTCGTCGGATTAGCACCCCGCTACTAACTAGCTTTAATCGAACGCGATTTCTTTAGCTTACTCGTCCGTTCCTTAAAGAACGCGATATCTGATTTCGTGATGCCGCACGACGATCTAGCCCGACTCCCAGCTAGCGACTGAACTTTAGATATCTATTTGTTCCCGGCTAGGCCATATGACACTTCACTTCCCCCTTCAGCTCATTATTTTTAATTAGTTGGTCGGTAGAAAACATATGGAGTACCAGTTACGAGAATCTCATTTTAGACCACCTAAGATGCCCCTTCCTGTCAAACTATGTTTGAAACTAAACGCGGGGTGCGAGCCTAAGATTTATGGTTGCGGTCAGCTGTCCTGGGGGAGAGAAAATTCCCAGCACCGTTCAGAGCTCGTAACAAACTTGACATTCCACAAAAAATATTTCTTTCAGTACATGTATATATATATTCCTTTAATATTCAACTAATCTACTATATATTCCTTAAGAGTCAATTAATCAACTCGAGGAAGAGAGTACCGTTTCAATATGCAAGCCGTTATTTCGAGATTACTTTAAAATTCTGTGATATACTTAGCTTTGTTCGTATACAAAACTCGTGAGTTCGAACCACTTTCAGTTACACAAAGCTTTCAATGATCAAATTGCTTGATTAAAAGTATTTGCCATTCAAATGGGATTTGATGTGTTTCATTTCAGACTTAAAAATAGACAAAAGACCGGTCATGTTGGCTTGGGTTTCAAAATAGGAACCGAATCTTAGAATGCAGAGGATACCAATGACATATCCATAATGTGTGCCCATGTATTCCTTTCTTCAAAAGTGGTAGTAGTACAGAGGCAGATAGTTTCTCAAAGTACGAGGTACGTACAGAAAGTAAGTTCTGTTTGGTAATAAAATAAAATTGTGTGCAGATACAGAAAAATTATTTATTGCAAAAAATTCTACAGATCTTAAAACACTTTTCCACATAACTACCGAATTGTAGCAGGCATTTGTCGTATCGAGGCACAAGTTTATGCATACCTTCTTCATATAAGTTTGCCGCCTGCCTTCAACCAATTGAAAACAATTTCTTTCAGTTCTTCGTCATTATTGAAGAGCTGACCGCCAAGAAAAGATTTGAATTGCAAAAACAAATGAAAGTCGCTAGGAGCGAGGACAGGGCTGTACGTGGTGTGGTCAAACACGTCCCAGCCAAAATCCTGGTCGTGCGTTGTCGTGTAGAAACTGAACACCTTTCAACAGCATTTCTCGGCGCTTATTCTGTATTGCCCGGCGCAATCCTAGCATTCAGAAAACAAATGACAGATCTGATTTTACAAGCGGTGGTGTTTTCAATCAACACTGACCTTGTAAACAAGTACAATATAGCGTATGTGTCTGATAGTGATCTCACAATGGCGCACGTTTCTTCTCCTTGACACAGAGTGTCTACCGCACATGTGCGGAACTGCGATCGCAGCGCTGTAGCGGATATACATTGAAACATAGCTTACTTCCTGGACGCCCCTTTTATATGGAAACCCAGTAGTACGTATCTTTAACACAAGCGCTGGTCTAGTTTCAGTGTCACTTTAGTAAGATTTTACTGATTCTGTACTATCATTTCTAAGGTGACTTTGTTTAACTTTTACTTATCTTTTTGACAGCCACGCAATGAAATACATACGCGGCAATATTTTCTTTAGGTAAATCGAACACAGAATACCCCTAAAACCACTTAAGCACTTGTTGTATCTCTTAAAGGCTATGAACTCACTTCTAACTTTACTAGATATATCAAAGACGCACTTACCAGCATACTTGCAAAATTACTCGCTTATATAGCAGTTGGATTCGTCTAGGGGATTCTTAAACTTTTGAGAAACGGTAGAGGGGAAATTTCCAGCAGATGGTGGACATTTCTCCAGGGCGGCTCGCGTCTTGATCCCGGGCGAAGGCATATGCTATACTGCTACTCAATCAGTGTGTCATTCGGTCGCACCTTCTAACGATAACGGGGGCCCATATTATCCTCAAAATACATTTACCTGTTGTATTGCTGTAAGATACGTATTACCGCCCCAATATAAGTGACAGTTCTGAGATACATTTCCGTAAAGAATAGCTAAGTATTTTATTTAATGTGAAACATTACGCAGGAAAATGTCTTTTACACAAAAGTTTACTCTTCCTTTCTGGTCCATAAATAAACAACATATTGTAGGAAATGCAATCTCCACGAATACTATGTCGGTATTTACTCCTTGTGCAAGTAAAAATGATGCAGTGATGCTTTTGCATGTTTGTGGGAAATAACGACTTTTTAATAAGTTGCCTTTTTGTTATTTCCTACAAATCATAAGTGATAGCTAATATTTTTCTCTCAAAATGGGTTTAGACGTATTCAATATATGTTCGTGTTATTTTTGTGGGTTAAAAGGTTTTCTTCTCACATCAATCTATGTATGATTAATATGCTACTTCCCAAATCCTGATGTTCCGTGATTGCAATTGGATAGAGAGTATAAACGTAGATGAAGACCCAAAAGTATACTCTATAGTGTTACAATGCAGTAGAAGGTGAGTAATTTTTTTATCTATGTGCACTTGTCCCAAAAGCTAATCCGCCAATAGGACCTTATATGCACAAAAAAATCTATATAAAGTATGTATGGAAGGTACTTATATTCCACCGAAAATTATATTTCGAGGTTCACCAGAAATTAATGTTGCGAGGCTCCCTGAACCGAAAATACATTTTAGATAAACGTCACTACCTGTCTGTTTGTATGTCTGTTACCAGCTTTTCTAAAAAAAAGTCTTTAAAAGCTTTGGTATACAATTTTAGCATCTTCCCAATATCTGGAATAAAATATTCACACCATGGAACATTTAAAGGAAGTTAATTTTCTGAAAAATTGCGCCACAGATACTCAGTGAACTCCACAGTGTCTGAAATACCACTATTTAGGATACTTAATTTCATGAAAAATGAAATGCATATCTTAAGATTTTTGAGAATAGCCTCTTACGTTCTCCACGTACTCTTGCGTTAATATTGTTCTTAAAACAGGTATAATTCTTTAAATAATATTTGTATGAATTTAAGGGAGAAAGTAAGAATTAGAAACAAAACTATCATGAGCATATACCAAGAATCAGAACAATAGACCGGTAAAACAGGTAAAGCAATATAACCACAAAGCCATTGATGATGTTGGAAGACCTGGACATCGATGGGAGGATGACCTCTCAGTCGGATCAGGTCAATTTGGTCTATATTGTTGAGGATGACGATGGCGAGTTTAATGTTTCCGAGATATATTTCTTAGTATTGCTTTCAATTTTCAAATACTTTCTACTAGTTTAAAGTATAAGCCCACTATTAGTTATATTTTTTGAGGTTTTAGTTATTCAAAGAGGACAAAAGTCTCGTAGATGTAAGATCATGAGTTTGTAAGAAACAATAGTTTGGACCAAAGTGACTACAGAAGTCATGTGAGTGTCGCACAGGAGATTTATCTTTAAACCGGTAGTACTATAAAACTATAGCCTGCTGGTTTATACTACAAGTTACTATTCTACCATAAATTCTAGTATATAGATTACATATTACAGAAAATTTCTAATCTGAGATTTCAGCACGAAATTCTTCTGATACTCCCTATATGAACAAAAGAACACTTTTAGAAGCATATGTATGTGTATGTTGCGTGTGAACAGCATCAGTCACAAACGAAATGTCACACACCCACCAAACTTGATATTAGAGTTTGTACTTTCTTAGGACGCAACAGTTCCCCTAAACTTTCTGACAATAGCCCGAGGATCCTTTTCATTAAATAGGGATTTCGTGGAATTTTGTTCGATAGATAAACCTTAAGATACAAACTTAAACCAATTACGCAAAAATGTGTAATAAAATAAATCACTTGAAAGTACACCCCTTATTTTGAATAAATCCTTTGTATCATCAGTCATCTTCCAGATACCCCTAATAAGTTATACCGTTGTTGCCGTAGTTGTCTCTGAGATGTCATTGAAAGTCTATTGAACTTCATGTCAGCATATGTCAACTTATTTCGCTTTCCTTTATCTTCCTGTACCTCCAAAAAGTGTGTCATGAAGGGGTTCCTTTATAAGCTTATTTGGATTAAGAGGAACTACATAAGATTACGAAGTAGTCAAAAAAAGAAGTGAGACATCCGTATTAGCCGCTCTACATTTAACGTAAACGAAATTAGTGAAACTGTGTACCAATAATTGAGTAAAGCTGCAGAAAGCCATCTAATTTCTGAGTGAACGATATATTGTCAACGTTTACAGATCTCTTTACCTCTATGACATACACGAGTGCATACATGTAGATATTAGGTGAAATTGAAATAAATAATTGTATGTCTATAATTTCGATTTCATCCCAGGTATATAAATAATGGTTATGATGTTATAAATGTAAGCTATTTTCCAGCAGTAATATCGAGATCTGCTGGAGATACACTTTTCAGACTTATTTTCCCCCAAAGAACCTACTGCGTTGGGTACGGGATTGGGGATCCCGGGATCTCTAGCCGAATCTCTCGATTGGGTGTCTCTGCTTGGTGAGAGAGCTAATGCTAAACGCCCATACAAGATCCACATCCGTGTTTGAACCTTATCTAAATAAAGTAAATTAAATTAAAATAAAGTCAAATTAAATTCAAAGCGAAACCAAAGTAAAGCCAGAGCGATGCCAGAGTGGAGCTAGATCGGAAGACTGCTAGAGCAAAGTCAGAGCAAAGCCAGAGTAAAACAAGAGGAAATATAGAGCAAAGCCAAATCAAAGCCAAAGTAAAGACAAAGCAAAGCCAGAGTAAAGCTAAATCGAGCTAAAGCGGAGCCAGAGCAAAGCCAAAGCAAAGCCAGAGTAACACCAGAGCAAAGCTAAAGCAAAGCTAAAGCAAATCTAAAGCAAAACTAAAGCAACGCCAAAGCAAAGCTAAAGCAAAGTCAAAGGGGATCGGAGCGTAGCCGGAGCTTAGCCAGATCCAAGCCAGAGACAGATTGGAGTGAATTCAGAGTGAAGCTACAGTGAGGTTAGAGTGATGCCGGAGAGAAGCCGGAGCGGAACCAGAGCAAAGCCAAAGCGAAGCCAAAGCGTAGCCAGAACAGAGCCAGAGCAAGACTAAAGCAAAGTCAAAGCGGAGCTAGAGCAAGGCCAAAGCGAAGCCAAAGCGGAGCCAGACTAGAGCCAGAGCAAAGCCAAAGCAAAGCCAAAGCAAGGTCAAAGGTCAGGTTAAGGTAAAGTGAAAGGAAAGTTATAAGGAAAGTTATAGTAAAGTAAAATACAATTTTTGAAAGGGCACTGATGACCATGGAGTTAAGCGCCCTTAAATATAAATTATTACCTTAACTAGCGCGATCCAAATCAACCCGCAGAAGGTTGTGCTACATCTCCAGTCATAGCTGTTATACTTATACGGAGTGTATTTAATGAAACTATTTACAGCATGAAAGAGTTTAAGTTAACTTAATTACTTGGAATACATTTCATCTACAATTTTTCCTTCTTTATTATGGTTTATATCAAGATACTTGAAATGCTTTCCTTGCCTGCCTTTTTATCGATAATATTTAATTTACAATCTTTAATATTTTACTCATTATCACTGTTTTTATTTATTTTAACTTATTGTCATGTTCCTCTTATTTCTTGCGAATGCAATGCATCCAAATCTCTTTGCAGATTTTTTGATGTTGTAGCCAAAACTACTGCATAATATAGGCGCATATATTTTTTTTGTTATATAGACTGCTTTCCATTGAGAAGTTGTTAATACGTTATGTAGTTTGTTTAATAATATAATTAATTAATAGGTAAGATGAGTTTATAGCTTACATTACTCTTACTGTAATACTGAGTTCTTGTTGTCTACTATTTTCTGTTCTGGTGAACACTGTATTATTTTAAGTTCTACAAAACATTATGCAATAAAATTGGACATTCCCTGTGAAACAAACATAGAACTTGAGAACCACAGGCAAGTGAAACAAGGGGATTGACTTTTGCTCGAGTTACAACCAAGTGTTGTAACACACATTTCATCATTGCCATCATGGATTGATTCCAGCAATGTGTACAACCACGATGACGCAATTGGCCGTTGTGTACACATTGGTCAAGCCTGCCCACACCATCGAGTGTATTTCTACATGAACACTCATTAACTTGTGCATAGGCAAGCTCCGTGATTAATGCGATGAAAGCTGTGTTCTGCGTGAGTATATATGGGTCTGATAATTTAAATATAAATATTAATTTTATACAGCAATTATTGGACCTTTCAATACCACTGTATTTCAAAATTTATATTATTTTAATAATATTTGTAAATCGACATTAGCTGTGGAGGCCACGAGTGGATCCCGCCTTTATTAAGGGATGTTTGTATCACTCTGTATGTAAGGTATCATTCAGAACACAGGATAAATCATAACATTGTTTTAACGCAGATTTGTCAAGAGAATGTTCCATTTTCGACTGAAATAAATTATTTTGCATCAAATGCTAGAATAGTTATATTATGTATAACTTTTGCTTTATACTTTGAAATTCTGAGAAAATAAAGCTTTGGTAAAGTAAAAATAATTAAAATATGACAAAAAATTTTCCAAGTTCTATTACATGTTTTAACCAATCCCAAGTCTCAAAAGTTAGAGATCATATCTGAAACAAATTAATAATCTTTGACCTCAAATAACCTAATAATAATAAACGGCTTATAACTTAATTAAACCAATGACTTAAAAAAATTCTTTAAATGTAAAACTACTGCACCTTTATTTGAAATATTAAGTAATATTGTATTCAGAAAATTACCTAAAAGTATATTTTGCTATGATTCGGCAACACAACTAAAATTGTGTATTGCAAACCCGTTAAGAGAGAGATTTTTTATAATAAAGCTGAAATACGGTTACACAAACAAGAAAATATTTAACAAAATGTAGTTTTTCCATAAAAGTAAGAGTTGAGAGGTTTCAGACTTGCTGGTACCTGTGCATTAAAAGTGATTATAAATGTTCGCTTTCTCTACCAACTACATGGCAGGTTGAGCAGGAATTACATTCCACTCAAAAGTCGGATGTCAAATATGTATGGAAATAAACGTTTTGAAGTCCTCTGAATAAAAAGCAAGAGTACGTGAGAACCTTTTCTATTTCAATAAAGTGCATTTTTCGACATAACATTACATATGTACACTTGTGCGATTCAACATAGTTACATAATTTTCTGGAAACTTTCCGTGATATGCGAAGTCGATTATTCATTGCAAAGACATCTAGTAAATCTGGTTACTAAATTTTCTGTAGTTCTTTTAATTTTAAAATATTACTAAAACTACAGTTGGACAGGGTAACTTACCTCCTGCACCGATAACTAAGCATAAAACTAAATATTACTTAATTAAATCGATGCCCCACAATGAACAGTCACTAAGTTGTGAAGTCACTGTTTTAAAATTGTGCAGGAGAGCTGCTTAAAGTTTTCAAAACTAATTTTAAATGCAAAAATATCAATAAAACTGAAACAACTTTATATAATGGGTCCGTTTGGAGGTACACAATACTGTGTTAAAGTGTTTTTAACGGTTTGACATATATAGCATGTGTGACAGGATATTTTATTATTAGGTCTTTTCAACTTTTAATTTAAAATGGATGAAAAGTTTTTACGTCACTTGACTTAACACTTCTGATTCTTAATGTTAGAAAATTTCCATTATATAATAATATAATATATAGCCATGGATAAACTATTTCTTTATTTTCACCAATACATCTCTTCTATGGACTAATCCATTATGCACTTCATGGATTGACATTCAACATTACCATCAAAACATCACCCCATCTTTACTACATCACCTTCTACATCGCTTCCATATGTCATTATGTCATAAAATGTGGAAACTTCTGGCAGAGTTATATGTTCCAGAAGTGAACGAATATTGTAGTATTTTGCCTTCTTAAACTTCGGAAGCCTATTTTGTAAGCCTTGTGTAAGGCCTGCAACCTCATACTCTCCTCAAAAAAGCCTGGGGATGATAAGTGAAGTAGACATTGTGTGACGAACTTCTGGTACACATCATCTTTGGAGGTACACACCCCAGATTAAAGTGAATTCAGGAAAACTTCTTACAAGGACATGGTCGAGGGTATGTTTGAAGTCAAAACCTTCAACAACTGGAGTGCTATCATGTTCCACGTTATCGGTCAGTGGACGTTTTACATGGACAACATCAATGGGCTTCTTCTGTAGTGAATCTCTAACCAGTTTCACCCATGTGGAAGAGACTAAGACTGTATCCATTGATTGTGTCCTCTTCTCAATATTGCCAAAAATTCTGTCACTAGGCATGAAAGAGTGCCCTGGTATTGTGAAGTAAAGATAAACTTTTTAAAAGCACACTTGAGGAATGTCTAAAAATGTATAATGTCTAAATGTCTAATGTAAAATGTATCAACAGCTGATATCAAAGAGCACAGTGTAGTTGCACTACCAAACGGCTAATGTGGAAACTACTTGACTTAACATCATCTAACTCGAAGAGGTTGTCTTAACAACTTTTATTTCTGAAATTGATGCCCATTCTACATGCCGGGGTCATAATATGTTCGACCTAACATCTTCTGATCTGCAAATCTCTTAGCACTGTAACAGAACTGGTATTCAGAGTGCTTATGACCGCCTCGGTAGCGTAGATGGTAGCGAGTCTGCCTTACGTTCAAGAGGTCCCAAGTTTGAATCTTGGTCAGGGTGAGTTATCTGGATAAGGTTCTTCCAGGATTTCCCCTTATCCTGAAAGACGAATGGGTAGCTCTAAGCTCTATGGATACTGGACTCATTTGAGCATCATTTCACCCATTCCATTCATCATCCGAAATTACTTAACGTTGGAGAACGTAAAATAGCACACACACACACACACACACACACACACACACACACACACACACACACACACACACACACACACACACACACACACACACACACTCCACAAAGAAAATATTGACTTAACTTTTGAATCCGAGTGCTTCAATAAGTATATAAGGGGAATCTGGATAAAGAAAATGCTTATGACAGTCAACCTCTCACTTCTCTCGGATAAACAAAAGTTTCTATGAATTCAAATATATGGACTTATTTTTACATTTTAAATTGCTCCAATTAAGACAACACCCTTAAATGCTTGTTAATGTTCATAAGAAGTCAAGTAACCAACTTTTTCATTATCTTCTATATTCAAAATATTATTAGTTTTATTATTACGCATAGTAAATGGGGGAAGTATTTTTTTCACCGTAAAATTCCTTATGGAAATTTTACCGGAACTGCGTCCTTTGAGTACCAACCAGATAAAGAAAAATCAATCGTGTCATTTTTGTTTGCGTGTGTATATCAAAAATGACATAACTCAAAAATTCACAATAGATTAAAACTATTTAGTACTCAAGTTCACCATTTTTAAGAAGGCGATACAAGATTTTTTAAGAATCTGTCCACTCGGAACTACCGTTTATATGGAAAATTATTCTATTTTTTAGTTTCTCTCAAATTGCTATACAATTTAGGTCAAAGTGTCATATGCTTAAGAGAGATTAAATGCGGATATGTAAATTTGTGGAAATAGATAGGAAATTCTTTTCAATCTGTATAAATTTTGCATATTTGTTATAACGTAAAATATAAGAGAACAACCTGCTACAGAAGATGTGTAAAGTTTTCAAAATCACAATTGGTTTTAGAGTGGTCTTGTATCTCAGGTGGAAGGGCACCTCTCTGATGTATGAAGGATTCTGAGTGCAATTTGCCGGCACGGGTGATATTTGTTCTCTGGCCAAAATTGTTCCTTATTCTACCCAAAGACTGGAAGAATAAACGCCAGAGTAAATTTTCTTGGTGTAACTATGAACTCTAAGGAAAACCAGAAACATAATGATAAGTGTATACGAGTTAACAAAGTTATTCAAAGTTTCCAAAGTTGAAAGGTCGCAGAAGTGACCATTGCAGGAATGACAAAATAAACTAATTTAAAATAGCATTACAAAGCAATACATAACGATACTTTCTTAAACGTACTGGCTATCGTTTAAGGATACGTATGCCCCTTCTTCCGTTGTGTATACAAGGGAATATGTAGTAACAAACTGTTGAATGATAAATAAGGGAAAACACTTGTATGCAAAACATCATATTTTTGTGAAATTTACAGTCTGTTTCATAACAGTGGTCAACAAAATAAATGCAATGAATCAATTTCTTTTCAGCCTAAGGATTACTCTATTTGTGAATGTGATTGCGTGTGTGCCACTGGGCTAAACGAAAGTGCAACTTTAGAAGTTATAACTTCAAAGAGAAACTCAGTAACAAAATGGACATTTATGTTGAAAAGTTTTGTAAGATATAAAAGGACCAAAAATATGTAGGTAAGTAAAGCAGAAGGTTCATGCAGGAGAAAACAATAGAAAGCTACCTAGGTTTTCTGATTTCCCAGCGGGGTTACCTAAGCTACGATTAGGTAGCAGAACATTCTACGTTGGAGCATATTTGCATCAATAAATCAATTTCGTTTTACATCTTATTCAAAATATCCGTTGCGATATTATAACACTTTAATTATGTAACTAACCCGTAACTGGTACTATGACGTCTGTCAGACGGCACCTGTACTTATCATTCTCCTCTCTGCCCGCCTCGGTAGCGTAGATGGTAGCGTGTCTGCCTCACGTTCAAGGGTGAGTTGCCTGGCTAAGGTTTTTCCGGCGTTTTACCTTATCCTGATAGACGAATGTTGGGTAACTAAGCACCATGGACCCCGGACTCATTTGACCATCATTTCACCCATTTCATTCATCGTCCGATATGACAACGTTGGAGGACATAAATTGCAAAAATAATAATAATAATAATAATAATAATAATAATAATAATAATAATAATAATAATAATAATAATAATAATAATAATAATAATAATAATAATAATAATAATGATGATGATGATGATGATGATGATGATGATGATGATGATGATGATGATGATGATGATGATGATGATGATGATGATGATGATGATGATGATGATGATGATGATGATGATGATGATGATGATGATGATGATGATGATGATGATGATGATGATGATGATGATGATGATGATGATGATGATGATGATGATGATGATGATGACGACGACGATGACGATGAAGATGACGATGATGAGGAGGAGGAGGAGGAGGAGGAGGAGGAGGAGGAGGAGGAGGAGGAGGAGGAGGAGGAGGAGGAGGAGGAGGAGGAGGAGGAGGAGGAGGAGGAGGAGGAGGAGGAGGAGGAGGAGGAGGAGGAGGAGGAGGAGGAGGAGGAGGAGGAGGAGGAGGAGGAGGAGGAGAATAAGAAGGATCTATGCAATGGTTAGCTGCGACATTGTCAAATGGTTAGACCACTGGAATCTCATCAAACAAGCTCGGGTTCGATCGCAGGCAACCTTATGTAAGGTTTGTGGTTACCAAATCGGCGTATGGGAGGTTTTCCTCCGGGGGTTCGGATTTCTGTCACCAACCGGGAGAGGTGGATCTTCATTTCACATTTTTATCATCAGTGTTACCACCTGCAGTGCAGCATGTGATAAAATCGAACGTTAAACACACAAGTATACAGTAATTAATGGCCCTTGCTTTATGAAACCTCTATACACACGTTTAAGCATATTTCTGAAAGGCCTATGCGTAATGTGATATTATAGATGGTCTTCTCTATCGGATCTGGTGGCCCTGGAGACGAGCTAATAAATTAAGAGCCCTAAATGTACTGATCCCTCCTCAGCGGAAACAACTAAAACGATATTTTGACAAGAAAACCCTTTCACTTTTTGTCCTGGAACGAGCGCTAGCCACAAGATAAATGGCACTAACCCATT
This sequence comes from Mantis religiosa, assembly GCA_030765055.1. NCBI lineage: Eukaryota > Metazoa > Arthropoda > Insecta > Mantodea > Mantidae > Mantis > Mantis religiosa. The sequence continues at coordinate 201,487,809 of CM060947.1, read as the reverse complement.
AAGCCAGGCGTACTCCCCTTCTATATAAACGCTTAGGGAGAAGAATATAGCGGTCCAAGAAGTTACGAAATTAGCTGACAGAGCCTTTCCTATCGCCAAATGCAAACATCGTTGTACAAGCAACTTCAGCAAAAGCCTACGAACCATTTGGTCTGGTAGCAGGGGTCAGGAAAATGAGTCTATATTAACACATGACAGTTACACGGCCAATGAAATTTCCATCGCCGTTTTTCCTGCAGGATGTGAAAGGAGTTCTGACGAAAAACATCCTGGTTTCCTTTAAAATGCGTAATTTTATATGATGATATGTTACTTATCTTAATGGAATTATATATTTGAAGATGTAATATTATCTTGTGAAGGACAATTAAGATTTTTTTTTTCTTTTAGTTACTTTTTTGAACGAATCATTATGATTATATCTTCAATGGTAATTATTTTTCTGTATCTTATAAGATGACTAGATGAACGTGAATACTTATATATGTAAATTACACCTCTTTAATTTATTATAAACAAAACTGAGAAGAAAGGAGGTGTTAAGCACACGAAAAATTTGGAAATTCACATAAGTATTTTATTATAATGTATGTCTGAGTACTGTGTAACAGAAATATGTTACAAACTTTTGTTTTTCTATTGAAATCATTTTATGGGATGCACTTTCATTACACATTTCGCTGCAGGTATAGGAGAATACAAGGGGTTGTAGGGGGTGCGTACTAGTGGGATGAAGTTCGTTCCGCTCGCCGTTCTTTGTGCAGTTTGCGACCGACATTCTCCCGGCATCCAAACAAGTCATAGATAAGAAGCTTACAGCGGAGAGGCATTGAAACAGGTTTCCCAGATAAAATATGACTTATGAGACATTCGTAAATGCACATCTTTTTAGAACATTGTGTACAACATACAAATTCTTATATAGTACATAAGGCTTGTCTCTGGTTGATCTCATTATTTAAATAGGCACATTGTGGCAACACCCAAGCATTGATAGAGCAAATTGTAACATTTCCTGATCAAATGTAAAATAATAACAGAATAATAAAAGCAATTTCTTAAATATCTGAAGGCTCTTACTAGACAGAATGACTAAGCAGGAGTTTTACTACATATTTACTCATCTGGGACCATATTACTAAAACAATAATGTATCTCAGAAGCTTTTCAAATGAAAAACTCATTCTATGTCCCGTAAAACAAAATTTAGTTCATTGATAATCTGTTGCAAATTTATTAATAATTTCAGCTAATTTAGTTTCTAGATCTGGCTTCTCTTTTTCCATGTTTGCTGAAGCATCTTACTGAAATGTCAATGTAAATAATGAAAAAATAAGGACATGAATAGGTACACTTCCAGAAAACATATAATGATTGTACAGCAAATTTAGTTGCTCATCTTTGAAGCAAAACAAAGATGTTATTCGAATTGCTGTATTCCTACCAACGTGCTGTGTGTCATGCAGTTACACCTGTTTTGTAGTAATGAGTTGCATTCTGCGATGAACCTTGCCCTTGCTAGTAGTGCTACATTGTATAGTCATGCCTGGTCGCTCTTACACTGCTCAAGGAAATCGGTGCGAACTTCCTGGCTCTGGTTATAAGTTTTAAAGATAGCTTGACGGACAGAAAAGAACAACGAAAGTAGATGAGAAGAGGATATCTAATTTCATCCATCATAGCTAAGTGATACAGAAACATCATAAGCTTTTATTGTACATTTTCTGTAATGCATATAGCAGATTTCTTTAGTTTTGAACACCTGTTATACAAGACCGCTTCTCAGTAAGTTTTGATAATATTTTCATCAGTCCTAAAAAGGTAAATACTATAGTTATTAACTAAAACATTTCTTTCCGCTTAAGTAGTGGTCTAACATAAGGTTTGATTAAAGTAAGCAGTTTTCTCCGCATTGGCAGGAGTCGGTTCATTGTGTAACAATTATGCATCAGTGAAATTAAGCGTCACGTATAACCACAATTGAAATATTGCTCAAACTTGCCAAAGGAGAAGATGCAACTTTTGGACACCTACGCTATTTTATTGTTATTGCGACCAAGGGGAATTAAATCATTCTCTGTTTTCTGACTCTACATTATAATTAAGAACTATAAACGTTATTTACATTCTCATTAACGTTTAAATAATTTTATATCAGTGTGTCGCATTATTGCTTTTTATACTCTACTTTCAGTTTTATTCAAACTGAAGTTTATAGCACTAGCAGAGAGATCCTGAGCAGGAAATGGCAGTACTGAATACAGACCATACTTATATTTCTATCAGACATTCGTAGGCCTTTCTCTTCCCTCCAGCACAGTATGTGGTACAAAAAAAAAAAAAAAAAAAAAAAAAAAAAAAAAAAAAAAAAAAAAAAAACCTGCCGTTTAAAAGTAGAGGCGTTGCGAACTTTCGCATGCTACCAGCACAAAGCATGATTAAAACTGCGGCACATTTCCGTTTGACCCAGAGCGAAGCTGTTATTCTGCTGTAGCATTTGAGAAGAATCTATCCGTTTAAACTCGAGCCCTCTCTGCGGTCTCGCATCAGTCATTGGCTACCATCCAACAGTTAACCTTGACATGCGTTCAGGTCTGCCACAGAAAACCGGAACGCATATTTTGCCTTCGACTTCAATATTTCACAAAGTTAGTTAATTCAAGAACCAACTAAGGACCGCTTATATGCTCCACTTAAATCAAAAGAACTAGTATGATTTGACTTCGCGTTTGTTGTTAATAGGTTCACAATACTTAACTGAGTAACATTTAACTTTAACTATTTGTGTCAGGCATGTCAAATTTACTAATGTTCAGCTTTCGGCCGTTCAAAGCTCCATGCCCTTCTTCAGGAACTGAAACATTCATTATTTCAACGAATGATAATTAAAGGCACATATCACGTCGTACTTTGCTTTTAACAGGAGAATTACAAAAACTTGCTTTTTATTCAATCCAATCGTGTTTGCGAACCCTCTCCTTTATTGTAACTCTGCACGCAACTATAATATACCACCTTCGTACGTGATGAAGAATATATAAAATATATAATGAGAAAGGCACAATCCCTTGTGGTTGGATCTTTATTCATTGGAACCGATTCTCGTCAGTTGCGTAAGCTGTTAAACAAATATATGGGTGGTTTCAAAATGACACTGAAAGAACATATTGTCGCGAAACCATTATTTACGATAGTGCGCCGCAGAGAGGTAAAGGACAGATAGAGCCGGGTAAAAATAAACAGCTTGCCTAATCAGATAAACATAGCGCAGAGTTAAAAGGCATGACAAAACAGATAAATTGAGGTAAATGGGACATTCTAGTGACATCTTGATTGATTCAGAATATTCGGTTTCCTGTTTGTTCCAGAAATATCTAGTAATATGAGTAGGGGTATATGTAAGGAAACCGACAAAACAGATAAAGTGAGGTAAATGGGACATTCTAGTGGCATCTTGATTTATATAGAATTTTCAGTTTCCTGTTTGTTCCAGAAATATCTAGTAATATGTGTAGGGGTATATGTAAGGAAACCGAGACTCGTCAAGACAGTTGTAAGCAGTGCCGTAGATGAGAGTTGTAATTGAAACTGGTGTGTGAAAGTGAGTGTTTTTGTTTGTGATCAAAGACCTTGGTAGATTGTAATTGTATATGTTACGTAATTCTGCTGTAATCAGAAGTGTGCCAAGTGTATTTCCATGGAAATAAAGAACATTTAGGATTTCTGCAAATTGGACTTTTAATTCTAGTAACCCACAAAGTCACAATATAGAAGTAGTTGCTCAGTTTCTATGTGATACAGACAGAAAATTTTGACCGCCAATAGAGCCGCATAAAAGATTAGTGTGGATTAGGCAGTGACAGGAACAATGACGCGTGCCGCACGCTGTCGGAGTTCGCAGGTGTAGGTCACACGACATGCCGTGTGCTGTGACTGTAAACACACCGGCATAGTTCGCAGTAGCTTGCTACTATTTGTCTTCTGAAACCGCAATAAAGAAGCTATTGCTCAATTATTGCTTATGAGTGTCTAATGTGCTTCGAAATTCCGTTATCGCAGTACATGATGGCAACTAAGCTGGTAGATATACACAACGTATGCCTTTTAGAGGGAAGTTAATGTTAGTTACGTTGAGGATCGAAACATTAAATGATAAACAGAACAGAAAACAACATCAAAGAATTCTACATAAATCAATCAGAACTAAATGGCTTATACAATGAGACAAAAATTTTATTTCACGTTTTTTATAATAGTACATAAAGCATATGTAACTGAAAAATAAGCTGTTATTTTACAGTAAGTGGTTGAAAGTACTGTACAATTAAGATCTTAATAAAATGCCCTGAAGTTAAATAAATATTATCGTTGACGTAACTTTTTTACAATATATATTTTTAATTAAAACTAAATTAATCGTGCGTTCGTTGAACTCCCTCCAGCTCTTCCATCCATCAAAATCATATCCGTCATTTCGGCGTTCGTATAGCCCTCCATAATGAGTGGATTTGCTATCTAAGCAAGCGCAAAACCTCCCTGTTAGGACGGAATGTGTAGTTTTACACTGAAGAGCAATCTTGCAACTTTCCGAGTTATTAGTCGAATTTTGCACAAGTAACTGCGCTTTGCCCCATTACCTGAAAGGTAGGCTAGGGTCACTGATAAAGAGCAAGGAGTAGTGTTTTTCTTTTTGTGGCCGGTACGTCCCAATAACAACTTTGGAGGTTCGCACACCAGTGGTTTCTGCGCTGCCTAATCACAAAATCATGTAATATTTAATGCTGCATAAAATTAAACCTAACAGAACTTCAAATTGCGACAGGAAAATTCGAACTAGTTAAGTTATAAACTACTCAGCGGCTATAATCGTTTGGTGTTATTTTGAAACAGCACGTATAAGAAATTCAAAGATGGAAAATCCGTACACATTTCCTCTTAAAATGTTTTTATTTCCTTACTGCTAATTAGTAACTTATAACATTTCTTTGCGGAATTTCCTTAATCCTCAATATGAAGAGTGTTAGAAACAAAAGACGCCATATTACGTTACTGTCATTTTATCTTCCGGTTTCCTAACGATTGCCAGTTGCTTCTTTATTGCTTTATTTCATCTCCTAGAGATAACTGTCATCGACCTCCTTTGTGATTCATGTTGTTCTTCATCCTAATTTCCTGGTTCCCTTTTCCATGCTCTCAGTGATGATCGCCATTTCTCCAGCTTCCGCTTTTCACTTTTTCCGCGGATAACAGCTGTCGTTGCTTTTATGTCTCTTTATTACGGTCTTTATGATATAACACGCATCTGTTCTCTTTATACACATCATGGTTTTTAATTTCCTCTTGTCACAGTGATGCGCATTCTCTAAAATGTCATCTCTACTAAGTGTGTCATTACGTTTACTCGTCTTTGACGTTTTGCTTGCCTATACTATATTTTATATTAATTATGATTTAGTTTCCGGAAAAGGCCGTACGCTAAACAGAGTTCTAATTGAGAGGATTCAAGATAAAAGTAACGACTGATTTAGTTCTCAGGGACTGATAAATATCTTTTAAATGAATCTGCATTTGTACTTGCACAGTAAAACCTCTCAAAAACGGAACGTGATCGTTTCAGCATTTATTTTCCGTTTATATAGGGTTTTGTTTGTATACAAAAAATTACGAAATAGTCGCACATGTTAACAAGAAATAATATAGACTGCGGCGTAAATATTAACAGGCTGGTGTGCATCATATACTATATTTTCAGCTTATATACGAGGCATGTTTTTAAGTCAGTGCCGTTTTGGAATTAAAAAAAGACGTGCAAAGATATCGCAATGATTTTATTTTTACATGAATGCCTGTACGTTGATTTGCTTTTCTACATAATTTTCGTGAATATTGAGGCACTTTTCATAACGTGCCATCAGTTTTTGAATACCCTCCTCATAAAATTCTGCCGCCTGACGTGGTAACCACTGTATAACAACTGTTTTGACTTCGTTATTGTCTTGAAGACGCTGACCGCCCAGATGTTTCTTCAAGTGCAGGAACAAATGGTTGTCGCTGGACGCCAGATCTGGGCTGTATGGAGGATGATCTAGAGTTTCCCATTGAAAAGATTTAATGAGATCTTTGGTCCGATTAGCCACATGTGGACGGGCATTGTCATGCAGCAAACTGATACCCTTACTCAACTTGCCACGTCTTTTCTTCTGTATCGCACGGCGCAGATTGTTTAATGTCTCACAATAAGACGCTGCATTGATTGTCTCATTACGAGGCAAAAACTCCACTAGCAATAGACCTTTTCTGTCCCAAAAAACTGTGCACATGATTTTCCGGGCAGAAATTGTTTGCTTAAAGTTCACTTTTGTGGGTGATGATGAATGTCGCCATTCCATGGTTTGTTGTTTCAATTGTGGTGTGACGTAGGCCACCCATGTTTCGTCACCGGTAACAATTTAGTCTAAAAGATCTTCACCTACATTGTGGTACCGCTCAAGGAAAGTCAATGCACTGCCTAAACGTTGGGTTTTGTGCAGATCCTTCAACATTTTCGTGAACACAATTCCCGGTACTTCAAGTTCTCGGCCACAATGCGATACAAAAGACTACGAGAATATTGAGGAAAATAGTCGCACAATGATGAAATTGTAAAGCGTCTGTTTTCTCTCACCTTTTCGTTCACTTTCTGCGCCAAATCTTCAGTAACGACCGAAGGACGTCCATTCCGTTCTTCATCATGCACATTTGTGCGGCCATCTTTAAATGATCTCACCCATTTCCTTACCATTCCATCACTGTCCCTAAATTTCACAGATCTCACGATGAATATCGATCGGTTTTACGCCTTTAGCAATGAGAAATCGTATAACAGCCCGTACTTCACAATCGGCGGGACTCACGATTATCGGAGGCATCTTAAACACTCAGAAACCAACGTATACAATGAAGAATCAGACTGTAGTGGCGTCAGCGCGTAGACAAGAGATGTCGTTAACCAGCGCGCATGCGCGGAACGCCGAGCGTAGCGCTGCGGGGGTGGAATCGCAAAACGGTACTGACGTAAAAAACATGCCTCGTACAATAATCGTTTAGGTTATCATAATCACGTCTATGTTCTCTGTCTGTTTTCAATTATACTTTCCCAATCTGCAATTGTCTGCATATCAATATCCATTCGAAAATTCTGAAATTGTCTTTGGCTAATTTCCTCACGGTCCCTTAAGCTTAAGTCTGAAGCGATGGTACAAAAATGGGAATTCCTTTAGCGCGCGCACTAACAAACCACTCAAACACATCACTATTTCATTTAGGTCGTCATTCTCTGGAGATTTTGTGACGCATTATACATGCCCTGCTGTTCCCTTTAAAAATTCATCTTTAAGTTTTACTTTTTTCAAAATCTCATGAGTCTGAGTTTTCCCCGACTTTAAACAACAAGTTAAAACTTTAACTGGAAGTGTGTAATTTTTTCTGTTATTCAATAACCTTAGTTTTTCCTCTAGTGATAATGTATTATGTTTAGAACTCATTTTACTGAATTTGGGTACATACAAGCTACAGAGGTGGCCAAATTATTAGACTAAGCTGAATTTCAGTCATAAAGATTAACATACTTCTACCTTACTCCAAACTAGTGACAACATTGGGTGTAACAATGATTGAATAATACATTAGAATCATTCAGGGATATTTTATGATTTGTGGGATGTTTTGTAAGCATATGTTGGTATAACTGCTAAGTTAACTGTCAGCTGCTGTAAGAGTACATTTATTGTGTGTATCTAATAAGTGCTCACGTAAGTTTATTGCACATTTCAAACGCTTGTCTTTAGAATTCTTGGTTTTATTTTGTCAGTGGATTACTTCTGTATTATACTACAGCTTTTAAAGTTCTATGCACGCAGTAAAAGACTAGAGAACCCGAGAGATTTATTGTTAAAGTGAATTTGAGGTTATGGGGAGGCAAATTCACTTATCACCTAGAAAAACTGGTATTACAATGGCACTAATAGCAGAAAGTGAAATGCCACATAGGAAATATCATCAAAGTCTGTAAGCAGAATTAAAAAATGGATGAAAAATTAAGATATATCAGGCAGAGCGAAGCAAGACATGCTAATGTTGGTGACATTGAGGAGGGAAGCATAAAACTGATAAAACAGAAAACAACATCAAAGAGTTGTAGATAAATTAACCAAAATTAAATGGCTTATATAAAACGAGCATTTTATTTCACGTGCTTCTTTTGTAATTTACGTCCTCCAAAGTTAAGTCATATCTAACGATGAATGAAACGGTGAAGAGATGCTCAAATGAGTCCGGGGTCCATGGAGCTTAGAGTTACCCGACATTCGTCTATCAAAGATAAGGGAAACCCCCGGAAAAAACCTTATCCAGGAAACTCACCCTCACCGAGATTCGAACTCGGGACCTCTTGAACGCGAGGCAGACACGCTACCCTCTACACTACCGAGGCGGGCTTTCACGTGCTTGGTAATACTAAATAAAGCATCTTTATCTGAAAAGGAAGCTGTAGAGACTTACAGTAAGTGCTTGAAATTATTGTACAACCAAGATCATAATAAAATGCTCTGAGTCTAAACAAATAAATATTATCATTGATGTAACTATTTTTACTAGTCATATTTTTAATGAAACTAAATAAATCGTGCGTTCGTTGAACTCCCTTCTGCTCTTCCATCTGACAAAACCATATCCGTCATTTCGGAATTCGTATAGCGCTCTATATTGCTCGGATTTCCTAAGTACATACAAAATCCTCCCTGTTAGGATGGAATTTGTAGTTTTACATTGAAGAGCAGCCTTGCAACCGTGCGAGTTATTGGTCGATTTTTTCACATATAACTGCTCTTTGCCCCATTCCTGAAAAGTAGGGTAGGGTCACTGATAAAGAGCAAAGAGTAATGTTTTCGTTTTCCTGGCTGGTGAGTCCCAATAACAAATTTGGAAGTTCGCACACCAGTGGTTCCTGCGCTGCCTAATCACAAAATCATGTAATATTTAATGCTGCATAAAATTATACCTAAGAGAATTTCGATGCTGCGACATCGAAATTCGGACCAGTTCAGTTAAAAACTGCATAATATCTATAAACGTTCGGTGTAGTTTTTAAACAACTTGTGTAGCTTCGTCATATTACCACGCTATTAGTGTCAATTAGAATAAGCACTTAACTTTCTCAAACTTATCGCGTTTCTATATATTGTATTGCATTAAATAAACATTCATTGAGGCAGAGACGCCTTAGGCTTTTAAACTTATTTTACTGTCTCTTGCGCCTACATATTATAGCAGGAACAGGATAGTCTATATCTATCACTGAATGTGAAAAAAAAAACTGCATGCAGAAAATCTTTCGTTTGTGTATGTGTGTGCCTGTGTGTGTTTCTTGTCTCTTAGCGTAAGAGAAAATCGAGTAGTGGGATAAATCACGAACTTCTACATAAACGCATCTTTCAAGTATACACCATGATGATTATCAAGAAACTTAAAAGATTTAAAGTAATATAGTACGAGAGCCGATATTTCACAGATTTAAACAAATAATATAAAATTACGTTTAAGAGCAATGTTTTCCGATGCATATATTTCTACAGCTTGAACAAATTTTATGGAAGCAAAACATTTTAATGTGTTGCGTGTTGTTAATGTACCACCCACTATTTACATAATTTAAATAATTAAATTTACATTATTTTTGCTCATACTAACTTTCAAAAATTGCATAAAATCCTTTATCAAACCAAAGCATGCTTAGGGTATTTATATAATTAATAAGAGGTGTGTCTTGTGTATTGCAGATATAGCATATTTTCTCTTCTTCAATTTATATAGTTATCTATGACTGGTCAACCGTAACAATTAGAGGAAATTAATTGTTCTTTCACACTAGCCGTGTGTAGGACGCACTATGAAAGGGTAGAGCCAGACTGAAAAATTCAATGCCATAGCCGGGATTTGAAACACGGATCTTCTGGTTTCCGTCTAGCCGCTCTAAACCATTGAACTACTATGGCCAACATGCCAACATGACATTAAGTTCTCCAACTGACTCGTGTTTCTACCGGTAAACCACTAGGAGTTCTCATAAACACATGAGACAACTACCTTAATGGCGAGTTACTATGCTGTAAGTACTTCAAGGCCCTGGCTGTATAGTTCGAACCACTATTAGGCACAATTAATGGAAATTAATTGTTCTTTCACACTAGCCGTATGTAGGACGTACTATGAAGGGGTAGAGCCAGACTGAAAAATGCATTGCCATAGCCGGGATTTGAACCACGGATCTTCTGGTTTCCGTACAGCCGCTCTAACCATTTGAGCTACTATGGTCAACAGGCCGACATGACATTAATTTTCCAACTGACTGGTGTTTCTCCCGGTAAACCACATAGGAGTTCTCATAAACATATGAGACAACTATCTTAAGTGTGACTTGCTATGCCTTAAGTACTTTAAGGCCCGGGATTTATAGTTCGGAGCACTATTAGGCACAATTAATGGAAATTAATTGTTCTTTCACACTAGCCGTGTGTAGGACACACTATGAAGGGGTAAAGCCAGATTGAAAAATTCAATGCCATAGCCGGGATTTGAACCACGGATCTTCAGCCGCCCTAACCTTTTAATTTACTGTGGCCAACATGCTGACATGACATTAAATTACTACAGGCATAGTATGTTACCATTAAGGTAGTTGTCTCATCTATTTATGATAACTCCTAGTGGTTTACCGGTAGAAACACGAGTCAGTTGGAGAATTTAATGCCATGTCGGTATGTTGGCCATAGTAGCTCAAATGTTTAGAGCGGTTGGATGGAAACCAGAAGATCCGTGGTTCAAATCCCAGCTATGGCATTTAATTTTTGAGTCTGGCTCTACCCTTTCAGAGTGCGTACTACACACGGCTGGTGTGAAAGAACAATTAATTTCCATTAATTGTGCCTAATAGTCGTCCCAACTATAAAGCCCGGGCCTTAAAGTACTTACAGCATAGTAAGTCGCCATTAAGGTAGTTGTCTCATGTGTTTGTGAGAACTCCTAGTGGTTTACCGGGAGAAACACGAGTCAGCTGGAGAATTTAATGTCGTGCCGGCATGTTGGCCATAGTAGCTCAAGTGGTTAGAGTGGCTGGACGGAAACTAGGAGATCCGTGGTTCAAATACCGTCTATGGCATTGAAATTTTAAGTCTGGCTCTACCCCTGCATATCAGTTAGACTTTTTAAGTTTGAAACCTTATTTGCTTTAAATTATATAACTTTTTTATAATACGTTATTGTAGTATAAGTCATTTACAGATTCTGATATAGTGTTTGTAATAATTTTATCTTTTGGAAATAGTTTACATTGTTCCTAGGAATATCATGAAAAGGATATGGAATATAAATTTCAAGTTAAAAGCAACCCAATTATTTAAGTATTCACTGTTCCCTTTTATTGTCTTCGTGTGTGAAATATAATGAAACTATTTCTGCTAACGTATACCTATATCATCACTAAAAATGGAAATACGCTTATACAATAGTACCTCGTAGAATATAAATACAAATAGAAATAAACCAGCGGCTAAAGTGCCTAATGTGAATTCGTGCTTTAGAATTTTGTTTTAGAAAATTACGTGGAGGGCAAATATAACCAGCACTTCTTTTTCCTTTCAGATGCGTATTATTCTATACGTGGAATGTAAGAAATTTTTGTTCAGTGTTGTTAATGATCTATGGACAACATAGAAGCGATATTTAGGTACACGCGTTGCGTACAGCTTTTGTCTTTTGTGTCATGGAATCCACTTAGTGCAGCATATGAGAGAGGTTTATATGTGCTGTAGGGATGACCACTAACCCAGTGATAGGTGAGATAGGAGGGTGGAAATTGCTTTACCTACCCTTAATTACACCGTAGACACACCCGCATATTCCCTTTCACAACATCTACATTCCCATGAATCGAAATGTGATCATGTTGCATGTAAACTAACAAATATATTTGGATATGTTCGTTTACTTGAATATAGTATATGTACAAGTGTTTTGAAATACAATCTTTCAAATGAATTGCTAGATGAACGAAGTGAGGTACAAGGTGAGATTAGTGCTATATCTCATCAGGAGGTGCTCGTCTATGTCGCTGTTATATAATCCGTGAGCAAATTACAATTCTGGAATTCTCATATTAATGCAAAGAGATAATTTCAATAACATGCCTGCCGACTGGTTTTGGAAATATTTGACTGTTGCTTTAGCTTCCATTCTTTATGTACATACAACAAATTTGAAAAATGATAGTAAAGATTTATGTGTATTAACAAGAACGATACAGCAAGGTTAAACTCTGTAAGAATGTTTTATCTGGTCAAGAAAGCCAAACTTTCAGGCTCGGGATGCGAGATGCTGACCACCTCTCCACCCAGCATCGGTTGGATCGCCAGCTTAATGCCGCTGTTACGCCATGTGTTAAGAAGGGACATCAAATATTATTGCAAAAAATATTGTGACTAGTGTTAATACAAAGAGTGGAATTTTAATTCCCTGACATACAGATTTGCTTTTCTATCACTTAAGGGCCTTTGCATCTAAAAATATAATGAATGTCTAAGTATAGCCATTTCTACTAATACTTATATAGAATAAAATGAAGAGAATTTAATACTAATGTTTTGTAATAACCTATTGCAGTAGATACACTAGATAGTCAGGTTCATCTCACTATTAAATAAGGACATTAAATGAGTTAAAATTAATTTTCTAATTTGGTTATATATATTGGAATACTTGTATTTATCTAGCATACATTATATAATTCTAAGTAAAACTTATATTTTTAATATATTCCTTAAAAGTCCTACTATATCCAGTATTTTAAGCTGAAAAACAAAGAATTTCATAGCTCTTACACACTTTGGAAGTGAATCGTAGCTTTAGCTCATTTTTAAATGAAGTTTGGTTATAGAATTACTCATACTTCTATCACCCGTGTAATACGTAGTTTTATTCTTTGCAAACATATGTGAAATTTTATATTGAATAATTAATTATTACATAATTAATCCTTTTAAGTACATTACTCCGATGCATGAATGTTTTAATTAATTAGCATCAAATGAATATTTCAATGCCGTGGCCGGGATTTGAACCATGTATATCCTGGTTTCCGGTTAGTCGCTCTAAACCCTAGAGGTCTAAGGGATTAGAGCGACTAGACAGAAACCAGGAAATCATTGGTTCAAATCCCTACCGTGGTGTTGAATTTATCAGTTGACTCTGATTTATTACAATCATATGTGAGTGTATTTTCCCATGGATTTTTTTTTTTTAAATTTAAGTCCCCCAACGTTGTTTTATAGGACGGTGAATGAATTGGGTGAAATGATGTTCAAATGAGTCCAGGGTCAGTGGAGCTTACAGTTACCCGACATTCGTCCTTCGAGTTAAGAGAAAACCCCGGATAAATCCTTATACACGTAACTCACCCTGACCGAGACTCGAACTCGGGACCTCTTGAACGTGAGGCAGACATGCCATCATCTACGCTACCGAGGCGGGCTGATTTTTGGGTGGAATGTAATTCCTACTCAACCTGCCGTGTAGTTGGTAGAGAAAGCTAACACTTTTAATCAGTTTGTAATGAATAGGTACCAGCAAGGCTGCAGTAATATTTCAAGAAATTTACCTTCCAACTCCTACTTTCGTCGCAAAACTACCTTTGGTTAGATATTTCCTTTTTTTTTATTTACCTCCGCCCCAACGTTATACCGGACGGTGAATGAATTGGGTGAAATGGTGCTCAAATGAGTCCAGGGTCCATGGAGCTTAGAGCTACCCAAAATTCGTCTTGAAGGATAAGGGAAAACCCCGGAAAAACCTTATCCAGGTAACTCACCCTGACCGAGATTCGAACTCTGGACCTCTTGAACGTGAGGCAGATTCTCTACCATCTACGCTACCGAGACGGGCAATTTTTGGTTCGAGCAATTCTAGCCATTCATTAACAGTTCTAATACAAATGAAACTATTTCTTATAAGCAGTTTGAGGCAGCTAAGTTCATTTTAGGATGAATTAAGCTACCTAAACCCTTGTAGATAACTTTGATATTGTTAGCATTGATGGTTACATTTTAAAACACTGCCGATATATTTTATACAGAAGCAACAATTAGCAAATTATCCTATAAAAATTAGTTAATATGTTCAAAAATGTATAATTCATAATCTCAGAGGATATCCTTCTGCATCCTTTAACATTTAGAGAGATATTTCTGAGACAGTGGACTATCTAAATCTATAATTTCTTCATGTTACATACAAATTGCCCTATACGGAGAAACAAACAGAATATAGAAATTAATTATTCGTTCACACTAGTCGTGTGTAGGCAGAAGTATGGAAAGCTAGTGTCAGACTGAAACATTCAATGCCATACCCAGGATTTGAACCACGGATCTTCTGGTTTTCGTTCAGCCACTCTAACCCTTGAGCTACTTTGGCCAACGTGGCGACATAACATTAAATTCTCCAACTGATCCATGTTTTTCCCGGTAAACCACTTAGGAGTTCTCATAAACATGAGAATCTTGAAGTAATTACACGTTGTAAGTCGCCATTAAGGTAGGTGTCTCATGTATTTATGAAAACTCCTAAGTGGTTTACCGAAAAAAACTAGTCAGTTGGAGATTTTTAATGTCATATTGGCACGTTGGCCATAATAGTTCAAGCGTTAGAGCGGCTAAACAGCAACCAGAAGATCTATGGTTCAAATCCCGGGTATTGCATTGAATATTTCAAACAGAATATAGTCCAACAAACATGACAAGTGCTAAGTAGGAGAGTTATTCTTGAAAATTTTATATACTTGTGTATAAGAGAATGTGATTAAAAGTGTTTATGAGGTCCTTTACTGCAATATATGGATATTCCCACGTGTCACTGCCTTTAATATGTGGGAAGAGAGATGCATATGCACATTGCTGGAACTGTCATGTCCACAAACCTACCTGTAGATGACACGATATAATCCAATTTGTGAGGAAGTTCTATGCATTTTCATGAACAACTCAATCAGTTTTATGTTCAGGTTGCTTGCTGTTAACTGTAACTGCAATCCTTTGGTCCCTTTGAAGAGTGTTGTATTTGATATATGTAGTCTTTCAGCCACAAAAGTAACACATGAACCGAGTGATTTAAAGTGTACCTCAATTGAAAAAGAGTAATATTCCATCATATATGTCAACCGCGGTTAATAATCATTGTTTTACACTATAAATGTATGGTAAATATATTAATAACCTTCCATAACAATCGTACGTTGTTGAGTACTATGAAGCTTCACATGAACTCCTTTACAAAACCTTTTCCTTCTATCTGCTACAAGCTTATGAAGATGGACAATTGAAGAAATTGTTTTATTTATGTTTCCTTGTAAATGCAATGGCAATAGACGAATGCTACAGGCTTAAGTGATACTCCAAATTTCTAAAAGCTGATCGCTGTAACGATTCGGAAACTCCATTCTCATTGCATGGTCAGGTCATCAAAAGTGAATTACTCCCTATTTGAACACAATAGTGAAATGAAAATTCAAACCAATAACAACGAATATCTCGAAAATGGTTATCTTTAGAAAATCAAAAAGGGTTATAAAAGTATTTTTTGCATTTTTGTGCAGTAAGCTTACGATATATATGTAGCTATATGATAGTCAATCTTAGGCATATTCCCATCAACTTTAAGACGAACATTTAACTTTTCATGAACTTAAACAATGATATTTTAATCAAAATCTGTTCTTCAGCTCTTTAGAAATTATAATGTTCATACATATTTTCCTGTAAATGTTAGGATTTTTTAAATATTCGTGTGGCATCTTTGTAAGTTGCTGCATTTATCAAATCGGATTTAACAGATTATCCATTTTTGAGCTATGTTGTTCATAGAGGTAGAAATAGAAATTTGCCGAAAGATACTTTGATGAAATTACTTAACTTTTATTCAGGAGTCACAAAACATATTTTTTCCGTTGACTTTTCAGTAAAATATCTCGTAACAAGCATACCTTATAAACCTCAACCTGCTTAAAATCTACACACCGCCAAACAGTGTTGATATTTTACCAGTTATTGATCCTCCAGTTGAACATTTATAGAGATCTATATCTTTTGTCTAACAAAAATTTATCTCTCTAGACATTCTAACAGCAATCGAAAAGTAATCCTGAATTGTAAGCACTTCACAATAAAATCGAGCATTTCAGGATATGTATTTTTTAGTCTTGCAAATATATTTATGTGGTACTTCGTCTTCAGAAAAAAAATAACGATTTTATTCGACACAAAATATGGTTTGGTGAGGAAAGGTGATTTTTCTTCAAATATTCAAGTCTAAGGTTTGAAAATTCAGAACTAAGTAACAATTTTGGCATGTAAACTTACATTCATTTTTAGTAATATACCTAACACCTACAAATACATACAAACATACGAAAACTTATTTTAGTTCATTGATGGAAATTAATCATTTATTCAGGCTAGACGTATATAAGATAAGGTTTTCGATAGACAGTCAACATGAAAAATTCTATACCATGACCGGGATTTGAACAACGGTTCTACTGGTTTCGTCCAGTCACTCTAACCCATTGAGCTACCATGGCCAATGTTTATTTTATTAACTACTAGAAATAGGAGTAAAATGATAAAGCCTGGGACTCAAGTACTTACGATAGTAAGTCGCCACAAACGGTGTATCTCGGATGCGAGAGCCCCTAGTGATTTACCGGGGAAACATATGAGTTAAATGGAGAACTTAATGTCAGGGCGGCACGTTGGCTATGGTAGCTCAATGGGTTAGAGTGACTGGACGGAAACCAGGGACCCGTAGCTCAAATCCCGACCATGAAATTGAATTTTTCATGTTGAGACTATCTGTCAAAATTCTTAGCCTATATACGTCTAGTGTCAAGAAATCATTAATTTCCATCAATGAACTAAAATAAATAAACCTTTCGATAATAAGTTGCCACAAACGGTGTATCTCGAATGCTGGAGCCCCTAGTGGTTTACCGGGCAAATATGCGAGTCAAATAGAGAATTTAATGTCAGGATGGTACGTTGGCCATCGTAGCTCAATGGTTTAGAGCGACTGGATGGAAACAGGAGATCCGTGGTTCAAATCCCGGTCATGGCATTGATTTGTCTATTTTTTCCTTCTTTTAGGTAATTCTAGAACTGAAATATTTGCATCAAATATTTTTATTGAAATGCGATGCTCGGTTTATCAGTAGAAATAAAGGACCTGTACTGTGCCCAGTACATTAAAAAAATAAATGTACATTTACAAAAATATTCAGATGAAATAGTACCTAAGCTCTGCATCTTATCTATTCTTTGTCTACTTGTAGTATGTAGTTTCATAAAAACATACATTTTTCTAAGTTTCCCTACAACTAGAAAATTGGAAATGTAACCAAGTGTTCTATATGGCCAGACAAAGTTTTAGTTTTCCCTTTCTCCCTTTCTGCAAAATGTTTGCATGCATCTGACGTTGATGATTTTCTTATGTGGTCATCTGAGGCCGCTTATCATTCTGATCAAATGTTTGCTCTGGAAACAGAAGCAATTCCGTTACTGCGTCTTCATAGCTTGGTCCTAAGCAAACACGAGGCCCTTCAAGGCGGAGCATTTCTCTGAAAATGTTTCTGGTAGTGTTTCCTCTTTCTGAGGCAAGCACAAATTCTACTCAACTCCTTTCAGGAGAGCTAACATTTCTCGTATTTATTTCGTATTGCGTACTATGTATTATCTATTAAAATGACAACATATGGTGATATAATAGCTGACGTTTCAGAGAAACTTTAGTTGCATCTTCCCTGGAATAAAATGCATGCACTGAACCATCCAGTGAAGGATGTAAGGTGCAATTATTTCATATTCATTTACTTCAGTCATTTTGCCAGCAATTTTTCCACTAAGAAATTTGCACTCTGATGATGACTAATTCTTGTATTAGTAAATGCATAAGGAGAAGTGTACATTTATATTCTAATATTAATCTATAACTATGAAAAAGGATTTAGTCAATTTTTCTTTTCGTTCTGTTTTTCCTTGCTCGATAAACGTTTATATGGAGAGTTGAGAGTCAACATAATTATAATACCTACATATTTTCAGTCTCCAAGAATTTAAGACTAAACCATTTTTGTAACTTCTGTGTATTCTGAGTATTCTTCTTCACTTCAGGGATTAGGCATTTCTGCGTGTTCCGTCTTCGCATTTTATTAGCTACTCCCATCTTTTTCTAGGACGTCCTACATCTCTTCTTCCATGAAGATTATGTTTTCCTATTAAAACCGGTATTCTTTCTTCGCCCATTCCATTATACTCTCTAGTTCCGTATATTTTCTTCTATTTTGTCCTGTAATTTATATATGCCTAGTTAATCCAGAATAGTTTCATTTCTTGCTAATTTTCGTCTTCTGAATATTCGGAGAATGGCATTTTAAAATCATCACATAGTGACTAGCTCCTAAGAGATTTCATGCCGTATTAACCTACAGTATTTCCCTATGCCTATATTTTATTTTGGTTAACATGGAAAGAATAATAAGCACTTTATAAATAGAATAGGAGTAGGTAAGATCTATAGGAGTGATTAATTTATTTTTATTTATTAAAATAGGCTCCATCCATTTGATTTGAAATATTATATATATAAAATAATTTCATTGCAAATGAAATGCAGAACATGAGCTTCCTTGAAGTAGACTGCGAAGCTCCCTATATTGTGAATGACTTAATTAATTAGTATATCTTCGGATTAGATTTCACCACACAAAAATGTGGATTCCTTTACATCAATATTTATTCAACTTTAACTTGGAGTCAGCCATTATTGGGATATTCCTTTTTAATAGCCAACAATGCTTTCTCCAACTCATTATTCTCGTCTTATTCCCTTGTTCTGTAGCAAACGGCTTGGAATTTCGGAACCATCATATGGAGTCATGCTCCTTAGCAATTTGAGTTTGGATCTATCCTCTCTATAATATGTGTATCGAAATCCTGTGTCGCTTAGCCAGAATAGATAGAACAAGACTTTTAAGAATAGTTGGCGGAACTGTGAGAAGAGAAATTCATACGAATGCAAGTCATTACCTGTTTATTTGTATTAAGCTGGACGGTAAGCTTATAAAACGACCAAATTAAATTTATAAATGACATGCAATTAAACTGCGAATGGAACGCATAACATATACCTACGTTTTTATTCAAACAAGGGTACTTTGCTCTTTCTAATAGAAGACATATCCATTATTAATAAAGCATACAAGGTAAAAATACACTGTGAAAGAAACAACAATAATAGACGAAAATGTTTATAAGGTGTGAAAACACGAGACACTATTAGAAATAGAGTTATAACACTTGCTGGAACACAGTTCCATTGTTATAATTTTGTAATATCTTTCGAATTCAAATAATGTGCTCAGGTATACCAGGGGGAGGTTGTTTCGGTCAGTGTATAGAAGCTTATATATATGGCTCACAAATGGATTCGACAGAACCAGAAAAGAAATATTGCCAGCAACGAGAAGAATGACTTTGGAACTGTCAACAATTCAAGTCAAGTCAAGGAAGCAGTTGGAATTTGATACAAGGTATTCCTCTAATAGGTAAAAGTTGTACATTTTTACGAGTTGTATTCCTTATGTATTGTATTATTGAATTAATTATAATTTTTATCGAAACACATATTTTGCCAATTGGTTCACTAAAAACCATAAAAATTAAAAGGAAGAGCGGAAATACTGTGTTAGTATGAGGTTGGGAACGTAATGATTCACAAATCAGCTAGAGGAGCTGTAGAGGTGTATTTCCCTATCAGATTAACGTAAGTCATTAACATTTTTCAGTGTATTTAATATACGAATATGTTTATACCCTTTGTAGTGTTTATTTAATATTCATTGCTGGTATCTAAACGCACCTGCACTTGAACTTTTACCTTAAAAACTATTCAGTTTGATCTACTATAACCTCAATGCAAGACCGACATTGGTGTGAAAGATTTTGGCCAGTTTCGAATCATATCACAGGCCTAAAATTATATGTCTATTTCCATTGGCTTGTTAAACGAAGGTGACAGATATTCCCACAGGGATAATCATAAGGTCATGTGACGTTACAGCCCGTATACATACAATAAGACCTCACGTTTTAATTCATCGACCAAGAAATACTGAATTGAGGTGGTTTGTTCTTCAGCTACTTCCTCTCATGAATAACCAAGTTTACGTCCTCCAACAACTCAAGAAAACCTCGTTGAAGACCCACTAGTCCACGGCAGCTAGAAGATATAGTCTAAGTATAGCTAGAATGTGTAGTACTTGATGGTATCACTTAATAGCGTATGCGAGGTCCTCATTTCACACATTACCATGCCTGCAATTCGAAATACTATCACGAACAATGCTGCTTTAGTAAGCAGCACGAATTGGACGTACTCTGGCCCATCAGCCTATTTTTGTACCAACAAATGAGAAGGTGTGATTCCTCGTCAAAGTGAGTCAGACGTAATTAAACAAATAACACATGAGTGTTATTCGATGCTTGAGGAAAACTTCGCATACACCCCATTGTAGTTCCACATTTGAGATATATTTGTAGTATTGCCCTCTTTAGTGTATTCCCATATCTTTTCAAATTCGGCTGAGGTAGTGTTCCTCATGTTATCAGATCCTTCTTTTGTAACTCGATTTTCAATCAAGTGCAAATCAACTGCTAAGTAATTGCCTCATACTTCAGGTTTATGTCAGCCGTACAACAAAACTGTGATGATACTAAAGTACTTCTGTCCGAATATCACTGAGAACTAAACCAATTCATGTTATGCCATGTGAAGTACGAGATAGATAAAAAGAGCCTCCTTGTGTATCAATAGGATGCTGCATCAAGGGTTCTTAGCCCATAGGCTTGTACTGCTGTACGTTCACATGCAGTTATATCAAACATATAAATTTACATAAACATTAAACTTAAATAATAGTTGCAGATAAAGGTAGAAATCATACACTATAATGTGGTAGAAAAGTTTAATCCAAAATATTCTTAAGCTGTCTTCTCATAGTCTAAACGTCCTGCCTCAAATTCTTCATCAGAGCGCGGAATTAGAGAAACATTTTCCCTCCATTTTGCTGAAACATCTGTATGTTATGGTTGTAGTATTGGTGATAAGAGGATCAAACAGGAACGAAAACCGAAAGGACAACATTTCCCTTTTGCCATTTCCACATAACTTTCAACAGGAACCTTCAACATTTAATATTCGGAGCTGTCTATATAAGATAGAATAACACAACCAATGTTAAGCGGATAATAGATGAAATATCATTCATTAAAGCAAGTATTTTTTTTATCTTTTGCATGAATAAAACTAGAGAAAGTGTAAATTTTTAAATTTCTGGTCTTAAAGGTTACCTCAGTTTCACAATTGAAGTTTCATGCTACTGAGCAGCCCTTTGTTGAGACGATTAAATTATTATTTTCATAATTTAATTTTACAGAAATTTTGGAAATACAAAACACGATGTAATACTCAAAATGCGTACTGGCAATTTGAAAATGTTATTGTGTTTTCCAAAAATATTTGTTATTAAACATAATCATGGATTTTTATTAAAGCTTACTTTGGGAAATAAGAAATGCTTACATATTAAGCCAAATATACGACCAAACCACTAGCCATTTGTGAATTTAAAATGCCTAATAGTTTTAAAAGATAACTATGTGGCGTAAAATCTTAAGTATAAAATAAAAAATAACAAATTTTATAATGCTTTTCCCAAACTTTGATGGCTCATTGCCTTTGTGCATAAAATGTCATTTGTTTTAGCTATTGGTGAATTGTTTTGGAATTTATTTCGCTTTTGTTACAGTTGGTTTGAAAAGAAGGAATTTGAGTGTTATATATGGAAAATAAAAATAATTTGAAACAGCTAGTTTATCTGTGCTCTACATTATTAAGGTGCATTCGGTTACGTCTGTTGTTAGATTAGAGAATTTCTAGAAGTAAATATAAACAACTGCCGTGTCTTTGCTGTTACTGACTTAATTTCGGGACACAACTAATCTTCCCCTCCCATTCACCGCCTCTTAACTACCTCGGGAAATCCTTTGCAGGTATTATTTCGCAGCTGTTAATTTTCTCTGCGTAAAATGTGGCTCCCACGTACTAAACAGCAGTACTGCGCTTGCTCTCACACATATAACACGGAAAAGCCAGCGAGTGTTGCAGGAAACACAGGATTACGGCTTCGTCATCCGACTTGCTTGTGCTCCTTGCTGTGATAATTGAGTTGAGCAAGTATGACAGTGTGGTGTCTCGTTCTACGCGCTTTTAAGCGTGCAGCTCACGTCTAAGATTACATGCGGTACACCTATATACAATTTTTGAGTTATCTGTAGAGCAATTTGCTTTGAAAATGTAAGGTTACCGATAGCAAGTTAGGTCAAAGTTCAACAAAAATTCAAAAATTAGTTTTAATGAAACCGATTCTCTATTTTCCAGGATATAAGCCATAGGAATTGCCAACTTTGGTACAAACATATTAAGTTATTCCAGCATTATACCAAACGTTTTCCTCTAAACATTTATGTTTCTTATTTAAACTTCGAGGCGGCAAAGTAGGACAAGTTCTCACATCGTACACATACTATGACTATTTTCTTTTTACGGTCAGACCTTTCTTTCGGGTGAAGCTACTGAAATTTTCACGTTAGTCCAAAGTAATGGGATTCATTTTAAATCTTTGCAACTGCATCTGTTCTTATTTTTTGGCCAGAGTTCCCATCTCTAATATTGCCAGTGCGAAAAGAAAAGTTTCAAAGCAGCAGTAATTTATCACTTATCTGTCATTAAGGACCCAAAGTGGTCGACTAGGATCTGAGGACGGATACTCATCTTTGAACATCTTCTTCTCTAACCAATTCATTTGGTACCCAGATGTTATGAGAGAACAACGGCTAAGGATCTTCACAGTCTCTGGAAATCCCAAGCAATCAATACCTACATCATGCTCATTATCTAATCCAAATATAAGGTCCAAAACTGTTACATCCTCAGTGAAACATTCTGATTTCCACTTCATTTTTGGATTTTATACATAGATCACTATGGACGGACCGAAGCGTGACTTTAGGAAGTCATTTATGACTCATTAACTGCACTGCAGCCGATGATTATGAACTAAGAGGAGGATTGTAATATTTCTACTTGCTGGATGGCTCAATTTTGGTTGCAGTCCATAGCGTAGTCTAATGTTGCAGTCATAAATCTTGTTTCACATGCCGTAAATCTGCTGATATACTACTCGCGATCAATCCGTGTCACAGAATAGCCTCAGAAGTTACTGCCTAGGCCTCTAGTGTCGCTTTGACGCCCTCTCCCTAGGTGGCACTTAGAGCCTTCGGTGGCGCTTGCAGTGAAAATCTTTCCAACTGATAGGAACCTATATGCATCTCTGGCTTCGCTGATTCCTCTCTCAAATGGCCAATGGTCTCATCCCTTTCCTCTGGCGGTACTGCTGCTCAGAATAATTTCCCCTCGGATCGTAGTGGGTAGAATTGTCCCCATTTCTCTTTTTCATACACAATACGAGGGCTGTTCAATAAGCAATGATGATTTTTTTTTGGCAACGTACATGCACTCATCATCATAAAATTGATGGTGCTTCTCAAAATAGTCTCCCCTGAATGCGATGCACTTGTCCCAGCGTTTCTGCCAGTCTTCACAGACATGCTGGACACAATTTTGAGAGATCCTTCAAAATCGCCTCCGCAGATTTCACCACTACTTCTGATGATGGCTAATGCCTCCCATGAAGGCATTTATTCAAGTTAGCGAATAGAAAAATGTCACATGGGCCTAAATTCGGACTATAGGGAGGGTGAGGACTGCACTTCACCTTGATTTTTGCAAGATATTCAGCAACAACATTGGCAATATGTGGCCGCACATTATCCTGGTGCAGCATCCAACCTGCTTCAAGGAAATGTAGTCTTTTGCGCCTGATATGGACCTACAATGTTTTCAGGACATCCCGGTGGTATTGTGCAGTTACTGATGTGTGTGCAGGTACAACATGCTGATAAACCATTCCATGAATATCAAGGAATTAGACGACCATAACTTTCCTAGAAGAAGCAACCACTTTTGTATTTTGGGGGGTTGGTGATGGAGGATATTTCCACACTGAGCTTTGCTCAGGATCAAAATGATGTAGCGAAGTTTTATCAGCAGTGATTACGTTTGAAAGAAAATCCAGATCTTCCTCAAACATCAACTCAAACTGCATGTTACCTCCATTGCAGCGATAGGTGATACTGAACATGTCTGAACTTGCCTGGTTCTCACAGGCGGGAACCAGGAGTACCAACAATAAAGCTACTACGGCGTGTTTGTTTCACATTAAACTAATAGGATGTATTAATATTTAATTTTATTTCGAAAAATTATGACCGTTTATTGAACGCTCCCGTATATAGCTGTTGTGTGTCGCTCCACTAGAGAAGCCTTACATAATTTTGTTAACGATGTATCATAAGGAGTGTTAAATTATAACCAAGACAAATAACCAAATTCCTATTTCTAAATGGATTATTTATACACAACTAGCTTCTGATCGGATCATTTGCACAATGATTTACAACTTCTATTTCAAATAATTATTTCTTATTTCAGATCACCAGGTTAGATGTGTGATTAGATTATCTAAAGATATTTTAAACTCCACTTTGTTTCTGTTAGCCAAATACGAAAATGAACTACAAACAATGGTACACACATACATATGTACAGATGTAAAAGGATGTGATGTGATGTGGACGTATAGTGTCTGCTCACATTCAAGAGGTGAGGAATTGGTCAGAATCTTGTTCGGAGTGAGATACCTGATTAAGGGCTTTTCCGGGTTTTTTCCTTTGCTGAAAAATGATTGTCCAGTAACTCTAAACCACCCATATGAACCCTGAGTTCATTTAAGCATCATTGCACCTATTTCATTCATTGCCTGGTATTTCCTACATTAGAGGATACAAAATAAAAAAAAAAAGGGAGCAAATACTGGCATTAAGACTTTTAAAATCAGTCTGTTAAATATAGTATTTGAAAGTAGATTTCCAAAACAAAAGTCAACATCACATTATTTTGAGTACGACATTTCCTTCTTTATTGAAATAGACAGCTGCGCGAAAATAAAGTAAGTTAACTACAAAGGTGAAACCATAAGACTGACATTAAAAAGCAAGACTCAAACAGACTTGATAATTCTATGGTAGTGCCTGCTCCCACATTGGCGCCTAAACTTGGATCAATACAGACAAATATCTGCAGCAAAAACAAGTTGTATATATTACATTCCTGAGATCTAATAGAAGGATATACTAAACTGGACATAAGGATCATAATAAACATCCCCAAAGAACTAAAATTAGAAGAATCAAGTCACATCATTAAGTTACATTAAAATAGATGACACTTGGACATAACATCGTAAAAGAGGATACCAAAGGCATTTTAAATTATAAGCAACGAGGTAACAGAAGAGACCCAATATATATTATTTTAATGGTTATATTTTAATAACTACTATTGAAATTAGTCACTCAGACTTGCATAGTACCGGAAGTAAGCCATGCTTGGAACATTCAAAACGGCGTATAGAACATTTGAGAGTGATAACTGTCTTGCCTGCTATTAACAGAGCAGAAAAGCGAGTCAGTCTGCAAGATGCAAGCATGGGAGATGTATGTTAGGGTGACGCTTTCGTGGTGCAGAATCAGGATCATAACAATGTATTCATAAAGTGAATTACTTTGTGATGAAAAGTGAAAACCTAATGAATGTTTACACTCTGAGGTGAAATAAAAAAGGATTCATGAAGGAGAAAGGAGTGAGAGCTTTTTTCCTTTAATTTAAACATGTGGTGCACCAATATCCGGTTTCCTCTCGCGTAGCCCCCCCCCCCCCCCCCTAAGTATTTAATTTGGTAAATTGTTTAGCTATTAAAATTATTGTCAAATATAACTATAGAGCGTTAGACCAGTAGACTAGACTAATGATGGTATCAGATATTTGGAACGGGAAAGGGCTGAAGCTCCATCCATAAAATAGATGAACGAGAAGAACTACTATGTATTTATAGCATTTATCGTTGCTGATATTTATATTATTTACGGAATAGTGCGCTTTATGATATTCACCTACAATAATGCCTGCCTCGGTAGAGTATATGGTAGCGTGTCTGTCTCACATTCACGAGGTCCCGAGTTCGAATCTCGGTTAGGGTGAGTTAGTTGGATAAGTTTTTTTCCGGTTTTTTCCCTTATTCTGATAGACGAATGTCGGGTAACTACAAGCTCCATGGACCCCGGAATCATTTGAGCATCATTTCACCCATTCCATTCACCGTCCGATATGAGACAACGTTGGAGGACGTAAAGCTAAATAATAATAAAAAAATAAAAATGAAAATAAAAAACCTACATTATGGCTAAATCAACAGCCATCAGCAAAGAGTAGACTGCAAAACGGTGGACTTCTAATTTTACATAATATGTGTTATATTTTAGATAAGGTGTATGTGAATAAAATGGAAAGTAATGCAAATAGACTATAGCCTTCTCTTACATCTATACAAATTAATTAGCGACATTAAAGTTTGTTGTCGTTATCCCTATGAAATTTGTTTGACGGAAGTTTCGGATTTCATTGGAAGGGTACATGATAGTGCGCTGATATAATCTATCTGTAATTCCATAGAAAGCTTGTTTACAATGAATAAATGCAACGTGTTCCTCCAACGTGTTCCATCAGCAGCCCCAGGAATGTCGACACCTCTCGCACAAATTGAGCCTCAGTCCTGGCCGCCTAACTCAGTCGGTGGAGCACCTGGCTGCCGTGCGAGGGGTTCCGGGGTTGATTCCCGGCTGGGATGGGGATTTCTCTCCTAGATGATTCCACATTTTCCCCAAAACCTGGAAGTATAAAGTGCAAATGTGTGCGTGATCTAATGATTAAAAATCCAAAGTACCTGCAGCCCAACGTATACGAGGCAAATCCATCACCATTAGGAAATATGTTCCAAAGGAGAACGGCCGCCTATTTTACCGTTGCAGATAAAGGCGGGGTTTAAAGATTTTTAGCGGTTTGTAGTCCACCATAAATGCTCTCTTAGGTGATCAGTTTTCATCCATTCTGTCTAAAGTTCATTGCAATTC
Source organism: Mantis religiosa (assembly GCA_030765055.1). Classification (NCBI taxonomy): domain Eukaryota; kingdom Metazoa; phylum Arthropoda; class Insecta; order Mantodea; family Mantidae; genus Mantis; species Mantis religiosa. Next base: position 201,460,525 of record CM060947.1, on the reverse strand, counting down.
TCTGCACTTTCCACATTTCTTTTATTGGTAATTCTCTTCTTACTTTTTTGTCTTTTTATATTCAGCTATGCACACAATGCACACAAATAGCCAAGCCATTGATCTTAGAAATCCCCCCCCCCTCTCTCTCTCTGAATTTATTGAAGTGATATGCCATTGATTAATTTTCGACAATGCTGCAGATTTATATTTTAATTGTGTTTATTCTGTTGCTTTATTGCCTAAACATATTATTGCATAAACATATTTATATTAAGCTTTTCCCCCATGTCTAAGTTCCTCTGCTCTCTTATTGAATAAATTGCGAGTGAATCTCAATTTATTTGTTACGTTAGAATCGGGTAAACGCAATTCTCTTATTTATTTGTGAAATTTTAACTTTCATAATTAAATCACAATTGTAGTTTTTATAAAGCCACATTGTGCTAACGTTAGCTGTTACAACCATACCCATCATATTGGTAACCCATTAACAATAAGAATACATTCTTCAACGTCGTCGAGATATGTGTAACGACGAGTAGCGATAATGGACACCCCTGACAAGAAGCGCCATAGTTCCTGCTAATTGTTCATTTGTACTATTCTCTTGAACTATACAAATTCTGATATTAGCAAGGGTTTCACACTGCCTTTATTACTCTCGGAGGGCATACTTTAACAATCAGTGTCTATTTCCCATGATTTTGGTTTTTAAACTTATTAAACGCAGTCTCATAGTAATAAAAACAAATTATTTTGAAGATTAAATTTTCTTGCGTTCTTCAGTATCTAGTCGATAAACAAAGATACAAGCTAATGTGGAATTTTCTTTTCGAAATGCATATTGGTTGTCTAGTAGTAATATGTTGATATATTCTGTCTGATTATGGTTTTAGAATCTAGTTTATAACAAGACCTATGAATGTTATATTTCCTTAAATATTACTCTTGCTCTATCGCCTTCTAAGTATGGGAACTTGTTCTAATTATTGTAGTAAGCAACTTCAAATAAATGTAACTATTGCACTATACCTTTTTGGAAAAGAAAAATGTTGTTCAATGTCATCTTCGTAATGTTCTTGTAGTTTATTCATGAGACCATCTATATACATTTTATAAGCTCAGTTCAAAGCACGTATCTCAGTGATAAACTTATTTTTAGATCTCTTTTCGGTAGACTGGAACTATCACTTGTTTAGTCCATTTTTCCAGGTGTCCATATTAGATTTTAAAATCCAAAGGCCTTTTTATGAATGGATAACTACTACGTCAAATATCTCTCTCTCGCTCTCTCTCTCTCTCTCTCTCTCTCTCTCTCTCTCTCTCTCTCTCTCTCTATATATATATATATATATATATATATATATATATTGGATATACTCCTGGAGCTTACATTTTCTCAATGAATTTAAAGTGTTTTAAATTCAACAAGAGAAATATGATTCTCCTGTGTATTATCCAAATAAGAACATTCAGAAAATCAATTATCAGACAAATGTTGGAGGTATTTTACATATATTTTGGCTTTTATTACGCTTCAGTATTTAAATTTTATAAGCATTGGAAATGTTTCCAGCTTGGGCAGTTAAAGTCATTTTATTAAGTGGAACAAATCCATTCTACTGCTAGCTGTGCTTTTTTCAACATCTCTCATTTATATGATTGCCTTCTATGTTAATCAATCTTATCTTCTTCAGACTTAATGGCGAGGTATTTACAATTAGCTTTTTATTTATCTGTATTGCTACGTTTTATATCATTATACCATTTTGGCAATTAAACTTTCTTATTTTATGATTCTTTTGTTATCAGGTTTTCTGCGGAGGGTTCCATTAATGTATTTTTCACAATAAAAATTGCAATATGTGGAATACAAGGTAATGTACTTTATTTTTATGCCACTTTCTGTATGGTTTGTAAAGCACTAACATGTTTTACTCCTGGAAATGGACACATGGGAATACTCAAAAGATAACTTTGAGCTACATGCTAATGTCATCTCTAGTCTGAAATGAGGTGGGGGAATCTAAGAAGGTATGGAAAAATTGCCTTGATGCATGACATTGTCTTATTTTATTCCAAATATACACTACCAGTCGAAACTTTAGGATCTCCTATCAGAACCACGGATATGTGGATAAAATAGCTAATTTGTGTTGAATATTATATCATATGCCCGTTCTGGTAGCAAAATATATAATAATATGTGCTTCTATTGTGTATTTGCTGGTTGTCAGCATAGAGGAGGGCTGATGACTTCCCACAACGTCCCATGACGTTACCATTCGAATAGGCCTCATTCCTTTAGGAGTCTGTGTAGCAAGCAGTTCGCATTGGTTTACAGTACATTGTACACATCCAGAACTGTGTTTGAATACCTGATCAGATTCATAGCATAAAATCTCCTAATCAAAAGAAAGAAGGAGATTGGTACTGGAAAATTTGCTGTAACTCTGCATCAAACAGGATATTCTAGTGGGAAAATAGCAAGGAAATTGGCGTAGCCTAAACTACAGTTTACATTGCAGCGGTCCAAAACTCTGGAACCAATGCAAGTGCTTCTCGATTTGTAAGACTTTCAGGAACATCATAGAGATCATATAAATTCATATGTGTACAGAGTAAAGCCAGAGAACTCGTAGAGTTTTTGCAATTCGCGAGGAAGTTAATAGTATGCGAGCAGCTTAAATTTCTGTCTCAACCGTGCAACGTCGTCTTCGTGGACAAAGTGTAAAGGAGTACATATCGGCCAAAAAGGCTTTATTACAAAATAAAATTAGGTGGAAGGATAACAATGGGCACAGCAACATAAAATCTGGAGCCTGCAGCAATGGTTCAAGGTGTTATTTACAGACGAGTATCAGTTTTAAGTGTTTGGAAGCCATTTTAGAAGTTTTATTCGTCGATTTCGTGGAGAACTGATACTGATACTGATAAAAATGCTGATATATCTGATAAGAGGCATTGGTCGTGGTTATTTTCAGCAGCACGACAATTATGCGAAACATGCCTCTAAGTTGTGCAGAGGGTGTCAATAGAAAAGAGCAATGTGGGGAACTAAAAGATAGGATTTTTCTAAGTTAATAACCTGATTTAAATCCCATTGAAATCTTATATATGTACTTGACAGGAAAGTGAGAAAACTGAGGTAATGTAATGTGGATCTTTACAATAATTTACAGACGATTTGAACTCTAATACCTGCATTATCACTAAGTAATCTTATCTCCAGAATGCCAGGATCTCGTGCAGCAGTTCTGAGAGCAAAGGATAGATATTTTGAAGAAGCTAAAATTTAAACAATGTTGTATTTTACTTAATACTACAGCGATGAAGTTTCTTGTTTTTTTTGTTTTTTTATTTTTGCGGCATATTTGCTTGCATTAAAATAAAGTATTTAGTTTTTCTCATAGGTGATCGAAAACTTTTAGCCGGTAGTGTATATGTACCCTCCTTAAGTAAGAAGAATATTATCTAAAAATTGGACGAAGTGGGGAAGAGATACATCTCCTAGTTCCAAAGCTTAAATCTGGCAGAACTCCCCTGCATCTCGTGCATTTGGCGTTTCGCAAGCTTTCAGTTCCATCCAGAGGGTCTCGTGTGGCCCTCTTAATGAGCTTTGATGGTTTGTGTTTGCTTTCCAGAGAAATGCACAATGTAGCAGAGTTTATCATGTATGTTTGTGTTGGGGTTCTCCAGCCATTATCTCTTGCGGTGAGACTGCAGACTAGTTTTGCAGCGCACATTACTCTAATACCGCTGTGAATTTAACAGCTCAAATGTGACCGAGTGTCACTGAAAAACGATCTCCCTTTATTAATGGAGCCAAATGCTGAATTATTGCAGTGCTCTCTCCCACTCGGTTGCATAGAATCTACAACATTTTAGGCTAGTAGCAACATGTACTCCTCTCATAGTTTACATCTTCTAAGCTGCTTTTCCATGTCTCTAACTTTGGGATTGCAGCTGCAGGATTTCGGTTTTGTGTTTTCACGTTTCCCTGTAATTACATCCTGGAAGTCCTTTTACACGTTGCGTCTTGATGTAGAGAAGCAACACCAGAGTATTCTTTGTTTGCTTAATTGATGTGCTGTTGGAGAATGCTCGTGTCACACGTCTTGGAAGTAAGGTAGCGCAAGGAACTATTGTGTGTCCCTGTTATACACCACGCTGAAGCATGTTATATGAATATTTCGTCTCCCGTTACAACTTCCTTTCTACAGTTCTATTTTACACAACATGATGAGCAAGTTGTTTTCCTTTTGGTGTGGAGTTGTGTCTTGGATGAGGCATAGCAACTTTACACGACACATAAACAACTGCATTTAACTTTTTATAGTTAAAGTAGCTATTATGTTCCAAAACCAATTTAATATCAAGATTCCACTAGAACTTCAGGCCCGCTGAATACAAAAATAAAATGTGTTACATAAATTACGAGTACTAATCTGTCTGTACATGTCTTCAAAGTCATTAACTCAAAAATACGTTTTATGTATATAAAACTTGGTATTTAAATTGAAAATCTTTCAGAAACATCACAAAAGCTTTCCGCTCCATGTCTTCAATTCTGAAACTACCATTATTATGAAAGCGTTTTCAATCTATTTTCTGAAAAACGTTAAAGATGTTCATTAAAACTCAGTAAATTAAAGGCATTGAATTGTGAAATAAAACAAATATTTTGAGCTCTCTGCAAATATCCTATAAAATCACCTTCACTGGAAAGAAATTATTTCCATAACTACTCTAAATGTTAAGAGACAAAATTACGTTACATGAAAACTTAGTATATTTATAGGACACAACTGTTTATAGCATTAAGTGTTTACAAGATATCCGTCGTTTGTTTGTAGTTTTCAATAAAATGCTACGAGAGCTGTTCAACAAAGAATGGTCATAATTATTTTACAGTCATAATTTTTCGCACTAAATTAAATCTTATTATATTCTGTTAGTTTAATGTGAAACAAACACGTCGTAGTAGTTTTATTATTGTAACTCCTGGATCCCGCCTGTGAGAACCAGGAAAATTCAGACATGTTCAGTATCGCCTACCGCTGCAATGGAGGTAACATGCAGTTAAAGTTGATGTTAAAGGAAGATCCGCAGTTTCTTTCAAACGTAATCACTGTTCATGAAACTTGGCTACATCATTTTGATCCTGAGAGAAAACAGCAAAGCTCAGTGTGCAATCTCCTTCATCACCAACCCCCCAAAAAGCAAAAGTGGTTGCTTCTTCTGGGAAAGTTATGGTCATATAATTCCTTGATATTCATGGAATGGTTTATCAGCATGTTGTACCTGCACACACATCAGTAACTGGACAATACTACAGGGATGTCCTGAAAACATTGCAAGTCCATATCAGGCGCAAAAGACCACGTTTCCGTGAAGAAGTCTGTGTGCTGCACTGCGATAACGCCCGGCAGCATATTGCCAAAGTTATTGCTGAATATCTTGCAAAAATCAACGTGAAGTGCATCCCTCACCATCCCCATAGTCCGGATTTAGCCCCATGTGATTTTTTTCTGTTCCCTAGCCTGAAGAAACGCCTCCGTGGTAGACATTATCTATCATCAGAAGCAGTGGTGAAGGCTGCGGAGGCTGATTTGAAGGATATCTAAAAAAATAGTTTCCAGCATGTCTTTTAAGACTGGCAGAAACGTTGGGACAAGTGTATAGTATTCAGGGGAGACTATTTTGTGAAGGACCATCAAAATTATGAGGATGAATAAAAAAAAATGTGATCATTCTTCGTTGAACAGCCCTCGTATTTGTTTAAAATGCTGTGGTTATTTATTTCTTCGCTTAATGCTACTAGCTTTTAAAAAAGTATATACTAATATTCGCGTGGCTCTGCACTTGAAAAGAAATATAAAATGGGTCTATGTATTTCTGCACACCTTTAATCAAATTAACAAAATTTTGAAGGCAAAAATTCTTACGCTTTTATAAATATGGCACGTAGAAACAATATTACGTAGAAAAAAATTAACGTTACATTGTTTTAACCCTTACTCACAATATATAAGAGTCCAGGAAATCATAAACCAAAGACTCTTTCTTTACAACTCCTGAAAATTAGATACGTGCAATACGCAGCCCGCCAATTTTATCTGAGACTTCTATATCCGGTCGAGCTTTACGGTACTCGATTATTCGACCTTCATAAGTTTATGATCAATGCACTTTAGACGGCGCTATCAAAGCACTCATATTTATATCGATACTAATTTGAGACTTAAAACTCGCCTTTTACTCGAGCCAAATATTTATACCGTTGTTTCATACTTATCTTACATGTAAGTTAATTTTTTTAAATAACAGAGAGCACATAGTCCATGAAATTTCTGTACTTCCAAAATAACCACATTTCTTATTACACGGGAATTATCACTATGCTCATACCTATATTCGCTTTAGAGCTTGATGGCATCTTCTTTGCTCTATGTGGGGCTTGTGCACCAAAAATCTACTGCGAAGTAGAACCGCAATGCCCAAAACTGAAGCCTGAGGGGTGCCATATGCGCCCACTTGCAAGTAGCTGCTGGGCACCGCTCGAGAGCTCTATGCTGGCGCTCTTAGAGACGACGACGCTGTCCGCAGGGAAAAACGCTGTGTTATCATGCCTACATATATGTTCATACGTTTTCTGCACTTATTTTTGGGTACTGCCAGCTAAACTCCGCACCCGAAATTTGGCACACAGGTCCCACATAGAGTAGAGAGGATGCCATCCAACTCTCAAGTGCGTACAGGTGTGAACTTAGTGATAGTTCTCTTTTTACTGGCACCAATGAGATTTTAATAAGCATTGTAAAAGTTCACAAGGGATTCATTCCAACGAACGTAATATAAGGGGTCATTTTAGCCCCTTGTAACAAATAAATTGTTAATTTATGTCTCTTTCTTGGCGTCTACGATCAATTTTAATTATAAATTATTATATCTTGTTATTTTATAAGAAGGATTCTTTAAGCTCAAGTGACTGTCAAATTTTCATATTGCATTTTATTACTTTTAAATCAGTTGCCCTTTAATCACCTGGGGGAATATAATTGTGTGTAACATAAGTTCAGGGTTTCAATAAGGTCTTATTTTTTTAGCAAAAGGATTTTCTCTGTTCATTGCATAAACCAAAGCCACTCTGAAGGAATTCACAGGCTGTTCTTAAAAAATTCAGATATACAATTTCAGGTCAATATTTTAAACCTGTACTTTAATCATGGTCGCTACTGCAGTTTTTGAGAAAATAAGAGTAAAATGCCAGTGTAGTTTCCCTGTTAGAAGCAGTTTGCGTTAGGAGATTTTCCTGAAAGCCTTCATGCTGAGTTCTTCGAAGATACTGAAATAAATAACTACTGAACTAACCGATGTTTTCTTTTGGGAAATGAAATGTGTAGTGTTTAACACCCACTTTTGCTACATGCTGAACCACAGGTTACGATGCTAATGATACACGAAATATAGGTAGAACAATGGTGGAATGAGATTGCGAAAGAACCCGGAGATCCCGGAGAAAGCCCGCCCCAGCGTCGCGTTGTCCACCACAAATCTTGAGCTCGCCTGGGATTGAATCTTGGGAAGGTCAAGTGGTGTAAACTGCTCGGCCAAGGCTCGGCTCTCCTATGTATGTTCAGACACAATCCTGAGTAAGCAGAACGTTTTGCTAAAACGGTTATCTTGAATATCAGGGACTTTAAAACTGTATTTACGGAAATATCCGAGTAATTTTAATGAAATACCACACCGACTATTCTTATTATATTTTAAGCAGTAGAGAAGCTACACAAAATAAATTTAATGTTGCTCTCTACTTTAACATTAAAGGCGAACTATTTGAATATACCTTAGGAATTATTGGTTCAAATTATCTACACTATTTCTGGTAAAATCTTCTTACTGTATCTTTGGTTGAAGCACAATAATTTCTCTATAACGTACTGTCACCCGAGCGTCGGAACACCCTATAGAGTGGGCAAGCAGGAGACTGTCGGCATTCGCCCCGCCCCCTCGTTTGTCTTATAGCGTTAAGGAGGGATGGCTGGGACAAAAAACATCACTGCTCCGTCTCTTTCTGTTCCACCTGTGTTGTCGAACTTACGGGATATTTCATCTAATCGAGAACCTTCCAGATCGGCAAGTGGACCCTATATAAGCAACACGTCGTGCAAGAGGGGTCAGTCAGTCAGTGCTTGACGAGCTAGCGGACGGACAAGAAGCGTGCGTGCAACGGAAGAATTTGCGTAATTGTGAGCGTACAGTCGAAATTTAACGGACGAACTGGGGAACTGTAATTGTGTGCATTACGTAATTCTGTGTAATTGGCAAGTGTTAAACTGTAAGTCGGTGGAAATAAAGAACATTGTTGAGTTTGTGTAATTGGACTTATTATTTCACGAACCCACAAAGTCACAGTACTGGAGTAGCAGAGGAACAATCAACAATCAGTATAAGAACCATAAATTAAATATAAGGGTGAAAAATAAGCCAACAGTCGCCAAAACTATTCCCAGAATATTCGGGAGAAACAGGGCATTTCACTACTGGCAAAATATCGCCAGAACAATTCCTTAATCTATCCTGAAGTCATTGTTCACATTGGCGGGTTGGTCTAAATGTTACAACAGGGAAGGAACGAGTGCAGTATAAATACAAAAAGAAAACGGAAGAAGGAGTGAGGAAAAAAACAATCAACGTCCAATTTGGAAATCCTTTGTGAAATGACTTTGCTAGTTTTAATGAAAGAATAGAAGCGAAGCATGTCAGTTAAGTGGCAATCAGAAAACAAGAGAGACCATAACAAATTCCTTTACTGCCTTTTAACAACAGCTGCAAAAGGATATAGTACTGACCAAACTGATTCCCTTCACAGTCAGAAGCATACCGTAGGCCATTACAAATAATGAGGAATTATTTGAAATTACTTACCCACTTGGTAATTCTTATCGAGTGTAAATGAAGTTTGAAATTGCATTCTTACTGATTTAGATGTCTCGCCGTGAGACTCACATTCGGGAAATTTTGTTGCGACAGCTAACGGCAGCACACACTCATCATGAATTGTTCTAGAGGAAGACAGCTTCAAGAGTTGTGACGTATTTCAGTCGGGAGTGAGGCCTGCAGTGCGTGTGACGTCAGGCAACAGCCGTGTAGTACCAAGTTGCCAAATGACACTGTGAGTTCAGAATCTGAGGATTTAGTCAGGTGTACCGCACTCGATGACGACAATGTAGCTGCCAAACTGAACTGTTAAATTCACAATGTGACGATTTATTGAGGAACAAATATACACACAATACTTGGCTGTTTTTCTATAAAAATGTCTCCCAAACCAGATTTCCGAGGTTGTATTCACTTGCCACACGGATATTATATATTTTGGCTCAAAATTTTTGTGCGAACAATTTTTTTTCTGTTACGAAATTAGCTAAGTCCAAACCCCGAAGTACCTTGTCCGATCACAATCCAACATGCAGCCTTCGATTAGAGATTCCCCAGACATTACGCCCTGACACTGATAAACTAGTTAAAGAAAAACGAAACAGAAAGTGTCGGAAAATGTCCACCTGATTTTGTTCTGAATGGGTCTCATCTAATTTGCAGAGAAACTTACTTGATATTTTATTTTATATACTTTATAGCATGCCTGTCCTTCGGATAAACTACGAGTTGAACTTGTGTATATATTTGCTCCTAGCACAGAACCAAAGTGTAACTGTTTATAAATTGTGACCAATTGGTAATTAAAGCAGTCAGCATTAATATTGTCACCCGAGCGTCGGAACACCCTGTAAACTGGGCAAGCAGCAGACGGGTCGGTGTTCGCCCCGCCCCCTCGTTTGTCTTATAGCGTTAAGAAGGGATGGCTGGCACAAAAAACATCACTGTGCCGACTCTTTCTGTTCCACCTGTGTTCTCGAACCTACAGGATATTTCCTCTAATCTAGAACCTTCCGATCGACCCGCTGGCCCTATATAAGCAGCACGTCGGGCAAGAGGAGTCAGTCAGAGTTCTTGGTGTAAGAATGCAGTGCTAGTGTACGACGAGAAGACTGTGTGAGAGCATCGGAAGATTGTACGTAATTACGAGTGCAAGTGAAATTGTAACGGACGAACTGGTGAATCGTAATTGTGTGCATTACGTAATTCTGTGTAATTGGCAAGAGTTTAACTGTAAGTCGGTGGAAGTAAAGAACATTTTTGAGTGGTGAAATTGGACTTTTCATTTCACGAACCCACAAAGTCACACTGGTGTCAGGAAGCGGGAAAACAACATCACCGAACATTACAACCATGGACGCGGCATTGGAAATGATTTTGGAGAAGATGATGGAAATGAAGGCCGAACTAATCTCGGAAATGAAGATGGCAAATGAAAACCGCGCTGCAAAAATAGAAGCGACAAACAACAACCTCACCGCCGAGTTGAAACACATTAAGACGGCCAACGACAACATCACCGAGAAGATGGAAGAAATAAAGAGCGAATTGACCACAGAAGTGATGGCACCGTACGACAGTCTGGCCACGGAAATGAAGGAGGCGAACGAGGTCCTCGCCGCCAAGTTTGAGGAACGGTTGGCCCACGTGAGGGATGACGTCACGAATCTGGGCAAGCGGATGGGTCAAGTAGACGACCGCCTTAATGATTTAGAGGAAAAGGCCGACAACACCGCAAAACTCCTCACCCGCCTGACGGAGGAACACCGGCCTTATGTGTGGACAGAGGACGCCGAAAACGCTTTCCAGCACCTAAAGGAAACCCTGTGCAGTGCTCCAATTTTGGGTTTCCCACAACCGGGTGCCGCCTTCATTGTGGACACCGACGCTAGCGACCATTGCATTGGAGGTGTCCTATCGCAGATCCAGGACGGCCATGAGCGGGTGATAGCCTACTACAGCAAGACGCTATCCAAGGCAGAGAAGAACTACTGCGTCACCCGACGAGAATTATTGGCGGTAGTAAAGACCTTGGAGCACTTCCATAAGCACCTGTACGGTCAGCCATTCCACCTGAGGACTGACCATTCCGCCCTAACCTGGCTATTGAGCTTTAAGAACTTGGAAGGCCAGACGGCACGTTGGGTCCAGAGGCTGCAGGAGTACGACTTCACCTCGGAACATCGTATAGGGAAGAGCCACGGTAACGCAGACGCCATGTCCCGAAGACCCTGTCCAGTAGAGTGCGGCCAATGCACAAGAGTGGAAGAGAAGGAGCGTGGCGCAGCAGTCCGAGTAGTTGTGGCAGTGCCTGCGGACGGCTGGGATAGCGCAGGCCTGAGGAGGGAGCAGCTGGCGGACGCAGACTTGGGGCCACTCTTGAGGGAAGTGGAGACAGGGACAAGACCAACCTGGGAGGACATCGCACCAAGGGGCGCCACCTACAAGTTGTACTGGGCCCAATGGGACTCGTTGAAGACCAGAGATGGCGTGCTGTTCCGAGTATGGGAATCACCCGATGGGAAGACGCAGAGAGAGCAGTTGGTACTTCCCCGGAGTAAGGTCCCGGAAGTCCTGGAAGAAGTGCACGCCGGTACTTCGGGAGGACACCTGGGAGCGAACCGAACGATTGACAAACTACGGCAGCGCTAATTCTGGCTGAGACTCCGAGCAGATGCTGGTGGTACACCTGGACCGCCTGGCACGCTACGATGGTGCTGTTCGGGACGACCAGCTTTGAGGAGGGAGCAGTGTCACCCGAGCGTCGGAACACCCTGTAGACTGGGCAAGCAGCAGACGGGTCGGTGTTCGCCCCGCCCCCTCGTTTGTCTTATAGCGTTAAGAAGGGATGGCTGGGACAAAAAACATCACTGTGCCGACTCTTTCTGTTCCACCTGTGTTCTCGAACCTACAGGATATTTCCTCTAATCTAGAACCTTCCGATCAACCCGCTGGCCCTATATAAGCAGCACGTCGGGCAAGAGGAGTCAGTCAGAGTTCTTGGTGTAAGAATGCAGTGCTAGTGTACGACGAGAAGACTGTGTGAGAGCATCGGAAGATTGTACGTAATTACGAGTGCAAGTGAAATTGTAACGGACGAACTGGTGAATCGTAATTGTGTGCATTACGTAATTCTGTGTAATTGGCAAGAGTTTAACTGTAAGTCGGTGGAAGTAAAGAACATTTTTGAGTGGTGAAATTGGACTTTTCATTTCACGAACCCACAAAGTCACAATATTAAAACACCCAAGATGTAAGTTGTACATATTATTAACACCAAATACGTTTAATTTTTTTCCTACCCGCACACATCAGACTATTCCTTCCCCTTCGACAGCAGTAATTAGCGCGGTGACGTCACACGCTAACCTGCCTTTCATTCGGAAGCATTTTTGGCGGTGAGAGCTGGCAGAGCTAACGTCAACTGCCACTATCTGTCTTCCCCTAAATTGTTCTGTGGTATTCGCTTGTCGATATGGCGAATGGTACTTCAGCTCTCTCCCATTTCTGCTTATTTTTTCTCACTCCTCCCTGTTAAAGGACAAATCCGGATCTGTTTGTTGCTCTATGGCGCAGATGTTTGCGACTTGGAACATCTTGTTAGGTTCGCTAGAGTTTGGCCGTTGAGTCTTCTTTGCCGAGTCGAGCTGTTCCCGTTTTCTGCTGGAGGAGGTTCCTGTGCACACTTCTGGTGGTTTGCGGGTGTCACCGCTAGTCACTACCGCTTACCACGTTTATTCCTGCATCCTATCTACTGCGGTTCCTTCATTTAATTCTCTCCTGGAGTGAAGTTAACTCATACCACCGGAAGTTGGCACAGAGGTGTCCAGAAGAAACGAGAAACGGTCGGCTCATGGGAAGACGCTATTATGACCGAGGGGCATAATATTCCAATTGCGGATCGAGGTGTCTATGTCCAGTTTGTTATCCAGGTCTAAAGTGAAGCATTCTTCCTGCATTGTTTATCTAAAAGCTAATGCAATAACAGATCATTCAAACATTCCAACTCATAGGATTTTCTGAGGTTATTATTTAAACGCTTATGTGTTTCTTTATTATCTTATTCCTACAGCCTAAACGGCACTTTCTCTAAATATTCCAAAATGATTTTTCTCTTGCAATGCAGCATGCTCTTTAATCCATAGGTCCGGATGAAAAAGTAAGAATATCCTTTGTTCTTAATAGGTCTCATAGCTGTGAGATAACGCCAATAAAGCTAACGAAACATCATCTGGAATTTCACCGCCCAATAAATGAGTATAGAGGGCATTCATGGAATCTAATTAATCGAAAACGTCTTCTAAAAACTTTCCCAGCAAAATAATCTAATATAGCATCACATGTTCTACACGTTCTACATGGATATGATGGCCACGGAATTCATCGTGGATAACAATCTGCGCAAAACACCATACCGTGCAAGTTTACCTTAAAAAGTTTGGTAAAATTAGTATATATTGAAATCAGTACATATTATGTAAAATTTAGAATACTGTACGACGTAAAAATTTTAATGATACTACATGTCTGTTATAGTGAAGTAACAATCAAAGCTAGATGTCAATTCTCGAAATACATTTACCTCCTACACACTGAACACTTTTAAATTAAATAACATAAGCCAACCAAGTAGTATATCAGACCGTGTCAATAAAACTAAATTAATATTTAATCATTAATGATTTTTTGGATTACCTATCACTTTGATTACCAAATAATTACCAGAATATTAATTGATGCTGATTTAAATTCATCCAATATTCAAGCAATACATTCACAATTTTAGAACAATTTGGAACAAAGGAAAATTGGCAGATGGCCGAAATTGTTTCCTATATAAAGCTTCCATATTTCTTTCGGAGAGTTTTAAAGGATTTGGATCCTAAAAATAAAATTGGAACGAAGATAATTCCGTATATAGTTTCAAGATGGCATGCTTATTATCTGTCTTCTTATTCTATTCTCGCCAACCATCAATTTGCACAAAGTTTTCCGTTGTAAGTTTCGAACATCCTCAGGCTATTTCCAGATTTTCTGCACATATCCGAATTTGTAGCCGTATGGGAATGATGTCTTTAATAAAACCCGTTTTTACTTATTACTGTTATTGCGTTCTTTGCGTCAAGATAAATTCTTCGGATATTTGGTAATCACAAACCAATCTAGGTGTATCTAGCTTCTAACGGAGCACGTTCAGTCATCGTGCATCTATTGACTTACTAAAGCGAGAAGTATATTTAATGTTGGGAAATTACATTACATAGGGTAATATGGGAATTCACTCAAACAACTTTTATGTTTGAAATTATGCTTCTGATTAAGTTTTCCTGCTCTTACGAAGGAATCAGTGTAAAACAGCACATAAATTGAATTTGTAATGCAATAAAACACTAAAAAATTTATGTATTGCTTTATCATGACTTTCGCTACTATTATTGTTGATTGGCCAGTGTCCAATCGTTTTTATGTAATGTTATTTTCCAGCTTCCTGGAAATCGGCGCACTAAACGTTTCGTATAGATACGAAATGAACAGTGATAGGTGTAGGTGAAGATTTACGTATGATTGTGTGCGTGTGTGTGTCTGTGTATGTGTGAGTGAGTGAGAGAGAGAGGGAGGGAGGGAGGGAGTTAGGAAATTACCCAAACGGTGTTATATTTAATAATCCATTATGATATTTTGCTTGAAAGTTATAAATTATTGCACATTTTCAAAGCGTTCGGAGTATTGGATTGAACGTAATCGGCATAAATCTTTACATCTGCAAATTTTTATCTTTTTGGGAATATTGCCTCAAACTTAGAAGACACTCATAAGCTAGGAAATATTTGCAGAGTAATAAATAAAGTGTAGGGTAGGTTAAAGAGGTCAGGAATATATTATTTGTTAGTATTTCACTCCCGTTTAGTGATGTATGGGAATTATAAAATTAATGTCTAGAATATTAGGGGCATATTAATTAATTAAGTCACTCGAGATTTGAACAGTAAAACCTGAGACGACAGTTCAAATGTGTTGCGAATGTGACAGCTCGACTTGCAGTCATGGATTATTTTTACCCAGGTTCCAGTTTTGGTAATTAACAACAGATGTAGTCGCAATCAATGCTGTGCTCCGGGTGCATCAGCTGTGCATAAAATCATCTGCTTCGTTTCACCTCTGAAATGCAGTACTGTAGTTCCATGACGATAATCTGCATCTTTAAAGTCCATTCGTAAAGTAAATTTAATGTTTTTCAGCCCCACATTATTTCACATTTCATTAGTTTTGGCGGTCCATTAAGAAGTTGTACCAAGGTCATACCAGAAACATAGTGAATTGATATTTCCTATAATAATAATTATGATGACGACGATAACGATGACCATGATGAATGATGGTAATAACAATAATAATACTGATGAAGTTCTTTTTTGTTCGTAATTTACATCCTCCAACGTTAAGTCATATCCGACAATAAATGAAATTGTTGAAATGATGCTCGAATGAGTCCGGAGTCTATGGAGCTTAGAGGTACCCGACATTCGTCTTTCAGGATAAGGGAACACCCAGAAAATGCCTTATCCAGGTAAGTCACCCTGACCGAGATTCGAACTCAGGACCTCTTGAACGTGATGCAGACATGCTACCATCCATGGTACCGAGGCGGGCAAATGATGATATGATGATGATGACGATGATAGGGAATCACTTTTTGTAACTTAAGCAGTTAACGAGATATTTGTTAATAATTAGTTTTGGAAACTTCCAACATGTGCTACAAGCATCTAAAATGTAAGGTCCCTTCTTCATCTTTTCAACAAGCCAACATTTTCCAGCACCACGTGAGCTTGTTCATCAACATTGAATTTCTGAATCAAAACTCTAAGCTTCTACTGTAAAATAAAATGTGAAATGTGTAAACATCTGCTAAATTCACGTGATTTGCACTGGTCTTCTGCAAACTGTTCTTACAAACTTAATCTTCTCTAAATTCCTTCTTAGTCAGGTAAATATATCCACATATTTTAAAGTCTGTTGACATCTGATGTTCTCTTTTTTGTGACAATATATTCCCTTTCCCTAAACATTGGAAAGAAGCAAAGAAGCAAAGCAGCAAACAATGGCGATTTGAAGTTGAACCATGTGAAAGTCAAAAATTAACAAAGAATACCTCATAAAATCTATAAAGTTGAATTAAATTTTTTGCTTTAACGTGACCTACCTGTGTAGTACATCTATTCTTGTTCGCCAGTTATGAGAAAAGCATTCAGAATTAACAGGAATGCAGTGGCCATTCATAGAGAGCGCAATGTACGTAATATATATTGTAACTTTGCGGGTTCTTGGAATTAAAAGTCCAATTTGCCGAAATTCTAAATATTCTTTATTTCCGTCGAAATATACTGTTCAACTCTCGCGTAACATTACATCACATATCACAATCTACAACACCAAGGTCGTTGAAAATAACAAACATTAGCTTTCGTTACAATAATACTCTTCACAGCTGACTCGTTTTACTCATAACTCTTGTTACCCAACAACTAGTGTCCTGCTGGCGTGTCAAAATCGCCTATATATCACATTCATGATTACCAGTCTGTTCTGTCAATCACTAGATGTTTCTGGAAAACAAGGCATCTAAATATGTAATCGAATATTCTATCACATTCTAGAGGCGTAACTTAATCTATGCCGACAAGTCCTTTACCTCAGTTATCGCTGCCCGCCGGCGCTTGTTTATAATCGCCGCGCTATCATTAACTGCGTAGCAAGGCTCAATATTACCATGAAACTTTATCCGCCGACTGTTTTCTTATTTACGCCGAAACTTTTATGCCTGTTGTCGTGACAATATTTAAGCTTTCATAAGAATAATTTAAACATAGAATACTGTAATGAAATTTATTCGCGTTTTTTGTGCAAATAAATAAATTCAAACTAGTTTCTAAGTAAACACTCACACGCGTACACACATACACATACACCATGTAGCGTATGTCTTCCTAAATATACTTTTTTTTTTCATTCAGAATCATATAACACCTGTTTCCGGTGAAATCCCACATTCTGTGTTTCATCGAAAGAGAATGCTTCCTCCTTTTACCGTTAAGTACACAAAAGTAAAAAGGATAACGTAGGAATGAATTGAATGCGCCTTCTATATAGAAGCAGCGTGTTGTTTTACAAAGTATTTATTACATGTGCGACATTCTAAGGTTCCTTGTGGAAGTTTTGTTTCCGATGAGAATACTACGCAGTGACAACGAGCCATTCTGAAAATTTTGCTAAATATTGTACGTTTTCCTTTCTGCCGCAAGGAAGTAATAAAATATTTAAATTTAGAGTCTGAGGGTACAAATGAGTTTATCGCAGCGTTCTGTTAGCAACATTCATAATATAATTACAGAGCAAGTAAGAACAAAGTTATCTTCAAAGCATTTGTTTCTTTGAAATGAAAAGGGATAAAATGACGTACAGCGTAATGTGAGCTCTAAGTGTATTTTGTTAATTAGTCCCATGTTCAAAGCGAGATAGGAAGTAATTATGCGATTTCTACGCTGTGTTACGCAGTGCCCTGTTTAATTAGTATTAAGTACGGTGATTTTAAATTAATATGAAATAAGCATACGCTATTAAAGGAAAGAGTACACGGTTGTGAACAGTAAGATGATATTTGCATAATTATTTAAAAATAATTAATAAAAATAAATATAATGTTCTCGTACCCGTTGTTATTTTACGTTTCATTCATTCCTGGCCATACCGCGACAGAAGATATTTTAGGATGAGGTATGTGACGATCAATTATCCTTCTAGTCATATGCCCATAGGGACCTTAGTACAAAGCAACTATTATGTGTTTCAAATGGGAAGAGTCCTGGAATCCAGCTAATCAGATGCGATAGAGCACTCGGCGTTGCCAGCTTGTTAACCCCATTGTTTGTACACTTCCCTCTCTCCCGCACACTCATACAACGTGCAGGTCTGCTTGGCGCTAGACGAAGTGGTAACCAAATTAAATTTTCCATGCCTTTTTAATGCTGCAGTCGCCAAAATCAAAATTGGAAAAAGCGTTTTCGATAATTATATATTGTTTTATAATTATAGTTTATGAATTACCTGTTTTTTTTTTTTTCAAATCCAGTGGATATGCCAGTGGCACATCCATATCGCTATCAATGACACTCACGTCAAGAGACAATTGGTCATTGTCACTGTCTTCATTGTCTGATGCCCGATTTCAGCAACAAATTGTCACCCGAACATCGGAATTTTCGAGAGACCCAGCGACTGGCAGGTAGTGGCCAGACGGGAAGCATTCAGGCCACACCTACCAATTTATCTTGTAGCGCTAACGAGGGGATGGTTGGAAAAACATCACTAGCCATCTCTTTCCCCTCCCCCTGACATCTGGAAAAGTCGGGATGATTCACTGAACCACGAGACTTCCAGAAACAGCGATCTTCCTATAAAAGGGCTGCAGTTGGCATGTCAGTTCAGTTCTTGGCGATCAGACGTGTGGAGCGCCGTGCTAGTGAACGGACTGGAAGACTGTGTACGTGCATCAGAGGAGTTGTACGTAATTGTGAGTGTAGAGTGGACCCGTGACAGACGAACTGGCGAAATGTAATTGTGTGCGCTACGTAATTCTGTGGAATCGGCAAGTGTTCCAACTGTAATTCGATAAAAATAAAGAACATTTTGAGTTTGTGCAATTGGACTTTTAATTTCACGAACCCACAAATTCACAATATGTTAAGAATTAACACGAGTTTAGCGATAGTTAAAACAAAAATTGCATTTAACCAACAAGCGTTAATGTAACACTCGTGTTAAATCTCTTGTTAAACTAACAAGCCAAATTTCTGCTGTTAAGTCCTTAGCAGTAGTAAATAGTCTAGATGGCGAGCATGAACTCAGCTGTTGATGTCGATTTGCTATATTTAGGACCGTCTAAATGGCATTCGTATCAATGATTTTGAGGAGCTACAAGAAGAAAATTTTCTACATAGGTATAGACTGTCGAAACAAGTTGCTATGAAGGTTACTGCGGAAGTGCAAGAGAAGTTAGAACATACATCGAAAGGAATATGCCAATCTCGACTTTACTTCAAGTATTAATAACCTTGCGATTTTATGATTCACGGAATTATGTGGATAAGTACACTGTCCAACTCCCGTCTTGAAACGTTCAAGTCACTTGTCCTTCGCTCCTCGTTTCAAATTTACGTAATACTGAGTTAGAACATGCATGAAAAGGAATATGCCGATCTCGCCTTTGATTCAAGAATTAATAACTTTGCGATTTTATAATTCATTGAACAATTATTCACTGTCCGCCTCCCGTCTTGAAATGTTCATGTCACTTGTCCTTCTTCGTACCTCGTTTTAGATTTACGTAATACTGACTGTCTGGTGCTTGTAGCAGTGACACATGCATTTGAATTAAATTCGTTTCCAACATTTATCCTCGTGACATCTTTGTCTTTTACATTCACCTCATTCGTCCTCTTATTTTTCACGATATCCTTACACTTCTTCAACAATTCAATTAACAATTCTTTCTCCGTCGATAAGAAATTTTTCTCACGGCTTTTGTTTACGATTTTGCTCACCCGCTATTTTTTCTGTGTGCAGACGAAAATGAAAACAAAAGTGCATCGCAGTACGTTCAGAAAATAATACGACTCATCCATAAATCATCCAACTTCTATAGCTGTAATATCTACAAGTTTCTTGGCCGTAAGACGTGTTTGTTTACATTTTCAGAAAACAGGATGGTGGAATGCAAGAAATTTAACAATAGTGTTAGCGATGTGACAATTGTTACTTTGCATTTGCTAACGTCGATTTTAACATCTATTGGTGAAATCGGGCACGAGTCTTGCAAATGTGCGATTTTAGGTTCCTAAATATCTTCATGTGCTATTTTTTTCTTGAAATCGTCTTCTTGTAGGTTCTGCATGTCTCACGCAGTAAGAGCACAAGTTATTTTATGTATAGTTGAAAATTCAATTTCGTCTTAGAACTCGAATATAGTTCTACGTACAGCGTCCTTGTCAAAGTCACTTAAATTTGTAACCCTCTTCGGAGGAACAACATGTTTTTTGGGTGATACAACGTTTGGGTACCATTGGCATCAGATTTTCCTGCCCCTCCACAAATGCGTGACACACCTGCTTTACCTACACCACACGCTTCACCAGTAAGCCGTTGTGAAATTTTGAAATCGATATAATTTCTATATTCATCGCCCAATTTGTTGAAGAACGTGTAGATATTAGAAATAATACTTCGAGTTTGACTTCACAACACCTGTCTCTTTCACTCGACACTAAATTCATCGCAAGAAGCCATTCCACTATTTAACTCTTAACTCTATTGTTAAGGAATAACATTGAATTGAATAGTTCAAGAAGTTCTGAAAAATAATATTGAAATAATATAATAATAGAACTGAGTAATATTAATTTGAACTTTCCAGAGTAAACAAACACTGCTTATCCAGCATTCATTCATAAATATAAGCATACAACATTCCACAGGCTAACAACAAATGAAGTGTTTGCTATTTCTGAAATATAACGCCTTGGCTTATTCAAAGTAATTTTTAGCACATCACCTCAATAGTATAAATTTCAATTCTGAGTAATAACAGGTACATGTACACACATAAAAACCAACCAATGATGACGGTGCTTTACCTCAAGATACGTCGGTAAATAAATTGGTACTTATTTGTTTATATTACGTAAACTATTTCAGCTAGTACTCTTTTACATGGATCTTAAACGGAGGAACAACTGAATAATACTACGTGGAACCATCTAGAGTAAATAGAGATTACGAACCATTCATAAACAAAGATATAATGTGACCAGACACTTTCTGCCAGGCTATCAAGAAGTGTACTTTCCTGTCTCCCTCGCATTTAACAAACACCTTGACTTATTCAAAGTAATTCTTTTATCACGTCATGTCAAACGTTTACGTACAAATTCGGATTAATTAAAATTACTAATACGTATACGCATACATGTCAAAAATAATGCAATTCATTGCAGTGCTTTCCCGGCTCGGTGGCGTGGTGGTAGAATGTCTGCTTCACGTTCATGTGGTCCCGAGTTCGAATCTCGGTCAGGGTGAGTTACCTGGATAAGGTTTTTCCGGGGTTTTCCCTTATCCTGAAAGGCGAATACCGGGTAACTCTAAGCTCAATTGACCCTTGGCTCATTTGGCCATCATTCCGTCCATTCCATTCATCGTCCGATATGACTTAACTTTGGAGGATGTAAATTACACGTCGTGATGCATAGTTAAAATGTAATGGTGGATTAAAAATTTTTATTAGGAAAACTATTTGATCAAAAAATATAGGGTTTTCATGGTTATGTTAGATACACTACTGTTTACCTTCTATATGGATCAGTTTTGGCAAAATATAAAGTTTTGTCTTAGCGCAAATAGTATTTAATAGTGATTGATTAGGTTGGTGCTCGTCACACACCTCATAGGGGGGAATGCAATACGACACCGCAGGACTCCGATTGGTTGCTCACCTAGCAGTACTCAAGGACAAACATCATCCCATTTGAAACATAGTAGTATGCCTCCTGTGACGTACGTAAAACAGTTATTTAAGGGTGACCCCAAGCCTTAGTTATTTCTTGATTTTGAAATATTAATTAGAACTCAAAGAAGTGTAAAAATGTTTGTAAAGAGCAGTATAAGCATCGTTATTGATAGAAGATAAACCAAGAGACACAGAGCTAAAGACGATACTTCGATTAGGTGATTGTATGGTGGTAACTAATAGTAAAAAAAATCGAAACACGCTAAAAGGATTGTACTTGATCGTGAAGAAGTTTTGCTGAGAGTAAGAGCACAATTGTATATTCTGTTAGTTTATTCTGTCTTACTATAAATAATTAATGTTAAAAAGAAAAGGGAGTGTTGTTTCATTATTCAAGTGGAATTAAAAAACAAAAGTATATCCGAGAACACGCCTGAGGAATAAATATTCATGCTCGCCGGCATCATCATTATCAATGATCAAGAACACGTTGACTAAATTGACTTGCCTGCTGAAATAATAAAAGTTTTAAACAATCTTTCCTAACGCGCGTCCCAATGCAGGCGAAGATATAAAATAAAATCTCGTATTTTACAATTTGGCATTCTCAAGTGGCACGAGTTTAAAGTAAAATCTCATATTTTTCAATGTCCACAGTGACGTTGGGACTAGTGTTCTTCTGTTTCCACAAAGGCTGGACGGATGATAAAAGTGTACCGTCCGATATATTTCTTTTTATTATAAATAGCTAAATTGCAAAGCATTCGTGTTGCCATTTACTTTAAATTTTACTATTTCAATGATATAGTAGGTAGGAGAAGCACTGCAATATTTACAAAAAATCGATACCGAAATTTCACAAGAGCGACAGAGAGTGAGGCGGTAATCGGTGGATATAAAGGATCCTATGGGTGTAGGATGCAATCAGGGAAACACCGATTCTGTTCCGGACTAGCGAATTTCTCTCGTTTGTCAGTACGGGTGAGCATAAGTGTACCCTGTCCCAGGGTCCGGCGTTTAAGTGCAAATACACTAGGCTTCATTGACTTCTCACACCAATTTATTTATAGCACATTTAGATCACAGCTTGCTCCCCAATACACTTGCTCGTCAGTGTCGCAGCCTTTCCTGATCTTTCACTACCTCCTATACTAGGTAAGTTCAGTTGTTTTCTCCCACTGGGTTTTGACCCTCGGGGTCATGGGAAGAAATATTCTGACTTTTCTCACAGTTGCTTATAGCCTCATGTTTCCGTCTCAAGAGGGAGTGAGAGAGGGGTGAGGGAGAGAAAGAAGGGTCCATCTGGCAGTGAACAGCCTAACTCTAAATGGAAAAGTCAATTAAGTTGTCCAGCATCTTCTGAGGATGGGGAAAGGAAATTGCAATAAAAAAAAACTTCGACTTCAAAGTTCCCTTTTTACGAAAAAGTTTCGAAAGGGTTGAAAAATCCTTCCGCCAATTATTTTTAGTGCAGCATAGTTTAGGATATTTTTGCGCCAAATTAAATATAATTTTCTGTTAATGTTCTCAGAAGTATTATTCATTCTAACTGACCTTTTTATAGCTCGTAAATCGTAAGAGATACACAAACTGTTACCAATCAACCAGAAAAGACGTATATTTCGTTAAAGCATATAATGTATATCATTTTGTAAATTGAACAACTTCGAAAAGATTCTTTGTTAATGCTTTGAATCTTTAATATTTTTGTCAAATTGGATATCGTTATTCGTTTATTTTATCCTGACCAAGCAAAGAAAATAAATTTTCTAAGAGTAAAGTAGCGGAAGTTTCGTAAAACGTATAATGTGTTTATTTCCGTTAAACATGCAGTAAATATTAATAAAATATTTTCTACAACCACTAATCTCTATTAACATGTAGCGGATAGTAGAATATTGTTTTGTAAGAATATCTCGCCGAAGAAAAGAGAAGTTCATTTGAATGTAAATCGTCACATTCTTACCATGTTTTAATCTTAAAGGAAAACTCTGAATCGTGATATGAAATAGCCATCCGGTATTTACAACGAGAAACTCCATTCGGATTGGTGGGCCTCTAGAATTTCAACGCCGGATGTCTTTGATGCTAGCTACAGCCAACTGACTCGTGTTGGCTCATTAAAGTACTCACATCATAGTAAGTTGCCATTAAGGCAGTTGTCTCATGTGTTTATGAGAATTCCTAAGTGGTTTACCGGGAAAAACACGAGTCATTTGGAGAACTTAATGTCATGTTTTCACGTTGGCCATAGTATCTCAATGGTTTAGAGCGGCTGGACGGAAACCAGTAGATCCATGGCTCTACCCTTTCATAAAAACGTTTTTCTATAAGGCTGTATTATATTTCCTTAATATTAACTTTCATTATCATTTACTTTCACCTTTATTTTATATTTAAGGATCTTCTAGGATTTGTTATTCCATTCATAGCCTTCGCTGTTCTATAGTTTATGCATATTTAATCACCTTATTTGTGGTGTTATCATTTTTCGAGATTTTTCCTGTTATTCGACACAAAATTTTACTATTTAAACCTTTGAGTAGTGACTGACTGTAGAACAGAAGAACATCGGAAGTCGTTAGAATTTTAAATATTTGAATACTGCAAGAGCGTCCTATATACATTTATGTCGCTGAAACAAAATACCTACCGAAATTATTTCAGAAAATAGGTATCACAATTGTTAAGAAATATGTGGTAATTTGCAGAATGTATATGAAAGTTAATTATACTGACAGAGAAAGTTGTGCAATTTAATTTATTGATGTTTTTTATAAATGATGCTCGTGATGTGATATAATCAAAGCGGTATTTGCACCAGAACTACAAAGAAACAAAAGAAACTTTTATCGTTAATTAATATAGATCACAATAGGTTATTTTATGACATGCGTTCCAAATAACTAGAATGAAAGCTATTATACCACTTCATTATATTGAAGGTCACTAAATCACATTATGTCAGTACCGTAATTATCAAGAGTAAAACCAATTTCAGCCTTTAATCACAAACGCATAACGTGTTATCATTTGCATATTATATGTGCGCAATATTAAGGAACTTACTTTCATTTCATACTTTTAGCAGAGTACATATAGAGGTTTTAGACAAACAAATAGATGTCTCTGTATTTGTCGTATAATTTAATGTATTGTAATAATTGTCAATAATTGTCAATTGTAAATGTCATGACAACTGTTTACTAAAATGAGATATCAAGTGTTATGCAATTGTTGGGTTTGTAAAGATTCTTTTCTTTGGTCTCCTAAGTTATTTGACCGCACAAAAACTTAATATTATAGGATAATTTAAACTACGGTTACTTCTTTGTCTTCTTTTGCTGCGGTGTAAACCGTAACTTGTACGAGTATCAGTTAAACTGTCCAATATGGCTTTGTAATTAAGTTACCTGTGGTTTATTTTGAACAATTCTTTTATTATTCTTTGCGGAATTTTTCTTAATTTACTTTCATGTCACGCTCAGCTTTGATATAGTCCAACCCCACATCCTCACTGAAGTCTTCTCTCTCTCACTCTCTCCCTCTCTCCCCTCTCTCTCTCATACACTTATTAATATTGAAGTTGCTGATTTCCACACTTCTGTAAAGAGTAGATTTCGCTCATTGTGCACCTCAAAAATGAAAAAAAGAGTTCAAATTTTTGTCATATATGAATTACTTATTATTGGAAATTGTTCTTTCACACTGGCCGTGTGTAGGCTAAAGTATGGAAAGATAGAGTCAGACTGAAAAATTCAATGCCATAGCAGGGATTTGGACCAGGGTTCCTCTGGTTGCCGTCCAGCCTCTCTAACCCTTGAGCTACTATGACCATCGTGCCGATAGGACATTAAATTCTCCAACTTACTCATGTTAGAGGATCCGTGTTCATATCTCAGCTATTGCATTGAATTTTGCAGTCTGACTCTACCTTTACATACTTTAGCCTACACACGGCCAGTGTGAAAGAACAATTAATTTCCATTAATTGACCTAATAGTTTTTTTTTTTTTTTTGTAGTTTACGTCCTCCAGCGTTAATTCATATCGGACGATGAATGGAATGGGCGAAATGATGCTCAAATGAGTCCGGGGTCCACAGAGCTTAGAATTACCCGACAATCGTCTTTCAGGATAAGGGAAAGCCCTGGAAAAAACCTTATCCAGGTAACTCACCCTGACCGAGATTCGAATTCGGGACCTCTTGAACGTGAGCCAGACACGCTACCACCACGCTACAAAGGCGGACCTAATAGTTGTTAACTATAAAGCCCGGGCCTTTAAGTACTTACACGCTGCAAGTTGCCCTTAAGGTAGTTGTCTCATGCGTTTATGAGAACTCCTAAGTGGTTTACCGGCTAAAATATGAGTCAGTTGGAGAATTTAATGTCATGTCGGCACGTTGGCCATAGTAGCTCAAGGGTTAGAGCGGCTGGACGGCAAACATAGGATCCTTGGTTCAAATCCCGGTTATGGCATTGAATCTTTTCAGTCTGACTTTATCTTTCCTTACTTATTATTGTTTATTAAATGGCCTTCGAAATGTCTCTTGGAACTAGGGTCGCCAGATTTCTAAGGAAAAAAAACGGAGTGACTTATTTTTTAACAGTTATTTTAAACTAAGGACATTAAATTGGCAAACACTTATTATGCTGAGTACATTAACATTAAATTATGCATATTATTAACCTTCCAAATGCTCTTCAATCTGACATGCTACATTTAATTATACTTTCCTGAATTCTTGGCAGTCTTTAATAACTCCACATCACTTAGAGTTACCTGACATTCGTCTTTCAGGGTAAAGGAAATCCGCGGAATAAACCTTATCCAGGTAACCCACCCAGACCGAGATTCGAGCTCGGGACCTCTTGAACGTTAGGCATACTACCATACCACCATCTACGCTATCGAGGCGAGCATTTAACGCTTCAGTGTAGTGACTTTATTTGACTGGTAGAAGATGTGCTAATAATGAGATAGCTTGAACATGACGGAAAAGGGGAGGAACGATCAAGAGCTTGTTAAGGTTTATTATTTAATTATTGATTCGATCATCTGCGGGAAAGATCAGAAAGTAATTCGAACAAAAAAGGGTTTATTAGGGAGCGAAAACAAGAGGGAAGCAAGAGAATTGAATTTGTATCGCCCTTCCGTTCTTTGGAAATGAAGGGAGTGGCTTTGAGTTAAAGTGAAGAACTGAATGGATTTTCATTGTAGTGGTTACATTATTTCTAATAATACAACAGCTCCGTTTGTAATCTTGTTGGGAGAGCCATATTTAAGTTTTGTCGATATAAATCTTGACTTTTCTCTTATGGCTAAATACGAGGTGCATTCAAGTTACAAGACCACCAATTTTTTCAGGAATGCGACCAGATAAGAACTTCTGGTTTTCCTTAAATACATGTCGACTCCTTGTGAATGCGTGATAGAGATGGTAGCACTGTACAGTGCATAGAACCCTAGTGGCGGCGACGAGAGTGAGGACTGTTTTTGATATATAAAATTGCGACGTTATCATTGCAAGAGCAACGTGTAATCATTTGTTTTTTCCATGTGTGACACCTATTGAAATTATTCGCCAATTGAGTGAGGCATGTGGTGGTGGTACCCTGGGCGTGTATAATGTGTGTTCCTGGGTGCGACAGTTCAATAAAGGCAGAACATTGATACCGAAATTCAGGGATGCAATGAGTAAAGGATCGTAATGGATTTCAAAGGAATGTTATATCTTTGTTACAACATGTGCAGGCGGGTGGTTGAGTCGTTAAACAAAAGACACGGGATAAAAGGGGTTTTCTTAGCAGGAATTCTAAATGTGTATCACCTGACTATGTTTGAAACGGCATTGTTCGGAATCTTAATAATGGCATGACCGAGACTAATAATCACAATGGACAAAATAGTCACAAAGGAATTTTGGTGTGAATAAAGAGGCTTCAAGAGGTGAAAGTCAGACGCAGCTGTAGTGAGGACAAACAGACCGTAGTTGCCAGCCCATTAAGACCGTCATCTGCTTCTGTCTTGGACGAAGGCAGACCAGAAGCGATGAGAGAATATATCTTTCGGTTCATGTGTGAATAGCGAATTAAGTATTATCGCGTACTAAGCATTCTACATGCGGTCACTCTGAACAGTGATATATTGGTTGGTAACCCTTGGTCGGCAGCTTCGAGTTTGATGTGAGGATGAAAAGAAGCAGTCATTAAACCAGTCTGTAACGTGCATTCCAGTGTCATTAGAACGTACTTTATACCCACACATATCCACGCATACTCTGAGGATAAAATTGCTCTACCCGGTTCTGCCCTGACTTGCATCAAACCAATTTGCTACAAAACCGTGCGAGAACAAACCAAGACAAATGCAGACATCGCCTTCAAAACTGGCATTTCCG
Source organism: Mantis religiosa (assembly GCA_030765055.1). NCBI lineage: Eukaryota > Metazoa > Arthropoda > Insecta > Mantodea > Mantidae > Mantis > Mantis religiosa. The sequence continues at coordinate 201,432,636 of CM060947.1, read as the reverse complement.
TGGAATCTGTGCACATCGTCCTGCATGAAGATCTGAAAATGCTCATTGGCGATCCTCCAAAACATCGTTCTCCACTCGCTGGATCATGTAGTCAGATTGGCTAGTGCGAGGCCGAGACTGTCTTGGTTTGTTGCCACAGGATATTCTGCCTTCATTGAACTTTCCTACCCCGGAACGCACCTAAACACATCCATGTTACTATCACCACATGCCTCACTCATCTGGCGAAGAATTTCAAGATATCACACCATGAAATGGAGAAAACGAATGAATAAATTCCTGTTCTTGCAATGAAAACATAGCCATTTTAGTATCAGAAACAGTCTTAACTCTCGTAGCTGCCACTAGATATCTATGCACTGTGCAGTGCTGCCATCTGTGTCAGTCATTTACAAAGAGTGCACGTGTATTTAAAGAAAAAACAAGTTCCTATCTGGCCCCAGTCCTGAAAACAAATAGGGGTTAATGCTTCAACGCACCTCGAATTAGGAGCCGAATGAAGGTTTTCTTGCTAAACTGGGACTTTTAATTTATAAGGCATAATGTATATGCTACTAGTTCAGGAAGGCAATCACTATTTTAAATGCACTGGAATGTATCGCCACCTGGATTTGGCTATAATGATAGATTGCTTGAGAAATGGATCTAGGATCGATTTCCTAGTTCAGATGTTACCTTTTACTTGGCTTGACCCCACACTGCATGAGTTTGCACATCGCTCGCATTAATGTATACTACGTATTCGTTATGCTTAAACATGGATCAATATTTTTCTTACCTTTGCGTAACATCGCTCTCTCTTACAATAAAAATACTTTTCCAAAATTGAGATAAATGTTTAAAATTGTATAAGCCATTTTTCATTAAGATGTTAGCGTGTAAAATACTGACTTTACCGCGAAGAATTGTTATTTGGGGTGTATGTATGACAGTAAAGGTCTCTCATGGATCTGATGGGCTATAAACGTGCGATTTTCACGATTATATCTCACTTCACATGTGCTATAATTGTATAACGGTGGAACGGTGTACTTGGAGTTCACAATAAAAGTCAGCATTCTATTTTCCCAATGAACATATACTTGCAAAGTTCTGGTTTCTGTGGTATTTTGTGCCTTTGAATGCATTAAGACGTCCAATGCAACATTTGTCCTAAATATTTTAATTAAAACTTAACATAAGTCAAGCCAATGAAGAAATTGGCATGGTTCCATTAGGGGTTCATAAATAAGGGTAGAAATTAAATGAGGCAAATGGTATCATTTCAAGGCTGACAAGATAATTTAATGACGTATTAGGTACATGAGATTCACTGAGCGGGATGGCTCAGGCGGTTTCGTGTGTGGCCCGCATTCGTAGGCCTGGATTCGATTACCGTGGCCGACATACCTGACCCAAGGTTTTTTTGGGGTATTTTCCCGGATCACTAGGCGAATGCTGGGTAGGTTAATTACATCCCCCGTATTTCCTGCTCCTCCATTTCATCTCCATTATCATTTCACATCATCTCTCATCTGATGGTTTCTTTCAGGGTATAACTGTCGGCGGGTGTATCGGCGGTGCATGGCGGGATGATATGCTCTGAGGAAAACTACTTCCTCCTCCGGTAGGTCGGTTACCGGACTCCGCTCCTCTGCTGGGACCATTTCGGGACTGCCAGCGATTGACCTTTGTAGCTCGGATCCCCTGCCTAGACCTTTGCTGCTCGGCTACTTGGCACGTTGCCATTTTCCTTGTCCGTTTTCCTGCCCTGCCGGGAAGTCTCTATCTAAGTAAACTGTAGGGAACCTGCCCTTTGCAGTGTCGTGTCTCCTTGGGTCGGCCGCTCTCTGTCTCCTCCGTATCATCCTTCCTCCCAGGGGTGCCCCACTTGGGGGCATAGGAACAATGGGCCCAGCATGGTGGCCTACGTACCGAACCCCCTCCGTAGTGTAATCCTAATCTATGTATCTATGCTCAAACAGAGACGAGGTCACACCCTGTTGGACGTTACTTTCCCTCTTATTGTTTTATTACTATGTTATGCAGTGGAGAGGAAAGGAAATAAAAGTAAGATCATAATAGCTGATCATTATTTTGTACTCAATCATAAGGCAAGTTCTTACTGCGCGCTTACGTTACTGAACCTGTCCATTTACATTCCATGCCTTTTAAAATGTGCATGTTAAATTTAATAATGTACCTGTTTAGTTTTAGAGACACTTGAGAGATCCTTTGCTTCCATTCATTGCACGCTGAACCAGGACATTTGTGCTACAACAAAGAGGAAGCGCGGAAGGCAGACAAATGATGCGTTGTATGGGTACTTGTGGATGTGCCAAGTTCAGTTTACTAGCAACAAACCAGAATAAAGCGCCCGCTAACTAACCGCGACCAGCTGAAAACTGCAGTGAACATTGATGGTCCAATTCTTACCATGGAAGGCGTAAGACCCAGAACGGGTTGAATGGTCAAGAAGCCATAAATATATAGTAATCAAAATTCAACGTTCTCCTTATTAAATATATGTGTCTTATATTGAGTATTATATTCCACTTAAAAATTAAAATAAAATCATTAGATTTTGAACAATTACTGAAAGCATAACTTTTCGCACCTAATTTCCTACTTATGAAATACATAGTTTATGAATGGATAAGTATGTTTTCTTAATTTTATGCACAGAGTAGCGTAGAACTCTAAGCCGGATAAATAGCATGTACAATCTTTAGGAATGCCACACAAAACGTTTTCATAGATTTCGACACCTTAGAACAACATTTATACTAAAGTAGTTTGACTATTTTTTTCCTAAAAAGACCCTTGTAAAGATGTATTTCACATTGGTATGGATTAAAATGTATAAGTTTAATATTCCGTCAATAGCTTATTCATATTCTTATGCATATTCATATTTATTGCAACTTAATATAGTGTTTGAAAACAATTAAGCCATATCATTTTAATACATACTCTCTCTTAAAAGAAAACGATTAGAAATGTCAAAAAATTTTCATTCATCCTCTCTCTCTCTCTCTCTCTCTCTCTCTCTCTCTCTCTCTCTCTCTCTCTCTCTCTCTCTCTCTCTCTCTCTCTCTCTCTCTCTCTCTCTCTCTCTCTCACACACACACACACACACACATATATACAAAACATAATTATTCAAAATCATCGAAGTTGTCATCAAAATATTCATCTATACTATAACAGGCTCTGCTTAACAAGAATTTAGTCAGTTTAGATTTAAACTTAGCAGCTGAAACAGTATATTTAGGCCTTCCAGAAGCTTATTAAGTAGTTTTGGACCAAAGTATTGGGGCTTATGTTCAAAATGTTTTAGCCTGTGACCTTTAACTATATAGTTATTTTTTCCCCTTTTTTCGCATTTGTGGACATCGGAATGTGTGGAAGTTATATTCCCGTTATGAACAAAAAGTATTGTTCGCAGAATAAATATGCAGGGAAGAGCAAGTATGTTTAATTTTTTTAAAATATGGCCTGGATGAGCTCGTACGTGTTAGTTTAGCCAGGTATCTGATAACTCTTTACTGCAGGAGACAAATTCTGTTAAGGTTTAATTTGGAAGCGTCTTCCCACAGGTCTGTAGTCCCTTGTAAATGTTAAAATCCGAAAAGTTTATGGGAGCAGAAGTATAAATTCCTGAATATATAAATTTTTTCTGAAATAGAAATTGCAATACTATTAGCAATTTGCAAACTATTTTGTTTTCTGTTGAGATTTCCAATATTACACTATGTTTTTTAAGTACTATGTCACTATTATTTTGTTTCTCCTGAGGCTGCGCAAAGAGTCTGCATTTATAGAACGATGCTTTTTGAAAATATGAGAGTGACCCAGCCTTACAAATATTGCAATGTCCTGTGTGATGTAATGAAATCAGGGCATCCTTTATTCTATCCAACCGAAACACAACAATTACAAGACTAACAAATGTAGCGCTTCAGTAAACTATTTCCCTTATGTTGTTGGCCTGCTTCGTATGATCATGTTTCGTACTTTAGTCTAAAGAAAGTAACTTCTCAATTTCTTATTACAAATTAGATTCTTCAGCATGGTCACGCCATGGCTCAGTGGTTAGACCACTTGGCTCTCACCTCGGCGTCCTGGTTTCGATCCCAGGCGACCGCAAAGAAGAATTTGTGGTGGACAACATGGCGCTGGGGTAGGTTTCCTCCGGGTACTCCGGTTTCCCCTACAATCATTCCACCAATTCCTCCATCAATTAATTATCTCAAGCGTTGGGCCGACCCCTCAACCATGATTTCATCTCAGGTCAGATGCTTCGCCTCCCTCTCTCTGAGGGAACCCAGGCGCCTCCTAACGTCTGCATTGACGAGAAAGGGAGGGAAAAAAGGGTTCTTAAGCAAATGGTAGCCGATGTGGAGATCCTGAAACACGTTTAATATCTAGATAGTGGTATTTTGGTTTACCTATCATAGTATAAGAAATTCATGTTCAAAATAAGTTACATGAATGAGAAATGGACTTTATCCTTTTTACACTAATCATCAGAATGTGTATCCTCAGTAAGCGTGCAGTACATGTTCAATATGTCCACCTTGCTGACGTACAACCTCTTTGAGACGAAATGTGACGCTTCCAATCACTCTGCGACACATGTCTTCTTTTATTCCCTGGAAAAAGGTTGTGATAGCCTCTCGTAGTTCCATTAGAGTGCGTGGTTTGTTGCGGTAGACTCTCTCCTTTAATTATCCCCTAAGAAGTAATCACAGAGATTAATATCCGGGCTGTGTGGCGGCCATACCTGCCACCTGAAAACGTTCAGGATATCGATGGGACATCACACGGAGTACGAAACGTTGGGGCAGGGAATCCATCTTGCATAAACCATTGCGTCCACATTTGTAGCCCTGTTGCATAAAGCTGCGGAAGAAAATTGCTCTGCAACATGTCCAAGTAGCGCGCACTTTTAACTGTGCCGTTGATAAAGATTGGCTCAGTGATTCCATGGCTGGATATTGCACCCCATACACTAACCTTTTCTCCGTAATTTTCAATCTCGTGTACAAAACCAGGAGGTTCTCATGCCCAAAGTATGATATTCTGCCTATTGACGCTACCGTTGAAATGAATGTAAAGCTCATTAGAATACCATTTGTTATGAATCACGGCATCATCATTTGCAAGAGCCGAAGTCGGAAACTGTAATCGCCGTATCTTGTTAAGTTCCGCCACTTTATGCAACATTGTCCTTTTGTATGGGAATAATTTCACGTCAACATAAAGTATTCTTTGAAGCGAAGGACGTGGGATGACCATTTCGGCCGGAGCTCGTCTCGTGGATTTCCTGGGACTTCGTTTCAAAGCTAATCTCACAGCCTCGAGATTCTCGGTAGTACGGATTGTGTTCACACGAGGTCGATTTGGCTCTAAAATATGGCCGTCAGTTTCTAACTGTTTGTCTGCAGGGGACCCACCTCGCACGAAAATGAACACGAAGACCTCATGCGTCTCTGCTACGTTCTTCTTTTACGCGTAAAGCAATACGGTTTTCACCATCTGTTCTAGCGTCACCGACCTTTGTCCGCTATTTTACAGAAGCTGTGGAATCACGCATGCGCGATATTGATAATCTCTTGAACCATGCACGAGCTACGACTAAGTGTCACATCATTACAGCGTTGCCAACCCGCCATTAACATTTTGATTACACTATTTCAATGCATGACATTTCGTGCGCCACCCTGTATATCGTAACATTCTTCCACACATACCCTGAGAAAAAAAAGGATTGAATAGCTTACAATTATACCAACCTGCAGCAGATTAACCGGTGATCTAAATATTACAGAAGACATCCGAGGTGTCACACATAGGAACACGTCATCAGTTACAAGTAAGGCCGCGTCATTCTATTGTCGTTTAGCACAATGGTTAAACAGAATTCTTTTTAACGTCTCAGATATGACTTCTTGAATCATTTCCCTTGGCGCTAACTGGGATATGTTTTTACCTCGAATACTGCTAAAGTCAAGGACAGGTTTAATTAAAATCTCTTGACAAAAAATAAGGAAATGAAACATGCAATTTAATTATGAGGAAATGTTTAAGAACGTAACGACGTTGATGTCCTTCAGAAAAAGTTATATCAGAGACGTCCTCTCCCATCACATCTCCGCTGCAATGCTAATGAGATCTCCGCAGTAATCAGCAAGCAGCGTGTTAAGGCTTCATTTTCCCTGATATCAGTTTTCTACCATCATTATGCTTTCATGCAATCTTCTGCCTTATTCGCCAAGATTTTGCTGACCTTCTTGTATCAGATACTTATAATCAGATCCTAAGAATTTGCATGTGTGTTGAAGAAGTTGTTGCATGAATTACAAATTCGGTGAAGTTTTCCATATTGAAAGCAACATTTAGCACAAAGTAAATATTTTAAAATTAAAAAGACAATGTATTAAATAATTTTAAAACACTTCTTCCCTCCTCTACTGCTTGCCTAAGCTAGGTAAAGGAAGTAATAATCCAATAATTCGATACTGGGATTTCACCAAAAATATATCTTCTGGCGTTTTCCGAATTCCAAATAAATTAGTTATTATTTACAAATTTTATTGAAAACATATATCCAGATATGACTTTGCATGCTGGACAAGATTGTGCAGCAGTCAACTAGAGAATGTTAGGATTTTCAACAAAATCTAATACAATAGGTATTTGTGTCACCTAAACTGAATCAATTGTCCACTAAATATCTGCATACATTGTCACAGGGCCTATAGTTCCTTAAATCATAGATGGACAGTTGAACAGATAACAGATAAACAAAGTTGAACAGTGAGCCTTTTTAAGTTTTAATTTTTTTAACATATGTTAAATAAATGTAACTCATATCGTTCGATAATGCAATTGGTGAAACAGCTCCAAGGGTCCATAGAGTTTAGAGCTACCCGACATTCATCATTCTGGGTAAGGGAAAACGTTATCCAGATAATTCACTCTATCCTAGAGTTGAACTCACAATCCCTTGAATGTGAGGAAGATCGCTACACCCACATCTCAGGCGGGTTTTAAACAGTGGCTCTGCAGCGGAAGACCGAAAGTACTCTCGTGTTATGACCAGAATATTATAGAAGTTTCCTCTCTCTTTACTTATAATACGCTCTGGGATGCTACTTAAACGAACGTTCTCGCGAGAAACAGTGTGAGAGTAGTAATTTTCTGGTTGGACAAAAAGAGCTTTGATCAGAATAGCGTTGATATGCTATGTGACGAGTACTAACGCACTTGTCATTGGAGAGGTTTTCGTTTACTTCCTAGCGAACCATTTGAAGGAATCGATAAAAACCTTTCTGTCAATCGTTCTGTGTGAAAATTTTGCAAGTAATCAAAATCACATTCTCTTTGTGATTCATAAAATTTTCCTGCATAATCATATCCCCTAAAAAGATATACGTCCAACCAATGGGACTTGTTTTTTTTTTTTTCACGATATAGGGCTAAGACAAAGATGATGACAAATTAAGATCGAACTCTGTTCTCTTTCAGAAATACTGCAGTCCTCTGAATACTGTCTACCCATTACAGCAAGCTCAGGCAGAGGAATGTGTTATGTAATCACTTTTGATGTCCACATGACGTTCATGCTTATCTTTCTGGTATGAAATGATGTAAAATACAGTATTGTCAAAGAGCTCACCCATGTATAATATCTATCATTGCGGTTAATGAAACGAGCATTAGATCTGGCATCATGGGTGACTCATGCGAACTCAGTTACACTCATTTCCTTGCAAAAAGATCTACTGCCACGGCATATAAACATTTCCCTCCCTATGTATGCCCCGCTTGCCTAATTGTGGTGGGCTGACAGTATATAGTTCTTTTAAACATCTCCGATTTCAAGAACGTAGCTGAAGTATTAGCTTAAATGCTTTTATGTAGTCTATTTTTCGTCGTCTCACAGTTGTGCACGCCCTTTTGCTTTATAAGACACCATCTGCATTTGCTAACCAAGAGAATGCCCTTATGCACCCAACGATTTCTTGAAATGTAATTCAGGTATATTGACCGTGCTAATAATTAAATTCAACAATTAAAATATACGTATGCATATGATTCATAAAAATAACAACGTAAAGAAACAACTATACATAATATGACTGCAGCGTCTTACATATTTGTAAATTAATTCGTATATAAATCTCGTGTGAATACTTGGAGCTCCACAAGTGGCAAGTATCAACATTTTGGTAGACGGAAAGTAATTAAGCTTCAGGCTGTGATCAGCTATTAGTGGAGTCTTAGGGGAATTTTCTTTAGATATTAATTGAGTAAGTAACTTAGAGTAATGCAGTTTAATTCTGCCTCATGATGGTGCTGCTCCAATTTTAAGTCGTACGTTGTGTTGCCTCAATCAAAAGCAGAGTCCTATCTCAGGATATACATGGTTCTGTAGTGAAAATAAAGATGACACCGAAATCTAAGTCTGAGATGTTGAGTAATTTTTTAAAGTATTCACTTAAATCGAGAAGTTGCGGTTAACACGTGATTTTAAAATAGAGGCAAGAAATGGCCCCTCATTCAGGCACGTCTTGTCCCATCGGTAGCCAGTCCAAAAGTATTCAAGATTCTGCCCAGAATGTCCTACTCAACTACAAAAGTTCCCCTAATAGCCTCTGCTTTTGCTTGTGACTAACCCCCCTCTGCTAGCTTCTAATACTATGTTGCCACTACATTTCTAAATTACTGAATTCGCCTAAGTGCCATCTTAAACTTTCGCTATAAAGTTCTAAGAAATGTTTTTGCATATTCCATGAACTCCAAGCTAACTTGCTGTACAAAAAAATAGAGACGCAGCATAATTCAAATACACTGTCATGTGAGTACACACACTCCAAGTCTTTCACATATCCTGATGTTAAGAGCCAAGTGTTCATGTTGATCAACAAATTAATTGGATGCAAGTGTCCTTGTATCATGCAGGAAAGCGCCATTATTGCTTGAACATGAATGCACGAATGAACTTTTATTGCATAACAGGTGAATAGCATGGTTTGTCATCACATAATTGAATTCCTTTGTTTCACGATACTCCGGTAAATAAATAAAAAATATATTCCTGAAAAGGAGAATAAACGTGTTTGAACGACTTGGGTAAGCCGATGCAAATGGCAGCACGAAAAATGCAAACTGCATGCACCACCCTTGCACTACAAATAGGATGCACCAAGAAGTGACGCAAAAGTTATTTGTCTAAAGTCGAATGTGTCTAAGTCAGTGTATAAATTCAAACACAAATTACTGTCCTCGCTGAGGCCCATTTTGGGTTACTGAATAAAAGTTAACGATAATTTTTGCTTTATTTCATAAGTAAAGCTTGAGACTCTTTGTTACAATGCAATTAAAGTTCTCAAAGTCTTACAGACAGTAAAACTCAATTTATACGTTGGCATTTATAAATAACATTCGATATTATTTTTATTGCTATAATCCTTTAAAAGCCTATAAAATCAATAGAACCAGAAACTCCAAGCTGATACAGTATTCATAAAATTAAAGATAGAAGTAAAGGAAATACAGGACACACATAATATAATAAATAATTAGCACCAAAGATATATGTGTTCTTTACAAAATAATTGAATAGCATCACTGAAAGGTTGTACAGTTCCTACATATCCAACCTCATTAGGTCCTTTACGCAAATGAATATAACCTAATACCTTTCGATACCATTAATACCATAACGTTACTATTGTAACGTATTCCCTAACTGATTTATTAATTGGTTTGAGCTTCAGCAATTTACGTAATAGCTTCGCCTATTTATTTTCGTTTTTAAATATAAATTAATGTATTATAATATGTCATACTAGGACATTTAGGGAATTTAGGGAATTTAAGTACTTGGGATAAAACCGCTGCTCACTCAGCATCATGAGAAAACTGCGGAGCTGCGCTAGGTAGCGAATCCTGGTCCAGAAAGCCAAATTTCCGTCTGGGGTTGCCATGATGCTGACCACATCTCCTCACCGTATCGGTTGGATAACCGCCAACCTCTGCCCTGCGTATGTGGCGTGAGGCCGGCAATCGGATTGGCAGGCTCTGGCCTCCTAGCAGGCTGTTATTCATGGTTACGTTTTTATTCTAGTCCCATATATAAGTAGAACAAGCATTATACTCCACAAAATAATTTGATTCCAGGATTTCACTGGATATAAATGTTTTGGAAATCAAAATTTTCCTTTTTGCTTATTACAAGGATGCAACATAAATGTTTTCAAGCAAATAACCCCATCCCAGACTACACTTTACATGGAATACGTTTCAAAATATGCCTTATATGTATGATACTTCTATGGCAACACATTGTGTCTATTTAATTTTATGAGAATAAGCTCTGAAGTTCTCTTCATTTAGTTTGAGCTTTGTTAAGTTGATAAACTCATGTCGAACTTCTTATTAATTTTGACCATTAATTTGTAACACTGATGCCTTCGAACATAAATGAATTCTTATGTCAGGTGGTTTGTGTATATCGAATCTTGAACGGTTCCCATTTTCAGTTCTTAGTATATCCATCAGGTACATATGATTTCCTATTCCAACGTTCACTGTCATCACACTCAATGGCAAAGCTTCACTTGCATTATTTCCGCATGAGGTTTATGCATACCCTAAGTTCTCTAATATTCCGATATGTAATTGAAATTTCACATAAAAAGGAAGAAGCTGTATAAGAATTAACTCCAGGATTATTGTCGAGAAATTAGATGATGATAATGATGATGGTGATGATGATGATGATAAACCGAAAGGGTTCTTAAATTTTCCTTTAAGAAAACTACTTGTTGTTACATTTTCAATTAGGAAATTATTATCAAATTTTACTAAATGTTTCTAATGCAAGTTCTGAGTTAAAGGATATTAATTATTGAATTTATTTTACATTTTTTAGTCTGTGTATGCTTGTACATGTGAATCCGAATCCTTATCGCTACAGCAATTCTGAATCAAATTGCAGGTGTATAAAGCATGCGTGGAACAATTTAGAATATGTTTTAATTTATCCTTTGCTTACAGTCTGATTTTTAAAAAAAGATACGTGAAGGCTCTCTCTTTCTCCACGTGGGTAGTGCAATGTCACTCACCAGGTCACTTTTTTGTGTGTGTAGTTAACGTCCTCCAACTTTAAATCATATCTGACGACGGATGGAATGGGTGAAATGATACTCAAATGAGCCCAGGGTCCATAGAGCTTAGAGATATCCAACATTCGCCTTTCAGTATAAGTGAAACCCCGCAAAAAGCCTTATCCAGGTAACTCACCCTGACCGAGATTCGAACTCGGGACCTTTTGAACGTGAGTTAGACATGCTACCACCACGCTATCAAGGCGGGCGCCCTTTCTTTATCCTCTCAACACTAGAAACATAAACAAGTGTTCGAGCTATCTCACCTCAAAACAAATATGCACAGTTAATCTATATTAGTCTACTTTAAAAACAAAAATAAGTTCGCACATTCAATGAGTTGTAGGGTCCTCACATGTATAAGTTCTTTTAAATAATTGTTTGCACTATGTAACTAACTTACCGTTATTGTTGCTATGCATCGTAAGTTGACATTCCCGCACTAGTGCGGTATTTCTCCATAGAAACACATATAGGCTATGTACGTTCTAAAATCTAACATTTATCTTCCACTATATTTATTAATATTTCAGCTAATATCTTAAATACTGAAATTCAGATTCATATAGATAAATACACATAGTGCAAAAAATAATATGCAACACACATATGGTAAGCATATAACGGAATCTCGAGAACTGAAAAATCTCGGTGCAAGCGCCTCGTATTTAAACCTTTCCTCTCCCATATACAATATACTAATACTAACGAATTTGTTGACATATTCACATCAACACCGCCGATATGCCTGAATTTTGATCCACAGAGATTCTTTACCTGCAAACATATCTACTGACATGGGACTGTCGCTTTTGGATAAATGGAATAAGCTGTTCATTGATAAGGAGCAAATTCTCGTCTTCCTGTTGGAAGAATTCTCTAAGAGAACAGAAAAATTCTCTAGCTAGCCTAAGCAATATAACAACCTGACCGTAAGCTGATCTTTGCCTTGGGTCATGATTCCTCGGTCTACCTCTAATTCTACCACCACTACGTCTTGCTTCCATAAAACGTATTTTACTTGTTTTAACAAAGTAGGCTAACAATACACAACGCAAGTAGGCAAACTCTGTTTCCCGCAAACAACTAGCCATAACTGAGCTGAAGAGTATGTGATTCACCTACTTCACCAGTATATCCAATCTGGCAACCTTTGTTTACGTTACCATAGAAACGACCTTCCCTTCTTACCTTTTTTTTTTTTCCCCTTTTGTATTTACGTCCGCCCCAACGTTAAGTTATATCGGACGGTGAATGAATTGGCTGAAATGGTGCTCAAATGAGTCCAGGGTCCATGGAGCTTAGATTAACCGACATTCGTCTTGAAGGATAAGGGAAAACCCCGGAAAAACCTTATCCAGGTAACTCACCCTGACCGAGATTCGAACTCGGGACCTCTTGAACGTGAGGCAGACATGCTACCATCTACGCTACCGAGGCAGGCTCCCTTCTTACCCTTCTAATGGTACATTAGGATTTGGGGAGAAAACGGATTCGTGTGGCATAATGTCCTAAAAAGGCTTCGAGGGAAGAAATGTGGTACTAGATTGGAAAATGGAATAAGCATGGCATTTGATATTGTCATTCATTTGTACTGTGTAGTGAATGGAACGCCTGACAAAAGCTCCAGTGTGTGAACTTTCGAGCGAATAAATAAAGAAACATGTACAAGAAGGGCAACCGTATTTCATAATATATTTATTGTTACTCTTCGAATGAATTTGTTGTCATTAAGCCCTTAATAAACAAAATGTAAAATGCTGGCCCTTGACAGCAGTACTCTATGTCTTAAGTATGTTCGCTATTTATAAGAGTTGGCTGTTTATATTGTATAAATTTTAAAATTATTTAACTATTTCTGAAATGTTGCTTATTTATTGGTTAGAATTAACAAATTCATGTTGCTTCTGGATTAGGAAGGTCTTATTTTCGGTGTAAATTATGAATTTTACATAGCGCATAACTATATCGAAACGCACACAGACAAACAGCTAATCACGTTTCGGGGCGGAATTCCCACTGTTGAAACCTCGTTTCCGCAATACGGTGCTAATGGAGAGTAGATAAGCATCTACCCAGGAGTGTTGTACACTTAGCAAATGGAAAGTTGTTTAGAGGAAGTGGGAGGACCCAAGCAAACATGGAGCCCTGCAGAGATGCACTCAGGTCGGTCGGTAGGTGTCCTTAGTTTGAACACTCTGCGGTTTTCAGGTGAAATACTGCCCACTCTCAAATTGAAGTGCTCTGCATAATGAGGGCCAGAGGATAGCGTGCCTCTCAGCAGTTTTCTAGTAACAGCTTAGGTCAGGTTATTCAATAGGCTAAAGGTTAATCGGAAATAAAATTGCTTTCCGAATTTTACCTGGAGTGAACATATGTGATATGGGCAATCGAAATACACTTGTTTTTTGTCTAGAATCTATGACCTACAAGATCCAGAAGATAACATTATAAAGGAACATTGAAGACCACTTACAATCTGGTTATAGTTACTTTGTCAACTGCTTACCGTATTAATAGTGATTGTTTCCAATTCGAAAGCAACGTAATTTTCTAACTTCTCATGACTTTTGTTACCATTCTTATACAAATAATTATTGAAAGAAAATTATTCCTTTATCTGCTTCACGTGAATCGAAAGGAATATATTTTGAAACTGCTTTGTTCTATGTTTGCTTGTAGATTCAATGGGTACTTTGAGGTATTTACCTTTTATTAATGTTTTCGTCGCATTCATGAAAAGGGCTTATATTAAATGCAAGTTTAGTAATTACTAACAAGTTATACCGTTCGCAGATAATACACACACACACACACACACACACACACACACACACACACACACACACACACACACACACACACACACACACGAAGGTAAAAATGCTTAGCTGATTTCTTTTAGAGGTAAAATAAAGCCTGTGGTCCCATGTCGTAGATTCATGGCATGTAAAAGGACCTCAATTTTCGTAAAGAGACTCTGTGAAAACACCGTTTTTCACACCCATATAGAACGGGTAGCTTAGAATCATAGCGCTTATTTAAATTACACACATACACACAAACAGATTTTGTCTCTCTTTTCCTCTCCCACATGTACATTTTTTTATTCCTTTGTTTATTCAGAAGTTTGAAACCATAATGTTGGTGAAAATTCGGTTTGGAATCTTTGAGTGAAACACAATTTTATTTTAAGTACGTAATAGATAAAGTAAGAAAATAAAAAATAAAATAAAGTAATTTGACAGTCGTATAAATTATAATAAACGAGATTTCTTAAAAAATGCCATGTGCTCAATTTATATGATCTTCTTTAAGCACAGTTCTGATAAAAACTAAGTGTTCTAATTCTTATTAATTGAGATAATGCTTCATTTCAAATTTACACCTTTCATTGCAGGATAAGATCACAGTAGGCTAAAGTGATATCAAATCTTCAATAGGCTGGTCACAATGTCCTTATTTGGAGACTCCATGACTTTTGTATCGATACGAGATAAAACGAACAGAAATTTACTGCTTGTAAATACTATTTATACATTAAAAGCAATAACAAGAGGCACTCTAAAATGGTTAGAGAGTTAACGAATTTTATTGGTTAGAATTTTATGAATTCAACCGGATCTACAGTTTTTGTGTTGTGACTATTACAGTTTATAAGTTATAAAATACATCATACGTTTTTAGATTAACATAACGCATTTTAGTTGAAGGAGTCGATAGAGATGCTTTTGAGAAAATCGACAAATATGAAAACTGTTCTACGTATGGAATGTTTTGAAGTGTGGAGATTTCTTTAAAAATCCCGAGTCTACATCAAGAGAACGGCAAATAAAGAAAAAACAATCACAAAAACAGAACACGGTGTTTCTCGAAGACAGTTCGTCCCTAAATACAGATCTAGCCTCAGAAGCTCTGTATTGTAACTTCATGTGATAACATTGTTTCAGTAAATGCTTACGTCGTCCTACATATTATATGCACCGGGAAGAAGGAGAAAAACTAATGTGTGTTAGTGCAAGTATTAATAAAGGTAGACAACTTTAGAGTAACAAAAACTGAATAAACATCCCCGAAACATATTTTATCCTAATTTACTAGGTTACTACACAGGAACGTCGCTTTGTAAGACCCAGCTGTAATCGGATAAACATTACGGTACCCCTAACCCCATTTTTTTTTCATTTCCGTCCTCCAACGTTAAGTCATATTGGACGATGAATGGAATGACTGAAATGATGCTCAAATGAGCCCGGGGTCCATGGAGCTTAGAGTTACCAGACATTCGACTTTCAGGATAAGGGAAAACCCTGGCAAAAGCCTTATCCAGTTAACTCACCCTGACCGAGATTCGAACTCGGGACCTATTGAACATGAGGCAGACACGCTGCCATCTATGCTACCCAGGCAGGCGCCTATTGCTTTGATAATGCTTTCCCATTTGAGCGATATTAAAGTGGAACTTTCATCGCTAATGGCACTACGGTCATCCGAAAAAGTCCATATATACGTTCAAGAATTTCCATCAATTAACTAAAAACATAAGCCTGGGAGTCAAGTACTTACGATAGTCAGTCGGCATAAACGGTGTATCTGGAATGCGGGAGCCCCTTAGTGGTTTACCGGGTAAACTTAAGAGTCAAATGGAGAATTCAATGCCATGACCGCTAGTTGGCCACGATAGATCAATGGGTTAGACCGACTGGACGGAAACCACGAGATCCGTGATTCAAATCCCGGCCGTGGCATTGAATTCTTCATGTTAACTCTATGTATCAAATATCTTAACCTATATACGGCTAGTGTGAAGAAATGATTAATTTCCATCAATTAAATAAAATAATCCTTATTTAAAGTCTAACACTCAGACCGTATAATGGAGTTGGATCTGCTAAAATTGTATAAAATTACAATATTTTATTAGTGAACTTTCTTTGATAAAGTTCTTATAATTGTTCCACATATGTGTTCAAATAAATTGTTTCCCATTTATGTTTTCTTATCGTTGCCAATGAAAACTCCTAAATACTTTAAATTTACAGCTTGTTCTATGGGTATATTATCAATCACAATTTTAGCTCTGTCAGTCTTTTCCATAATATTCCATTATTTTTTTAACCTTTTCTGCTGAAATTTTCAAATTATATGAAGTAGCCACTATACTTAATTTATAAGTAGCTATTTGCATATTACCATACCTGCTTGGTTCTCCACGAAAGCTAAAGTGTCCATGTTTA
This sequence comes from Mantis religiosa, assembly GCA_030765055.1. Classification (NCBI taxonomy): domain Eukaryota; kingdom Metazoa; phylum Arthropoda; class Insecta; order Mantodea; family Mantidae; genus Mantis; species Mantis religiosa. The sequence goes on along the minus strand of CM060947.1, from coordinate 201,416,240 downwards.
TATAATTCATTTTAAAATTTGGACTTAAAATAGTTTGCCATTTACGAATGGCATTGTAATACGTGTATTTAATATATAATGTAAATATAGTATTGCATTATATTTAATGTAACTACGTTAAGTAGAACACATATTTTATTTGCGTATATTGAGTTAAAATAGAAAAAAAAAACGTGTGAAATTAGTAATATTGTTGCGAGCCCATTGTTATTCGAGGCAGCGCCGATGACTAGTTCAAAGAAATAGAACTCTCGAGAAATCAGTCTGTTTCCCCCCGACATTTCGACGAACTTTCATCTACACACTGCACGTCTGTCTCTTTGAAGTAGTCACCGACACCGCCTCGATCAACAATGGGCTCGCGCCACTTTTTTGTTGTTTACAAACACCAAAAAATTGCACTTTATTACAGTAAAAATGCAATTCGTACACAGCAGTCCAGAATTACGTCACATACACAATACAACTTGCAAGGTCATCGACTACAAACAAACAGCTGTTTACGCAAGCGAGTTCAATTAACAACTGACTCCTGCCCGCCTCGGTAGCGTAGATGGTAGCATGTCGGCCTCACGTTCAAGAGGTCCCGAGTTCGAATCTCGGTCAGGGTGAGTTGCCTGGATAAGGTTTTTCCGGGGTTTTCCCTTATATTTCAAGACAATTGTCCGGAAACTCTAAGCTGCATGGACCCTGGGCACATTCGAGCATCATTTCACCCATTTCATTTACCGTCCGATATGACTTAACGTTGGAGGACGTAAATTACAACAAAAAATGACTCCTGTGGCCTTTTTATAGATTACTCACATTCCATAAATTTCTCGAATAATCAGGAAGCGGCTACAACAAAGAATTAGAACTCTCGAGAAATCCGTCTCTTTCCCTCCGCCGTTTCGGCGAACTTTCATCTACACATTGCACGCCTGTCTCTTTGAACTAGTCACCGGCGCTACCTCGATCAACAATGGGCTGGCGACAGTATAGATATACGTTTTCTTTAAAAAGAGTAGTCTTTGTCTCATCATGAATAAGCGTTCTTACTCAAACGTTAGAAACAATACGGCGTTTAAAGACAAGTACAGTAATAATCTTCTGGAATCCTTTTAATGAGTGAACTATTAGCAGTACATGGCTGGAGCTTTTAAAATAACTTTCGCCACATTTTGATAAGTTTGCGACATAAGAGTTTTAAGGCAGATACGTTTCCATATTCGTGTACTCAAGTGTAAATTTAAAAATACAAGTACAGAAAAATAAATAAAAATCCAAATGTATCAGACTATTATTCTATTACTCTTTTCCTCTTAGAAAGACAAAAATTATCAGCCAATCAAGTTGTGGTTGCTCTATATCCAAATCGCTCTTATTGGTTTGTATCACATTTACGTCATATGAACGTAATAGTCACCTTAACTCATTTACGTTTCATACATTGCTTGTTACAAGTTTATTACATCCCGCCCACTTTTATTGAGCCGCTGAATTTTCCGTTCCAAATTGCTCTTGCACACGGTTTAGTTAACTTAATGAAAGCCATTATCTTCAGCTTCCCTGTGATCTGAGTACATGCTAGTAATAAGCGCCATGACTGCATTTACATAAAGCTATAAAAGTGAGTTATATAAACCCGCAATTCGGTAACCTACAAACGTTTCTGTTGTTCATCAACAAAAAGCAATCCATTTGTAGCATTTCGATCCAGTTATAATCTATCGATGTCACTGAACTCGAGCTTTAGTCCGTGTTATTCAATTTTCCATAACCTTTGTTCATAAATCACGACATGAAATATTCAGCACCATGGACGTTTGTCATCTGCAAATTACTACGTGCATGTACAATATATGCGACCACTGCATTGCTTTGCAGTATTGACTCAGTGTGATAGATGGAATATCATCGTTGATGCGGGTGAACAAATCTGTGTTCTGATTCTTGAAATTATCAGATCACTACATGAGGCCGAGCAATATGTTATGCAAGTCTATGTGAGCGACATATTTGACCTTATGTACATAACTGAAAGCTTGACGTTGGATGTTCAAATGGTATCATCAGTAATTATTAATGATATAGTTAATAACAGCCAAAACCGTGGTGGAAGCGAAACCAATTCTCCATTAAACGTTGCTGTATTACTGCTTATTTAATGTTGCATTATTCTAGGTTGGTGCTGCTTATAGAAATACATAGATCGTTCAACAACACTGGGCAACAATTAATATGTTTCGGGCTTAAAAATAGTGCATTTATATGTATCTCCATCTGCTGAATTTAAAAATCACCATAAAAGTGATAGAATAGCTCTTGTTTTGAAGATAAAGTAACATTTCATTTTTTAGGGTGAAGATTTTAAATTTGGGGGAATTTTTGGGAGTTGGCACACCTGTCAAATAACAAAACTTAATCAGAGAGAAATTTTGGAAATTAAGTGATGCAAAAATTAAGGTAGACATTTTTGTCGGACCACAAATATGAGAACTAGTAAAGGATCCTGCATTTGGCCAAATTTTGGAGGGGAAAGAAAAGGACGCTTGGGAAGTCTTCAAGGGTGTTGTTCATGGATTTTTAGGCAACAAAAGAGATGACAACTACAAGCATTTGGTGACAGTGCTCCTACAAAAATACCATAACATTGGACGCAACATGTCCCTTAAGATACATTTTCTCCACTCCCACCAAGACTTTTTCCTTCCTAGTTGTGGAGCTGTTAGTGATGGGCATGGGGAGAGATTCCATCAGAATATTTCTGTTATGGAACAAAGATATCAGGACCGTTGGAATGAAGTAATACTTGCGGATTACTGTTGGTCTTTGTATAGGGATTCTGCGGAACTCCATCACAAGGCGCAAGCTAAAAGACGATGAAGTCAATAGGCCACCACAGGATTCTCTTCAGACACGACTGTCGCGAAGTATTTTTCCAGCAATTTAGAACGCTTAGCATGTAATTACCAATTAAAAAATCAAATGCACTTTCATTGTTGTTAGCATGTATGTAATTAAAATGTATCCTTTTCTCTCAATCCGTTAACATTTAATACTTCCACCTTAAGCATATCATAGAAACTAGAGCTAATAAAAATTTTTCATTGTCATATTTGCCTTTCTCAAGTCAAAATTAATATGAATTGCCCCGTAAAGTGCTCGAAACATTCAAAAATTAGTTTTTGTTGCCCGGTGTAATTAGTGGCAATATTTGAATTAACAACAAATAAAGCATTTTGGAGCAGTCAGAGTATTGCAGTGCTTAGAAGTAATCACCTCCAACATGAAGAACTCGTCTGCACATATCGGGGATCCGATGGATACCTTCCTAATATTCGAACAGACTGTTCTACAGCTGCCATAATTGTCTGGTTCTAAAGCTAACTCCTCTAACCTGTTATTTCACTTTCAAGAAAGTTCGAAATCACATGGGCTCCTCTCCGGGGAGCATGGAGGATGTTCCAGAATTTTCCAGCTCTATCTTCGAGGCAAATTAACAAAGTGGTAGATGCGTAAGAACGAGCACCATCATGTAACACAATGGGATGAGAATTCAGAATATTTGGACGTTTATGAGGCACAGCTCGTCTACCATAAGAAGTCAGCCTAACACAAGCTCCCAATAATTCTGTATGACACAGTCTAGCATTGTTACCCCTTTGCAACCTAATTTTAATTAAGCACCTTTGTTAGTATTTAATAAATATATTTAGAGCACTAAAAATAACAACCTAGAATTAAACCTACTAAAATATCGTATTAAATAAAATTATTGCTTTCAAACTCACAGTTAACGAATATTAGATGCTCTTATTTTTCATTGTTATCAGCTTATATGATTTTAGCGCTGATAGCGCCTAATGCAGGTAGTGTTGCCCCTAATTTTTAAATGACCCATGTAAATACTAAAAATCAGCCTAAATAAGTTTCAAACAGGGCCAACTTGCCGTCTTGACATTAAAGCTTGGGACTCATGTACTTACGATAGTAAGTCGCTACAAATGGCGTATATCGAATGTGAGATCCCATAGTGGTTTACCGGGGAAATATACGATCTGAATGGAGAATTGAATGTCATGACGGCAAGTTGGCCATGGTACCTCAAAGGGTAAGAACGACTGCGCGGAAACCAGGAGATCCCTGGTTTAAATCTCGCTCATGGAATTCAATTTTTATGTTGGTTCTATAAAAAACCTTAGTCTATATAAGGCTAGTGTGAAGAATTGATTAATTTGCGTCAATTAACTAACATTTCTTTACCACCTTACCCCATGCAGCCATGAAAGGCCGTCTCTTTAAGCTTTGAATACATTTTTGGTTCTCATTCATTTAGAATAATTATTATGATTTAATGATTTTAATGCTGATTGCGTATAGTACCGAATAGAAGGGCAAAGCTACAATAAGTTTTCTTTTCTAAAAGGGTTGATGTTTTCACATTATGCTATAACCTGTGAATTGCTTAGATACGAATTCCTGTAGTCAGCAGACATTTCTGCTACAGAAACATAAGTAAGGAGTAAAGCTGACAATGAGTCAACTACATCTGTTAGTTATTATTCACTAATATACAAAATAGGGAGTTACTTTATGGCGCAACATCATAGCAACAAGTGCGGAAAATATTTTGATGTAATCCCATTGAACTGCAGTAAAAGTACACACATAGCCTTCGTGTAGGTCAAGTTTCAAAAACACTTTCCTGCAGTATGTTTTGTGTATTGCCACCGATCGCATTATTTCGTTGAAGCCCCGCAAAGCCGGAACTACGCGTGGGTAGAGACACATAGTGGCGCGTAGCGCTAAACGCTTGCCGTAGAGAAAGAGACAGATATAGTCTGAAATTTCCCGCTGCATTGTGATTGTTACCGAGCGTTCCACTAATTTCTAGAAACAGTGACTGGAAGTATAATGCCGCTGCGGCTGTAATAGCTGAAACAGTTGCAGTTGTGCAGTGTGCGAGTTGTGTGAACATTTGAACTGTATCCAGTTCTGTGTGTGTGTGTGTGTGTGTGTGTGTGTGTGTGTGTGTGTGTGTGTGTGTGTGTGTGTGTGTGTGTGTGTGTGTGCAGCTGTCTAAATTCTTTCATTTGTTTACGTGTGGTAAAGCAACGAGAGACTTCATTTGTGTATGACACGTCATTTTTAGAGCCTTTAAGGGGTGTACAATGTATCATTTTACTGAAATAAAGAGCTTTTTATTTTCCTTCAAACGAGGCTATTAATTCCACGAACCCACAAACTCACAGTATAATATATGTAACAATGAAATATTGATATATTTGGTCTGCCCAAATTGGTCTGCCCATCTTTTCTTCGGTTTTCCCTGGTTTCTTCTTCTGATAGGTTTATAGTTTAAGGCTATTTTTGGTATTTTGTTATTATTCATCATCTGAACATGTTCTTTGCATTGATTTCTATTTCTTTCAATAGTATGGTTTATTTCTTCTATTTTTAATTCTGTCCTAATATCCAGACTACTTTTTGTTATCAATTTTGGTATATCCAGCTATTGCTCTTATGAATTTCATATCTGATGACTGTATTCTCGTACTATTTCCTTTTGTTAGTGTACATGTTTCTGATCCACAGATCAGAGTTGGTATTGCAATTGTTTTGTATAGTTTTATTATAGAGTCCTTTCTTGCTTTATTTTTCAATGTTCTTTTTATTGTGCCTGTTATATAGTGTATAACAGTACAATATTGTATTTATGATACAAGAGTTAAAAGCAAGATTTTATTTTGTAATTAGGTGTGACTCCAAAACAAAGGCACAGGCGGAGTTTCAGAGGCATCTACCACGACCTAAGAGGTTTCATTGCGTTTTCAGTGCGGCAAATATGAGGGGCAGAATCGCATTCATTCAGATACACTTACCATTATTTCTTCCATCGCTTGCCTATGTTGAGTAGTAAATATAGTTAATTTATTTCACCAGAAAGGTTATCGACATTACGCCGGAAGTACACGGTGAGTAGCACCAAATATCCCCAAAACGTTCTAAGAAAGTAACTTTGTTGATCGCATAATTCAAAAACAACGATTTCGGAAATTCTAGTCCTTTATAAAGCAAACTATTTCAAGTCTTCAAGAAAGATTTTAAATAGATTAGCATCTCCCCAAAATACTTCTGACAGTATAAATTGTCAGAGTTAAATATTTTTGTTTACTTTCTAAACAGTAGGCTGTAATGTTTTCCACTAATACACATATATCCTAAATTTAATGATTTCGCAATAAATACAAAACATATGTTGAAATTTCTGTGGATGTGTATGAAATTCCTGTTTAAGTAATTGAAAAGGTGATGGATATTTACCAGAGAAGGGTTCTTAAATTTATTAACTCCTTTTAACATTTATGTATTTGAAGCCTTATACCAAATATCCATTTGCGTTTAAGGCTAAGTCTGTCATAACGTTATCGGTCAGTTTATCTCTCATCAGCTCAAACAGAGAGTATGTAACTACTTTGTAAGTATTTTATATCCTTCCTATTGCAGTGAATGCTTATATGGAAATATGGCTACAACAATGTGATTATTGAAATAATTTTAAAATTTATCAAACTTAGAAGAATTGCGCATAAGGGAAACGACCCACTGTTGTAGACAATGTTCTCTTATTTATCTGCTTAATGTTCTTCGAAAAAATGATGGTATTACGTATTCCATTGCATGTTCAATTATAGTGCAGTACGCTTAAGAAATAATCAAATACATGGCCATCTATATAAACTAGAACAAATGAGGTGAGGCAAGAAGATGCGGTTAAAGTGAGAAAAGATAGAACAGTGAAAAAGGGAAAAATGTGAGCTGGAAAGAAATATAAAAGGGTTATCATGTAATAAAGTATGGTTCGATAAGATAAATGCGGTAATAAAGGAAAAAATATTAATGCAAGGTAGATAAATCAAGACAGGATGTTCTACTGAGACTGATAAGTTTAAGTAAATAGGTAAATTGTAGTTGAAAGAGTTGAGGAAATGCATATATAATGAATGTGAGATTGTATAAGTGTTAAAAATTGATTTATAATAACGCAGAACTTAAAAAGCGGAAGTCAACAAAGAACATGTCAATAAAGAGATGAGGTAAATTAGAAAAGGGGAGGTGGAAGTTACCAGAAGAGAAGAGAAAGGAAAAAGGTAAAAAAATTTTAAAAATGATTATCAGAGTTAATATTGGGCACATTAGAGATATATGTAATTAGAACCTGTCTACCTGGCTGCCACTGACAATAACGACAGGGATCCAAGTCCATGGGTGCCCAAAAACGTATAATGTAAATGTATACATAGTACCCACTAAACTAATTTCAATATCAATTTAATATGAAACCGAACATTTTTGAAAATTAATAGTGTCTCGCTATAAGGTAATAGAAAATTTAATTTTTTTTTTACTATTTCAAATGATATGGATATATCGCTGTTCAATAAATTACGATCTAATTTCTACGGTCATAATTGTCCGCACTAAAATTCAGTCTTATTGTATTCTGATAGCTTAATGTGAAACAAACACGCCGTAGTAGTTTCATTGTTGGTACTCCTGGTTCCCGCCTGTTAGAACCAGGTAAATTCAGACATGTTTAGTATCACCTACCGCTGCAATGGAGGTAGCGTGCAGTTAAAGTTGATGTTAGAGGAAGATTCGGAGTTTCTTTCAAACGCAATCCTGCTGATGAAACTTGGTTACACCATTTTGATCCTGAGAGCAAATAGCAAAGCTCATTGTGGAAATCGCCTTCATCACCAACCCCCAAAATAACAAAAGTGGTTGCTTCTGCTGAGAAAGTTATGGTCATCTCATTCTTTGATATTCATGGAATGGTTTATCTGCATGTTGTACCTGCACACACATCAGTAGCTGGACAATACTCCAGGGATGTCCTGAAAACATATCAGACGCAAAAAAGATTTCCGTGAAGCAGCCTGGATGCTGCACCACGATATTGCGCGGCCGCATATTGCCAATGTTGTTGATGAATATCTTGCAAAAATCAACGTGAAGTGCATCCCTCACCCTGCCTATAGTCCAGATTTAGCCGCATGTGACATTTTGCTATTCCCTAACTTGAAGAAACACCTTCGTGGGAGGCACTATCCATCTTCAGAAGCAGTAGTAAAGGCCGCTTAGGCGACTTTGAAGGATCTCTCAAAAAGAGTTTCCAGCATATGTTTGAAGACTGGCAGAAACGCTAGGATAAGTGTGTCGCATTCAGGGGAGACTATTTTGAGAAAGATCATCAAAATTATGAGGGTGAATAAAGGTACGTTGTCGTTCTTCGTATATCATATTATTCATATAATAAAAAACAAAGTGTTACTGGGTTGGTCATATTGGGTAATAAAAAATATGTGGAACTGTGTTGAAATCAGCTCGTGGACCGTAGAACTTATTTTTACCTGACGCTCAGGCGAACTGAAAATTTCATGTTATTACAGAAAACCTGAACAACGAAATCTAGTTAACAATGGACGTTGGAAACGAAGGAGGTCAGGTGCCAATTTCACTACAAATATTATCCGCCTCTGTTTGATTGGTTACTATATTTGCCTCATATCCAAACAGTCCTGCGCTCAAAAGTTGTGTAGGATGAATGAAAGAAGGGTCACCTTTGATGGCCTGACTTTTTAAAAGAAATCATTAATGATACAAAAACTGATTTCACGTAAATCGTGTTCTTTAACGAGCTCTGCACTTTCTCTGCCGTAAGTTTTCATGTATCTCTTACGGTTTACGTACTAGCAATTCAAATGTCATGCAGAATAAGGAAGACTTACTTGGCTAGTGGCGTATTTTCCTATATCTGAAAGGGAGGGGGCACGTATTTCGGGTAAATTCTCTGTTTGTCCCACTTACTCTACATTTTTAGTAAGTAAAATAAAAATTGCTAACTAAGCTCTTCGAAAGATCCTTCACAACTAACAGAAAAAAGGAGATTTCTTACGAATAAGTATTGTCACCCGAGCGTTGGAACACCCTATAGAAGCAGCTGAGAGCGGGAAGCAGGGGAGGTCCGTGTTAGCCACGCCCCCCCTCGTTTGTCTTATAGTGGTGACAGGAGGTGGCGGGGAGAAACAACATCACTGTGCCGTCTCCTTCTGCTCCACCTGTGTTCTAGAACTTACGGGATATTTCCTCTAATGGAGAACCTTCCAGATCGGCAAGCGGACCCTATATAAGCAACACGTCGTGCAAGAGGAGTTAGTTAGTTAGTCAGTCAGTCAGAGTTCTTGGCAATCAGCGTAAGAGTGCAGTACTAGTGTAAGGACGAGAAGACTGTGTATGTGCATCGGAGTTTACGTAATCGCGAGTGTAACTTTAACGGACGAACTGGTGAATTGTAATTGAGTGCAGTACGTAATTCTGTGTAATTGGCAAGTGTTAAACTGTAAGTCGGTGGAAATAAAGAACATTGTTGAGTTTGTGTAATTGGACTTTTCATTTCACGAACCCTCAAAGTCACACTGGTGTCGGGAAGCGGGAAAACGACATCACCGAACATTACAACCATGGACGCGGCATTGGAAAAGATTTTGGAGAAGATGATGGAAATGATGGCCGAACTAACAACGGAGATGAGGAAGGCGAACGAGGTCCTCGCCGCCAAGTTTGAGGAACGGTTGTCCGGCGTGAGGGATGACGTCACAAATCTGGGCAAGCGGATGGGTCAAGTAGACGACCGCCTTAATGATTTAGAGGAAAAGGCCGACAGCATCGCAAAACCCCTCACCCGCCTGACGGAGGAGGAACATCGTAGAGGGAAGAGACACGGTAACGCTGACGCCATGTCCCGAAGACCCTGTCCAGAAGAGCGCGTCCAGTGCACAAGAGTGGAAGAGAAGAAACGTGCCGCAGCAGTCCGAGAAGTTGTGGCACTGCCTGCGGACGGCTGGGATAGCGCAGGCCTGAAGAGGGTGCAGCTGGCGGACGCAGACTTGGGGCCACTCTTGAGGGAAGTGGAGGCAGGGACAAGACCAACCTGGGAGGACATCGCACCAAGGGGCACCACCTACAAGTCGTACTGGGCTCAATGGGACTCGTTGAAGACCAGAGATGGCGTGCTGTTCCGGGTATGGGAATCACCCGATGGGAAGACGCAGAGAGAACAGTTGGTACTTCCCCGGAGCAAGGTACCGGAAGTCTTGGAAGAAGTGCACGCTGGTACTTCAGGAGGACACCTGGGAGCGAACCGAACGATTGACAAACTTTGGCAGCGCTATTTCTGGCTGAGACTCCGAGCAGATACTGGTGGTACACCTGGACCGCCTGGCACGCTACGATGGGGCTGTTCGAGACGACCAGCTTTGAGGAGGGAGCAGTGTCACCCGAGCGTTGGAACACCCTATAGAAGCAGCTGAGAGCGGGAAGCAGGGGAGGTCCGTGTTAGCCACACCCCCCCCCCCTCGTTTGTCTTATAGTGGTGACAGGAGGTGGCGGGGAGAAAAAACGTCACTGTGCCGTCTCTTCCTGCTCCACCTGTGTTCTAGAACTTACGGGATATTTCCTCTAATGGAGAACCTTCCAGATCGGCAAGCGGACCCTATATAAGCAACACGTCGTGCAAGAGGAGTTAGTTAGTTAGTCAGTCAGTCATAGTTCTTGGCAATCAGCGTAAGAGTGCAGTACTAGTGTAAGGACGAGAAGACTGTGTATGTGCATCGGAGTTTACGTAATCGCGAGTGTAACTTTAAAGGACGACCTGGTGAATTGTAATTGAGTGCAGTACGTAATTCTGTGTAATTGGCAAGTGTTAAACTGTAAGTCGGTGGAAATAAAGAACATTGTTGAGTTTGTGTAATTGGACTTTTCATTTCACGAACCCACAAAGTCACAGTATGAAGAATGGTCAGGTAATACATACCCAAATAAAGTGTTTAGTCTATTTTATTAGGTTTACAACCCAGAAACCTAGATATAGAACGTTTTTTAATCAATAATTTCCACATATATAGCAGACACGTGGTAGAAGAATGTTATAGCCAGAAGTGGAAGACAGAAACAGGTTAACTCAGGTTTTGTTAAAGCTGATCGTTAAGGAAATCGTTTCTAGAAGGTAGCTGTTTTCTCATCCAAATAAAGTTTTCTGTCAAGGTTCCGGAAAAGAGGAACGGGAATAGAGATTGATGACTTCTGTAGCGGGGTAATTTGATTTCTGTACGTTGACCTGAAAGTAAGTAGTGTCACTGTTAGCGTAGAATGTCGCAAAAGCATTAGGGAAAATTGAGTTAAAGATGTAAACCTCTGTTTTCGTTCTTTCTTTCGATCCTATCGGATTGGCTTCATCATTTGAAGTATTTAAAGGAGACACTCACATTTCTTTATTGACAGAGAACTTTCACTGCCTTTTACGTTAACACTCTTGCTCCCGCATGTCGAATATATTGACGGTGCCCGCTCGTGTTTAAATTCTAACCTCAAATATTTCAGCAGCACTGAAAACTGCTAGCCAGTTACGTATGGTAATGCTAACATTTAGAGAAAAAATAATCATAAAAATTGTAATTTTAAAGAAAAATTAAAAATGTGAAAACTGCAGTTTATCAATTAGTTTCTATTCAATACTCTCAACTAACAGATTTATGAGATAGCAAATGTATATCAACGACTTGTTTAGTTAAAACGGGTATTAATTTTGTTGTAAATTGAAAAGAAATGTTCCATATTTATTTTAAAATAACGCGAATGATATTTAGAGCTACAAAGTTCTACTCAATTACAAATTAAATAATTATAAAAACATCCAAATATCTGCTATGTTACATAAAAATAGGAGAATTTAACTCCCCAGAATCGGTGGTTTTAGGGCTGTTTGCATCAAGAATATACACAATTATATATTCCTCTTCGACGATGTTTTCCAAATCTATTTATAACATTACATCGCGAATTAAAGAATTCGCGGTTTCCTTATATCAAGCATAAAAATAATTATAATAGTCACACTGAAGTTTATGTGGGTATCTTCAAAATATTTGTCGAGCAGCTGGATGATATCGCATTGAGAGAAGGTTATTTCCAGCAAGATGGAGCAACGTGCCATACATCTAATGACACCATGGAACTTGTAACCAGTGTCTTTGATAATCCAATAATCTCAAACGGTCTGTGGCTCCCAGATCCCCTGACCTAACCTCACCGGATTTTTTCTTGTGCGTGTATCTAAAACTAGAGTATACAAGAATAGGCCACTGACAATTGATATTCTCAAGGAATCCATTGGAACCGAAATAAGTAACATTGGCGAGGATACTCTTTGAAAGCTTAAGAGAATATGGTGAGACAAGTGCAAACATGTGTAGATGCTGACACTTCCAACAACTTTTCTGAGATGTAAATAGTATAATGTAATCTCCCAATTGTTTATTATATTCTCCCAAAGTTGCAAGTGTGTCCTAATATTGGTTAAAAAGTTATGGCTTATTGATATGGTTCAGATTTATATAGATCACACTATTGGTGAGGTTTGGAAATACCGTCCTTCAAATAACCACAATCGTTACTAATGACCTACAAACATACCGTTAGAAAGATATGCTCTTTTCATTGTCATAAAAGGCATCCCTATAGGATGTTTCAAAAATAGGTTTGCAGCCTCGCAAACGTTGGGACGATTAGGTCGATGATAGCAGCCTTTGCACGGTATAGCACTGTCACATCGACGGTCGGCGTTTCGGGGCAGAAACAATCTTAAGAGGCGTAGCAGGAAGATGGTTATAGATAAACATTTTTATTTATAGTAATAGAATAATTATGTTAATAATTATTATTTAATAATACGTGATTAACTTAACTCTAGAAGGATCTCACCCGTCATGTTGACTGATGCGCTGCTTTAGAAGACTTATTTCTTGCTTATGTTTTTCTTCTACACTTCTTATGTTCTACGACTTTTAATAAATATTTTTGAGAAACACGTCCACAGTGAATTAAGCATTTGGGACCTTTTTAAAAACTGTTACAAACAACTCCAACTAGAAGGGTCACTATCCGTCATTTTGACAGGTACGGATCTGTTTTCATCTGTTATTGTTTTCCTTCATAATTGCATTATGGCACTCTTCAGACTCTTTGTCGATGAGTAAGAAAGATTTATTGCCAAAGTGGCGCAATTGGTGCTACCACTTATGTAATTACGAGGTGTTGGAGCAAAAAACTTTCTGCTGAAGTTGTTATGGTCGAATACCTGGGGACCGCCATTCTTCAGAAACACAATGAGCAGAAACAGATTCGCTAAATTGATGTGTTTTATGAGATTTGATGACAAGGACACACGTTCTCAAAGACCAAGTACAGATCACTTTGCAGCTGATACTCCTGTCTGGAATATTTTTATTGCCAATTCCTTGCAATGTTACATTCCAAGTGAAAATATCCCTGAGGATGAGCAACTGTTTCCTTGCAAGGCTAGATGCTCTTTCTTTTAATATATGAGCAATAAACCGGACAAATTTGGAATAAAGTTTTGTCTTGCAGTTGATACAAATTCAAAGTATCTGGTGAATGGTTTTCCTCAACTGCGCAAAGACGATCAGCGCCCAACAGGTGTTCCTCTTGCAGAACATGTAATGCGTCTTATACAGCCCTTTGTTTTAGCAGGAATAAATATTACATGTGACAATTTTTCCACAAACAAATGCCTTGCAGAAAGTTTGAAGCATAAAATTTCAAGCATTGTGGGCATAGTAAAGAAATGTAGAAGGGAAAATCCCTCAATCAGCAAAATCTGTTGCAGCATCTTTGCACATATCTGTACTTTATAAGTCAGGTGGCATAACTCTGGCATGCTATCAGGGAAAAAAAGAACAAAAATGTGCTTCTATTGAGTTAAATACGTGACACAGTTACTATAAATAAACAACATCCTAAACAGCTACCAGAATCAGTGGCGTATTGCAATACAATAACACCAAGTACGGCGTTGACGTCATCGATCAAATGGCTCTTTACACAGTAAAATATGAATGCAGAAGGTAGCTTATACCTGTGTTTTTTTTTTTTTTTTTTTTTTTTTGTAATGTGTTGGCCTTGGAAGTTTTTGATGCATGGGTACTCTATAAGGAAGTAACAGGTGAAAAAGTAAGCAAACGTCAGTTCATATACAACTTAGCAGCAAATATGTTTGTGTTTGCAAATTTATGTTTGCGTTTAGGTTACAGTGAATACACGTGTGTTAGGTGCTATGATGCTGCATCTAGCTTTGAATGAGTGAAATCAGGTTTATAAGTGTTTTTTTCTACTATATACTGTGTATTAAACATTTTATGTTGAAACACATGTGTTTGCTAAGGGAAGTTGTCCAGGTTACATTTGGTTATCGCATATGTTTGTATTAATTTTTACGCTTAAAATCTTCATTTACCAAGTAATTCTTCAGACAAAAGTAAAATTATATACTGGTAATCTGTATAAATAATATTAAATAAACTGGAATGCACTCAAATTTGTTTACCATTTTAAAAGGGGCAAATAAAACTGCACCCTCAGATTGAGGGGTTGGTCCTTCTCGGTGGACCATACCCGCCGGTCCTTCTAGTGTTAAGAGAGTTAAAATTAACACTGTTTTATAAATATACACGTGAGTTAGTGATTTACGTAAGGCATGTACTAGATTAACCGGAAGTCAAAACTCACATTTTAAAAGGGTTTATGGAGTTTGCACTTGTAAAGTATTTCTCCCTGGAGCCTGCATAGGCTAGTTCCCTGGATTGACTAGTGTGTATTACAGAATCCTACTGAAGTAGTCGAAAGGTTGTTATAGCCCAATATATTACATTAAACTTATAAAATAGGCAATATATCAAAAGAATTACTTGGTCAAAAGAAATGCCTTTCATCGGTTCACAACATAAAAGAATAACCGACATGTTACAGACCCATTTTCCTACTCAGTATTGTTAAAGGCATGTTCTTATTTTCCTCCGCAATCTAGGGTAACATACTTGCCTGTGGTTTCCGTAGTCACGGGTTCAAACCTGGCGAAGGCCCATAAATTTTTCCGAAACTATAAGTGCTTAGCATACTTACTTCGGGAGAAAATAAAACCAGTGGTTTCGTTCCACAGATGTATGTGCATAAACATGTAAATTATGATAAGACCCCCTAAACTTAAGAGGTCTTGCACACCTAATACCGAATGGATCGCCTAGAAATTCATTTAGAGAGGTTTATAAAAAGTCAATTCTTCTATGTACTTCAAGTTAATCTGTAGGTACTAACATTTGGAATAATGGTTTCATTGGGTATTTATTTCCGGGTATAATTGGAAAAGAATAACTGAAGCGATTGTCAAATGATTAAAGGTGGTCAATATGATGATCGAATGCGATAGTCTTGAAATTCCATTCTTTCTGCAGGGGCAGTAAATGTATCCTAGTAGGTTATGGGATTTACAAACCAAAACAGGAAATACTCGGAAATGGTTAATTCTATAAACATGTATATTTGAAATAAATTGTGTGCTTTGATAAAATATAACGTATTTCCGTAATGATATTTAGTTATATAATTAGTAGGGAGCGAATTTATAGGCACTAAAAATGGGCAAAATATGAACTTAAATAAGCAATAAAATTTTGCTAAGTAAACGCTTAGAAATAAACAATTTTAGTAAAATGGCTCTCTAAATGTACTATAAGTGATCTATAACTAAATGAAAATCATCGCAACATATGCTGCAACAAATTCGCAAAACTGTTCCCTAGGGAAATAGTTCTACATTTATTCCAAAATTCATAAATGGCTCCACAGCAAGTTAAAATAACAGATATCGTCGTATAATTAAAATACATATAAATCCACTTCACTAAGTAAGAACCATAATGTGCAGAAAGGTGTGAAGTAACTATGTCAAAAAACAAAAAACATGGACTTGGTGGGGGGGGGGGTGTTTAAGGGTGAAAATTGAAATATCTGAAGCTTTTGTTAAAATTGTTTCAAATTTATACAATTTACTTCTGTGATCGATCAAGAATGGAATAATACTAAGTTTCAGCTTTCTAGTCACAATAGTTTCTGAGGAATTAACAGTTAGGTCTAAATTACAGGCGATTTTCAAAATGTCTCACATTTTATAATTTTAAAACTTAATGCTTGGGGTACGTTTCTGCACCCATTATAACCTATTAATAGCCTGCACCTATTTAAAATATTTGTCAACGAAGGGAAAAAAATAATTATTCTTATTTAAAAAAATATTTTCCTAGGCGTTTTCATTAATAAGTAAGCATTATAGTCCTTTTCAGTACAAATAACAAAACATAACAAATGTAAATGCGTATACTTAATACGCAGTTTCCCTTAGAGTATGTTTAGAATTTTAAACAGATTAATAGAAAACTGCATCCTGTGGAACATTTTGAAGTTAGGAAAATGTAGAAATTATGGAAACTGAGAAATCTGATGTTAAAATTACGTAATAGAAGCAATTTTAAGACAAAAACAGCTAAATTTGATATTGTAAGTTTTGGGCCAATTTATACAGATGTGTGTGCTTAATAAACCACTTTTTGCATATCCAACGTACAGGTGTAAGAAATTTCTCTTCCTCGATAACTTCACGTGAAAACCAACAAATGCAAAAGCTGTTGTCACAAATTACAAGCAGAATAATTTGGCTAAAAGGGCAGTTTTAGGCACCAATAAGCAGAATAAGCACAAAAGTATGAAATATGCATTTATAGGCACTATAAAACTAACAAATCAGTCTAATAACTGTCGGAAACGTGCTTATAACTTAAAAGTCTACGTTTCTGAACAAAGGAATAAAATAGGCAAATCGGGCAAACTCCGCCCTCTAGTTATTAGCTTATTTGTTATGCAAAAGTCATCCGGAGTGTGTACTGCAAAGGCTATTCCCAGAAATTCAAGATAAAAATTTCGCTTGTTTTAAATATCTGAAGAAGGTTTATATCAATCATACCCAATTATTATTTTGAGAAAATCAATAGCTTCGAAGTCTTTCCCATATGAACAGGAATTTTGGTTGGGGAATGTTAGTCATAATCTTCAAGACGCACATTTGGAAGTCGCAGAGCTTAATTACCACCTTTAGAGATCGTGCACACACATATACATACACGCACATTTAAAAAAAATTGTTTTGCGCTTTAGGGCGCCTCAAAGCGAGTATCTGCTGTGAAATGTCGACGTCGAAAGTATAAGTAAAACTTAATCCTTTCTTACCTACCATATGTCAGTAGAGAAAATGAATATTTTAAGATCACATTTATTGTTATCTGTTCTATGACAATCCTAACACGGGAATCTGTAAGTATAGTGTTTCATAGTAGGAGTTCTGTTATTTAGAAGTTAATCAGTTTTCCGTCATTATTATTCACATATGTTGATTACCAGCATAAAGAAGGGGTTGGGATATTCTCTCAAATTTTATTTTATTTTATGAATATTTTAATTGTCATTTAACATGCTTTTAATGTGTTTATTAGAATGTTCTATATTTCTGACAACCCAGAAGCATAATTTTATTAGGGGTTTTAAAGTAATCACTTGACAAGTGAGTTGCACCGAGGAGAAATAAGAGAAAACTTTGAGGGCTTGTAAGTGGAAGGAGATGGTGAGTGGAAAAGAACGTGAAGGAGGAATCAGACGCTGAAAGAATACAAAGAGCAACAGAGAGACAAAGACGTACCTCCACATTTAGTCTGTTGTTTTTATATAACAGTAATGATGAATGAATAGAGCCAGACTGAAAAATTCAATGCCATAACCGGGATATGAACCACGGATTTCCCGCTCTCCTTGCGGTTGCTCTAACCTACTAAGTTACTATGGCCAACATGCTCACATGACATTAAATTCTCCAACTGACTCCTATGTCATCCTATGTTTTCCGGTAGATCACTAGAGGTCCTCATATACAATGAGACATGCACTTTTTGTGGCGACTTACTATGCTATAAGTACTTAAGTCCCAGGCTTCATAGTTAAACCACTATGTTATTCAGGTAAATTGATGGAAACAATCATTTCTTCCACACTAGCCGCGTGTAGTCTAAGATTTGAGGCTTAAGGTTTGTGATTTTTTTTATTCTGTGCCACTCCATTTTTATAGAAGAAACGACAAATGCAGATTAACGAAAACAGAGAATCTGTAACAGAGTAAGAAAGAAAAAGAGCACAATTCTCCTGATGGATTTTTTTGAATAACCACCAGTATAGATAACAGCAGAATATAATGTGTAAGCACGACATTCTTGATATATCCTTCTATATTTAAGAGAATTTTAATGATGAAAAGTATGGCGTCGCTTGTAATATGTATGCTAGGATAAGTTATGCAAAGGAGGCGAAGTTCTCGCACACTAGAGCTACTTAGATCCATTGCCGTTACCATCTCCTAGGACGAAGGGATGAAATGAAGGAGGTACGAGTTAGTAAAGCCCACAGAGACATATAGAAGTGGCTAATAATCCCAAGCTTAACCACAAGCTATATAGTAGAAATCTCTGAGAGAAATAAAGAGAGTCGCCGATAAAAGTAAAATTTAAAGAGAAGTCATAAATAAAATGAGTAAATCAATCATAATACCTACTAAGAAGCATTTTTCAAATATGTAAATGGAAAAGACTGGCTACATATGTAAAGGAGCCATTTTGTTTCTGCAAGTGCACGTCTACTTCTGCTTTTATGATGGTGGCGGTTTTGGTGGCTGCTTCTCAAAGGTTATTTGGCTATAATATATTTTATCCAGACAGTATTCTTGTTATTCGCGATTAAACGTGAATGTAGCCCGCGCGACCACTAATGTAACACTTGTTGAAGTGGCTACTAAGAGAAAGCTTTTTGTGCGGGAGTTCCTGAGGACCATTTGCTAATTACAAAATGGCTAAATGGAAGTAGTGAAAGAGACATTGAATTTGATGACAATGATGAGGGAGAAGAGGATCATTTTTCACCAGATGTACATTACTCAGACATAAAGGAAACCTGTGATGAAAATGAAGTAACGGATGGTGAACCAGGTAATTATAATTATTATGTGGCTAAAGATAACTTTAAATGGGGAAAGGAACAACCCCCTCAAAATGTTAGGACGCGTTGGCACAATATCGTTCTTCATCTTCCTGGACCGAAAGGTCAATCTAAATTTTTTGCATCTGAACTTTTTCTGGATGCAAATGTCATAAAATGATAACCACAGACATTTATATTACTGAAATAAAAGGGCAATTTCAACATGATCGTAATGGCAAACTAGCGTGAGACAGAGATTCGGGCACTCATTGGTGTACCGTTTCGAACTGGTTTCTGGAAAATAATGGAAAAAAGAAACAGTAAACAAGAATGGTATAATTCCAAAGAATCTGGAATCGAGGCATGTTACTTAGAAATGAGTCATCGCAGGTATCTGTTCTCAATGCGCTGCCTTCGATTTAATGAAGTTGACAGAGTTGACTAACTAGTGTCAGGTATGATATTGCTCGAAATACAAGACGTTGGCCTGGGAACATTTTCTTTGACTTACTCAACATCAGTGCAATCAATGCCATGTGTAATTATTCTGTGAATCAGAAGTATAAGAAAATCAAACGACGCTTGTTTCTTGAGAGAATATCCTGGGAGCTCATAAAGCCTCAAATACCCAGAATAGCGGATCTATACCATTCCATTATCACTAAGGTTCTTCTCGGCATTGAAGACGTTCGCAGAATAGGAAGCCACACAGCTTGACAACAAGGTAGGTAGGTGCTACTTATGTGAAAGAAGCAGGATGTGTCAAAGAAACATCTGCAATAATCATTCCAAAGAGTGTGTAAAGAGTGTCTAAAAGAGGAATGATTTTCAAATCAAACAGTATATTTGTCTTGTGCCACATTTTGAGACTATTAAGACATTAATATGGTAACTGTTGTAACATTTAATACTTTCTGCATCAGATTTTGTTATTTTCAGTGTTATTAACTTGATTAAGGAATGTAGGCTTAGCTGCAAATGCGCCATAAGTTACAGTCCTAGGGACAGAAGGCTAACGAATACACAGCAGTTTCCGGGTTTTCATGAAGGACACTCTCTCTAACCCGGATCTCTTGAATCGCCCTTTCCTCCATAAAACGCGGGCATCCCCTGGAGTTAAATGGATGATTAACACTGCAGTTAACACATGCTACAGGTGAAGCACAAGCATTATCATGTTTGACTTCTCCGAAGTCAATGCAAGTAGCAACTCCATTACAACAATCCCTCGTTTGGCCAAAGCACTGGCATTTATAACACCTCAGTGTGTTGGATATATACTGCTTCACTTCAATAGCTTCATACCCTGCCTTAATCTTTTGCGGGAGGTCTGCCCGATCAACGGTAAGAAACAGGGTACGACTGGGCACTAGTTCACCTCGTTCTTTTCGGTGAACTCAGTATACATTAGTCACACATTGTACTGCCATGGATTCCTGAATCTCCCCATTGGACATACCATCCAATGCGCTGATGTTTACAACATCACGTGAGGAGTTCAGAGTCCTATGCAATTCAATGTTCACCGGATAGCTTGCAAGCAAATTGGCTTTCAAAATTTTTGCAGCCTGCGTCGGAAAAACTGCTTCGACCAGGAGCGTGCCCTTTCGAGATAGAGTTCATGATTTTACTGGACCAACAATATAAACCCTTCTGAATAATGAACAGGTTCACGGTAGTAAATGTTCGAGCTAACTCACCTAACCACCACGGAGCCCAAAAGGGGTCATACCATTGGGATGATAGGGCTACACAGGGGATATAGCGGGCTCGCCGTCGCTCATCCTGGAGTTCGATACAGTACCCAGTCCTGGCCGATTGATTAGGGGCGAGTTAGTCCCTAACTTCCCGTTTAGGTGAAGCAGAAACCAAAGTAGTGTTTTGGAAATGCGCACCCTTCTCGAATTCAGAAGAAGACTGGAACGAGCTCAGATGTACATCCCTCAACCACCAGGGCAAACCTTTCCACCGACACGGGTCTCCACGCACGGCCCACACTGGGTGGGTGTTTTGTCTGACCCCTCACCACAAAGAAGAACCCACATCGAGGATGTCAGGGTGGCTCGGGACCCCGGAATTGCCAATTCCTTTACCTACATCAGTAGGCCCCTGGGGAGCCGTGAATGTAAGTAAACACTATAAAGAAATAACAGAATATCCCATAAGGACAATGCATAAAGGAATGTTATATGGGCTACCCATGCAGCCCACTCACGTCACAAAGAATCACGCGACTACTCGAGGGTTAAACACACATACAAACCAACGAAAAACTTAAGGTCAGAACGAGTAGTTAAATGTTCCAATCCGGAAACTCTCGAATGCAAGTTCTCTCTCTCTCTCTCTCTCTCTCTCTCTCTCTCTCTCTCTCTCTCTCTCTCTCTCTCTCTCTCTCTCTCTCTCTCTCTCTCTCTCCCTCTCTCTCTCTCTCTCTGCCCCTAATTTCCTATTGTTGTATAGCGAAACCAAATACAAGGACGTTACATTTTGAATTATCCGCCAAGGTACACTTTCGAAGGCTGTGATACCGTAAGTGTTGACGGAGAAAATTAAAGATGCAATAAATAAACAATAGGGAGATTGTTGCAATAAACAACTACACTAGTTAACATAAACATTTAAGTGAGGTGGAAAAACCATATTTTAACATGAACGGATCGAAGGCGAGCTCGTGTTCTAAGATGTGGTAAATCACTCAAATGCATCTTTACCTGGATAGTATCATTTGAATATGCCATTAAATTTATCATTAAAAGTAATTGGTGTTGTGCATGTCATTGTTCAAAACAGCTGACACCAAATATGAGAACCGAGATTGGAGATGGTACAATAAAGTGCCGCAGAGGGGAGTCGTGATTTGCAGACGCAACGTGAAATTGCTTAGTTTATTTCGCTTTTAGCTAAGGTGCCTTTACTAACCTTTATTTCATTCATTCAAATTAACCTGTGATTTTACTCTAAACGAATTTCTATGGCAGAGTTTAAAACATGTCAGTGTTGCATTCGAAAGGGTTGAAATGCATTGTTTGGTCGGATGTCATCTCTCTCGGCTCTGAAACAAATGAAGAACAGAATACAAAGATGAATGTTGGTGCCACAAGCATCAAATGTACAAGCCCCGTACCCAACCAACCATGGCTACGATATGTGATCAAATACAAGCCCTTACAAACCACTGCACCCGGTTTTGTCGATTTTCGTCCTGTATTTTGGTGGGTAATGATGCTGGAACTTGATTTCACGTGAGACGTGGTCGGTTGGCTTTATTATTGTGCATCTGCCGCATTGTTTTGCAGCATTCACAATGTTAGAATGTAAAAAGTTAGGTTTTCGCCTGTGCTGACATTTGGAATAGATTACCTGGCACATAAAATGCTCTCTCAACACAACATGGACGCATTGTCTAGCCGGCGCTTTTGTTCCGAATTTGTAAGCAAAGAGCGGGAGGAAAGTTTGGACCTGCTCTCTTCTTCCTTTATTGTATTTACCCGGCGACTGTTTTGTGCTCATGATCGCGCTCTCTGGATACTCCAGTTGGAAAGCTACCTCTTTCAGACTGAGTGCTCGAGAGTTGCAGTCTTTCATTTTCAAGTGGTACACTTTGCGTTTGAAAGCAGAGAAAGGAACTTCTATCAGCTTATGTGTTGCGTTGAAAAACAGCAATTTAAGGGAGATTTAAGGCTTTTCTTTGATATTCAACATCTGGAAAGTTTCGGTTGACACGCCTGTTTCGCTTTAAAGTGCGATCTTAAAGGAATTTGCTTTCTATGCTTACTGCTGGTTTCAAACAAACGAATGCTGTAGCTTTTATCAAGGTATTCCTCTTATTAGAAGACGCATCCATTGAACGATTCGAAAGTTAGTTATTAAGACCATCTAGAGGTATTTACAACTACATTGGGTATCGGAAAATTCAACTCTTTTAATACGTTAAAAATTGTATATCACAACCTTGAAAAAATATCCAGTTTAGGCCCGAGTATTTCAGTTGAAACTTCGTCAAATCTTTCAAAAAGTTCACAGTTACCTTTTTTATGAAACATGCCTCAAACTTTAATCTTCAAATATCTAACATGGATTTTAATCTTACAACCCTATAGAATTTAAACATGTAGCTATTTAAATGTCCAAAAACCACTGCCTACTGCTCAACATTCACCTCTTTCATTACCTTTGATTTTTCATACATTTTCCTTCATTAAAATGTTCCATTTGATATAGTTTTGTAAACAGTCTCAATGATATCTTGAGAACACATCTGGAACGAACGTTGGTCCATTCATTTTGCTGCCTTTAAGTTGCTCAAGATATGCTGCAGTTCACTTGAACACAGAAGAAAACGCTAACAAAACTTTTAGTTGTTCTCTGAAGTGCCTGCGAGAGAAAAATGTCTATACTACAATTGAATGAATGAATGAATTCCTTTAATTCCTTAAGTGGCACATGGAGCCCTCTAGACCGCGCATCCTAGAGGCCCGTAGGCCACAGGTGGAGAATCAGAGGTTTCCTCTCCAAAGAGTTTCCGGGATGAGGGATCAGCAGAACGCCGGAAGTGAAAGTATGAGAGATGATATGATGAGAATGATGATGGGGTAATCGGTGGAATGCCGGTGGGGGGAAACCGGAGGACACAGAGAAAACCCGGCCCAGTGCCATGTTCTTCACCACAAATCTCACTTTGCGGTCAACTTGGATGGAACGCGGGCCAAATTGGTGAGTGACAAGCTGTCTAATCACTCAGTCTAGGCGCGGCCCTATACAACTACCAGTAGTATAAAACTCAGAATGTCTGCATTTTGTGTAATCTCCCAAAAAACTGAAATTAATATGTAATTCTAAAAGTATTAATGGAATTTATAACTACATTTACAAGTGTAATAACGTAGCGCATTAGAATAAATTGAGAAATGTATTTAAAATATTTAGACATTTTAGCTAATCCTGTAACCAATAGAAAGACTAGTTGTCTGACAACTTAATTTTAATAGAAAATTAAAAGTCTGCTTCTGTCCCTAAACATTTAATATGATAAATCATAAGCATACAATTATATCTATAATCCAATGATGTTCTTTTTATAAAACAATAGAAAAACATATTTCAATCTAAATGGTTGTATGAAAGGCGGTGTTTCTTGAAAACCTTCGTCTGGCATTCTAAAAGGACGACGGATTTAAGTGTTCTGTAAAATCACTGAATTTATGTGAACACCCCACTCTCTGTTACTCCCTCTTCGTCTCGCATCATCATGATCATGATCATCATCACCATCATCATGATTATGTTCAAATTATGTTATATTTATAACTATATTATATTTATAACTATATTATATTTACGTCTATGTTCAAACTTTAACTTGAAACTAATAGCACTCCAAATAATAGTTCAAGTTTGCACAACTCAGATTTGCCTCTTTCAGAAATTTGCAAAAATTGAATTCCAGTGGCGCCGTTAAATCAGTGATACATGAAAATTACATGAGAAGTTGTTTCTTGCTACTATTGTGTGTCTTGCTATTACAAACTCTTACCCATCACCCCCCCCCCCAGCCGACAAATCTCTAAACCATACTAAATGTGAATGGCCACCTCTGGCTATACGCACCAATTGAAACCGGAAAGATTAAGAAAGAGTACCTTTACATTCCCTTCGTTATAAACTGAACAAGACGTCACTCATTACTTTAAGTTTGTTTCTTTGGCTAGTTTCAAGTCAATTAGAAAGGCGATGAGGGCTAAATATTTCGAGATTTAAATAATTACGAAGCTCTAAGAGTGGAAAAACCTTATTACGATCTAACTTATCTCTTTGTGAAGTACAATTTGTCAGTCACTTACAGATTACAATCCTTCCTTAAATATCACTTGCTCTTCCCAGTAATTACTGTATCGTATATTGCATGTTGATTAATTACACTAAATTAATCACATGCCCTAATTTACTTTGTTAACTCCAGATTTAAAATTAATCATGTTTTCATGTTATTTGAGTTCGATGGCATATCATTTCAAGGCCCTGTAACGGTTTCATATGTGAGCTGACGTGAAAGTCTGGAAGTGATTATCATTCGAAGCGCGAACCGTGGAGGAAGGCAGGCAATTAGTCATGTGTGTAGGGAGGGAATTGTATAGCACTACTCCACCAAAAACGTGTTTAACACTTCCTTTATCTTGTACAATGCCTGTTCTCTTTAGTATAATCCTTCGTAGTTAATTCTAATTCACAATTTAATAATGTAGTTTTGAGACAATGCACTCTTTGTTCCCACAAGTAGCGTGAAGTGTGTGGAGTGGTGTATGCGCGTGAGTGTGTGTATGTGTGCGCGCGTGTGTTTGCGCGTTGATGTGCTTTTACCTTTCTGTCGACTTAATGAATTTTGAACAGATTCCTTGCATTTTTAAACCTTTCTTCCAGCAGAAGTCTTGAAAATATAGGAAATTTGGCAATTATTTTCAATACTATTATAGGTATTTGAATAATAATATGTGTACATTTATGATAAGGATAGACCAGCGGTGAGAGTTGTTCACTATATTTCAAGCAAGTGAAAAGGAAGCTGTGCCTAAAATTTTGGCCAACAGATCTGCATATTGCTCTTCAGGATATTTCAGAATATTTCGGGCAAATATCAATCCTTAGATACATTCAGGCGTGGCTGAAACGGAAATTTTTCCTTGTAGAGGAAAGAAAGATAACTTTTACGTATTTTAATCAAACCTGGAAGTAGGTATGACTATCAGAGCACTGTTGGCTCTACGAGAAAAGGATGAATATAATATGAAAGTGGGACTAAACGCCTTATTAGATGACAGGTACTGCCGTCTGATGGAAATTCTCGCTACAGATATTGGCAACTATCCTGACTACAGGATAGGTGAAAATAAAAGTGAAGGGGAACTGTAACTTAGAATAGATTTACTGGATTTGGATCGTGATTGGTTGACCACTTCGCTGCTTCTTGGGTGTTGAGGGCACTGTACTTAAACTGTGTAGTGAGACTACCTGCCACAGGCATTACATTAGCGTCACATTTAATGAGCATTGCAAACAGCTGCTTTAGCGGCAACGAATTTGCTGTATTCGTAAACTAAGCAGTGCGGCCAAGATGCTGTGCGTATATTCCTGCTGAGTTCGACCTTTAAGGTGCGATTTAATAAAGGCAACCTCGCCTTACAGTTATGGGGTTATTTGCCAAGAGTGAGTAGTTTTATAGACAAGATTCTAGGAATTCACTCAAGTCATTCAGAAGACATTTAAACGCTGGACAATCGTATAAAAAGTACTTTAGAATTTTATTAGGATTTTGGAACTGGTAATATGAAAGTGTGTACCGAAATGTGTAGTAGATATAAGAGAGATAGTTCCCTCTGGCTGTTTAAGTACTAGATTTAAAGGCTATACAGAGAAGAAGAGTATTGCCCTATAAGTAGGTATAAAGAATTTCAAATAACATTTATTAGAATGGGCACGAGTATTTGAAGGACAGATTTTATTCAAAATATATAAATATTAATTATAATATTCATGAGGGAAACATAGTGGTATGTGATTAAACCCATTTTTTCGTCAATTATTGATCATTACTTCAGTATAGATCGTATTTTGTAATTAAAAAGAAATGAAGTAATCGGTAAATTAAACTAAGGCACATGGGACAAACTGCTATAAAATACCATTACAATCTATAAATCTATGTATGAGCTATCAATATAGTTATAGAAGTTAGTGGTGTTATTCTTGAATAGCCTAAAATATCGCCACGAATGGTTCAAGAGCATATATATGAACTCCAGAAGCAGGTTAAAAAGTATACGAAATAATTACGTACGTAGTTACAGAGAGAAATAATGACTGGCTGCAGAGATGTTACTTTGTTGTAAGGTCTGTGTGTGTTCTCTCCATTGAGGTTTACAGTGTACCATCTGAAATCTTCATGGCGTTCATTATGTACATCAGCCTAGCCGTTGATTTTCTTATCCTGCAACTACATAAGCTGTGCTACTTCTCCATACTTATCAGTACCTTGAAGAATGTCACGGAGTTTGATGTCCGAAAGCTTGAACGCCAGTGAAGTCTGGATCTTTAATTGTCCTCACAATTGTAGTATATTTTGTTTGTATAATTTCCATGACACAAGGTTGATATTTCGGTAATAGCTAATATGTTGCTAAAGGAGATAATTAAAGCAAACCCTCGTTAGCCGAGCAAGATCAAGGTCTTCATATGACCACTGCATCCCTATGTGCCTCCAAGCAGAGCATCATTGTGTAATTGTGAATGACTTTTGGTCAGCTTAGATTCTCTCGGATGTTTTAAGCTCATTAATTATTACCTAAGAGCCTTTGAGGTAAGAATGAGCCTTTGAGTAAGCCATACGTAGAGGACGAATATCCTTACCCGGTATTATTGCAATATATTGAAATATATTTTTCCCAGACTAGAGGTCGGTTGAGAAAGAATTAATTACGTACCCGTCATCCAAACAAAAATATTTCCTTAATGAACACGTTTATAATTAAATTTCAGCTTCAGGCAAATTGGAGTTGCCTCTTAAAACTCGTTTCTTTCACAGGACTGACAAAGAAAGAGTGTTAACAGTCAACTTGACAGACATATATGTGATTCGAAATTGAAGTAATGATCGCAGCGATAGTTGCTTTCCTTGTTAAAATTATTTAACCCTAATAAGGATGGAATCATTGCAGTAATCATAGGAAATGAAAAACCCCACATGCAGCGATCACAGCAGGGTTCCGCAGTACTGTAATGAAAATTCAACGTGTTCTAGCAATTCAGAGAGAGAGAGAGTGGGGGGGGGAGTAAGAAATAACTGAAACTAGTATAGTAATTTATCTTGTCATATCACCTTGAAGACATGCTTCTGCAAAATTTGAATTCAATAGCTTCTGATCAAGAATTTTAATTATATACCCTGTTTCAATACATACCTACACTATATATGTACTACGGGAGAGGAGCCTGGTACGGCACACCTAAGGTTTTGCAAAATTTAAGGAAAATGCAATGAAGAACAAGTAGCGTGTTACTATTATCATGAGGGTAACATACAGAAACAGTACTAGTAATGAAAATTCATGAACGCGAGTATGTTGACTGTTGATAACGAAAGTAAATATGAGTAATAGCTGCGCATCTCAAAAAGTCTTTCCCACTACCGGACAGACGTAAATAAATACATATTTCTAAATAAAGGAGGAGGACCTGCATAATATATCACAAGATAATTATTCTTATTATATTTTTTTTGTATTTTTGAGATAAAAACAGGACACGGTAACATGATAATATATTTTTCATAACGTTCTCTAGAGATTATCACAAAAAATAAAAATGTTTTAGAACTAATGAAACATTTGTTTAAATAGTGATCATATCTATAAAAATAAATGTTCTCTTATGCTGTGTATTCAATGTGTCCAACCCTTGAATGATACACTAATTACACTGAACCTAAGCCTCGACTGTGGTTCCTAAACAAATGATACACTCTGTTAGAACACTTCAATCGACATTAGTTTTGGTTCCAAAATTTAATTTTCTTTTAGTCTTCTAAGGCTCTTCACTGTTTCCAGTTTCTGTTGGCACAGAGTTAGAGATAGGTTCTCTATTTATAGTTTTATTAATGTCAGTCTTGCCTCCCTTTGCTATTTGTTTGGTCTTCTGTTTTGTGCCCTTTCCTGCAACATAAACTTATACAGAGCCAATGTTAATGTTTCAGCACTATATATTGCTACTCCCAGGCTCACTGATCTTTCTATCACATTCGTTATTGCTTGCTTCATATTCTCTTCTAAGAATGTTCCTTTCTTTTTGGCCTCTATGTTGACAGAATGCATATGAATAAAAATTAATGTATTGTCAGTGCAAGTTCAGGGGATAAAAATAGACCTTCGCGTACGGAAAATTGCTATCGTACGGTACTGAGCAACACACACGTACGTATATATAACGTCATAACACGGCCCGATTCTTTTAAACCGACACTGTATTTTTTGTTTCTGTAGTCTACTTAATACCAAATAATATGAGTACAAATAGTTAATTAGTTCTTTACCGGACAAGGCAGCAGCAATGTCAGCAAAATATTAACAGCCCAGCTCCAGTTCACTAGACAACTTCTCTGATTCAACTGTCAAAGAGGAGGGAAAACTTTCCTTTGGTAGCAAAGGTAGTTGTTTGTCTAAATGTACACCATGAGCTTCTACTATATATCGGCAACTACGAGATAGTGACACCGTACGGTACTGGGCACTGTGCGGTACTGGACGCATCTTCCCTATATATGCAATTATATTACCATGAATCAGTGCATTTAGCATTTAGAGTTAAATAAATATAATTCAACCTTCATTTTCATTGCATATCGGAGACCATTCAATAATAATCATTAACTCAAGAAATACATTTAAAAATACTTTTTCACTAAATGCTCATAGATGTTGTTTGAAAGAAGTATTCAGTTTTTAAGCCTATCCGAAAATGAAAGCCTGACATTTGTTTTTCATGTCAAGAAGCCTAACGGTGCGATGTAGGAAGTTACTTTGCGTATATATCTCCCCATGCTTCACAAGTTCAGTAAGACATATTTTAATGAATCGTCCGTGACTTTATTTATCCACGTTGAATTGAATGTGATACTCTGTTATAAAATGCAGTATATAAATTTCTAACAGTACCCTCTCCTCAGAGTTATTAGCATATAGTCATTCGAATATAATTTATCAAGTGCAGAATTTAACCATTAATCTTTCAGCTTGGCTTTACATTGATATGCGGACTCATGAATAAAGAATTGTTTAGCAGTTTAACTCATCAGTTTGCTGTTTAAAGTTTAGTACATCAATCACAGTAATGTCAACATATTAGATTTTAAGTGATTTTATGAAATGTCGATGAATTGATTTTTCAGTGCCACTGCTATGAACTAGTGAGACCCAGTTATGAATTTAGGTTAAAGAATTCTGATCTGCTACATTTTTCATGATTTTCCATATGCAATCTACACTAAAATATTCTTACAAAGGCTTATAGTTCATGTTAATCTAGATAAACATTGGTAGAAGTGGTTTTTACATATTTTGTTGTAGATATACTGTGAACATGGGAATACAATGAACATAAGTCAAATATATTAAGAGCTGATGTTATATGCTGTCTTTAAATACAATTTCCTTTGGTTGACTGGAAGGAGAAAATAAATTAATTACTATTTGCCAGTTGAGAAAAGTATAAATATTGGGAAAGCCACAGTTTCAGATAAAATTGGTTTTCAATAAACCGTGCTTTCTAACGAAACGTAGATCCTTCTATAGTAAACTTCTACCCATTTCTTATCTGTGCTTAATATCAGAGAGTGGCAATATTAATTTTGTTCGTCATTTTAAATCTTACGACGTGTGTGTGTGTGTGTGTGTGTGTATATTGAAATAAAGTTGTTAGCTTTTCTCATAGATCATGGAAAACTGGCAGTGTATATAACAATATTGTGCATTTGGAAAATTTGCTTGTCACTTATATGAAATGCATTGACCTTAATTATTCGGATTATTGTAACCAGTAGTTTGTACATTTTTAAATGTTTGTAGATATTTGATAAAGCAATAAAAATGCGTTGTGTAACACTCACACCTCTTGTACAAATTACTCATACAAATGTTTTATCTTTTACTTTAAGTTAACGGAGTTAAACACTTATAGCAATAATTTCACTACATATTCCCTTGTAATCGGAAAGGAAATGAGAGAATAGAGACATTTAAAGTCATGCGATAGATCCAGCATACAGCTACTTAAAATAATTAAGCCGCCCCTGTCACCTAAGAACACTGAGACGACATATAACTAATATCAGAAAGACATTGACACAAACGAATAAATATAAATAAATGATAGATTTACTAATATAAATGACGTATATCAGAACAGAGGTATGCCATAATGCTAGCATACACTCCGGAGACTGCCTCCGTGACAAGGCCACTCTACGAAGGTCAGTAAACTCCCTTTGTAACCCCTGTAAACAAACAACCCTACTCTATTGTCTGTTTTGCCCTCAAGGAAAATTTGGCGCCTTCCAGTCGGAAACCTACAAATTGTCAAAATCCTAGGCGTGCCTCTGACAACAGGCTATAAGATTTCGACCGACTCGCAGAACGCATACCTCAGCAACGCGGACCGTTAGAGAAAGCGTCTCTGATATTAGGTCCGAAACTGGAAATTCTCAACACTGGTCTCAAGTGGGGATACTTAAAGGCCAATAGAAAATTGATATTTGGTCATGTTATTTTTCAAACTCCTAGAAATACCTAGAGTGGGGGGAATTCAAAGGGATGGCGGAAAATAATTTTTGCTAGTAAGATCGCTTCGGTCCTGAGCTCTACGTGAGACGGACGCGTATTCGGCGCCGCCTAAGAACTATACTTCAGCGCCATGTACAGAGACCAAGGGCAATGTTTAACAATCTCCCCAGTGAGAGTTAGCACAACGAGTAATGTATAGGGAGGACGATAAATATATCCAATTCGACTACTCAGTGCTACTACCTCCGTGCTTCGCATCGCAATATTGACAGTAACGCTTAACTCAGCAACCACATCGACGACGACTTTACGGTGGCGAGCAAGGAGCCTAAGGATAACAATAAACTACTGTCTACCAGATTCAAGGTGTCATCATTAACCCACAAGCAGTCAGTATGCACCCACTCCTGAAGTATAGATGAGAGTTCTCATGCGGGAGCTACATGTCACTTCGAACCGATTAGAATCTCCCTTTCATTAACCTCCTCACGCCACCGATCCTTAATTGTGAGGCGTTCATAAGGGAGAGCTCGACATGGTCCACAACGAGCCGAACCGCCTCAAACATTAGTCTGTTTTTTTAATCCCGTCAATATAGTCGATTTTTAAGTCAGAACAAACTAAATCCTACATTTTTATACATCTAAAGAAATTAAGTTCAAAAAAAATGAAACAAAGGTAATAAAAAGATTATATCTAGTTGTAGATCTGTTATTATTTCTTCAAGCAATAATCAAATATAAGACGTGGTAGCTATATGATGACCTGAACTGTATTCTTGCTTGTCAAAAGATAAATATACATTTGAGAACATTATAAATGTTGGTCGGTTCAAACAATTGACAAGGAATATCTCAATGTAGAATAAGAATTTGAGATATTGGTTTAGCAAGAATTACATTTTTGG
Organism: Mantis religiosa; assembly: GCA_030765055.1. NCBI lineage: Eukaryota > Metazoa > Arthropoda > Insecta > Mantodea > Mantidae > Mantis > Mantis religiosa. The sequence continues at coordinate 201,384,038 of CM060947.1, read as the reverse complement.
TGCGGTAAGGTATTGCATATCTTAGTGCCAAATAGCATGTTTGTTATTTAATATATCTTTCGTTTTTGAATTGTGGATGCTTGCATGCGCACTTGTACACACATACATTCACACAAACATACATACACACAAAACGACAGACGCCAATCACTCTACACATATACGACTATACCTAGAACTTGTTTTCCAGAGAACTTCAAGGTATGTTTCTGCAGTGTAATCTTAATGGTATTTTTGTGTGGAATACAGTACTTTGATACTTGCTGCAAGTAGTGGTAGAGCAAGTAAAAGTTCGTACTTCTCAAAAATTGCTTCCAAAGCTGTGGTTTGAAGCGCTGATACCATGGACATATGTATACCTAAGGTAATTGCATATAAACAGTGTGATGTATTGGATGTATTGACGAAACGAAATAATGGGTTAGCTTTAGGTTGCACAAAGCGAAGCTGCAGCATTCCGCAGTGCCGTCAACATGGACGTTGGAATGTGATGTTTGAGGTGTGGCCAGCTAGAACTGATAATGTTTGGACGTGCTCTTGAAAGAGCAGTTGAGAGTGCATGTGGTGGCGTAAGAGGATCAGAATATCGACCTGCAGGTTAATTTGTTGCGCTTGCTGACTATTTGCTGTTTACACTTCACCTGAGCTCTTGTGTTCAAAGCGAAGCGTTATGACCAAAGCAGGTTCAACAACCCAGTCCATGGAAAGGTCACGTTCAACCATGAATTATCCAGAAATGTATATATCTATAGTGTGTTTGAACCTGCTAATCCCAGGAATCAATTGACAAATTCTTGTTATGCATTCAGCGTTACGTAGAACAGAATTTGGTCATATATGAGCCCAAAGGATGTCAAGAGCGAAAATAATTCATAAAAAAGTAGGAAAAAATGAAATCACAAGAGTCAGAATTTTGATGTTTTGCAGTACATATCACATTCTTTAGATTCGTGCTGAGGCTTGGATGTTGAAAACAGTCAAAGTTTAGAAACCAACTTGTATTTATATTATTGTTGTACAAATATTTGTATGAACTGCAAGTTGCGAGTTATACAGTGAATGAAGAAATTTTTCCTTTTAGAAATTTTGCTTCAAGGAAGGGATCTCCAAAACTAAAAATAAAATTTGACGTCACAAAAAGTGGTCAGTAAAATAAAACGTTGTTATGTCCTCTATCTTTTAGTTAAATTGTGATGTATAAACGTTAATTATATTATCTTCAACGTGAGCATCACAGTTCTGATTATACGAGGCATGTTTATGAAGTCAGTACCGTTTTGCGATTCCGCCACGACGGCAGCGCTATGGTCGACGTTCTGCGCATGCGCGCTGTTTACCTACAGCTCTTGTCTACGCACTGACGTCATTACAGTCTGATTCTTCATTGTATACGTTGGTTACTGAGTGTTTAAGATACCTCCAACAATCGTGAGTCCCGCCGATTGTGAAGTACGGGCTGTTATGCGATTTCCTAATGCTAAAGGCGTAAAACAGATCAATATTCATTGTGAGATCTGTGAAGTTTACGGAAAGAACATTATGAGTAATGGAATGGTAAGGAAATGGGTGTGAGCATTTAAAGATGGCCGCACACATGTGCATGATGAAGAACGGAGTAGGCGTGCTTCGGTCGTTACTGAAGATTTGGTGCAGAAAGTGGACGAAAAGGTGAGAGAAAACAGACGCTTTACAATTTCATCATTGTGCGACTATTTTCCTTAATATTCCCATAGTGTTTTGTATCACATTGTAACCGAGAACTTGAAGTACCGGAAATTGTGTTCACATTGGGTTCCAAAAATATTGACGGATTTGCACAAAACCCAAAGTTTAGGCAGCGCATTGCCTTTCCTTCAGCGGTATCACAATGAAGGTGAAGATTTTTTAGACCCAATTGTTACTGGTGACGAAACATGGGTGGCCTACGTCACACTAGAATCCAAACAACAATCCATGGAATGGCGAAATTCATCATCACCCACAGAAGTGAAGTTTAAGCAAACAATTTCTGCCCGGAAAATCATGTGCACATTTTTTGGGACAGAAAAGCAGTATTGCTAGTGGAGTTTCTTCCTCGTTACAAGAAAATCAATGCAGCGTTTTATTGTGAGACATTGAGCGATCTGCGCCGTGCAATCTAGAACAAAAGACGTGGCAAGTCGAGTAAGGGTATTGTTTTGCTGCAGGATAATGCCCGTGCACAGGTGGCTAATCGGACCAAAGATCTCATCAAATCTTTTAAATGGGAAACTCTAGATCATCCTCCATACAGCCCTGATCTGGCGCCCGGCGACTACCATTTATTCCTGCACTTGAAGAAACATCTGGGCGGTCAGCGTCCTCAAGACGAAAACGAATTCAAAACAGTTGTGATACAGTGGTTAACACGACAGGCAGCAGAACTTTATGAGGAGGGTATTTAAAAACTGGTGCCACGTTATGACAAGTGCCTCAATATTCACGGAAATTATGTAGAAAAGTAGATGAAGGTACAGGCTTTCATGTAAAAATAAAATAATTGCGATATCTTTGCACATCTTTTTTTAATTTCAAAACGGTGCTGACTTAAAACACATGCCTCGTATTTGGGAATCACCAGCGAGCGAAGTGGTTCCGCTGTAAAGTGAGAGGTTCCATTCGGGAGATATTGCTTTTGCTGGAACAACTGCCCAATCTAAACATAGATGTTTTTCCGGATTTCCACTGGTCGATAGGTTCATGCTGATATGGTTCCTCTTAACTACGACTTTGTTATCCTCTATTTCTTACCTTCATTCATCTTTCTGGTGAAGAAGATCCTAAGCCAGAAAAGATAGTGCTGTGACGGGAAGGTGGAGATGCGTTGTGAAGGTTTCTTCCTTGAAGATTTAGGCTCTCCAGCCCCTTCCTCTACAAACATCAGTACATGGCAGTTACTATGTTTTTTATGTATGTATTTGTACTTTCTGTACATCCGTTACCTCGTAACGGTTGAATCAAGCATAAACCTTGCTACACCCAGATACATCATATTATGGGGCAATAAATTGCTGTGTTTGTAATCACTCTGTTAGCATTTTGGATTATTTTTTAGAATTTTGTGCGCTTATTGGATATTATTTCAGCATTTTATAGTATATAGTAACATTTTTGTACAACGTTAATGTGCCAATAAAATTTGGTTTATGAGTGAATAGTGGAATAAAAGTGCATAAAGCACGTTTGACTTTTTCGAAAGCAGGAACTAATATTGGCTAGACAAAATATAAGAAAATAGAGTGTGTATGGCTAAATCATAAAATAGAGGACACAGGTTTATGCAAGACCACAATACTAAGATACACAAAGAAAATCCAAGGCATGCAACTTGAACGATAACATAGAACAAAGTTCAACATCTTAATGTGCTACTCCCGCTCTACTGTGATTAAAATTAAATAGTGTTACTGAAATATCTTTCATCACATACTGTAAGTATGGACCCAAATATATTGCAGAACTACTTAAGCAAGTTTTGGTGTTCAAGGTTCATCAGTTTTCGCAGGCAGTATACCAATTATGTTTCCTGCGTAATTGGCACCAGCTGCGATAAAAATATTTATATACCTGAAGGTAGAATAAAAAGGAGGAACAATCTATATTAGTAAATTATCCGTATTATCACATATCTCTAACATTTTTACAATATTGACTGATTCACCAACCTTTTGTGAGAAAAGAGATATATTCTTCACCGTTAAATCTTTTGTAGCACTTTAACAACCATTTCAATAATATGTTTTCATTCTGCGTTCAAATTTGCAATTGAAAAATTGTCCATGAACCGGAAATTTCACATGCGTGACATATTTTAGTATAATTATCGCATTTATTGGATAATTTCGCATATTATTCTACTTTCAAATCACATTATAAGTTGGATTACAAGACATGCAAACTGGTCTTTGTGGCGACATTGGTATCACTTTTATCCCTAGCCAATCAGTGGTAGTCTGCTTCAGAATGTGTTAATGAACTTAATTGCTATTTAATAATGATTTTCGATAATTTTGTGCTATAAATAAACATCGTTGTGGGTACTCTTTAGGAATTAGTAGCTCAAGGAAAATGTGACGACAAACTTTGAGTAGTCCTTGGTGGTCCAAGTGCCAATTGGTATTGGAAGCGTCACATAGTAAAATTGTGTTCTCTCCTCTGTATCACTGTTAGAAACAAGCGATCAGGCAAATATTGACTATGTCCGCTACCATAAATTCATCCACTAACTGCAAATAGGCAGCACTTTATCCCTAAAGAGTTATGGATGTACAAATTCAGCAGAAATCAAACGCAGAATAGAGCTTAATGTCGGCGAAAACTATAAATGAATGCGTACGCGATGCATAATATTTAGTGACTGTTGAAATCGTTGGTGATACGATCACGGATGGAAGTGTTTTGCACTCTCCCTATAGCCTAAACCAAGCGCAGAGTGGCTTGCATTGTTTTGCAAAGAGAACGTGTTTTAGACAGTTTTTCCACTTAGAGTTAACTTTGCAGAACTGGCTACAGAGACAACACTAGAGCGTAGGGAAGTTTGGGAGGATAACTAATTGAATTATCAGGGTGATTGAATAGAGGCTTATGGTGTAGTTAAACTTTGCCAACAAAAGCATTTTATGCTGACAAGGTTTGGAGTTCGTGTTTCAACTGAAGCTTGGAAAATAAAGATTGTTTTGAAAAAAATAGAATACTGTGATGCAAGAACCACCTCGTTGTTAGAACACTCCTTCCTGCCGCCTTGCAATTGTCTGTGGAGCAAATGTCATCTCTTGCCTTGTTCGAACTGAACCTGCATTGTAGAAAAGACTATATGGATTCGGCAATGGATCGATGTATTTGCCCTTTACGCTTAACTACATCTGATATGGCATATAGAAAATTCAAATAAATACATTCAATATAAATAGATATTAATAGTTCTTTTTATCAGTTACCATTTGAATACTAATGCGATCATAAATGTTACCCCCTTTTTCTAACTGTACTAACTGAAGCATGCATATGAGATTTCAGTAGAAGTATACCATTTAATTTCCTGAATATGTGGATTTTAGCTTTTCAAATAGCTACTGATGGTCAATAGAACTAATTAATATTTAGAAAAGCAGAAAGCGATTCATGCAATCTACACTTCATTGCAATAAAGATCAAATGAGTAGTCCCAACGAAGTAATATTAAATTTACATGTAACAAAACACACATAAGTGGAACTAGGGTCATTGTCTGCAGTTTTACTCTCAGAATGCTTTGCAGACAACGACGAAAATTGCTGCCAGCTTTCATATTCTAGGATCTATTTGAATTCATTAATTAATTACCTGAACATTTTTACATCTAGCCAATCCACGCCTTGGAAGAGGATACAAAAGGGACGTTGTCCTCAGCAACACCACGAGTGATACTTTATTTGTTCTGTAATTTAATTGAGGTTAATAAATGCCTGTTGTTATTATTATATCAAGATCAATTAAATTACTTAGAAAAATACAAATTAGAACGGAGAGTTTTTAAAATAATTACAAATCAAGAGCGATGACAATTTTGCACCTTTAGCACAATTAATGGACTTATACATTTTAAATTTCTGAGGACATATGCTAATAAAATTAACATATATTACTCTTTACTAGTATGTTTTAAATCGAATAAGTTAGATTCTAATAGCTGAGTAAAAAATATATATTTAACTAAAACGTTAACACAATCCTTAAATAGCCAAGTTTTGGATTTAATGTTTAGTTACTTTTATTAAATTATCCTTGCACAAAGGAAGTCAGATTCGTTGAAGTAAATTTAATGGGATGCTTAAAATATTGAGATTTTTATTAGAATATTCCATTACTTCATCTCCTTCAAGTTAGGATTCACTATCGTTTTATGTAGTAACAATAGTTTGTTCATATATTATATATTTCACTCGTTTACATTGAACACGGAATTAGACTTTTTAATCCTAGTTTCTTATCAGAAAGCCTTTACTATCCGGATCTTAAATACACCTAAGCTGTGTGGTCCCCAAGGAAGTTAATTGTTGTCTTTTGTGATAATTTGTATTGAAAAATCAGTTTGAGTTGGACTTTCAAAGTTTTATTTGAGATTATTTTTCGGTATTCCCATGATCAGCTTAAAATAGTTTAAGTTGTTGGCTGTAATATCTGTTTTGATTTAGGCTCCTAGAATTGAAAATGTTTAAATATGTTTAATGATGGTTTAAGATTTTATATGGAAAGGTTAATATGAATGAGAAATGAAAGTGTGAAATTCAGTGGGTCATGATACAATGAAATATGTACATGATATGATTCAATATGTATATGATGATGTAATGTGTTAGTATTGGTGGTTACAAAAATGATGTGACGTAGTGTGTTGACGTGGACCAATGAAAACTAAGTTTGTTTGGTGATTATAGTAACGAAAGGAGAAAAATCAATAATCTTGGAGTAGCGGCTAGCAAAATAGCTTCTTTGGATCGTGTAACATAGAGGGAACATACGTCTTTTGATTGTGTAATGTTGAAGGGAACAGACGTATATTGACTGTGTAACGTTGAAGAGTACAGTCGTATAATTCTGAGTCAGAACGGCCTGTAAAAAAATCTACAGAGTTTATAAACTATATTCACAATTTCTGTGTAAATGCAGTTCTATTGAATTGGCCTAGTTACTTATATATCTACATTACGATCTATTCCATAAGTTTGCTACTCAAAATTAAAATATTTAAATTACATTAATTTAAAAATAAAAATGGATTTTTTCCTCAATAGATATAAAATTAATTCACTCGCTCGAGAACACGCCTGAATTCAAAGAGCTTTTCTCATGTAACGACTGGAGGAGCAGCCGTGGATAACATCTAAAGGAATTGATGTGAGCAAAAGCTCAGATTAAAACGACAGTAAGGCTAGGAACATTGGCACCATCCTCAAGGACAGGACGCAACATCATCTTTTACCCGCCTCGGTAGCGTAGATGGTAGCGTGTCTGCCTCACGTTCAAGAGGTCCCGAGTTCGAATCTCAGGGCGAGTTACCTGGACAATGTTGTTTCCGGGGTTTTCCCTTATCCTGATAGACGTATGTTGGGTAACTCTAAGCTCCATGCACCCCGGACTCACTTGAGCATCATTTCACCCAATTCATTCATCGTCCGATATGACTTTACGTTGGAGGACGTACATTGCAAAAAATAAAACAATACATCACATATTTTGTCGTAGAATCGCAGCATCCCCACGTATGTAACATTTCCGTTGCACATGGTCGCCGCAACATGCCGCTTCGAGAACATCATATTACCACGTACGTATTTCCGGTCCATGGTTTAAAGACAATAATATATTATAGCGTTAAGATCAATTTTATTGACATGTCTTCTTACAAAAATTGGTCATTGGATAAAACCTTAGAGATATTTTTAAACGAGAAAATATAGCATCTATGAGTATATTAAGCTAATATTTTTCCACTAAAGTTCCACTGTCTCATTTATCTTTACTTCCTCCTGGTTATAATATTCACCCACTCTGTTCCCTTAAAAGCAATATAGGCAAAGTAATTAAACATGTCAATGTCATCAAAACAATGATTGATTTTTTTGGAGAGTTTACCTTTGCATGGCTATAAAGGGTACTGTCCTTTGAACCTCACACTTAATCGACTTTTAAATGCGCTTTTACGAACTGTAATTATGTGCAACTTCGTTAGCGCGGACAATCGATTTACATCGTCAGTGTAATGAAGACAATAAAAGCTGTGTTTACCTGCGACAAAACGTGTACATAGTTTCTTTGTTTCAGAAAGCTTTGTCCTCGTATAGCAGCTACCTTATTTCAACAGAAGCTTCTAGTTTTCCTTTATCGCTTTCATCAAATGTATGCTTCAAAAACACTACTGGCGAGGACAGCACCTCCCGTTTTTGCTGACATTGTACATTACCGTTGCTTAATTGTTGTAGATAAAAAATGGCCTTTAGTTTGAAATTATGTATCAAGATAAAATAGTACAGCTTTGCTCTCTTTTTTCTCACCTGTAGCAAGATTATTTTATACTTTATCCAAAAATTCTATGTCCAGCATATATTAAAAATAATCACTGATATGCAAACATTAACTTTTTGTCTGCGGTCTTTATTTTAATATGTCATTGTGCCCAATATAAGTCTGCTGAATGAGAATATGAATTCAGTTTTTCTCCATAACATACCAATTTTTCACAATATAGGAAATAGTAAAATATGCATTTTTATACTAACCTCTGTCAAATTTATGTTATATTATTAAGTATAAGTTAATAAGTACATAACTGTAAACACAACACTCTTTCAATTATCTAATGTTTCATATCATCACTTAAATTTGAACATTTAACCAGTTTTTACATACTGTCTTGAAATATAATGAACATTTTTTTTAGAGTTCCTACTATCGAAAGAATTTGACACATCTTTCTTCAGCGACCAGCAATAATCAGCTACCATATTCATATTTCACTTCCCCTGGTAGCGTCTTTCCATTTCCTTGATGTCCTGGTGAAATCTTTCATCCTGTTGGTCACTGAAACAGCCGAGACTTTCTGAAAGAATAAAAGTCCAAATGAGAGTGCAGAAAATTTACTTTCACACTCATACTGCAGGCCAGAAACATATTTTCTACAATATTTTTGTAATATGGATCCTTTTAATTTCGCAGAGAGTTTCTGATCACACTCTGAGAGCCAATCCATGCTTGTTTTTCAGTATCAGTCATTGTTTCTTCAAATGAGGTATTATAAATCAACTTCCTAATTTGTGGACCAACAAATATTACCTTTTTAATTTTAGGAAAAGATATTCCAGTGGACTTATTGCAGATATATTGGTAGTAGTTGCCATTCGTATTCAAACCTTCACATATTGCTCCATTAAGCCTAACTTTATTTCCTTATTTTTACTTATTTTTACTTTATTTTAGTTCCTTAGTTGTTCTACACAGTTTGACATACTTTTTCGGAGCCCATTTTTTGTCAAGATCTCCAAGCTACATGACAATAGGCTTTGCAGGCCATTTTAATAAATTTGTAATATTTTGTCTTCTCTTTCGAACAATAAATTTGCTACAGATATAGAAAAAATATATCAGAGTTATTTTTGCACTTTCTGGAAGACACATTGCTTCAAATTCCCAAAATATATATGACATACAACTGCCTATCACAAAAACATATCGTCACTGTTTGAAAAGCAGTTACAGACTGAGCTAAATGTGCAGAGACTGGTCTTAAAATAAGGCAGGTATACTTTTCTGTTACACTGACATTGTTGTATTGTTGTGAAACACTTTCATTTCAACAACGAAATCAATATTGTTTCTTCGTTTACTGGTTTCTTTTCAGAACAATATATTTATGCACAGAACTACATTAAAACAGTTTATTATAGCTACTGATTGTGCATAAATGTTACGTAATAGAAAAAACTGATTATAGTTTTGGAATCAGCACATAACATTTAGTAAAGTAGACCTATTTTGGAGGAATTCCGAGAATCATGCATAACGGTGTAATGTTTAGAAGAACCTGAACTTATTAATTAATGAGTTTGAGAGAAAAAAAAAACCTTTGCCCAAGTGTGCATGTGTGTTTGTTTGTTTGCTTGTATGTGTAAAGTATTATAAAAATAGGATGTTGAATAAATGCCATTTAATTTTAGCGGTTTCCAAAGGTACAACACAAAATGTTAACAATTCCACATACTGCATTACCCTCTACTGTCTACCTACCACAAGAAAGCCCGCCTCGATAGCGTAGATGGTAGCGTGTTTGCCTCACGTTCAGGAGGTCCCGAGTTCGAATCTCGGTCAGGGTGAGTTACCAGTATAAGGTTTTACGGGGTTTTCCCTTATCCTGAAAGACGAATGTAGGGTAACTCTGAGCTCTATGTGCTTCATGAGCCCCCAGGCTCATTTGAACTTCATTTCACTCATTCCATTCATCGTCCTATATGACTTAAGGTTGGAGGACGTAAATTTACCCAAAGAAAAAACAACTCAAGATGGCAAGGAATCATGAAGAGGGAGAGGGGTTTGAACTGTCTGCTCTGTTACTGATTCTGTTTACTACGAAATGAAATGAGTGTATGAGTGTACATATGAGTCAGCCATGCTGCCAGATCTAATGCCCGTTTAAGTAACTGCAGTGACAGGTGGTATGCATGTGTGAGCTGTGTAAGAACACTGTATTTTACATGAACCTAACATCCTTATCACATCCGGAAGACGAGCGCATGACAGCAAAAGTGATTATGTTACGTATTCCTCTGCCTTGCCTTCTTGGGTGGACGCAGAGCAGATGAGATTTGAAAATTTTTCTGTGGTTCACTAAACCCTACCATTACTCAGTTCAGGCCACCGTAGAGTCACTCGCTTTTTAATAACCTGACAAATGATTAATAGTTTCCACATTTTAGCAACTTAAAAGTAAGTATATAATGGAACCTTATTTGCTAACATTTGTCTCCATTACTTGCAGTAGATAGGAAACAAATTGGTTAACTGCACCTACTAATTGAGCAAACTTTTCTTTATAAAGCTCATTCTTATATCTACTTCGCGTTGAGCTAAACTTTATAGAAACATTCCTATTGCACATTACCTCGTAAATAGAATGGGAATACGGAGATATGTAGCTGATATAAAGCAATAAATCCATTGAAGGGATAGCCATTATGTGGCTGACCTATCTGACGTAATGGTTTTTTTTTTTCGGTTGGTTTTCCGGGTCACTAGGCAACAGCAGGGTAACTTAATTACATCCCCCGAATTCTTTCCCTTGTATTCACCTCCATTATTTCATATCATCTCTCATCTGGTGGTTTCTTTCAGTGTAGAAGTGTCGGAGGGAATCTCGGTGAATCTCGGTGGTGCATGGCGGGATGATATGGTCTGAGTGAACACTTTCTCCTCCGACGGACTCAGAGGCGGCCTGGTGGGTTGATTCAGGGGATGGCCGGTTGTTCAAGCATGCTTGAAGTGTTCTTTGCTCTGGGGGAGCGGCGTCCGGTCTCCAAACTGGCCTTGTCACTGTTTCGGTGCCACTGTTGGTGGGAATTGTCCTAAACCAACTTCCAGAGAGTTTCTATCTAGTGAAGTGTAGGGACACCATCCTCTGTACTGTAGTGACTCCCTGGGGTCTGCCAACCTCTGTCTCCTCTCACCTCATCCTCCCTACTGGGGGTGCGTCACTGGGGCATAGATACAAAAGACCTGTCTGGTCGAGTGCTGGATCACCTCCGCAAAATTAATCCTATCAGTAATCAAATTATCTAACACATAATATGCTAATCAAAATTTTAGGATCCATATTTGAGAAGTTTTCAATGTAAAAGTTAGGGATGTTGTGTCCTAAACGATTTCTGGACTTAACTTCCAACAATGGTTTTTAGCCAACTTTTTGCTTTTCAGTAAAATTGTTCAGAGGAAAATGGACGTTTGCAGATGCAATTAAAACAGATCTTTTTCAAAACATTTTTTTTGGAGGGGGGGGTAGAGAAATTCCGAATTTTCAAATATGTAATTCCAGGGAAATCTCATTATTAAATTTTTCAGCACCACACCATTTATTGCAAGTACGTAGTAGTCATAGTAGGACATAGTAGGCAGGTACATAGTATATAAAAGAACCTCAGAAATTACAGAAAATATTGTAGCTTAAACAAATTAAATTTGCAAACTACTATCAAGGATATGAAATGGAGCAAAATGAGTAAAATATACGTAGCTGCTGAACTATACAATAGACCTTAACATTCTATATTTGTGTGACATTAAAGAGCATTTAATTTTGTTGCTTCGAAGCTGCACAGCAGGATTTGAAATGTTTCACTCCAGTTAAATGTTTTTAGCTGCAGTGCGAAAGGCTCTCACAGCTGCAACCAGAAAGCGGATAAAAAAAAAAAAAAACAGCACAGCACGCTTTTGCAACGAGCGTACGTCAACATATGAGAAGGACGTAGCAGTTAGTGGTAGTGTGTATCCCTTTGATGTTAATGTAATTCATAAATATTAAAGTTGTGAATTTATGAAGCGTCCAGGTCTTAATTTCTACGTAAAAACAGGATAGTCATTTCATTAATTAGGAACTGGCAGTGGAGAAAATCCAACTCACTTGGGCAGAAATGAAAAAGCAAGGATAAATACAAGAAACATTCTGTTGGCAAAGGATTACCACAGATAGACCAAGGAAATTTATTTGCATCATTACAAAATATACATGCTTAGCTCAGCTGCTCTCTCTAGGTAGGTGCTATAAAAAAAAACATATTGTAACATTCATATGTTACCTCTTCTATAGCAAACTATTCCTTAAAAGGTGTGTACTTATTACTTATATCATGCTAATTGAATACAACAAGCGATATTCAAATGTTTTAATGGGATGCCTTTGAAATTTCGTTCTCTTTGCGAGAACCAAGCGAAAACAAGGTGACGGGGAAAACAAAGGAACTAGCCTTTTTTATTTCAGTAATGGACACATTTTTAAATTTGAAACCAAAGTCAAGGAATATCTCGTAAAATATTATGGTTTTGCATAATGTGTATGACTTTTTAAGATTTCCATTTTAGTGTAGTAATATTTTCACTATCTCTTAACTTTAACATGATGTACATTCAGGATCAAGAGTTCTTTAGAGCTACTAAAGCGGTGCAATAAGTATTCGAATAAGGAATGAACACAATTTATTTATTTCTTATGTACCGTTTCCTACAGGTATTAGTAATATTAAAACTATATGTGAAAGGGCCGGGAAAGACTGGTAACGAAAAAGCACAAAAGCATATTATGTTTCTTTCAACTATCTTTTATATTCTAAAAAAAAAATCAAACTTAACAATTTTCAAAAAATCTAACCTTGTCACTGATCAGAGAGTGTTCCTTTTTTTACATTTTCTTTAAATATTTTTAATTGTGCACTAATGCCGAGGAAATTCATAATAATTTACGCGAGAACATGGAAAAAAATTATAAGAAAATTTTTGAGAAAGAGTATCCGAAAACTTACATTGAAGACGAAGCCAAAAATGTTGTTGTCCCCAATGTTCCTGCAGGAAGAGTGGCGTGAAAGATGCGAAGTTCACTGTGCCATACATAGCTAGAAGTGAAGGGACTTGTACTCACCTCCCGAGGAAACCTCCGAGCCTCGGAGACAAGCCCTCTGGGGGATGGCGGTATTAAAATGTGGGACATTACTCCCTCTGCCGGCGACACTGGCACTTCCTGGCGCTAGGCTTCAAAACTTGAAGATGGCCGAGAGTAACGAAGCGCATCCGCGGACCCCTAGCACTCGTGGTACTTCTGACGTTACTAGAGGAACCTTGTGCCGAACTGCCGAGCCCCTCCCGTAGGGGAGTTGTTCGGATTGGGTTGGACTCGAGGGGGCAGTGGTTCCCGATTCCCGTGGGAGATCGGGTACGTCTTCGGACGGGGTTGAGGGAAGCCATATATTCTCACGTACATAGTTAGTAGAAGGTGTGCTAGATCAGCAGGCGGTCCTACCGAGTTTGATCGGTAGCCTTCCCTTTGGGGTTGGTGGGCGTAAATGGCGTATCCACTTCCATCCCTTCTTGTGTTTTCGGACCAGATGGTGGGACTTGTTGGTCTCTAGGTCTTGCCCTATGAAAAGCCCCACGGAAGCGGCGCAGAGCGTCGGGTCGGGCTTCACTTCGTGTGCACTGCCCTGGTAGATACCCTGGCGTTATATATATATATATATATATATATATATATATATATATATATATATATATACTAACGTAGCGCATAATCAGTGAACAAAGAGCTGTTGGTAATCCCAAATACAGCACAGCTCGCGTTCAGAGAAGTCGTTACTCAAGGCGCCTGCATTTGAAGTATAAGCTGTTGTACTCAACATAATCCGCTTTCAGGAATCTACACTAGTCCCAACGCTCCTGCCGTTTTCAACCCCTCCAAGAAAGAAGAATTCTCCAGATTTGCAAAATACGCCTCTGTCTCCATGATAACATCCTCATTTTGCTCCTGCGACCCACTTCTTCTTGTTTAGGAACAGGAGAATATGGGATGCGGCAGCAATTGATAACGCAATTCATGCAGTTTGGTGGCGGCAAATTCGGATGAATGTGCTGGGGCATTTTCGTAGTGAAACAGAAATTTCTTCTTCGGGATATGCTGCTGTGTCTCCTTCAGCTTCTTGTCAAATTGGGTGATAACTCACCGTAGTACGTTCCACAATCGTTTTTCCTTTTTCTAAAAGGTCAATGAGTGTGACGTCTTCTGCAATCCAATAGAATTGTAGCCATTACTTTTCCTGCCAATGGAACTGTCTTTGCCATCTGTGGAGCAGATTCTCTGGAAGCAATCTAGTGTTTTAATGGTTGATTGGTTTCCGGAGTATAATTATGTACCCTGGGCTCATCGACAGTGACAACTCGACGCAAAGGTTGCTTCGGATTTCTCTTAAACAGCTACGAAACTGAAAGCAACAACTTTGAGCAAACGGGACACCCATCGGGCCGAGGGCTTTCTCATCTCCAACTTGTGCAAAAGATGAACTGCCGTTTCCATTGATACACCTGCACAAACTTTTGTTGGACGATCAGCGAGAATCACATAATGGATATCTTCAATGATGGGAGCCACATCTGCTGCACATCCTCGACGCTCCTCGTCAAAAGCATGTGTTCGACCACGTTTCAATTCGTTATACCAAAATCTAATTGTTGTCTTCGAAGGAGAAAGGCTTCCATGCACAACATCCGATTTCGCTTTTACCTTCACGGAAGTTTTTCCATCTAAAAGTGAAAAAAGAATCACTAAGCGATATTGCACCTTTTCCAATTTAGTAAAAACACGTTGAACAACTTATTGAAATATCTGTAAAATCAAAACTAACCTGTTGACCAACACCCAATTTGTTTTGAGAAAGTTTAACAGATGACAGTATATGATAATAACACAAACATTGCCTGCCTCGGTAGCGTAGATGGTAGGGTGTCTATATCGCGTTCAACAGGTCCCGAGTTCGAATCTCGGCCAGGGTGAGCTACCTGCATAAGGTTTTTCCAAGGTTTTCCCTGTCCTTAAAAGACTAATGTTGGGTAACTCTAAGCTTCACGGATCCCGGACTCATCGGAGCATCATTTCACCAATTTCTTTCATCGCCCGATATGACTAAATTTTAGGGGACTTAATCTAAAAAAGAAAAAAAAAAACATTCCTTAGCAACACCATATAATTTGAAACAGGGGCGCTTATTGGACTGCCTTCGTACATTTATAAAATCCAAAACAGAATGTTATGTGACCTGAATATGTCAAACACTTGTCAAAATTTTAAAATGTTGAAAATTGGTTCATCTTAAAATCAGTTTAAAGCAGAGAGACTTTTTAAAACCTTCACATCTTGTTAGAGTCTGGAATTAAATGCAACTTAGGGCATTTGAATTGTGTTGTCCTCAGATACTCCTACATATGGACATTGTTCTAACAATGAAGCACTTTGATACATTTATTCCAAAAATCTAAATTTGCCACAAGATCTCTATATAGAATTTTGTGATCGAATACTATAACTTGGTTACTCAATGCGTATGTAGTGCAGAAATAGAAAATATTTCTTCTTTTACGTTCATATAAATTTCTCCACATTTTTTTCATTGGTGGGTATAAAAACTATTCTTACGAGAATTTGTTTTACCATTTATTTAATTTTATTGTAATACACTTTTACAGAAAATGTCACATTACCATCAAATCCAAAAAAGAAAAAGAAAAGTTTGAATTACAAAAGGGCTGTTAATGGCACATACCTCTGAAATAGCTTATTGCGTGTGTGTGCGCGTATGTGTGTGAGTATGTGTGTGCGTATGTGTGTGTGCGTGTGGTGTAGGATTTAACACCCGCTTTTACTACATACGGCACCGCAGCCGGTGACACTGATGTGAAGAAGATGGAGCACCGGTGGAATGAGATGGTTGGGAAAACCGGAGATCCCGGGGAAATTCCTCCCCACCGCCGTGTAGTCCAACAAAATTTTCCCTTTGCGGTGCCTTGGATCTATCCCGTGTCGCCTTGGTGAGAGTGGAGAGGACTAACTTCGGCTCGGCCGAAAGAGCTAATTGTGTATGTAGAAGAAATTGTGTGTTTTAAACATATCAGCAGTTCAGTAGTATATAGTAAGGATAAAATAAGCGACATAATTTTCGCGTTATAATTGTTTTACTGGGTGTTAGTCTTCCACACCGAACGGAATTATTGTCTTTCTCATAAGATTTCACATCAAGATTTCCCAAGAAATAAATATTTGTAGACCACTGAATGCTCCAAATAAACTCATTTTTAATAACGGCGATGTGATCTTGTATGCGTATATATGTTCTATATTATATGCCTACCAAAACCAAAATTGGTATGTAAGATCAGAATCTTTCAAAGATAGATATGAAAGAGTTCCAGCACCAAGCTACTGTTCATGTGAAACTTTTCAAATGGCTCCTACAAATTTGATTTAAGCGTCATATAATTAAGATATCTGACAAAACTAAAACTATCAAAATATTTGGCGGACTTCCTAATGTTCTTAAAGAAACATTGATAATTTCGGTGTTTTTAAAAATGCTGTAAGAGAGTACATTTGCTCAAAACCTTTTTAATCTTTACAAAATTATCTGAATGACAAATTATCCTAATAATGCTTCTGTAGCTCTGTAAGTTGTATCTAACTCTTCCAGTGATAAATCATTACCAATAAATCTTTGATGCATGTTGAACGTTTATTTTTAATGTATATGCCTTTAATAAATAACAATGAATGGTATCCATTGCAAAAAGGTTGAGACGTACTGGCATAAGCCAAGTGAAAGCTGAATTAAAAGGTGTTTGATTTTGTATCATATATAATTATCCTTGTTTTGTTTTCCATATTGTAGTTCATATTGCCTGTATACTATAGTATGTGTCTTATGTTAACTTCTCAAGCGCGCGCGCACACACACACACACACTCACACACACACACACACACACACACACACACACACACACACACACACACAAGATATATATGAACCAACTGAACGCAAATCAATCTAATCTAATATAATCAAAGCGAAATGCATATCTTCAATTATCTGAAGCCCTTTTGGCAACTGGTAAACCGTAAGTGAAAGACAGAATCTTACTGAATTAAAATACAGATGGCTGTCCCCGTAGCTCAGTTGGTAGAGCACATGCCTGCCGTGTTAGGGGTCTCGGGTTCGATTCCCGGCGGTGGGGGTGGGGATTTTTATCCGTCCAAGATAATTTTTCCATCTTCCCCCGAGTCTGGAAGTATGAATGAGAGTGCGAATGTGTGCGTGATGTAATGATTAAAATCAACCCAACAAGAGATAACACCTTCGATATGTTCCAAAGGAGAACGGCCGCCGATATGACCGTAGTAGTTAAAAAAAATACAGATGTTATAGAACCAAGTGTATTCATATAATTTTATCTCTTTTGTGTAGTACTTTCAAAGACATTTTGTTACCGGTTTGTATTTTAAAATATTTAGTTATACTTATGTCAAATAGGAAATTGTTATTGTTAATCTGTCTAAATCTCTCTCTCTCTCTTTCTTTATTTCTTCCTTTCTTCCTTTCTTTCGTTCATTCTTTCTTCTTTCTTTTTCTCTCCGTCTACGTTAGTCAGAGGAAACGAAATTTTAAGGCATAATATAACAACCAGTTCACTTAATAGTCATTTTATTTCCCTATTCCTACTCTGTCAATTGGGATGTTATGTAACAAATCAGGTTCATCAAACGTTTATCACAGTTAACATGAACCAAGTAGAACAATAAGTGTTAGAAGAGTAGTTTGCACAAGAATGAATGGAGAAGGTCATGTGAGTGTAGCAGATGACATTTTTTTCTCTATTAGGTCTATTAGTTAAACTGAACAAAAAGGGGCGCTATAGCCCTTTCCGAGTCCAGATGTCCACCCTCTGTGTTCATCTTCTCTGTTTACCACATGCATCATCAATGGTATGTAGTACTGGAGGATGAGACGTGATTATCGCCCCGATTTCTCTACGAATATAATTCCTGGTATTAATGATGGTCCTTCTTGAATTATTGATTCTATTAATTCCTTAATTAATTTAAGTTGCAAATTTGATGTAGAGCAATAACGTTGAGCAATACCTCAACATTTACCAATCACGGTGGTTTCTTTCTAATAACTTTGACCAATTGTTTTTTATTTTTTTTATTTTTATTAATCGGATGGAACATCAGGTGTTACTGAACCGTGAAGTGTGTTACTATTATGTAGTGATTAGTAGGCTGCGTCATCCAATTAGCTTTCAATCAATGCACGTTGCATTCACTTTTTGAAACAATGTGACCTTATCCACTTTTAATTTAGCTTATTTGTTGGTGAGGTACTATTTTCCCTTTTGATACTGTCAGTTAATAATATGTAAAACATTCGATTGTTCATTATTATGCAGTGATATGTAATCTGACAGCTTATTTATTGGCTTATTTCAAATAAGCTAAGTAAGACCGTAATTGTATAATGTTACATTTTGTTTTTCAAATAGCCCTAATTGCTCCCATTACAGTTTAATTAGATAAATGGATAACTGTATGCCTTGATATTATTCTGATCTCGTGAACTAATATTTTGCGCTGTCCAGTATTCAAACAGTCATTCCACTCCTTTTTCACAGTCACCTAATAACTAATTAAACCTTTCCTGGATTTTTAGTCTATAATTTTATTATAATTATAATTTGGCTTAAGTTGACTAGTTCTTAGAATTTATTGTCCAAGTCACTTACCTTCCCTCATGACAAAATGAACTAACCTCTTCTTTGCACCTAATTAATTCATTGGTGAGTCTAACAATTCTCTAATCCTTTCATTCATAGCACATCACCATAGCCGTCACAAACTAGCGAGCATAGTGCTTTCCATTAACTGGTTAACCCGCTTTTCACTAACTCATCTAAAAGACTCGCTTACTTAGCAAGGCGCTTGAATCATCGAAGAAAATTTTCAAATAGTTGGAGAACGTTTGAGAGGAGAAACTTCCAGAATATTTTAGTTATATAACCGTAGCACATAAAAAGTTTTTGCTGGGCAAACACGCTACATGTATGTTTAAGTTTTGACTGTCTGCGCCGAGCTCAAAATATCTTTGGGACATAGCTCCTGCATCTCATTATTACTTTCTCGGGCACCACTTTACCTGTTTTGTTGAAAATGTGCAACAAATATGGAAGCAAATGCGCTAATTTAGTGATTCAGCGTAACACGTACCATTTTCATGAAATTCCATACTTCCTATAAATATTTCCCATTGTACATAATTGAAGCATTTTCAAAATTCATTTTGTGGTTTGTGAGAAAATCTTACGTGATAGAAAAAAAATGGAAAGCACTATTCAATTTAGCTCACCCAAGTTAGTTAATATATCTCAGCTCGCAAAACTTTCATTGCGTATTTACTTTATACGAAATGCACGTGTTTGTACACCTAAAACAGTATTTTTAAAACGTATTTTCTGATTTTTTAGAAAACCTTACGGATAGAAAGAAAATGGAGATTACCGTTCAATTTAGCACATCCAAGCTATTTAATATGAACTGTCTGATAGTATATTTTCATTCTGTAATTATGTTATAATGCACGTGTTTTTACACCAAAAACAGTATTTTCAAAATTTATCTTGTGATCTGGGAGAAAACCGTATACCATAAGGAAAAATGAAAAAAAAAAAAAAAAAAAAAAAAAAAAAAAAAAAGAACAGTCCTTCAATTTAGCCCATAAAAGTTAAATAATATCACCTTTCAGATCAGAAACCTGTGAACAAAGTTTTATTTCGCAGGACTTCAAAATGTATTACACAAAAATATTTTCAAATGGACGCAAAATTATGTACGGCCTGTAGTGCCAGAGAGTTTGATTCCTTTAGCTTATGAATATCAAATGTTTTTTGCACTTGTTCCCCATCAAAAATGAGGCCCCAAATTTTTCTCTGATCTTTGCTGATTTTCAATAATAATTCTGTTCAGGTAATACAGGAAATAAGAGGCGATATCACTGGAAATAAGAAAGAACTCGACTTGATGTTACAGATGCAGTAGCGTACATGCTTAAGGTTGTTTAAAGCTTTGCATGTATTTTACTATAAGGAAGCTCATACGACCTGTTTAGCATATGTTCTCCGCTTTTTGGCCCAGGCGATCGCAAAGTGAGATTGGTGGTGCACAACACGGTGCTGGGGCGGGTTTTCTCCGGGATCTCCGGTTTCCCCTGCCATCTCATTCCACCGGCGCTCCATCTTCATCTCATGTATCATCAGTATCATCGCCTGCGGTGCCGTATGTAGTAAAAGAGGGCTTTAAACACTACACATCATCTGCTTGTTGTCACAGGAAATTCAAATGAATTTTCTAGAAATAAATGCCTTAAATTCCTCTATTTAAAAGTGTTCATGAGTGAAATTATATTCTGATCGGATGCAACATACTCTTCTATCCCTAGAGCCAATCACATACCACAGCAGTAGGAAAGAGTCTTCGCAACAAAATTGAGAACATGAAGGAAGGAATCCTGGTTTAATGTTTCTTCTGGATGTGAATAAGATGCTACAAGGTGAATCTGGGAAGGAATTTAATGCTTATATACAAATATAATAATTTGTAACTTAAAACTTCACTTATAAACAAATGAATATGTACCCTTCATGATGCATTATTTCTTACAGAAGGCAATAGAAAGTAAATAGACATATTATCAGTTTATAAAGAAGTATGGCACTGCACTTATCGTTCGATAAATGTACAATAATAGAGTGCCAAAATATTACACGGAACTGGAGAATATTGCTGAGGTCCAACGACATTGGAAGTTGAATCGAATATTCCATTAGCAAACAGTTTTAAGAATCGCAAGGATCCGAGACAAGATAAAAGTCGATGGAGTGCTCCAAAATGGGTTGAAATATGCCGTCATGAGTAATATTGTCCTTGGGAGTGTATTGTGGCAGAAGGAGACATTTTGAACGGGGTTAAGAAATAAGTTCATGTTTGATTTTGTTGCTGATAAATAATCTCTTACACAGTGTAACCTTTTGTGATAATGTACATGTCGTAATTTGAAATTGCCATAAAGCTGTTATTATCTTGGAAATAACTAGCTGGGTTTGCATATTCTCTGTACTGCTGAACGGCTTAATCTTGTGTTTATATATAAACTATTAAATTCTGAAGTTTACTATTAGAAATAAATTTCAGATGGTGGATAGTTCTCCTAATTGCGTGAGTACTTCACCGATTGATACTTTCAGTTGCTTAGTTATCTGCCTGTATGGATATTTATTGTTACTGTACTAATTAAAATTAACTCTTTGGTTAGTAGAGCCGAGGTTCATTCTGTAGCAGAACACCTCATTTTGGTGAACGGCCGCTCATACCATTTATTTCATTTCAATGTGTTTTGCTCCCTGTTTGCTGGCTTTGAAGGGCATATCATCGTAAAAGTCTGTAGAATATTTACTTGTCTACAAAGGGAATTCACGAGAAATCCTGAATTAGATCTGTTATGCACATGAAACTACATTCCTGAGCCTGTATTGTGGAATTAAAGTAAATATGTTCGTAGAAATGAATGCAAAATACAAGCATGTTCTTGTAAGCATAAGGATTTAAGTTGTATTATAAGACGCGATTCATCTTTCCTGAATACCTTTTCTCAGAACTGTTGTTTGATAAAATAACCAAGATTTAACAGTGAAGGTGAATTTTATGCTTTATTCTGTAAGACAGTATTCACAGTTCGCTGATGTTTCAGAGGCACTTCAACTGTCAAAACTTATTCAGTTTACGAGCAGAAAGGCCATTTAGTGAAATATTTTGAACAAAGAATATCTACTACAGCCTGCCTCAAATTACGTTTTTATTATTAGGATTGTGAAAATAATAATATAAACCGGAATAGGATGTGAATAAGCTTTATAACGCTAATTTAACACGTTCCTCAAACGTAAAAATGTTGACAAAGCCATAAAATGTTTTAAATTGGCAACTTTGGACAAACGCATAAATTTTAAAGGTAAATTGGTCCCGTAAAAGAGAAATTATAGAAGAATAACTGAAAATAATTATAGAATTTTAAAATCTACCATGAACGAGAGTCTGAAAGGTAAATCCCTGCAATCAGATGGGAAGAAGAATTTTGTTAAATGGCATCACAGGTTTGTTCAAAATATTTACAATTTTGTGTTAGGTTTGTCTAGTTTCCGAAAGTGAAGATCGAGGTTGAAAGTTTTAGAATGTACAGTTTTCAATTTGAAAGTAAGCCTTTCATTATAACTTTTTTATAGAAAAATGATAACAAAGCAGTCAGTTATGATTCTCTGTAAATACTATACGCATCACGCATCCAAAGCTGCATTGTAAAGAAAGCGCGCTCTATTGCTTTTCAAGCACAGTCGAGTAACGTATATCAATCCTGAACATTTTATGTCAAAGATATGATTAAATCACATTACACAAATCTAGTTTTAAAATATAATGAGCTATTTGCGTGTCTCCTCATGCTTAGATATTTATTATTTTTATTTGTTCTCCAAAATCAGTAAGCCTAATTTACCAGTAAGGCATGTTAGGGTACTAGTTACAAAACACATACATACAAAAATCAAAATAACAGAACATGATAATAATTATAACCTTTTAAAAATTTTGCCAATAAAGTGCTCAAAGGCTGAAGAGCAACATTTTTAAAAGAATACATTAGACAACGGTGTTTGTGTTACAGTATGAAAGATTCGAGTAAGAGTATATCTCTTTTTGGAATGATCACATATAAATATTAGTATACATAACTTTCATCAACGCTTTGACATTTAAATAGATATCCATCAGGAGTGTCTATATGGAATCTTCGAAAGTAAGTTTTTAATTTCCAACGTCCGGTAGCAAACTGGGTCAAAATAAAATTAGGTGAAAACTGCTTGCAGTTTACATGATCATTAACACTAAGAAAAAATAAATTTCGAGTGAATTTTCCTTCACCGCTGTTTATCCAAGTGATGTTTCACATTTCAAAAATTTCTGTTTTCAAAGTTTTTTTAAACAAATGTGATTGAAGACTCTTTACAACTGAATTCCTTTTGAGATAAAGCTTAACGTTTTAGCAGTTTTATATGCCCTTTCATTTCCTATATACCCATATGGCCACACCCTTAGGCATTTAAACGACTAGCAGGGCTGTACCATTGAGTGCATCCTAGTTTTACAGGTTTTACTGTTATTTTTCTAAAAAAATATAATTTTTAATAATATTTTTATAACATTTGTCAATAAATATATGTTGAGTGCCTTTAACGTTATTAATCGAAATTTTATTCTCAGTATCGATTAGTACGGTTCTGGAAAATGATCAATTTGTGTAACGTTCGTGGGGATAGTAGCAAAGCTATGATTTTTGAGGGATTGTATATGATAAACTAGTTAAGTAGTGATTTAAAATAATTAAACTGCCATTCAAAAGATAGCTAATGTTAAAGGAAAAACAACGTGCTGAATTTATCAGCCTATATTGAGATCGGCAGTTATGCTGAGAGTACGCGTGAATGATCTTCTATATATCCATCCAATGTTTAACACTGAGGTCTCCACGTATCCAAACGTTTTGAAGAAGATACGTATGCAGTTACCGTGTCTGTTTTAGTATCCATGCTTTTGTTACACTTTAAACTGTGATGTCCGATTTCACCAACAGTTGTTAAAATCGACGTTAACAAATGTAACATAAAAACTGTCACAGCGCTAACGCTACTGCTAATTTCTTGCATTTCACCAACCTGTTTTCTGAAAATGTTAACAAGAACGTGTTAACGCCAAAAGACTTGTAAATATTACAGCTATAGAAGGCTATGATGAGTCGTATTATTTTTTGAACGTACTGCGATTCAGTTTTGTTTTCATTTTCGTTTGCACACAGCTGTGAAAATGGCGGGTAAACAAAATCCTAAACAAAAGCCTTGGGACAATTTCCTCATCGATGGAGAAATAATTGTTAAATGAATTGGTGACGAAGTATAATGATATCGTGAAAATAAGACGACGGATTCGGTGAATGTAAAAGGAAAAGGTGTCACATGAGAGATAATTGGAAACGAATTTGATTCAGACGCATGTATCTAGAAGCACGAAGCAACTTCGTCATTATAACGTAAATATAAAACGAGGTGCGAAGAAGGGGAAGTGTCTTGAACGTTTCAAGACGGAAAGTGGGCAGTGTATTATCTACATAATTCAGTGAATTATAAAATGGCAAGGTTATTAATACCTGAAGCTAAGGTGAGATCGTCATATTCCTTTCGATGCATGTTCTAACTCAGTATTACGTAAATTTAAAACGAGGTGCGAAGAAGGACAAGTGACTTGAACGTTTCAAGACGGCAGGTTGACAGTTTATTATCCACATAATTCAGTGAATTATAAAATCGCTAAGTTATTAATACTTGAAGCAATGGCGAGATCGGCATATTCCTTTCGATGCATGTTCTAACTCACTATTACGGAAATTAAAAACGAGGAGCAAAAAATGTCAGAAGTGACGAGTGACTTGAAGGTTTCATGACGGGAGGTGGACAGTGTTTATCCACATTATTCAGTGAATTATAAAATAGCATATTCACTTATACTTGAAGCAAAGCTGAGATCGGCAAATCGCAGTAACCTTCATAGCAAATTGTTTTGATAGTCTATACCTCTGTAGAAAATTTTCTTCCGGCAGCCCCTCAAAATAATTTCTCCTCATAGGCCGTACTCTTACGAATGTCATTTAGACGTCTTAAATATAGCAAATCGACATCAACAGCTGCGTTCACGTCCGCCATCTTGACCATTTACAGTTATAAACGACTTAAAAACAGAATCTTGGCTTGTTAGTTTAACAAAAGATTTAACACAAATGTTAAGCTAACATTTGTTGAAATTAAATTGTTGTTATAACTATTGCTAAACTCGTGTTAAGTCTTAACATCTGTTGGTGAAATCGGGCATGAGAGTTTGGACCAGCTAACAAAAAGGAGAAACTCTTCAGAATGTAAACAGCAACACACTAAAGAATGCTCTGCGAAAATTGCAGGAAGATAATTGGAAGAGGGCAAATGAATAATAGGATGCATTTATGAGTCATTTTTGGCACTTGTTTACTTCAAATAAACGACGTGTAGCAAACTTCCCGACAGTCTTTCTTTGGTTCATTCTGACAGCCTGTTGCCTTTTTAAAGTATCAGATAACTAATTATAAAATGTCAGGTATAAAAAGGGACTTCAGAAGTAGATCAACAAGCCTAAAGTTTTAAAAATACCCTCATAAAGCTTCTATTCTCACACAGAGTTTCTGAAAATATGCTAAGTGCAACGTAATAGCAATAGCTTGGAGCTAAATCCTATTGCTGTTCACAGATCAAACGTATGTGGGTTCGAACTAGCTTGCAGCTACAATTAATCAGTTGTCAATATTTTCTCTCTTTTCTC
The DNA here is from genome assembly GCA_030765055.1 of Mantis religiosa. NCBI lineage: Eukaryota > Metazoa > Arthropoda > Insecta > Mantodea > Mantidae > Mantis > Mantis religiosa. Next base: position 201,358,463 of record CM060947.1, on the reverse strand, counting down.
ATCTACTCAACCTGTGAGGCATAACATAACAGAGGTTTGTATTGTATATACTCGACGGCACAACAGACCTCCAAGCAGCCATATGCATGTCTGATGATATTGGCAAGTAATTACCCTGCCAAGAGAACACCAGGCAACTACCTCTATGTCCACTAAACTGAATTTGATGTTCCGGAATGATGTACCTAACCCTGCAAATGCCTGATATTATTTGTTTTACTACTATCGATTTTTTAGCTTAGTATTGGGCCGCAATATCTGTTTTTAGAATCCTCACTTGTTTTGTAGAAGTATTATGTACTATATCTAACAATGGAAAGTGCTGTATTCGGCTCCAAAAAAGTGGAATATTGATTTAATGTTGCCTAATTGGTGTAATATTTTACATCAAGGTAACTTTTATCACCGTCCAAGAAACTTTTCTTCTATGTATTGTTAAAAATCGTATAATTCATCCGAAACTAAATTCTATTGTTTTAAGTTTATATTCAAAATAGAGCTGTTTTCTTTTTTAAAAAAATCGATGGCTGCTATATTACATAATTTGAGCAGATCGAAATATGACTTGAGGATAATATACAATGCATAAAAAATTAACAGTATGTTGTATAACAACTCGATATACAGAGATAAATATTCATAGCCAAATTATAAGAGTAATAACTGCAGTGCGTATTTTAAAACCTCATAAGACATGCATATTTAACAGGGAGGGATAGAATGAAAGAACGTGGAGAGGAAGAGAGTGAATTATTCTATTAAAACACCTGTGCTACACCTTAGTTGTTAGTCTTTTTTCGCAGTTTACGTCCACCAACGTTGTCATATCGGACGGTGAATGAATTGGGTGAAAAGATGCTCAAATGAGTCCAGGTTCCCTTGAGTTTAGAGTTACCGACATTCGACTTGAAGGATAAGGGAAAAACTCGGAAAACCCTTATCCAGGTAACTCACCCTAAACGAGATTCGAACTCGGGACCTCTTAAACGTGAGGCCGACCCGCTACCATCTACACTACCGAGGCAGGCAAGTAGTTGTTAGGTGACAAACCTATGAGGCGTATCGAAAAGAACGTAAAACTGCTGTGATTTTACATAGACTGTATGTAAACTCTGTTCGATACAACCGCGCTGTTGAAACCTCCATCTGAGTACCACCAGAGTCCCAAAGAAACGTCTGGGAAGAAGGAGCACAGTAGACCGCAGAACGCAAACCCGGGTTATACTGTATCTAGTATTGACATGACCGTAAAAGCCTTAGAACTTCTATTACTTCAAACGGTTCACCAGTCTATTAGTACACATAAGATTAGACACATGAACATAACCTCTGAACTTAAAGCTATCACCAGCAAAGTTCGCTTAATATTTCCGCATGTGTGTGAAAACATGTACAATGATTATCGCATAGTGGCATAAACTGAAGCTTAAGACCATGAACGTGAGAGCAGTTCACCTACGCAGTATTGTTCACATGCATACAAAACGAAATGACACAAATTATTATGCGTTTCAAATGGGAAGGGTTCTGGTGTCCAGCAAATCAGATGCCGTATCACACTCAGCGTTGTCAGCTTTTTATCCCACTTGTTTATATTTCCCTGTCTCTCGCACACTCATACAACATGCAGGTCTGCTTGGCGCTAGATGTAAGGGTAAGCGAATTATATTTTACAAGCTTTTACAATGATGCAGTTGCCAAAATCAAAATTGGAAAAAGCATTTTCGCAATTATGTATACCTATAAATACTTCTTCTTCACTACAAAGGCTAGGCAATGCTGCCTGTTCCGGCCTAAAACATGTCTGACCATCGTTTTCGTGGTCTTCCCGGATGTCTCTTTCCTCTAGGTTTATAGTTCATAACTCTTCTTGGGATCCTATATCTCGGCATTCTTTCAATATGGTCTCTCCATTCATTTCTATAATTTATTATTTTTTCTTCTAAAGAACTTATTTCTGAATCCTCTCTTATTTTTTCATTTGGGATTTTATCTAAAAGAGTACATCCCTTTACTGCTCTTAAAATCTCATTACGACAGCCTGTATCTTGTTTTTGTCTGCTTTTGTTAATGTCCATGTTTCAGAACCAAAAAGAAAAGCAGGCACAACCATTACTTTATAAAATTTCATCCGTGTTTCTTTTCTGGTTTTAGTTTTTAGGCTTCTATTTATTATGCCGCATATTTGTTGAAACATTGGTAATTTAAATACTATAACTATACTATAACTATAATTATAGTTTATGAATTACCTACTTTTATAATCCAAATGCGGGACACACTTGTTTTACCTACACCGCACCCTTCAGCAGCAAGCCGTTGAACATTTTTGTAATTGAGCTGATTTCTATATTCCTCATTGCCCCATTTTTGAAGTGTGTACACCTTAAATACCTTCGAGCCTTACTAGCAATAATTGTCTTTTTGACTCACCACTAAACACACCGTAAGAAGCCATTGCACTATTTAACGCTTACTCTACTGTTGTGTAAAGAACAACTGAATGATATTGATCTGAACTCTTCAGAGTAAATAAACACTTTTTATTCAGCATTGATTCATAAACATGAGCATACAGCATTCCACAGGCTGACAGGAAATGAAGTGTTTGCTCTTTCTCGAATTTAACACCTTGATTTATTCACAGTAATTATTTTATCCCGTCAATTTCAGTTCTGAGTAATGAAAAGCATATGTACATACATACACACCAACTACTTTGAACTCTCTAGAGTAAATAGATATTACGAACCATTCATAAACAAAGATATAATGTGACCAGACACGCTCTGCCAGGGCAGCAGGAAATTTATTGTTTCTTCTCGCTCGAACTGGCTTATTCAAAGTAATTATTTTATCACGTCATGTCAAACATTTACGTTTCAGTTCTGAGTAATTACAAATATACGTACACACATACATGCCAACCAATAATGATATTCATACAGTGCTTACGTCGTAATTTATTGTTATAATACAGGTTATGGTGCTTTATTTATTTGTACTAGAAAAACTATTTGAGCTAAATATATGGGGTTTTCATGGTTATGTTAGATATATTACTCTCTACCTTCCATATGGATCAGTTTTGGCAAAATCTGAATTGTTGTCTTAGTGCGAATAGTTTTTCATACAGATTGATTAGGTTGGCGCTTCTCACACCACTTAGCGGGAATGCAATACGACAACACCGCAGGAATCCCGTTGGTTGCTCGCCTAGTAGCGCACAAGGACAAACAGCTTCCCATTTTAAACTCATAATAGATGCCTTCCACAAAAGAATGGCGTTTGCAACAGTGAAACAAAGTACTGAAATTTCAACGATTTGTGAATATAGTTTGTACTTTAATTTTTCCGTTAATTTGTAGTCGCTGTGATGCACTTTAAAACAATGTTTATTTCATTACAATGTTCAACAAATACGGAAGATTACAGTGCGTATTGGAATGTTGCTCTATGTTTACCAGGAGAGCTGAATATGGGAACCTCTATTTTGGTGAAGTGTTTTCCTTCTTTAACAATGTTCGTCACAGTATGAACACTCACGTGACAAGCTTGTGCCGTTAATTCTCGGCTTTGTGCGAAATAAGTACTTTCGAAAATATATTTAATTGACGATTGTTCGAAGAAAAGAATACACATAAAAGTGATTTTTGTAGCCTCCTAATGTAATATCTTACGAGTTGTCTCGCAATGACTACTAGGCACACTAGTACTAGGCTTGCTAAGCCACATATTTACTACGCTTGAAAAGCACGTCTACACTCATGAAGGATGACCACTTTACTGAATGCAAGGTACAATTTGCAACCGCAGTACAGCACGTGTGTGTTTTTCTTTACTGACAGAAAATGCTTTTCTTTTTATTATGTGTTCCAAATGGGAAGAGTGCTGGAGTCCAGCTAATCAAATGCCGTATCGCACTCAGCGTTTCCAGCTTGTTACGCCACTCCTTTTATATTTCCCTCTCTCGCACACTCATACAACATGCAGGTATGCTTGGCGCCGACGTAAGGGTAAGCGAATTATATTTTGAAAACTTTCACAATGATGCAATTGCCAAAATCAAAACTGGAAAAGGCATTTTCGAAAATTATGTATATTTTAAAATACTATAATTATAGTTTATGAATTCCCTGTTTTTCTAATTCTATGGAACTGCCAATGGCTCATCCATATCGCTGTCAATGTCACTTCCGTTAAGAGACAATTCGTAATTATCACTGTCTTCATCGTCTGAGTCTTGCAAATTTATGATTATAGATTCCAAAATCTCGTCACGTGCTATTTCTTTCTTAAAATCGTCTTCTTGAAGGTTTTCTGAATGCCCTACGCAATTTTCACAGTCCGTTACCTTGTCAATTTCTTCGTGAACAAGTTGTTCAACGTCCGTCATTTAAAAGCATTATTTCTGTTTGCAACCCCGCTTTTTATTTGAGCCCACGCCAACTCAAATGGATGATATTGGCAGTAGTAAGGTGGGAGGCGTATCACTTAGTGTCCCGTATCAATTGCAAGTTGATCCCGCTTATCCACTTTTTCCGTGTTTTTAAACGGAAGCACTCTTTGCAATAACTAATTTTTAGTTTCTGTTTCCGAAACATTTTTGAAGAACATGTACATCTTAAAAAAATATTTCGAGCCTGACTTCGCAATACCTGCCTTTTTGACCCGCCACAAAATTCACCGCAAGAAGCCACTGCACTATTAACTCCTACTCTACTGTTGCGTAAAGAAAAACTGCGTGAAATTCATCTGAAATCTCCAGAGTAAACAAACACTTCTTATCCAACATTTATTCATAAACATAAGCATGCAGTATTCCACAGGCTAACAGGAAATGAATTGTTTGCTCTTTCTCTAATTTGACACCTTCACTTATTAACAGTAATTCCTTTTCCGTCATGTCAGTAGTTTAAGTTTCAGTTCTGAGTTATTAAAAGTATATGTACATACATACACACCAACCACTTTAAACTCTCTAGAGTAAATAGAAATTACAAACCATTCATAAGCAAGGATATGTGACCAGACACGTTCTGCCAGGGCAGCAGAAAAATTGTTTCCTCTCGCTGGAATTGGATTATTCAAAGTAATTCTTTTATCACGTCATGTCAAAAATTTACGTTTTGGTTGTGAGTAATTACAAATATACGTACACGCATACATTGCAACCAATAATGATATTCATACAGTGCTTACGTCGCGATTTATTGTTATAATACAGGTAATCGTGGTTTATTTATTTGTATTAGAAAAGCTATTTGAGCTAAAAGTATGGGGTTTTCATGGTTATGTTAGATACATTACTCTCTACCTTCCACATGTATCAGTTTCAACAAAATCTGAATTTTTGTCTTAGCGCGAAGAGATTGATTAGGTTGACGCTCGTCACAGACCACTTAGGGGGAATGCAATACGACAACACCGCAGGACTCCGATTTGTTGCTCACCTAGTAGCACTCAAGGACAAACACCTTCCCATTTGAAATACATAATTGTCAAGCGTATTGTCTTTTCATGTCTCCGAAACCAAGTATCCTATAAAGATGGGGCTCTGCTACATAGGGTAAACAAAATAATTCTGTAATTTGTATCTTTTGATCGCGCAAAGAAATTATCCGTACGGTTCCACCAAGCGAGCCAGTATCGTGCTTAACTGTACAGCATTGCACTCACCTTATTGGCTAGACAACGATAGGCCAGCCATGCCGAGCTCCGCCTATGTTCATTCCTATTTTGCAGCTACCGTACACACCAAACACAGGTGCATCGTACTCCAAAATAATGATATCTACTCGGGGTAAAACTGAAAGTTATGTTGAGGGAGCGATTTCGCTAAATCAGCTGACTGATTTTATGAATAAGTATTGCAGCAACACTAAATGATACATAGGTTTTTTAACAGAAGCTTCTCGTCAACCCATTGCAGGAGGAAATGATGTGGCCACAAGGCTCTGTACACTCCTATTCGTAGTTTTTCTTATTTTCTCAAAAATATAGCCACCCATTGATTTGCATTTACTTTTCTGTGTCCTCGTAAGGGGGAATCTCAAAAGTAAACCTGGGGTCGACGCCTTTCGAGTAACAGCGGGACTCTGTATTCAAGGGAATATCCAGGATGAAGTATCAACCCGATGCTAGTATGAGGAAAATGAATTAGATGACAGGAGATGTCGATGTAATAGATGAAAAGATAGATGATTATGGAGCAGCTGGTCGAATGGACATCGGAATCCGGAGAAAACCCGCAAGATATCGCTTCGTCCGCTGAGAAGCAACCCGACTACCTTCGGCCAATTGTAACCGTTAGCCACGCACCACCGCAATTATCATGTCTTATAACTTTTCGAAATAATATTTTTAATTTTTCAATCAAAATATATTACCAAAATCTATGGAACTGCTAGCCGAAGTCTATGGCTAACCACATGAATACAAAATACATTGTAACTTAAACGATATTCACATAAAAAATAAAATAAATACCTTTAAGCTTGGTCTGTGAAGACCTCTTCCGAAGATTAACTGTGCTATTAATTTTGTATAACTGGGACGCTGTACGAGATAAAGCAAACCTTAATAAAAAGTGGTACCTGTTGCATTACTGCTGTACCTATGTATAGAGAAAACAAAAATATTAGGCTTCCTTTTCATAAAGGTTTCCTATTTTTGAGGAAAATTATAACGATTTATGTTGTATCGGTCAACTTTTGTCTGAGTTCCCGTTTTTGGATTAGCTATCTGGGACGAAATAATAAATGTTGCCCCACATCGAGGCTACAAGTATCTGTGTGCATGATCATTCTAAATATAAATTATACCAAAGATTGCATGCAGTGAAGAGAAAATATGTCCTAGTTAGACATTTTTTCCAGTGATGGGTACCGTCATGGGGAAGAAAAATACACATACTAAAGAAATAGAAGTTGTAGATTTTAGTAAATTATATAGTTTAGTAATTTTTAAATATCTATATATGAAAGAAATCGAATACTTTATTCAAACCTCATGGAAGAGAAAATGATACACTGTTTATTTTTTGATCTTCGGCGAAGAAAAATATTCTAGATTTATAATTGTGGAAGAGAAAAATTGCATCTCCTCAAAGATGCATATAGAAAATTGCAACATGTTACCTTCAAGCTATTGGCTAGTCGGTTTGTATTACCGATCTGCGAAATAAACTATTTTGTTTCCATTGAGGTCATTAGTGGAGTATGACATATCATTTGCGGTATAACAGGCGCTCGATAATTTGAGCGCTCGGGTTCCAAGTCCTCATTCAATAAGTTTCGTCTGGCTCTCGAAAGGGGACACATTATAATTCCTCTACCTTCGTATAAATGTGATCAGAAGGTGATTGAGATGGCGTGGGCAAAACTAATGAATCTTTTCAGAGGATGTAACGTTACTGGTGATATGTGGGTTCCAAATCTGTGGAAACTTGCTGTAGATGCATTATCTTCCGTAACTGCAACGCATTACAAGAAGGTCCAAGAGCTGAAAGTGAAATATTGCAGAAACGATGGTGTAATAGAAAATGCAATTGATGAAATTATCGTCACACATCAGAGGATATTAGCGATAGAAGTGATGCACCGGATTCGAAGAATCACAAAGTGAATGAGTATTTCTATCATAACACTTATTTTCTATTATGTTATATAAACAGTAAGTATATAAATATACAGCTTATCGGATCGAGTTCATTATCTGTCCACATATCTCACTTGCGGCGCATGCCTTCGCCTATCTTACACGCTAGTTTGCTGAAATGTGTTTTTCAAGGTTCACCACACTGCAGAAACAAAAGAGCGTTTAGTTCTCGCTTCTACCCCTCTGCGAGCACCACACCATAATCCAGCGCTCAACTTATCGTGCGCATATAGTATATAATGATAGTTCAAAGATATCAGAATCAATTCCCAACTTTGTACGTGAAACAAATGTACTGTTAATATTTATCTAAATCTAAAATATGATTTGGTATGGGTAACATATAAATGTGACTGCAACAGAATCGATACAGAATAAAATATTTATAATAGCACTGATCTAGGTAATTTCTGAAATCCTCCCTTTTAAATTTAACCGATAAACAGTTGTTGTTCGATTATCAACTTCAAGTAAACGAATATTATAAGGAAGATTTAAAGAACCTGACACATTTTCTGCTTTGGATATAAAATGTGTAATTGCTGCTATTGTACTGGCTAAAACACTTCTAAAATTCATAATCTAAGATATAACGTATTTTGAACATGACTGTACTTTGACAAGCAACCGTTTCTATGAATCCATTGCTGCCTTTTCCGTACAGAAACGGGAGTATAAAACCTCGGCTTTGAGTGAATAAAAAGCAGAGTTAATGGATGTGCTATTACTTGCTAATTAGCTTTTCAAAGAGGATTTTTGTACTTAGAAACGTTTTCTTCTCAAACGGCACTGAGGAACACAAGAATGATTACTAATGCATGCAAATCCAGTAGATACATGTGTTGTGAGCCTTAATGAGGTACATTAATCAGGTGCTCCAACGGAATGGGCTGCGCAGTCATCATTTTTTATTCTGTTTATTGCTGTAATACTCCTAATGCGACGTATTTTTCATTCAACAGGAAATGTGACAATATATCACCAGTCTTCACAGAGTTCTATTAGACAATCATGTTGCTCGAGCCGATTTAAAAAAATGCAAGTCTGCTTCTTTCTTTTTCTCATTTCTTAATCCGCGCGCCGTTCCTTAGCTTACGCACCTCAGGGATTTTCTGTATTATCTGTAAAGAAGAGCACGCTGTTTAAGATTTATTTTCTGCGAGTTATAAGGATTTCTGTTTACAATGTATTAGCTGTACGGTAGAAATTATCTCCGGTGAAGTGGAAAGGGTAAGATAAATAAAGGAAGAATCTCCCACGGAAGCCGTGACAGGAAAAAGCCTTAAAGTGGAACAAATAATTGTGCTATAAGGTGCTCGATAAAAGGCAACAGAGCCTATAATCTAACTTGAGCATCGTGGATTAAAGGACAATTCCTGGCTCATATTCCCTTAATTTCCATCTTCTTTTTCTGCTTTGTACGCTGTCCTTTGTTGTTTCTTGTATTTTGTTTTTTTTTTCATCTGTGATTTATATCCTTTACATACTTCCCGTAGTTTGTTTACGCTCCTCTTCTTCGTTCGAAAATTTTGGATTTCCTTTAACACCTTTCATGATTTCTTTATTTTATTCTATTCATGTTTCTGTAATGTTATTACTCGTCATTTATGAACTTAAGATAACTTATCAAGCTTATGTGTACAATTACATGATGTTTAAACTATATTCTTATCTCCGCACATGACTTTATATCTGCGCGCTGCACTTGCCACAGCCGGCCGCGCCTATATTCTGACAAATCTGTGTATAAATTAATATGAATTAAAATTCTGCAGATAGTATTCATTCCAGCAATTAATCTCTCAATTCCCTTAACATTTATGATTTCATTTCATAGACTGAGTTCCTCTAATATCACTCACAAAGAAAATTGAACGACTGCTCATATTATAGGTGTATGTATGTAATTACCGCTTAGCTCTCACCAAGGTGGCCCTAGTTTGATCCCAGATGACCGCAAAGTGAGATTTATGGTGGATAATATGGCACTGGGAGTTTTCTCCAGGACGTCCGGTTTCTCAGGTCAGTATTCCTCCAACTGCTCCATAATCATCTGTCTTAAAAAAAGACAAACAACTTTGGAGAACATACTGCGTCGTTTCTTTATCGGAGCTGCTCATAACTTGTCCAGAATATTGCAGTAGTATCTGCCAGTGATGGTTTGACCCTTGGCAAGATAATCTGTAAGGATGACTCCACGACAGTCCCAGAAAACTGAAAGCATGACCTTCCCAGCTGACTTTTGCACCTTTGCATCTTTGGGAGGGGGGAATCAGAATGTTTCCATTCCATGCTCGTGCTTTTTGTCTCTGGATTACATTGATAGATCCAGAATTCATCCATGGTTACCAAACGATCCAAAATTCATCTTAATCCTGTTCCAACAGCATCAACATCTATCTTGAAGGCTCAGGCCGTATTTGCTTTTGAAAGGAGGTTAGTAAACGTGGAACCCACCGTGCAGACACCTTCGGCATGTGTAGTTCGTCATGACTTATTTTCCAGACACTAGCATAACTAATTTGTGTCTCATGCATTATCATTTAGATGGTTACTTGTCCATCTTCCAGTATTAAACACTACACTTTATTCACTGTGATAGCATAGTCTGTCATTGACGGTCTATCTGATTTTGGCTCATCTCTCAGGGACATGTGAACATTTTGAAAACTACTTTTCCACCTCACAATAGTATCATAGGATGAGCAATAATTTCCATAAACTGCTGTCATTACATCATGGATTTCTAGGGCACTTTCGAACTTCAAATGCAGAAACTTGATCACACTACGAGCCTCAATTTTTTTCCGTCTTACACCTCAGTCGCTTCTGACACTCACTGTAAAGAAACAAAACGACTTAAATATTTCAAACTACCACGTTATGTCCAGAGTGACCAATAATCACACTGAAAAATTTTCATTACTCTAGCATACGGAGTGATCATTACAACTTAGCGACACCTCCCCCGTATATCGTCCACTTCCTTCACATTCACACCAGGCATTAGGCTGATCAGCTATCCTGGATCTCTATCGGATCCAAAGCTTCAGTTCTACAGAGCCAGAACTTAAAAGGGATAGAGGAACAACAATTCCCTAAAACAACAATCCCCTAACAACATGGTAGTGGCAGAACTAGGAAACTTAATGAAGAATAACAATGTAACACATTTTAAGTCAAAAGTGTTTGGCAATACGATTAAAGAGCTGCAACTGGTTAGCTTTTTCGCACCTGGATATTCTCTCTGCTGCGAAAACTAAATTCCTTCTTTTTCTTGAGACAAGTTTCTGGTTCCATGAGATTAAACTCCAATTTATTTAGATATTAAAGTGTCAGTAACCACGAGTGTCAGTAATAATGAAACCTGCATAACGAGGTCTACCCGGAAGTCAGAAGACTCCGGCCTCTATCAACCCGGGAGCAATGGAACGTCCGGGGCTTTTCCATGGAGTAATACCTGGACTTTAAAAAGTCCCCGCCCCCATCGACAACAACGTCAATACTGGTGGAAGTGGTTACACCAATTACGCGTGTCAACCCCACAGGGAAGACTGCCGAATAACCTCGGGGAGGGTCGCCTGGTGATCTAGCATACCTTCTACTTGCTCTGCAGGCTAGCACCCTGGATCTTATAGGCAACCCCCTTACCCTCAGGGTGGCCAAAGCCCAGCCGGAGTTACCCGATCTCCCGCGGCTGTCGGGAACACACTACCTCCTCGAGTCCAGCCCAATCCGAACAACTCCCATTACGAACGGGCCCGAATGTTCGGTGCGAGGTTCCTCTTAGTAACGTCAGAGGTACCACTAGTGCTACGGCTTCGCAGCGCTCGTACCACAGCAGCTGAAGGGGACGGATCCCTTGCCCTACGGGGAATAATAATGACAGTTTGAGAAAAATAGTTCTCGTGGTAAGCTGCAGTGTGAAGCTACGTTAAGAGAATAATCATACAAATTTGAATAAAATTGTTAAAAAATATCAATTTCTACTCCTGTTGACCACTGGCACTAATCTTTGAGGTTTTGTTGTTTTCTCGGCTCGGTAGTCTAACCCTGAAGTTAATTCTTATCATTTCATTCCGATTTCTCATGATGCTGCAAATCTGCTTCTCTATTCAGTGGTTTAAGGCTATGCAGAATAGAGGTAATAGCTTATATATCACTGAATGCATGTATCTACTGCAACATGGTTTCTACTGGCGAATCTAGTGGAGCTCTCTACCTGGTGAGTGACGTATTTTGCCCTTTTCATCATCCCGTTCTTAAGTCTTGTAGTTCTATACTTGTGCTCTAGAAAATAACTGCACCGTTTCCAGCTGTCATTTGACTTTCGGTTTATTCACACTGTTTTCCGTGATTAAAATTATACCGGAACATCTTCTTGACAATCAGCGGCAATAAGAGATGAAATAATGTTTATGAATTCACAATGAAAACGGCTTAATATATCAGAAGCACACGTTATTTATACAATCCACTCATTCTCTTGAGTTACAGGTTAATTTAGCAAATATAATTGTAGCAGTCAGTGTGTTTTGTGTGAGTAGTACATTAATAAAGGCCAGAGGTGTGTGCATTTTTCCATAGATATGTTATACATGGACTGTATTGTTATCGCTCGCGTATGTAAACAAATTCAGGTAGGTATAGCCTGACTATGACAACCGTCTCTCAGCTTGATTGTTCTTGCGTCTGCAAGGCAATGTTTCACTAGCTTGCAGTCGTTACGTTGTTTTCGAGATTTGCACATTTGATGGCCGTGCTGTGCATATGTCTTCATTCATACTCTATGTCTAGCTAACTTGTATCGCATGCGAGCGCACATCTCTCCAGCCTTCATACAGTACAGATAGTCAGGGACTATCAGGGTGAGTCGGTCACCTGTAAGTTGTACAGTGAGAGCAGTGTGGTAATTGGACCCGATTGTGGTGCATTCAAAGCTCTGTGATAACGGGTCAGCAGCCTTGGAAAGGAGCAGAAGGCAGTTCACGGTTAACAGTGCCTCCGGGTGAGGCAAGGTCTAACTGTGCAAGCGGTTGTGAAGACGCTCACACCTGGATATTGTAGTTATGTTCAGAATTGGTGTGTAGCTTTGTGTTAAACGTTTAACAAGAATAAGCACAAATATAATTTTCAACTTTCCATAGTGCCGCCTTTAGGATTCGCGCATATAACGTATAAAAAAAGAAACCGCGAGGATCAAATCTGTGAAAGTGATGGTTGCTAAAAGCTTGGTTTGCATAATATCTCGAAAAAAGATGAGTATTAATGGGATTAGTGGTAAGCATTATCTGCCTCTTTTAAGTTATCAGATATATAAAATTATACTAAAAATCATTCAGAATGAAGCGGACTTTAGATTCATATGTGCTGTCAACCTTATAAATCTAATAGAAACAAAACGTATTTTAGTAAGAAGCAGCAAACTGCTGTAAAATTAAACAGAAAGAATAATCATCCTCAAAGAAGGTACGAGTAAGTAGGTAAAAGGAACATCTTGCAATATTTTGTCACATCCTATCCCATAGGCAAGACACTTTAACACACACACGCACACACACATACACACACGCACACACAGATATATAAAGAAGACATACGTATAACTTTTCCCCAAAAATCTCACATTATTAATCATATAACATTAATAATCCTGCCTTGTTTATTAGTGCGCATAAGAATTATTCCTACAAAAGTTTATTCCTCTATCTAATTCATTTTAGTCATGATAAACTCTGCATTACCAATTCGTGGTAGATAATACTACATAAGTTTTCTATACTAACTAAAAATTGCATATTCTTAACACACAATCGCGAGAAACAAATGAATATTGAGGGAATCTTATACGTGAAAGAGTTTTGAGCAATTTTGAAACCTGATAATGGATGTTTGTAAAGCGTTTATGTCACACAAAGTTTTTGGAAATAACTAATATGTTTTAAAGAACTATTTTTGTGTCTACGAGTATTTGCATTACGAACCATCGCTTAATGTTTATCAGTTTATTCTTCTTCTTTAACTGCCCTCTTCTACCACTACATTGTGCCAGGGAATTCTTATTCCACTTAACCCTTATATGGGGTTGAGGGACGGAATACATGAATCAGCGAAAGAGAGAATCCAGGATGGGTGGTCAGCCCGATGTCTCGTATGAGAGTGAGCGAAACGTATGACAGAATGACGGCGTAAATGATGGAGCAAATGGTGGAATGCTGACCAAGGAACACGGAGAATACCTGACCCAGCGCCGTGTTGTCCACAACAAATCTCTCTTTGCAGTAGCGTGGGATCGAACCCAGGCAGCCTTGGTGAGAGCCAAGAACCACTTGGCCAGTTGTGGCGGTTTATCACTTTCGTGTATCTAATTTTTGACAAAAGTTAAAATAAAAAGCCTTTTCTTCACGTAAATAATTCTTTTCATGGTCAGAGTTTATTCAAAGGTCTTCCTGTTGCTTCATTCTATGACGTTGAATTTAACTTTTAAATTAAATCTTCAGTTAACAAGTCGTTCACACAAAATCGGCTGCGCGTAGACATTTCTTCTAATAATGTTTTACTTTTTCAATTAGGATCCTCAAACCACATACTTTCAGTTGAAATTCCATATAAAATATTGAGCTTGAATGTAATATCTCTGCTACTGCCAGATCATGATAATAATTGTTGATGTTGACTTTCTCTTGAATATGGGTTTGATCGTAATTCGTCAGTCTTTAGCTACTTGAGAACTCAACTGGCATAATATTATCAGAGATATAGAAAATAGTATTAATATTGTAATTTGATGACTGTTTTAGCTTAATGTGAAACAAACACGCCGTCGTAATTTCATTGTTGGTACTCCTGTTTCCCACCTGAGAGAACCAAGCAAGAACCAAGATGTTCAGTATCGCCTACCGCTGCAATGGAGGTAACACGCCAGAAACAATATGCGGCTTTGAAATTCTGCTTTCGTCACAACAAATTTTCAGTTGATGCCTACACAATATTACGGGAGACCATTGGAGTCTTTCTTCCCTACAGCACAGCTCGAAGGTGGTTTAAAATGTTTAAACAGGGAAGACAATAAATTTCAAAGGAAGGCGGAACCGGTTCTCCAGTTACTGCTCTTACGGAAGAAAACATCAACACTGCTGCGGCCATTGGGAGAGAGGATCGACAAATTACCTTAAGATCACTTTCTGATATACTGAACATTTCATTGGGTTCCACCTACACGTTGGTGACAGAAACACTACACATGAGACGTATTTGTGCGCGATGGGTTCCAAGACTGTTGATTCCCGAACAAAGGGATATTCGCATGCAGGTCTGATGCAGGTAAAGTTGATGTTAGAGGAAGATCCGGGGTTTCTTTCAAACGTAATCACTGCTGATGAAACTTGGCCACATCATTTTGGTCCTGAGAGCAAACCGCAAAGCTCAGTGTGGAACTCTTCTTCATCGCCAAACCCCCAAAAAGAAAATGTGCTTGCTTCATCAGGGAAAGGTATGGTCATCTCGTTCTTTGGTATTCATGGAATGGTGTATTAGCATGCTGTACCTGCACACACATAAGTAACTGGACAATACTACAGGGATGTCCTGAAAACATTGTAAGTCCATATGAAGCGCTAAAGGCCACATTTCCGTGAAGCAGGCTGGATGCTGTACGACGATAATGCGCGGCCGCATATTGCCAATATTGTTTCTGAATTCCATACAAAAATCGACATGAAGTGCATTCCTCACGCTCCCTGGAGTCCAGATTTAGCCCCATGTGACTTTTTCCTATTCCCTTACTTTAAGAAACGCCTTCGTGGGAGGCATTATCCATCATCAGAGGCAGTGGTGAAGGCTGCGGAGGTGATTTTTTAGGATCTCTCAAAAATGATTTCCAGCATGTCTTTGAAGATTGGCTGAAACGTTGAGACAAGTGCATCGCATTTAGGGGAGTCTGTTTTGAGGAGGGCCATCAAAATTATGAGGATGAGTAAAGGTATGTTGTCAAAAAAATTGTGATCCTTCTTTATTGAACGGCCCTCGTATTTCAGAGAAGCTTTATAAATGTCAAAACATTTACTGTCACAAATTTATGTTGAAATTTCCTTCTGATATTGAGTAATGAACTAATGTTGTCTACAAAGTCTGCCCATTTATCCATGGTACAAGTTTTGTATCAGCATATTTGTAGCGCGCGAGGTGTCCAAATAAATCAGCACAGGAAGTGCGCCTTGTTCGAGAATATCTGCTGAGTTTTATGTTTGTTGTAACATCTTCATGCTATCTGTTTTATGGCACTCTCTACTTCTTTTCTTCTCCTTGGTTTACACAAAGCCCTCACCTCCGCGTGTTCGATTGTCTAGATACATCACTCATCTTGACAATAGCTATCGGTCTTTCACAGGTTTATACAATGGTTAGTCTTCTGTGCAGGTTTAATAAAAGAAATGCCTTCAATGCATTGAACTGGCTCTTCCCATCGGATATCAGATGCTCTTCTGAATAATAAATGATTCCATTTGTTTCTTTACTTCTTTCTCTTCTATCTTCCCCATCTCATTGATGTAGAACGTAGAATCATAAAAAGAAGGGGAAAAAACTTACTTGTCTACTTCTTTCGAATAACTTATGTTTTACAACTGAGTAATGGAGCTGGAGAAAGAATTTAAAGTTATTTGTTAGTTGTTACAAAAAATAACTAACTGTCCAAATAACCACAGATCTCTTTTTCGCAAAAGAGACAGAGCTTGAGTTCTATACGCTTAAATAATTGCTATATACGAGTAGTACTAACAACTGTAAGAGAATGCCAATTTGTTTCTCCCTTCCACACACTAGATCAAATTGGGGACAGCCGAGTGTGTAATACCTTTTTGAATTGGTATGTAAATGCTCGCCCATGGAAGCTTTTTTCATTTGTTTAAGATCGCTTTACAACAATTACAGTCCGGCCGTTGTATCTCCGGCTCTGACGTTTTGCGACTGCAAGAGGTGGAGGGGGAAGGTTAATAGTACCAACATACAGTAACGAGCAATTGAAAAGATATCCTCAAAATTAATTTTAGAATGAAAATATAGGACTATATTAGCTTTAAAACAATGAAGTACAACTTGAAATTTCACTATCATGGAGGATATTTATTACAACACCACTCTATTTGAATATTTCGCTCACACCTTTCACACACACTAACTGCATCTGTTGGGAGTACTGGGAGCCTCGTCATCCAGTGTTGTGGTCAGGAAGTTAAAACTGTCTGTTAGCGCCAATCAGCATTGTCAGTGCTAGGCATGGATTCGGAGCCCAACCCTGTGTTGCCAGGTTAAATTTGATTGAGCCACGTGGCCTTTTAGCTGCTTGCGCTGGTGAACTTTCTTTGGTATATTTTTCGTGGGTGAATTTCTATTTTTAATGTTCGTAAGTCCTATTATTATCGCTATTATAATAATATGGCTACTGGTTCGTGAAACATGCAAATACGTGAAATATTTAAAATACGCATTGTTCCTCTGCTTGAAATTCCCGCTAAAGAACTGGCAACAGCATGTTTCCCCCTCTCGATAAATGTCAGAGCCGGAGATAGGGCGGCCGAATAGTAAGGTTATCAGCCGCCACAGTAGAATTAATACATTATTGAGACAACAATGAAATATAAAACAAATAGTAAAGCAGGTGACAGAAATAAACATAAACAACTAAATTCCCACAAGTACAATAAACAATATTAATGTAAGTAGAAATACAGATATATTATAACAATAAACTGGATTGAACTTAATAAATAGTAAAATACAAAAAGAGTCTATTTAAAAGAAGCTGTAATAACATCTGACTGACACAAGCTATAAGAGAATACATTTAAAAAAAAAAAAAAAATCACAGTGGTGATGAACCTATTAATCTTATAACTTTTCTACATTCTTCAACTGAATTAAAAAGGCATATAAATCACTACTGCGGTTCAAGTCACTTCTGGGTTTCAGCAACGATGGGCAATCAAGGATGAGGTAGAATGTTGATATCCATTGAGTTCCACATTTCGGTCATTCACCTTTAGCTGAATTCTTCTTTAAATAACTACGACTTAGGATGAAGTGGCCAATGCATAATCTGTTGCGTAGAATTTGTTCTCTTCTCTGGTTTTGAGACAGATTTTCTAACAAGTTTCAGCTTTGAAGGAGTATATTAGCCATTGTTTGTTTAATACTGCAAAATATGGTTATTAAACATATTTTTGATATCTTGTAGTTAACCGGATACTGCAGCTGCAATTTGTTGTTGTTTTGTAGCCTACGTCTTGTAGACTTAGGTGCTACTTAGGCCATTTCATTTCCCACAATGCCTTTATGTGGAGGTGGTCATGCCAATGAGATTTGGATACCTTTAGTACAGTGGTAAAATAAACGTTCTTGAATAATTTGAATGAGTGGATGATTATGATGGAAGCTTTTGTATTCAGGAGAAAAAGAGATAAAATATCTTGATTAGGTTGAGTTTTTGGGTTCTTAGATACTTGGGCTGTTGAGTAGATATTTGGATTTTAAAGAAATAAGTAGGCTGGAAAAAATTACCTGATCTTGCAGGCCTTACATTAAATATTTGTCATGATATTCGGTATCTGAAACTCAGGGATAATTACGATGAAAATTTCGGTGGAGTATGAAGGTTATTTCTTCATATATGGTGCCGATATACGTCGACAGGATATAAAATTGCTGACCTATGGCAAAAACATTAGTGATAATGGAAGCAGCTTAAAAAGTAGTTTAAGGTAGGAAGAATTCATTGATGATATTGTTGTGCATTTCAAAACTTTTTTTGAATTTGAAAAATGACAATAAACGGATTGTTCGTGCTGAATTAAAAAATAATCTCCATTTTCTCCCATCATGTCGGTTTTTCAAACTATTCAGAACAAACAAATAAAATTAGAGCATTTTTAAACATAACAAAATCTAATTTCAACGGGAATTTTGTACGAAAAGCTAAGCCATTGTTATAATTTTTCATTTGACACTAATTAATAATTAATTAAGTGATATTTATAAGCACATCCATAACCTTACCTCAATATTACACTTTGGCCATCTCTATTGTTGTTCAGAGCAGTCCGGTTTTAGCGTCCAACAATAGTCAGCCATTAGTTGAACACTCCACTTCTATTGATACCTCATTTCCATATTTTTTATATCCTGATGAAATGTCCCACCCTGTTATGCACTAAAATCGTCTAAATAATCAAGCAAATAATTTAGTTAGGAATATATTGCAAAAAATCTGTTAACACTTTTTTTTAAACATCGCTTACACTATGTTAGCACAATTTGAGTATTTTGTATTGCAAAGGAAATTAAAACTATTTCTGAAAGCATTCCAGACATCCTGCACTTTTCGACTTATAGTATTCTCCATAATTAGTTTATGAATTTGTTGGCTAAGGAATATATCAGCATTAATTTTGTTCTTAAAATACTGAACGGTATTTAAAGCACCCACTGTTATTATCTAGAGTTTTAATACATTTCTTCATTAAATCTATTGTTACATTGAGAGGTGGCAGCAATACATTTGAGGAATCTAGAGGGTGTTAATTTTTTGTAAAGTTCTCGCCCTGTCGTAGTCAATGTTCCTTTTCCCATTGTTCTGACCTGACTCTGCTATCCCATTCACATAAGAAACAAAGATATTGTTGATCGAATAATAGACCAATAAGTATGAGAAATAGAAATAAATGGTTTTCCTACTGTACCTCCCTTCCATGGACCTACTTCGGTAGGTACGGGTTTGGTGCACCCGGGGTCCCGAGCCAACAGCCTCCCTCGTGTGGGCCCCTCTTCGTGGTTGAGGGAGAAGGTCAACAGGCCCACCCACGTGTAGGCCGTGCGTGGAGACCCGTGGAGAAGGTTTTTAGATTCTTGTCTAGTTTTGAGTTTAGGATTTAGTGAACGAAATTTCTAGTAGGTTTTGATTGGTGTTTTTTATGTACTTGTATTTTTAATAGGTTTTGTTACACTTGTATAGTTTTTAGAAAGTTTTATATCTGGATTTTGTCATGACTAGTTTTTTAAAGGGCGCTGATGACCGCCGTATATATATATATATATACACCATCACATCACATACTGTATCTTTTCTAACAAGAACTTAACAATTATGTAAAATGTGAAGCTAGTGACAGAGAAGCAACAAATACTATACAAATATAATTATTAGTAACAAAAATCTTCACTTATCGTTAAATAAATTGATGTAAATTTCAATAAGGTTGTGATTTCATAAACTTAAATAACGTTGACAGAAACGAGAATGTGTAACTGATGATGTACACAAAATTTTACGAAATCCCGATCTTATTGAAATTTACATCGATTTCTTTAAAGATAAGTGAAGCTTTTGTTACAAATTATTACATTTGTGAAGTAAAAACTTAACAACCTAATATCTTCTGTAAAACAAAAAGTGGGCCATAGGAATGAAAGGATGAATGTTTCCATTATGAAGCGTTCCTTAAGATAATTTGAGAATAAACAATGGAAATCTTCCACTATTTGCAACTATTAATTTTCGGGGGAATGCACATTTCTGTGCATCCCATATGGCGGATCTAGTAAGTAGATATTAATAAATATAAAAATGTAAAATATAAATATCATTCTACTTATATTATTTCATATTTTAAGTCATAAAGTTGAAACTATAAGCTGCTGTGCCTTTTACAAACATAAGCACACGGTAAAACTACTAAGTACGTATATTACCAAAAATATTCCAAAGATAAAATTTAGATTTGCAAATAATTCTGAAACTGTACCCCATAACAGATTTCAGTTTTGGAATCAGTGTGAAAATGTGATTCAGAAACACTCATTCATTTCAAAAAACGAAATCCATGCAAAACGGTGTGATAATGGGTTTCCAAATAACAGAATTGTTATGGACTAAGGTACATAAAGATGATTATTTAGTCGTGCCTTAAGGTGTTAGGTTCTTAGTCAAAATATGCTGTGAGTGTGCAAACGATGACTGAATTTTGTCCAAGGTTTGAATAGTTCATTGTAAAATATGAATATCGCATTGTGATATTTATTTTAAATTTTAACATTTTATTTATAACAACAGAATGTAACTGATCTACTTAGGTATTCGAAACCATGAATATATCTACGTATATTCACAGAAAAATATTTTTATACTCAATAAACTTTTATGAAGACTATAAATGAGCTGGTGGTGAATGTCCTATAATCATGTAGAATGATTACACGATACATTTTCCTAAAAAGCGTATATTATAAGGTTTAAAAGAGAGTACATATAAGGTTCAATTTAATCCTTTAAATGGTAAGAGTGATTGTGTATAATAAACAAAAACTTCAAATTCAGCGTTCTATAACTAATATTTATGAAAATGTTTTCATTCCAGTAATTCTCACCAGCGCTTGAAATGCAAAAAACATGAATATAATTATTTTAATAAAGGGATAAATGCGTGTATTATTTTAACTTGTATACAAATTAGAAGGAACCTATACAAAATCAAACATTGTAGCAGCAGTTTCATACCTACGAAGAAAAAGATGAACCCCTATTAAAATATTTCCGGATTTCCGAGAAGCGCTTTGACATTCTCGTAAATCGAGCCGAGCCCTATCAGAGTTTCTATGTAGCCTTTGCTTCCTTCTCTGGTTTTGAACATACATCAACACCGTTGCTAATTTCCATACTTATTCTGATGTATATTGTAATACATATAAAT